>CM050517.1:17640687-18246625 GCA_027563665.1 Antrozous pallidus | reverse complement strand
TTAGGGGCAAACAAGCTGGCAGGGGAGCAATTAGGCATCAATCAGGCTGGCAGAGGAGTGGTTAGTGGGTGATCAGGATGGCAGACAGAGGTGGTTAGGAGCAATCAGGAATGTAGGCAGGCAAGCAGTTGGGAGCCAGCAGATCTGGATTGTGAGAGGGATGTCCGACTGCCCGTTTAGGCCCAATCCCGTTGGATTGGGCCTAAACGGGCAGTCGAACATCGCTCACAGGGTCCCAGATTGGAGAGAGTGCAGAGTGAGGGACACTAACACCCCCCCATGCACAAATTTTGTGCACCAGGCCTCTACTGTGAGACATAAAACTAAAACTCTTAAACACACACAGCAGTGTGGTGCTTGCCAGAGGGAAGGGGGTTTGAATGTATAAGGGGTTGAAGGGGCCTAACATATGGTGGGAGAAGATGATTTGACTTTGAATAGTGAGCACACAGTGCAATGTATAGATCTTGTATTATAGAAATGTACTAGGGACCTGGTGCACAAAATTCGTGCGCTTCGGATGGGTGATCCCTCAGCCTAACCTGCCCCTTCACACATAATGAGAGCCCTCTGGCCAAGGCTTTAAGCCTTGGACACCCAGCCATCACCCTGCAATGGGGCAGATGGCTGGCTCCATCCCAGCCCTGCCCCCCACCCCCACCCTTCCGACCAGGGCCTTAGCCACAGCCTGCTTGCCCTGGCTAGCACAGGCCTTGGCCCCACCTGCGCAGGCCTGGGCCACATCGGCCATGCCTCCCCAAGTCCCCCTAGGCCTGGATCACCTGGGCCATGCCCCCATGCCCTGCCAGGCCCAGGCCACCTCAGCCATGCCCCCACGCTCCTGATTGGCTGGAGGGCATGGCTTGTGGGTGTAGCGAAGGTACGGTCAAATTTGCATATTACTCTTTTATTAAATAGGATGCTTAAAACCTACATGATCCTATTAACTAATGTCACTCCAATAAATTTAATTTTTACAAAGGTTAAATTCAAACAATAGTTTTGGATACAAATCTTTTCTTTCTTATTGTTTCCATAAGTATATTACTGTATATTCAGGAGCCTCAACTAGCTCCCTCCAATGGCCAGTATGTCACCATCCAGCAGAAGTTTGGAGTATTGCTTGGTCAAAATTGGTGGCAGCAGCTGAACTTGATTATCACAGTAGTGTTAAACTGCAAAATGCTGAAAATGATTATACTAATACCTGCTTAGTTAACACAGAAGAGGTACAAAGGATTTGCATCTTAATACTGGGTCCACTTCCTAATACAGGTTATCATTTCTGGCTCGTGGTTTGGCAGCAAGAGACAGAAAGCAGATGTCAAGCTAAACCAAGTTGTGCAGAAAGGAAAAGGTTAAAGGTGCACATTACTGGCTAACAAATGACAACTAAGGGATAGTGTTTAAAGAAATGGGATTCAGTGTGACATTCTTGTCAGAAGATGTGAAGTCACAGTATACAGTACATCTGCAATGAGGAAACATTAGTAAGTTCTGTCTGGGCAGCTCAGCTGATTAGAGCATAAAGGGCAGGCCAAGTTCATGGGTTTGATCCTCAGTCAGGACACATTTAAGAATCAACCAATGACTGCATAAAATAAATGGAACAACAAATCAATCTTTCTTTCTCTCTCTAAAACTTGATTTAAAAATATATACCAATAGAAGTGAAGCCAGAGTAATATCTCATGTTCATTATGCCATCTGGCCAGATTTCAGAGTCCCAGAATCACCAGTTTCATTTCTCAGTTTCCTATTTAAAGTGAGAGAATTGGTTCCTGGGATCCTGAACATGGGCCTGCAGTGATTCACTGCAGTGCAGGCATCAGCAGTCAGACAACTTTTTATAGGAGACACCTGTCTTGTTCTGATGGAAAAAGGAGATGATATTGCTCTCCTCTACCTGGCAACGCACCTCTCATTCATTTGTGTGCTCTCTGCCCAGAGGATGTTGACTATTCGGGTTTACAGCAACCTAGCCCCATAGACCTGGCAGGCTCCAAAGGACTAACCTTTAATATGAAACAAAAATCTGGACACTGGCCTTTGTTTTGACCTTGATGAAGAAAAGTTGGACTTTTTCCACAGCAGGATGGACAGAGATGGAACATTGGGAACCCAGGAGGGGTACCCCTTTAATGTTGCATCACAAATAAATTGTCTTGCCAAAACAAACAAAAAAAAGAAAAATGAGATGATATGAAGGAAGGAAGGAAGGAAGGAAGGAAGGAAGGAAGGAAGGAAGGAAGGAAGGAAGGAAGGAAGGAAGGAAAAGGGGGAAGAGAGGGAGGGAGGGAGGGAGAGAGAGAGAGAAAGAAAGAAAGAAAGAAAGAAAGAAAGAAAGAAAGAAAGAAAGAAAGAAAGAAAGAAAGAAAGAAAGAAAGAAAGAAAGGGAGGGAGGGAGGAAGGGAGGAAGGAAGGGAGGAAGGAAGGAAGGAAGGAAGGAAGGAAGGAAGGAAGGAAGGGAGGAAGGAAGGAAGGAAGGAAGGGAGGGGACAAGAGAAAAGAAAATTAAAGAAAAGAAAAATGAGATGATATGAACATTAAAACAACTGTTACTGATAGGAGAAAATATCGAATGGGACTTTTTCAGTAACCTAATCAACTCAGATTTTCATACATGACTATAACAGAAAGAGCAATGTTTATTAAAATAGTCAGAAATGGTGGAAAGAACTTTATCAAAGAAAAGCCTCCATGTCCTGCTTATGATTCTTCACCAACCAAAATAATGACTGAAAATACAGGGGGATCAGGATAAGCCTAGAAGAAGAAATACTGAGAGGTGACAGGGACCCAGAACTATCCTCCAAAAATGCAAGTTACTATGTAGAACAGTGAGAGTGCTCAACGGAAACGAATTCAAGAAGACAGAAAAGCTAACACAGCTCAGAAGGTGTGGCAGATGAAACAGAGGCTGAGACCAAAACAAAAAGATGGTTTATTGAAATGAGACTGAATGAAAAAGAAAAAGGTGGCTATATTGGAAACCTGTTCTCACTAAGGTGGGGTTTGTGTCATTCATTTTGGTTTGCACTTTTGTTGGCCGGACATTTTTTTCCCCCCAGCAAAATGTCCTATAAATATAACAAGTTTGCCCAGAAAGCTTCTGCACTAATTGCTGATAGTGTTGCATTCATCTGTTAGCAAATTCCTCATACCCCCAAAATGGAGCCGAATAGACACCAACTGATAAATGATATATTTAGTCCTCAGCCCAACATCGCAGGGTGCTGTCCCCAATTTGTAAACATCGATCTAAATTAAAGACTTTAATGCCTGTTAAAAACTGACACATTTTACAACTGTATTCATACATGTGAAGCACAATATTTCACCCAACCAGATCGAGAAATATCATTTATCACACAATTTGTTTTGGGGGCTATGTAGATTTTAACCTGCACTGGATACAAGCAACAACTACCATGGTTTTATCTATGTTATTACTGAAAAGAAAATGACCTTTAAAATAATGCATGTAATGTACAGTATACTATTGCATAAGCATTGATTACTAGGGTAAGTATCTATAATAATAAATGCATAATATTCTACTTAGACCAGACAGCCAAACCACCTTCCAGACATCCTTCCAGATGAGCTTCAGGACAAAGCTAGGGCTGTGAGGGCCGAAGCAGCCGCCATGACTGCGAGGGCCAAACCCCTTGCACAAATTTTGTGCATCGGGCCTCTAGTACTATTTAATAGTATTTCTGTAGTGAAAGGCACTTTTTTTAAGAGCTCAGTTTGAAACATCTGTTACCATAAAAAAAGAAAGATTAAGAAAAACAAAAGCAAGAGAGAAGAGGCCCTAAAACTTTAAAGGATATGTTGCAATGCAGTGAGCCATAGGAGAGACTGGGAAACTCTGAGGAAATGTTCTGTAACTGCCTAGAGGAGGCCTGCGTGGTTCAAGAACCGAATCACAAACCTCATCCGAATTAAGCAGCTTTATTTAATGGCGTTTTTTAAAAAAATGTACATTAGCTGTCTTCTGTTGAAAAATGTTCCCTACATTTCTTCTACAGACCAATATACATCCTCTTCCAACTACTTTTTATTATTTGATAAAAATAAAATGTAAATAATAGATGGCACCAATGATCTGTTCAATAAAAGCCATAAGCAGTAATCAGGGAGTTCGTGAATTTTCAAATATCATTTCCTCTGGGAAACTCTTATTTTCTAGTAAAATAATCCATCCTCTCTCTATACACTTGGAATAAGATCTTTTTTCTATGATTGCTACTTTTATCATATCTTATATTTTTTCTTGATGTTTATACCTCACTTATATTAGTTTCCTTTTATTTCTAAAATGCTATTTTTATGGCTAACAGTAGCATACTTGGTTCAGATCTCCTTGAACTCTACTCATTTCTCTATTTTCTAAGAGAAAGCTGGAACTTACCAGAATAAATACTGAAGCAGCCAATTAATAAGAATGCCTATTCTATTATAAAAACAGAATGGTCTAGTTTGTTTTGAAACAAAACTTTGGAGGCACAGCAAACCATGTTGATTAGGAAGCTATCTGAACCATTATTCTCTATTTCATTTCATTTGAATCTTACCCACCTAGGTGTCTGTCACTGGTAATAAATATATGCCCACAGCTGGTCCAAGCTCTTTGTTCTTATCAGTACCATATCCCTCAGAACAAAACAAAACTGGGGAGAGGCAGTGAGGTCAGATTCTTTTGACCTCACTGCCTGGGTCTTTAATATGCACTCAACATCAGATTGCAGCTAGATCCATTTTGTCTAGTTAATATATTGATTTAAAAGTTTTTGGCTAAGAATATTGTCAGGCAGAGAAGAAGTCTCCATTTCTCCATTTCCACACTATCCTTTCACTACACTGATGTACTTCACTCATCTTTTCATCTGTCTTGTTAGCATTGGAACCCTGACTTGATGATTGGGTGTGTTTATTTACTAACAAGTTTGAATTAGATGTGCTTGGTTTTGCTTTTGTTCTAATGATCTTGGGAGACACTTTCTGCCACCCTCTAGGGTAATGAAATTTCTGGCCTTGTTAAGTCCGGGACGCCCGCCGCTCTCACAAAGGTACTAAGAGACGTTCTCATGCAAACAGCAAAGGGTTTATTCACCAAGCATGCTGGGGCTCACAACATACCCTGAAGTCAGAGTAGAGGCTGAGAGCCCCGAGACAGGGCAGAGCCAGGGCTTAAATACCCTGAAACAAACAACAGGGTCACACAGATGTCGTCAGGGGGACTTGTTATAGTTTGTTTTTCCCAAAACCATGACATTTACATTAATCTCAGTTTCACATTCTTGGTCAAGCATCCTGTTCTCCTGTTCCCTTATCATTACCCCTGGGCTCTCCCACTCTGCAAGAGGGGCAGGATGTAATTTACTGGTTCATGTTTCTGTAATCTTTACTGTTAATCTCGCCACCTTTCAGGGTGCAGTTTACCGGTCACTGCTTCTAACTCTGCTGCCTTACAGCCTGAAACTTAAGTAACAAACACAGGGAATCCCAGCACTCTCTGCTTAAAGTGTCACTTCCCAAAATGAGGGATAGAGTTTGGCAAAAACAGATGCAGAACTCTGTATTTTGAAAATAACCTGGCAGCATAGAGAAAATATAAAATCATTTCTGCCTTCCCAATCAAAAGTGTTTAAAATGTAAAACCTAAAATCATTTAACCTAAAATAGCCTGGTTGAGGCTTCTGGCTATACAGATCATGCTGATCTAATAAAGGAAAAGTATCCACCCAATTTGGTAAAACATCACATGTTGACAGTGTGATGTGTGATTCATTTAATCTCGCCTCTCTTATCGCCACCAAGCATCTAAGGGCAGAAAAATTTACAAGACATCAGCACGTCAGTGAATTGCTTCTCTTTTTATTTAACCTGAAGACAATCATCAATTCATCAACATAATAAACCTTGAATCAGGGAAACCAAAAGAGAAACACATAGATATTATTTCCTCAAAAGAGAAGAGCATCTGTAAATTACCCTATTTCCAGCACAAATTCAGAAACACAGAATGTACATTGAGAGCCCTTTAAGATTATCTGGGTTTTCTGAAGTTAGTTGGCCTTCCCTTCCATGGTGTGTGAGGGGACTGACCAAGTGGTAGGTGAATTCCAGGCCACCTTGTGGAGCATAGAAAGTACAGCTCAAGGGAGCCACCTGCTGCCAGAGGGATATCCAGGGCAGAGGAAGCTGTATAAAATTAGCTGTCATTTAATATTTTTTGTTCAGTTAACACAAAAACACTGCTGGGGATGGGTAAGAAACACCAGTAACATAACATAAATAATAAGGAGTATTTAAGCTCTTTGAGCTACTTCTGCCTCTTAGCATTTGTGTGTGTGTGTGTGTGTGGTGGGGGGACTTATCAAAAGCATCAAACTCTATATTTCCGTTTAGACTCTCTTTCCTTTTCATGCAATTATAGAAAGCTTCCTGTAACAGCCGTGCCCAGGAGAAAATACAAACAAACAAAAAACACAGAAGGTAAAATGTCTACCCCAAAACAAAGGGTTTGAAAGTTTGGCCACTATAATAGCATTGGCTGGCTAAACTTGGAATGAAAAACAATTTTATCCACATGCTAATAGTTCCTATTTGTAGACTGCTCTAGATTTCAGATCCAGGATCACATGTAATTTTCACAACAATGAGCTCTCTTTGTGTATTTTAAGAATCCGAAGCACACAAAGGAGGACTAACTCATTCATTCATGGTCTATTGTTACTTGCAGCCAGATCATGACTGGCTTGCAAGACTGCTGACATTTGCTCCAGGTGTGTGAGTATAACACTATGCCCACCAGATTTTTTTCAAGGCATGGTGGTCCAGTGATTGAGCATCAACCTATGAACCTGGAGGTCAGGATTCAATTCTCAGTCAGGACACACGTCAGGTTGCAGGCTCAATCACCAGTCCACAGCAAGCAGAAGGCAGCTGATCACTGATTCCTTCTCATTGATGTTTCTCTAACTCTCTCCCCACTTCCTCTCTGAAATCAATAAAATTTTTTTTTAAAAAAGGAGCTACAGGCACTTTGGGTTAGTAAAGACCTATGGATGTGTTACATAAAGCTGAATTATAATTTCAGATTTACTTTTTACTTATTTGTTAAGAGATTTTCTCTGAGGGATTTAAACTTTGTGAACCTGGGTTTTCTAAGTTGTATAAGAAATAAATAATAGTACAATATTATTTTAAGGATTCTATAAACAACAGGTTAAAAGGTTTTGCTTAAGTGGCTGGCACATATAATTTCTAGTAAATAAATATAATCTCTACTCATAAAAGGGTAATATGCTAATTAGGCCAGATGTCTTCCAGATGTCCTTCTAGACAAAGCCACAGTGTCAGGGGCTAAGGCAGAGGCAATTAGGGGCAATCAAGCCAGCGGGGAGAGCAGTTGGGGACAATCAGGCCGGCAGGCAGAGTGGTTAGGGGTGATCAGGCAGGCAAGCTGGCGGTTAGGAGCCAGTGGTCCCAGATTGTGAGAGGGATGTCTGACTGCCAGTTTAGGCAGGGATTGGGCCTAAACTGGCAGTTGTACATCCCCCTAAGGGTCCCAGATTAGAGAGGGTACAGGCCAGGCTGAGGGAACCACCCCTCCCATGCACGAATTTCATGCACCGGGCCTCTAGTGTCATATAAAAAGAAATGAGAAGCACCAACAAGTGTTCTCCATACTATGAATATTTTATATACAAAAGTAACATTATGGAAATATTTATACTATATATGACCCCTGCCTAGAAATGTAAATTTTCAGGATTGGAAAGCACACATCCTTTGCTATCTTTTCATCATCAGTATTTTGGGCCTTAGTATTTTCCTTTTGATTAACACTTTCTCCTATAGCCTCTATGTTACTTTTTAAAAATTTATCTTTGTTATTAAACGCATTACAGTATTTCCCTTTGTTCTGTTTTTCCCCATTGGCCCCCTCCACCTGCACCCATCCCTCCCAGGTTTGCATCATACTGCTGTCTATATGCATGGGCTATGCATACATGCATATAAATTCTCACTTAATCTCCCCCTACCCATTCTCCACACCCTGCCATCTCTCTGAAATTCATTAGACTATTCCATGCTTCTATGTCTCTGGATCTATTTTATTAGATTCCACATATGAGTGAGATCATGTGATAATTATCTATCTCTGATGGCTTATTTTGTTTAGCATAATACTCTCCAGTTCCAACTATGCTGTTGCAAATGGTAATAGTTCCTTCTTTTTTACACCCACATAGTATTTTATTGTATAAATATACCACAGCCTTTTTATTCATTCATCTGCTGATGGGCACTTGGGCTAATTACAAATCTTAGCTATTATAAATTATGTTGATATGAACATAGGGGTGCATATATTTTTTTTCTGATTATTGTTTAGGGCTTCTTAGGACATATTCCTAGAAGTGTGATCACAGATCAAATGGCAGTTCCATTTTTAACTTTTTGAGGAAATTCCATACTGTTTTCCACAGTGGCTGTACCAAGTCAACATTTCCACCAGTGGTGTATTAGAGTTTCCTTTTCTCCACATTCTTGCCAGTACTTGTCACTTGTTGATTTATTGATTACAGCCATTCTGACAGGTGTGAGGTACTTTTAATAAGTTTCATTTATTAATTCCACATATGAAGTAATGAACAAACCAGATTTTTAAAAAAGATATATTTACCTGCAGAGATTATTCATGTAATGGAAACTACAAAACTTTTACTTTCTCAGTAATTACTTATCAGCTCCACTTCCTTGAACACCTTGAAAAATAACTTACCAGAAATATAAAGATTATGTATGTGCTAAATACACTAATCATGACTATATTTTTAAAGTTATTTCCTATCTGTTATCCAACGTTATAACATAGGTATAAATTCAAATTTTATATTATGGAAAAATATACATGAGATTAAGACTATGAATTTCTCTTTAGGAATAAAATATATAGGAAAATACATAATAAAATATAATGATATATAGAGAAAAATTGTTCCAATGTCTTCAATTGAAATTACATTTTATTTAGTAAAATAATCATCTAAATGTTTGTGAAAGATTTTATACTTTATGTAGTGGTAACCTTTATTACTTTATTACTTTTTGTTGTAAAATATGTTTCCCACGTTTCTTTCATTTTTATTCTTGTTGAAAATGATTCTCCATAAAAAATTTTATATGAGAAGGATTAACATGGGATGGTATGAAATCTATTATGTTAAGAAATTACAACTATAAGATTAGTAAAAAAAACTTAGAGAATAGATATACTTAATATAAAAGATCTGTTAAGAACAAAAAAATAATGTGCAATTAAAATGAATTTGAATGAGGAGGATTGATAAATCATGCATTATTACATGATTTAAAAATTCTAGACTGTGTTTTTATTACAACTAAAATGTGTCCTTTGAATACATTAAAGAACACTGAAACCCAGTATCACAAAAGGCATACTTATGAGAAAAACATTGGAAAAGAAGAAAGCTGACCTTCCTATCACTTAATAGCTACTATTTATTAGTTTATATATGTATTATTTCAATTTGGATTGGTAGTGGGGATGAGAGTAAATGAGGTTCCAGTAGGTAGGTAGGTAGATAGATAGATATTAATTTCAGATTGCAACAGAAAGGAGGATAATTATGTCTTACTAACTTGATTTTTTTTAATGCAACATTTTAAATATTGGCGATCAAATCTATTCTGAATTTTGTTTGAATTTTTTTCTAGCAGGTGCTTTAAAAAGTTAAATTGTTTTTCTAATTGAAATTTTAGTAGTAGAACTTATAGTAGTAGTGTTTTGGAGGAAGAGATTTAAGATTGGAAGAGGTACAAAATAAAGTGTGTGCGTACACTTTACACTACCAGTGGTATAGTGCCTCTTACACTACCAGTGGTATTCTATTTGTGAAGAGTTGAAAAAAAGTAGTAAACACGCGCGCGCGTGCGCGCGCATGCGATCACACACACACACACACACACACACACACACACACACGGTCTATAAACTTACCTATATATATAAAAGCCTAAGCAACCATTATGACTGAATAAATGGCCAGAAATTATGATGTGCACTCACCCCCAGGGGGCAGACCCTCTAGTGGGCAGTGCACTCCCAAAGCCAATCTTCCACGGATGGCCAACCTCTGTGGTCCCTACTCCCAGCTAGCCGGTCAAGATCGGCTTCAATCAGCTCCAGGCAAGACAGCCCTGATTGGCGGCCAGCCCGAGGGACCACCACCTGTGCATAAATTCATGCACCGGTCCTCTAGTATAAATATATTTTTCTACCAATCTCACTGAAATTTAATATGAACTTAGGCTATAAGTGAAGATAATTAATTACAGTAGTATTAGTAGTTCCTGTAATTCTGTCCTCAGTAGAGGTCAGAGTTATTATTTTATATTACATAATAGTTTTTCATATATCCCATAACATTCGTAATAAGTATTAAAATACTTTTTTGCTACTTCTTAATGTTCTAACAAAGAAGCAACCTAGTTATTTTATTAAACATTAATATTTTAAAATTTGTATTTTAATATTTTTCCTTTGTAATACTATATATAATTGACCGTGGAAAACACAAGTGTTAAAAGTGCCAACCCCTAAGGAGTTTAAAAAGGCAATAAACCTTGATTCCCCCAAAACTTGACTACAAATAGATAACAATGAACACATAGTTTGTATATTACATGTATTATATCCTATATTCTTATAATATAGTAAGCTAGATAAAAGAAAATATTAATAAAATCACAAGAGAAAAAAACATTTATAGTATTTATTTTAAAAATCCACACATGGGAGGACCCGCATAGTCCAACACACGTTGTTCAAGGGTCAAGGGTATTTTACATTATTAACAAATTTAGGAAATCTTTCTGAAGTGAAGTCCATGGTTTCATCTTATTGTAAAAGGAATTATACAGAGAAACGAGTCAAGGATTTGGTCAGAAAAATCAGTTTTTTAAAAAGTGCTAGAATTTATTGGTATAGGAAATGTTCAACTTCTTTCATTCAAGTGATCTTCTTTTAGCTAGGAGTGAGTTGGTGTTGTCCTGTTGTTGTGATTGTCTTTTGTTTCTGCAGAATATTTAATGTCTTCTTTCTTTCATTTCTTATTTTAACAGTTCCAACAGGGCCATCCTTTTTTCCAGTTACTGCCTTTCTCTCTCTAACGGTTGTATCCCTATGCCTTTGGGGGTAATTTCATTTGTGCTATTTCTATGCTCCCATGATTCCTCTGGTACTTTAAGTAGAGCCATTTCTGTTGATTCTCTGTAGTGGTTTGAACTTTGCTAGGTTTCTGTAACTTAACTTGTGGATTTTGTTTTGTCTACTAGTAAATTTATATGCATGGTTTATAGGTTATCTTATTTGCTCTCATAATCAAGCAATATGAATTTTGCCTTCTTTTCTTCCCTTCCTCCCTCCCTCCTACCCTTTCTTCCTTCCTCTCATATGTGAAAATATTTGGATTTAGATGGCTGTCATCACTTTTGGTATACCAGAACATTAAATTTAAAAATCTATTTTTCATTACATTCTTACTTCTGAACATAGTACTTAACATATAGGAGGTGATAAATAAATGTTAAATAGATAAATTCATCTAAGGAATCTTGTAACTTAATCCCAATTTTATTTAAAAAAATCAACCAACTTCAAGATCCATCTTGCTTAAAATGGAAGCTCAATTTTTGTTATGATATTTAATCCCTTTTTAATGTTGCTTCATTGTATTATACAATGTTGCATTCAAGTCCTCCTCTGCACAAATCCTCCCCTGCATTTAAAATGGTCCACCCATTTTCATCTGCATGTGGTATATTTGTTGCTAACTGCTAATTTCCTCTCAAAATTGTCTTCTTTCCATAAAAAAATATTTTCCCAATATTTTGTATACATTCTACTCTTTATTAATTTTAGGTTAGGTTTTGATTTTCCTTGAAATCAAACTTTCACCTCTCCCTTTGGTATTGCTTCTTTTTCAAAATTTGAGCAAAACTTAATGCTAAAATCTCTGAACTTAGTCTTTACTGGTAATATTTTCTGATTCCAACAAGGCTTACCCTCCCAAATCAATTCATCATTGGAAATACCTAAGACTAAATTATGATTATGAGAAAGTAGTACATGGATGAGTCTGACAGCCATCAGAAGGGAGGGGAGAACTGAGGACTGGATGAATGAAGGTGAAGGGATTATTAGCCAAAGGACATATATGCATAACCCATAGAAACAGACAATAGTATAGTGATGGCCAGAGGGAAGGGGGCCAGAGACTGGGTGGAGGGGGAAATGGGGACATCTTTAATGGTGTCAACAATAAAAATTAAGGGGAAAAATTAATTTATTTAAACCTCAGGGTAATAAGCCACATAGAAAGAAGTCTTGTCTTAAAACATCTAAAATTAGGCCATTTTCAAAGTCAGTATAAGCCAAAGGATTATATGTTTTAGTGAAAAACTGAGTATTACTCTATTCCATATTTCAACAGTTAGAATATAATTATAGTAAGGACAATATTCTCAATATGGATTTGGATTCAAAAACTGAATTTTTCTAGAAAATTCTTAGCTAGAGAGAATTATTGAATGTCAATTTTCTGTATAGTATTTATAGCCAAGACAATTAATTTTCAAACACATTAAAAATGGCAGGTTTTACTCAGTATTTTGACATACTCTCTTTCTAGATTACTTAGAAATTGAATAAAACATCACTCTAGGAAACTGTCCTAAAAATACTACTTATCTAAATAAAATATGCATACTAAAAATACCAAAATTGTGTTTTTATAACATTAAATAAATGTTAGAAAGATGATTTTGATGTTTTGCCACAGAAACTTGTAGATTTTCAAGAGCTTTGAAATGAACCAGAAATGTAAAACCACAGCACAAAAACCAATGGAGCTATGAGCTGGAAGAAGTAATTAAAATTATTCATTTTGAGGAGAAACCAAAATGGTAGCATAGGTAAACACCTAAACTGCTGCCTTACATAACAATTTCAAAAATATAACTAAAAGACAAAATGGACATCATCCAGAACGACAGGAAAACTGAATGACTGGAAATTCTGCAACTAGAAGGAAACAAAAACGCACATGGAGAATCAGAGGAGCTTCAAAGCCTGAGGTATAGAGACATGCACATGTGCACAGAGAGGACGGGCCACTGAGTGCCTGGCTAGCGTGCTCTAACAGGAAGGAGACAAAAATTCCAGAATGTGCTGAATCACATTCCCAACTGCACTGAACCCCAGTTCTAGGTGAGACCCAGGGGACCCAGGCTCATACAGGGGGAATATGGACTGTAAGGCGGAATCTCAGGGGAACAGGGAAAGGCAGAGGTCCGGAGGCACATGCCCAAGTGCATACAAGGAGGACAGACTGATGACTGTGCCACTGGCTTGATCTGGTGGGAGGGAGACAGGAGCTCCAGAATTCGCTGAAATCCAGTTCTGACTGCACTGAACCCAGTGCCAGGTGAAATTCTGGGAGTCCAAATTCATTGGTGGAAAGACTGGACTGTCTTACAGCAGGTGAAACTTGAGGGTGCCTTTCTCTCAGAGGTGCTTGCAGTGATTGCCTATGGACACTGAGACCCAGGAATCTCATGGGGAGTGGGGGAGCTGACTGGAAGCCAAGTCTGTTGGCTCCACGCTGAAACTCCACCCCATCCAAGCTGAGCACAGAGGTTTTTGTAATTTTGCAAAGTCTTGTTGCTCCCAGTTGTAGACACAGTTGATCCTCACAGCCAATGGGCCTGAAGGTCAATTCCTCCCAGTAATACCAACAATAATCAAGACTTAACTACAACAAGGCTGTACACAGTCCACAAAGGGGTGCACCAACAGTGTCCACCTCAAGGAACAGGGGAGGCCGAGACACCAAACACACAAAGCTATCCTACCAACTCAGGGAAGCAGCGAAAATGCCAGACAAAAAAACAGATTACAAATGGCAGAAATGGAGGAAAACAAATGACT
The DNA here is from genome assembly GCA_027563665.1 of Antrozous pallidus. Classification (NCBI taxonomy): domain Eukaryota; kingdom Metazoa; phylum Chordata; class Mammalia; order Chiroptera; family Vespertilionidae; genus Antrozous; species Antrozous pallidus. The sequence goes on along the minus strand of CM050517.1, from coordinate 18,232,596 downwards.
GGGCATAGAGTTCAAAACCACAGTTACAAGGTTTTTCAAGAGATTCCTAGAAAAGGCCAATAAATTCAGTGAGACCCTCAAGGATATGAAAAAAGGACCAACTAGAAATTAAACATACACTGACTGAAATAAAAAATATTTTACAGAGACCCAACAGCAGACTAGAGGAATGAAAGAATCAAGGCAAAGATTTGAAATACCAAGAGGAAAAAAAACACTCAACCAGAAAAGCAAAATGAAAAAAGAATCCAAAAATTTGAGGATAGTGTAAGAAGTCTCTGGAACAACTTCAAGCACACCAACATCAGAATTATGGGGGTGCCAGAAGAAGAGAGAGAGCAAGATACTGAAAACCTATTTGAAGAAATAATGACCAAAAACTTCCCCCACCTGGTGAAAAAAAAATAGACTTACAAGTCCAGGAAGTGCACAGAACCCCCAACAGAAGGAATCCAAAGAGGACCAAACCAAGACACATCATAATTAAAATACCAAGAGCAAAAGAAAAAGAGATAATATTAAGAGCAGCAAGAGAAAAACACTTAATTCCTTACAAAGGAGCACCCATACAATTATCAGCTGATTTCTCAACAGAAACTACGCAGGCCAAATGGGAGTGGAAAGAAATTTTCAAAGTGATGAATAGCAAGAACATACAACCACGATTACTCTACCCTGGGAAGCTATCATTCAGAATTGAAGGTCAGATAAAGAACTTCACAGATAAGAAGATGGTAAAGGAGTTCATCAACACCAAACCAGTATTATGTGAAATGCTATTATGTGAAATGCTGAGAGATATTCTTTAAGAAGAGGAAGAAGAAGAAAAAGAAGGAAAAAGTGGCTGCTTTAAACTAGAGCATGGATGAAACTGGAGAGCATTATGTTAAATGAAATAAGCCAGTTAAAGAAAGATAAATATCACATGATCTCACTCATTTATGGAATATAATGAACAACATAAACTGATGAACAAAAACAGATCCAGAGACTGAGAAGCATTGACTGTCAAATCTCAGAGGGAAGGTAGAGGAGGGTGGGGGTAAGGGGAAGTGATCAACCAAAGGACTTGTATGCATGTATATAAGCCTAATCAATGGACACGGACACCAGGGAGTGAGGGCATGAGTGGGGAGGAGGGGTTGGAATTGGTAATGGGGGAATGAGGAAACATATGTAATACCTTAATCAATAAATTTAAAAAAATAAAATAAAGTAAAAATAATAAAAAAATAAAATGATTCATTTTGAAAAGTTGTTGAAGGTTGAGTGTGGACTATCACGAGAATGAGAAAGATTTTGGTCTGCAGTCTTGGGGAAGGCAGACTTTCATGAATTTTATCTGCAGGAAACACAGAGGTTTTCATCATTAGAAAAGCAAGATAAATACTTCATTTTTCTGGCAGAGGAAGGAAAAAGTAAACATTTTGAAATATAACCAAAGTATCTTTCCTAAGACAAAGGCATATTTTGCTGTAGAAAGTCTTTATCAGAGACTTATTAAATATCAGGAAAGGGCAGTGTCGGGGCAAGCCCCTCAGCCAGGGACTTGACCCTTCTGGGTGCAGGAAACTGAAAGAACACATGGGTACAAGCAGACAAGTGGGACATGCTTTATTACAAACAAAGCAGTCAGCAACAGGCTGGTCAGTGGCAACTTATATACAGATTCAAACAAGTTCAAATGGAAGAGGATTTATGCCAAATAGTGACATTTTATTTGGGCTACAGAAAGGCATGCCTGCACAATGTATAGCTTGCTGCATCCTTCTTTTACACCTGAGTATAGCAAATTTGCCTTGAACACTCTGATTAGGATTCCCATGCTCAGAGTGACCTTGAACATATGGCATACTCTTGACAGCGCCCCCACAGCCAGTTACCCAAATCCAACATACATACTCTAGCCCTCATACATCACTGAAGGAAGCTAGAAAATACAGTGAAAGTTCCAGCCTAGGGCAAAGCCCTGGGAAAAGACTAAGATTTTAAGTATAAGTTTATAGAAAAGTTCCTTTCCTGCCATACCGTACCACCATATAACAAGAATATAAAATAATAGCAGTAAATTACAGTAGAAAGAGCTGCTCACATGAACTCTATTTATAAACATATTCTTAAAAGGAAACCCAAAACAGCAGAAGAGCCAAAAAACAAAAATGAGTGCATTAGTGAAGTTTGAAGCCTCTATCAAATACAGTACAACTAGGTGGAACATTAAACACAGCCAGACTCCTAGTCAAATTAATATATAGCCTCATGTGAAAGCCTATTGACTTCAATTCCTAAAACCTAATACAGTTTTTTTTCTTCTCATAACTCAAAACATCCCAGATATTATCAATGAGTGAATGGGTAAACAAAATGTGCTATGAACATACAATGGAATAGCAGTCATCAATAAACATAAAGTACTGATATATATCTTCACATCAAATATTCTAAAAAATAATATTCTGATTGAAATAATATATTAAAAAAACAAATTGTCTGATTTCATTCGTACAAAATTTTAGAAAATACACTCCAATCTTACAATCACAGCAGCACATTCAGTGGAAACCTAGAGACAGGATAGGGAGTAGAGACAGGTGAAAAAGAGAGAGTACAGAAGGGTATGAGAAAACTCTTGGGAATGATGGATATGTTTCATAATTTTAATTCTGATGATAATTTCATGAGTGAACACCCACCCCCCTCTGCCAGCCTGGCCACCCCCAACTGCCCCCCTGCTGGCTGGATCACCCCCAAATGTCCCTCCTGCTGGCCTGTTTGCCCCTCACGGCCTCCCCTGCCAGCCTGGTCACCTCACGCAGCCTGCTGTTCAGTTGTTTGGTCATCACTCACTAACCCCCTGCCGGCCTTGTTACCCCATGCAGCTTGCTGTTTGGTCCTTACTGTGAGGGTGTCCTGACCAATTTGCATATTACCCTTTTATTAGTACAGATTAATTAGCTTTCTTAATGCAACTTCAGGTTGACAAATGCAAACATTTTCAAAAGTCTAAATCTTGTTGATTTTCAGCATGTAGTCTTCTCTGTATAGATTAGCAAATACATCCTGAGAAAATGACTCTATCCTGCATAGTGCTTTAGTCTAAATTTGGATTATCACCATTAAAGGTAGTCACATGTGTTTGTAGTTTCATTCATGAATTTCTTTCTTTAACAAATATGTTTAAACTTGTCCACATGCCAAAAAAGGTGCATTCTACAACATGAACATGTAATACACTCCAACTAATTTTACCTATTATCTTCCTTTCTTGCTGCTTCTCCCCTGAAACCAATGTATATTTTCTAGACAACTTCTCTTCTAGTGACTCAAGAACCTTATTCATATTAGAAATCTTTTAGTACTCAGTCAAAGCTGACTTGTCTCTGTAACTCTATTTTTGGTTTTATTTGTGATAGACATGTCTTCTCTATGCAGGTACTGAGCACCTCTTCCAGAAAAGAAGGCTAAAACTTACCACAGTCTATTGCCCAAATTACTTTATTATCCCAGATTTGTAATGTGTGATTTATTGGATTGGGGCACATATAGGAGGCAAACAATCAATCTTTCTTTTCTTTTCTTTTCTTTTCTTTTTTTTTCTCTTTTCTTTTCTTTTCTCTCCTTCTTCTCCTTCTCCTTCTCCTTCTCCTTCCCCCCCCCTCTCTCTCTCTCTCATTCATACATATCTACAGGTGAGGATTAAAAGAAAGACAAAAAGCAAGAAACAAATAAACAAAATAAAACAAACAGAACAAAAATCACCAGATTTGGATGAAACTACATTAGACTCCAAAGAGCCAAAACAGTCCTGAGAAAAAGAATGAAGCCGGAGGTATTATTCTACCTGACTTCAAATTTTACTACAGAGCTACAATAATCAAAATAGCATGGTACTGGCAGAAAAACAGATGTATAGACCAATGAATGCAACAGAATTGAAAGGACAGAAATAAAACAACATGTTTATTACCAAATAATTTTCAAAAGAGTAGCTAAAAACATACAATGGAGAAAAGAAAGCCTCTTTAATAAATGGTGCTGGGAAAACTGGAAAACCATGTGCAAAAGATTGAAACTAGACTATAGCTTTCCCCATGTACAAAAATGAATTCAAAATGAATCAAAGACTTAACTATAAAATCTGAAACAATAAATGACAGAGAAGAAACATAGGTACTAAACTTATGGACCTTGGTCTTATTGAGAAGACTTCATAAATTTTATCCCAAAGGCAAAAATAAATGAATTGATTTATTCAAAATAAAAAGCTTCTGCACAGCAAAAGAAACCACCAATAAACAAAAGGGTAACCAATAGAATGAGAAGAGATATTTGCAAACAACAGCTCTGACATGGGTTAATATCCAAAATATATAAAGAACTTATAGAACTCAACACCCAACAAACCAATAATCCAATTTTTAAAAATGGACAGAGGGGGCTGAGGAAAAAAAGTTAAAAAAAACAAAAACCAGACACAGACAACAGTATGGTCATAGTCAGAGGGGAAGGGAGGTGCGGAGGGAAATATAAGAGGGGAAAAGGGGAATAAATGGAAAAAGAAGGATACTTGACTTTCGGTGGGGAATAAATGATGCAATATACAGATGATGTATTATAGAATTATACTCTTGAAACCTGTGGCATTATTAACCAATGTCACTGCACTATACTAAATGTTTGTTTTTAATGGACAGAGGACAGGAACAGACACTTCTCCCAAGAAAACATACAAATGGCCAACAGATATAGGAAAAGATGCTCAACTTCACTAGCTAGTAGGGAAATGAAAATCAGAACTATGAGACATTACTTCACCCCTGCTAGAATGGCTGTTATCAACACTAGTAATAACAAGTGTTGGAGAGCTTGTGGAGAAGTAGGAACTATACCCTCATTTACTGCTGGTGAAAATGTAAACTAGTACAGCCATAATGGAAAATAGAGTTGTCATATGACCCAGCAACTTCTGACTATCTACCAGAAAAAGCTTATTATTCACAAAAATAATATGCACACCTATGTTCATTTCAGGATTATTCACAGTGGCCAAGACACGGAAACAACCCATGTCCAACAGATGACCGGGTAAAGAAGATGGGCTACATATATACACTATGGAATACTATTCAGCCATAAGAAAAAATGAAATACTGACATTTCAGATAAAATGGATGGACCTTGAAAATATCATGCTAAGCAAAATAAATCAGTCAGAAAAAGCTAAGAACCATATGATTTCACTCATATGTGGAATTCAAAACTGAAATTCATAGATGCAGACAAGAACATGGTGGTTACCACAGTCAAGGGTAGTAGTAAAGTGTAAAGGACAAATATATGGTGACAGAATAATGATTTGACTTTGTGTGGTGAATACACAATATACAGATCATGTGTCATAGAAATGTACACTTGAAAGATATATAATGTTATTAACCAATGTCACTTTAATAAATTTTTAAATTTTTTTTGAAAAACATAAAGATTAAAAATATTTAATGTGATTATAAATGCTGAAATGATTTGATGATGTAAAATTAATTCTGACTTCATAAATTTACTGAGGATTATTCTTATTTATGATTGTTAGTCAAATGAAAGAGTAATGCTTATAGCTACATTTGTCTTGGAAACATTATTCATAAAGGAGGAAAGATGATGATAATGATAATGATAAAATAGGCTATTTTTATTGAGCATTACTATGTGTCAAATATTTTTTTGCATTGTCCATTCTACTTAATAATCTCTCTCTCTCTCTCTCTCTCTCTCTCTCTCTCTCTCTCTCTCTCTCTCTCTCTCTCTCTTTCTCTCTCTCTCACCCTACAATGTCAATAAAATCCTATGAGTCAAATTCTATGAATTTCTTAATTAAATATATAAGGACATTAAATACTACAGAGTTAAATAAGTTGCTTGTGAGTATACTGGTGGTATGAGTTGGAGCCAGTGTTTAAAACTTGTATTTCATTTTTAACTAACATGTGATATTGTTTACTTAATTTTAATATGGCCTCCAAAAGTCAATTCAATATTATGATGAAATATTCAAGCAATAGAGAATAAAAGTTAATACATGTTACATCCAAGGGTAATCATAAATAAATATATCATCTGATTACTAGTATGAAATTGTTTTTTACCATATATGCTACAGAAATTATATCACTAATATTATACTAATTATTAATTGTCTTACTTCATTCCACTATCTATAACTTATTCCTTCTGTCAATCACTTGAATGTTTTCAATAACACAAAAAATAAGATATTTGGGGATTACATGCTAATAAAATTGATATGATAAAACATTAACTTGAACATAATCAACATATTTTTTCTAAAAGCATTTCATTTTTATTGCTATTATAAATGAATCTTATTTTCTTATCTTTATAAACCACCAAAATGATAAATAAATAACTGGTTTTATTAAAGAAACTTAGTAAAATAAAAAAATGTTCCAGATGAGAAATGCCTCATGTGAAGAGATATTTCAGCACTGCAGGACAACATTTTAATTGTATCTTAATGTTTTTGGCTCAGCCTGTTTTATAAAGGACACATGGTATATTTCCCCTCAGGAATGAGAACTGTTCTAGTGTTTTTGTTATTTTCCAATGGAATTCAGAATTTTAACATGAGCTTTCCTTAATTCAAACCATTGTACAGTTAAAATTCTACCACATTGCGACTTTTAAAAAAGTTATCTTTATCATTGAAAGTATTACAGATGTTTCCCTTTTTACTCTATTGACCCCTTCTAGCCTGCACCTGCTCCCCACCCCTGTCTGTATCCATGGGTTATGCATATAATTTCTTAAACCAAAGGAATTGCCACCTAATATGTTGGCATTCAGAGTCATGAAAGGCTAATGTCATTTTGCAAAGTCACAAAGCAATCACTTTGTAAAGTTCATCCTTCCAGAGGTTTCTGGCTAAATCTGAATATGAAAATGCCTTCCTCAGTGTTATCAACAAAGAAGCCTGTCTTCCTGCCAATGTTTGTCATTTAACATATTATTCTATTAATACTGAAAGTCAGTTTCCCTAATGCCCGTAGAGCAAACATAATTACCAAGTGTTTTCACACTAATTCTATGATGGAAATAAAATAATTCCAAGCAGTTATTTTGAGTGCTTAATTTCATGGTGTGTGTTGTTTTTTATTTTGTTTGTTTGTTTTATGGAATTTATGGATCAATTAGCAATCAATTCTTAAGAAACAAAATAGTTTTCTTTTAAAATGTAAATCTCTGTATGCTATAAGGTTGTAAGAGGTAAGTCTTATTTAAAATGCATGAAAATTTTCCAGCAGATCAGTTTTATTTCACACAAGACCTTCTTAGAATTTAATATAATTTTACTAATCTGCACAAAGAGTAATGCATATGTATTTGGAGTTAGAAGACACACTTTCAAATCACTGTTCATTATAACCTAATTTCATTCTATTTTGCAAGATAATCATTCCTTATGAACATTAAAATTTTATCATAAAATGAGGATAATAACATAAAGCTTACCTTATTGAACTGTGTTGTAGATTAAATGGCAGATATGAACATGCTTTTTGAATATGAAAACAAATCTGTACAGACATTCGTCACAAGTAACCACATCTTATATTTGATACATTCAATATCCTGTCACCCATGTTTCTTGGAGTATCATCCCAAACAATTCAATAGCAGAAGCCAGTATTATAGTGTTCTCTTGATATAGGCATTCAATGCTTTCAAAACTTGTATAATTCTTCTAAATTTCAAAAATAGCTTTTGTCTCTAAACTTAATTTAAATTCCCCTGAGATAAAAATGCCTTGGCTATTTCCTTGAATTGATAGTAAAATGGTGGATAAACTCCAATCAATATCTCTATCATGTAACTTGCAAATTATTGTTACACAATAAAGGCCAGTGACTATAAGCATAACAACTGGAACAACCGTTCAACCAGTTGCTATGAGGTACATTGACCTCCTCTCATTCGCTCCCTCCTGGCTCACAGGCTCTGATCACAGCATGGAGAACGGCAACCACAGTGAACCAGCTGGCAGCGGGCGGGACTGGGGACTGGCCAGCAGGCAGAATGGCTGACCTCTTGGTCCCTCCTCCAGCCTACATCTCTGATGGCAGCATGGAGAATGGGGAATCACAGAAAGCCAGGGTGGAGGGGCTTGGGGGGGGAGGGACTGGGGTCTGGTGAGTGGACAGAAGATGGCTCTGATCGCAGGCTAGGCCTAGGAACCCTAATCTTCACTCAATTTTGTACACTGGCCCTCTAGTCTTTACATAATTATAAAAATCACATATAAAAATTAAGCTTTCTATTATAATGAGTACTAATAGAAACTATTTTGAACACATTACCTTTAACTTCATATTTATGAACTTCTCAATCAATTACACATTTTCCCTATTTCAATAACATCCAAACTCTATTATTTTTGCACTAACCAGAAGCAACTTTCAATCTATACTATAAACATGGAAGCAAGGGCTATAATCTCTACCAAGGATATAGTAATCATGAGCTTAGAGTTTCCTCAGGGCCTTATTTTAAAATAAATTGAAGTTCTAGTATTAATAGGTATCTGCATTAACAACCATTTCCACAACCTTACCACCCACAGTTGACCCTACTTTTCAAGTTACCCACAACAAATAAATCCTACTCCCACCAATGATATTCATGGGAATAATGCATTTACCGTCCACACCATCCTATCTAATAAGAGAGTAACATGCAAATTGACTGTACCTTCACTATACCCACAAGCCAGGCCCACAAGCTATGCCCACAAGCCAATCAGAGTGAGTATGCAAATTAACCCAACGAAGATGGCAGTTAATTTGCATATCCACGTGCAGAAAGAAGCCAAGCACTGCAGAAGGGAGCAAAGCTGTGGAGAGCGGGGCAGGGGGAGAAGGGAGGGAGTAAGGCAGAGGAGACAGGAGAGAGAGCGAAGCAGCAGAGAAAGAAGTGAGGCAACAGAGATGGAAGCAAGGCAGCAGAGATGGGAGCAAGCAAGGCAGCAGAGATGGGAGAGAGCAAGGTAGTGGAGAAGGGAGTGAGGCAGCAAAAAAGGGAGGGAGCTTTGCTCAGGAAGCTCTATTCTTGCAGGAATCTTCCTGCAACAGGTCTCTAGTCCTATAATAAAAGCCTAATATGCTAAGTGTCCATTGTCTGGTCAGTCATTCAACCAATGAAAGCATAATATGCTAATGATATGCTAAGGCTGCTCAACTGCTTGCTATGACATGCACTGACCATCATGTGACAGTCAATCAGTAGACCAGTCGCTATGAAGTACACTGACCACCAGGGGGTAAATGCTCCAACCAGTAGGTTAGCTTGCTACTGCAGTCAGGCCAATTGGGACTGAACGAGATGGGTCGGACACACCCTGGAGCCCTCCCGCAGTCCCTCCCTGGCTGGTCAACCTCCTGTGTCCCTCCCAAGTCCTGATCATGCTCCAGTAGGGTTCTTTGGCCTGGCCTGCACCCTCTTGCAATCCGGGCTGAGGAACCCCCACCCCGGGTGCATGAATTTCATGCACTGGGCCTCTAGTATCCATATATACCTAGGCTGTCCAAAAAAAAAAAAAAAAACCCACAAAAAATGTCTGAACACTGTAATAGCTAATAGCTCAATTTTGAAAATGAAATGTATTTTAATAAACATTGCCCTTATAATTATGCAAAGTGTAAGTATGCATTTTGTGGGACACCCTATATATCAGAAAGAATAAGTTTCAGGTAAAGATCCTTTATAGTCAAGTGCAAATGCGCATCTACAATGCCTTGCTGAGTAACTGGAAATATTATTTGAACTGCTAAGCTAAGGAAAATATCCAGATTTTTAGAAAAGACCAGCAAAACCATACTTAAAGAACTAAGGGTTCCTTAAAGAGCCAGCTGGATGTGCCTGGTGAGTATATAGTCAAGAGTAGCATATCAATATTATGTTGAAGAAGGGAGATGGAAGACAGACTAGCTCACTGCCTGTATTAAAGTAAGAGAATGAAGTTTTTTTGGTGGAGAGAAAGTGAAACTGTAGTGTTAGAGGAGAAAGTATAAACACAATCTGAGGGCTGGCCAGGTGGCTCAGTTGTTTGGATCATCGTCCTGTACACCAATAGGCTGTAGGTTCAGTTCCTGGTCAGGATTCATATGAGAGTCAACCAAACAATGTTAATTTATCTCTCTTTCTCTCTCTCTCTCTTGCTCTTTCCCTTTCTCATTCCCTCCCTTCCTCTCACTCCTTGAGTGAGGATAAAAATGTAATAAAAAATAAAGACAACTTCAATAGATATCTGGAACCAAGTAGAGATGCTGTGAGGGAAGATGTTGTATTACTTTTTCTTGGCTGTTACTTTTTGTTCGCTGAGCATCATTTTGACCATTGTAGAGTGGCATTTTGGAGACTGTTGCTACTTTAGAGCTATCTCTTTTGTCATTGGAATCTAACACAGCCGTTGGATTTCACATCTAGTTGTAGCACATATTTATATCCTTATCTACAGGTATCTCTTTTTTCTTGTTTCCTTGCAGAGTGGCATTGCATGTTTTCAGAACTTATGGTGGGAATATATAGCTAAATGATTATATAGATGTTATACAAATCACAGCCATACAAGAGCCACATCTCTGGAATGGGGCCTAAGATCAGTTTATAAAATAGTTTAATTTATTCCAAAAACATTAATATAAGTGTATATATTCTAATACATAAGAAGAGAAACACATATACATTGTTTTATGGGAGCAAATGTCTCGTATGAATTAAAAATTTTAAGGAAAATAATTTCTGATCCTAATACTAGAAACAATCAATTGTAAACTAATGCCCCTTTAAATGGATCAGGATCAAAGAGAATGCTTTCAATTGTATCAAATGCTAGCTCTGTAATATTCATGAACAGGCTAATAGGTGATGGTGAAGGCAGTATTTATTTATATGTTTAAACCATTGAGCATTCCTGAATGTCATGTCCTTCTACCCTCGCAAGTCCTGCTGTGCTTACACTATGATGAAATATGAAAAGAGATGGTGTGTAGTAATTGGTAATTGCATTCTTGGTGGAGAAAAAAACTCTTAAGATTGACTTTTGATAGTTGCTTTAAAAATTTATTACCACATGAAAAGAGAAAATAGATCCAATCTGTGAAACCTGAAGCAATATTTAACCAGTTTCCCTTCAAATAATAGGTGTAGCATTATGAAAACAAAGCATTTGGATGCTTTAGTGTCATGTAAGTCATTCTAACTTTAATGGAATAATGAGATGTATTAGGTGGGATGTAAATGGATTTTTAGGAGAATTTCTCAGCCTCTTCTATTGAGATTAGAACCGTGAAGTATTTATGAATCAGAAGTTTCATAAAATAAATATTTTATATATATGGTCATGAGTCAAGAAGGGACATTTGACAAATGAAAATATAATCTCAGAGGCTTGGCAGATCTCCAACTGAGTTATGAAAGTTTTTTGCTTTGTATTTATATTCCTTGTACCAATTTGAGGACATTGTTGTCTTCCCAGATGAAATATTAATGATGCATATACAGCTTAGCAAAATAATTTTTAAATATAATTTTGTTGCCTCCCTAAGCACCCTGATCAGGAACTGAACCTGAAAACTGGGCATGTACTCTGACAGGGAATTGAACTGGCGACCAAAATGCTCAACCAATTTGCATATTACCTCTTTATTATATAGGATTATTATATAAGATGATTAAACTGTCTATTTGGGTTAATTGTTTCCATATAGCTAGAATTGAGTTCCAATTCAACTAAACAGTGAGAAATTCTAAATAATTTTTTTATAAACTCATGTGATCACCTTTTAAATAATGGCATTAAGCACCCTTAGCTTGCTAACAAGCTGATGCAGGTATTATACTGAGCCTCGGCTGAAAACAAACAAACAAAAAAAACCCACATTTAATTTAGCGAGAATTGATTTCAGATCTTTATTATAAATTATGGTCAAGATTTGTGGGGAATTCTGAAATTGAAAATTACAACTAGATGATGTAGGGATGCTAATATTATTACAAAAATGTCATTGAGTGAAATATGGACACAGCAATGGGAGGGAAAAAGCATCAGAATGCTTACATAGCTGTCAGTTATTGTTCAATTGTTATCAGATATCTAGAGGATGTGGGGGGTGCTTGGAAGATGATATTGAGTCTAATCTCCTGCTATTTACTGTCCATAATGAAAATGTTCTCGCATTACCATGTTTGGAAAAAATAGAAACAGAAAATTATCTATTTCTTAGGGACTGATTCTTTCCAAGTTCCAGTAACTCTTCCAGGTCTCTTCTGCAATATTTAAGTTCCTTCATTCTAAAGAAGGTGTCAAGCATGACACTGCACTGACTGGAGCTTTCTTCTTCCCTAGTGGTCTTATCTTTCTTCCTCTCCTCTCCAGGAGCTTTTTCTCAACCCATAAAATTCACATGAAGATATGTGTCCTGTACTATTCTATAAATGATGATTGTTAGGTTTAAGTAACTGAAGCTTTGGTTTTAAAATTTCAGTGAATTGTTTAGAAACTTCAGTGTGTTTCAGAAACATCTGCAGGGCAAGGGCTGTAAAATTAAAACTATCTAAGCTCAATCCATTAAAATCTGGTGAGGGCTTAGGAATCTGCATTTTAAAATTTACCTGTAAACTGAAGCAGGTTGATCTTAAGTAAGATTTTGAGAAACATGATCAGAAAATCCCAAAGTACAACTAAAGTCAACCTGCTTTCAATACCTGAAGGAAATGGGGTTCTCCAAGGTCCCCCTTCATCTCACATCCTATGGTGGAAGAGTAACTTCGTTAGCAACTAATCTTTAATGTATTTTAATGTATTTAAGTGGATTTTCTCACCCAATGAAGTAGGAAGTTGGTAAACTATTTCATTTGGAGACACATATTACTCAATTCTGGAAAATATTTAAAAATACTATTTTTATAAAAATGTTCTTTAATTTTTCTCATGTCTATTTCTGCATTTTTCTTTTTATTGAGTACCCATGACATCCTGAATTGAACCTGGGATCTATTCATTCCTATTATGCATCCATGTATTTTGTTTTATTTGGGAGTGGGGTGTCAGTTACCTGGATGGTGGTAACTGCCGGCCTGGTCGCCCCTCATGCCCGCCCCCGACTGGCCTGGTTGCCCCATGCAGCTTGCTGTTCAGTCATTTGTTTGTCTCTCACTAAGGCATCCTTTCACTGAAATTTTTAAAATTTCAACTTTTATATTTTTAATTTCTATTTTTCCTCTTTGTTCCTTTTAAAGCATTTTTTACATTTTATAAAAGAAATATCATCTTTTAACATATATTTTTCTCATTGTCTCTGCTTTTTCTATTTTTTATATGTTTTTCCTTAAACTGTCTTTCTCTCTTTCTTTTGGAGACTTTTCTCTTATGTTTGTTTTTCATGAGACTCCAAAATGGGGGGGGGGGGGAAGCATTAAGTCTTTGGGAGCAATATATAATTTCACAGGATATTATAAGACACCAACTTGTTACAGTTTATGATTACCTTACCGAATCTACAAAACGCCACATTTAAACAGAACTAATAGCATTTTCAGAAAGTTAAAGTGGATCCACTATGGTGTGTATTCAGAAATGTCTGAGTTATCAGGAGCTGGGAAGGCTAAAAAACAAGTGTATTGTTTTCCCAGGTCCTTTTGATAAATTATTTCGCTATTTGTACCAAGTCCTGCTGTGTGGGCTATACAATGTTCTACCCAAGTACTGAGTGCTCACAAATATCAGGAGATAGATTGAACCAGAGAGCCTTACAATTTCTGTTCCCCGACAGGTAGCACACAGATTTATAAGACAAGCTATTGCACACCAGCAAACAAAGACAAAGGCATCCAGTGTTTACCAAGTAAGAAGACATGGGTCATTCCTAACATGAAAACTCTGAAAATATTTCTATAAAGTAATGCATCATTATATATATCTGATAAGTTTTGACAATGCTCATCATTAATTTAGGAATTAGATTAGGAAGTCGGACAATACATGATGACAAGTATTAAAAACTATGCCTCATAACACGTCACCATCATAAAGTTTGAGTTATGTTAATAGCCATAGTTATGACATAGTTCACTTTCAACCAATGACCAAAATCAGAATTAAGAATACTTACTAGGAAAATATGCAAAAAAGTATAAGATATTACTTTACATGTTTTAATTTTATAATTTTAATTAAGCACTGCAGAGTTTTTAATTCACTATCTCATAATTTACACCAGAACACTTCTAAAATGAATAAAATGTATGTAGGGCAACTTCTCTCCAAGGAACAGCAAGTGCTGTAAGATCAACATGAGAAAGTTACTGACTCCTTATAAACTTGGACAATACTAGTACATCTACTGTTGGAAATTTTGCATATCCTTTCTACTTCCCTAAATTGCTCTCTAATCTGTTCCTAGGCCTGGCCTGCGATCAGGACCTTCTTCCCCAACTGCCCCCCCTGCCGGCGTGGTCACCCCTTATGTCCCTCCACCCCCTGCTGGCCTGGTTGCTACACAGCCTGCTGCTCAGTCCTTTGGTCGTCTCTCACTAACCTCCCCACCAGCCTGGTCGCCCCATGCAGCCTGCTGTTCAGTCATTTGGTTGTTCTTCGCTAAACCCCCTGCCAGCCTGGTCACCCACACAAACTGCTGTTTGGTCGCCTGACTGGTCATTTAGGTCCTGAAGGCCTCTGGCTTTTTATATATTAGGTACTCTTGCACAAAATTCATGCAAAAGTAGGCCTTCCTTCCCCTAACCGCCGGCACTGGCTTCCTGTGGCACCCAGGACCCAAGTTTCCCTCCGGCAGCTGGCAGGCATCTGGGACCTGGAATTCCCTAGCAGCCCCGACTTCGTTTGGAATGTCATCCAGAAGAACATCTAGGCAGACATCCGGTCTAATTAGCATATTACACTTTTATTATTATAGATAATTTCACTACAAAATAAAATAAAATGAAACTAATTGATAGATTACAAGTTACTTTACCAGGCTGTCAGGTTTGAAATCATCTGCTTTTGAATTAATCTTGGTGTAGAAAGTAAACGTCTGCTGTCCAGAGGGCTTTCAGGGCATTTAGTTTTAGAAAGTTGAATTCAACGAAGTTTAAAAAGGAGTCATAAACAAAAACTTTGATTTTTCCCTGGAGTTATCCCACCCACTGTGTGACTTGATTTGAATTCTTTGGGATCTCCATACCTCATTTTCCTTTATCCTTACAGAAGTGGACTAGAGAGAAATTTCACAAAGAGACAAACATTCTGTGGCTTTTCTGTCATGCAAACTTGATGGACAGAAAAAATATATATCTTTTCTTCTTCTCAGGATGCCAACACTTTAATTTTTAAAAGCCCAAGTAATAAGTATCTTAAATCACATCATCAACTGTAAAGAAGATGGACACAAGTGAACATGCTCCAATATTCATTTTTCTATAATTTATTGATAGGCCTTCTGCTATATTTGAATCTAAATATCAGCTTTGATTCCTATAACTGACTTTAAGAAATTGTGAAAATACTCTAAGTAGCATTATAGCACACTAAAAAGGGGTATATCCAAGAGCTTTTATCACTTGGTTATTGAGAATAGGAGAAAATATATGCAAAATGGTTAGTAAAGTGCATAGCAAATAGTACATAGACAACAAATGTAGGTTATTATTAGTGCTATTATATCAAAATGGAGAAAAGATTATTTATAAGGATACTAGAGGCCCGGTGCACAAAATTTGTGCATGGGGAGTGGGAAGTGAGGGGCCGGCAGTGTCCCTCAGCCCAGCCTGCACCCTTTCCAATCCGAAACCCCTCAAGGGATGTCCAACGGCCCATTTAGGCCTGATCCCATTGGGCAGTTAGGCATCCCTCTCACAATCCAGGACTGCTGGCTCCCAATTGCTTGCCTGCTTGCCTTCCTGATTGCCCCTGCTTCTGCCTGCAGCCTGATCACCTCTAACCACTCCCCTGCCAGCCTGTTTGCCCCTAACTACCCTCCCCTGTAGGCCTGGTCACCCCTAACTGCCCTCCCCTGCTGGCCTAGTACCCCCAACTGCTCTTACCCGCAGGCCTGGTCCCTCCCAACTGTCCTCCCCTGCTGGCCATCTTGTGTGACCATCTTGTGTCCACATGGGGGCAGCCATCTTGTGTGTTGGAGTGATGGTCAAGCTACATAGTACTCTATTAGATAGGATAAAGGTCTAGTGCATGGGTGGAGGCCAGCTGGTTTGTCCTGATGTGTGTCCCAGATTAGGGTGAGGGTTCCCTTGGGGCATGGGGTGGCCTGGGTGAGGGGCCAATGGTGGTTTGCAGGCTGGCCACACCCCCCAGCAACCCAAGCAGAGGCCCTGGTATCTGGAATTTATTTATCTTCTATAAATGAAACTTTGTAGCCTTAAGCAGAGGCCAAGACAGGCCAGGGCTGCAGAAGCTTGGCTTCCTCCATCACCAGGGGCAACCCTAGCCTCCTGCTCTCTGCAGCTCCATGGCTGCTACCATTTTTGTTGGGATTTATCTTCTATAATTGAAACTTTGTAGCCTGAGTGGAGGCCTGGGCCAACCAGGGTGTGTGGAAAACTTGGCTTCCTCCATCACTGGGGAAACCCAAGCCTCCCTCCTGCTTGCTCTGTGGCCATAGCCATCTTGGTTGGGATTAATTTGCATACTTGCTCCTGATTGGCTTGTGGGCTTGTGGATATAGCAGAGTGATGATTAATTTGCATATTACTTTTATTCGATAGACTTTTGATAAAAGGAAACCATGTATTCAAACTCCAGTTATAATACTACTTAGCTGTTGACCCTTAAGGAAATTTTTTTAAAATACTTTTTTTACTGATTTCAGAAAGGAAGGAAGAAGGAGAGATAGAAACATCAATGATGATGGAGAATCATTGGTTAGCTGCTTACTGCACAACCTGTACTGGTTATTGAGACTGGAACCAGCATGTTTCCTGACTGGGAATTGATCTGTATCTTCCTGGTTCATAGTTCAATGCTCAACCACTGAGGCACACCAGCCAGGCAACCAAGTTATTTTTTAACAACTTTATTTATTGTTTAACTCTGCCCATCAACTATTGCATTAAAAAAAGATACAAAATTCAGCAGTCATATAATTGTTACGAAGAATAGACTGCCAACACCAATCCCTTATAACAGTGTAAACATCATTGCTATTTTTCTCATTGTTATTTTTAAGGGAAGTAGCACATTTTTTTGTAAAAATAATATTGATAAGGATTGAGATTATGCAGATATAAGATCTTGGTGTCAATGGCAACTTGGCTTCAGAGAAAGAGGAACAAAAAGCTGAAAAAATAGAGGCACCAAAAACTGCAGTGAGACTGTCTAAGGGAGGGAGTGAAGTGAATGGATGGAAGTGAATAGGTGAGAACAGGAAACTCAGGAGATATTAAAGGCGTGTGTTCCCTGAAACCATTATTTTTAAATAAAACTCAGACTATTGAGCAACTCCTTTAGAACCAGAAAGTTCTCAGTGAAAGGGGATCTTTTATATCCATTCACCTGCCCAGAAGAAAGCACAATGGAGAGCAGGTGAGTGGGTGAATCAGCCTACGTGGAGGCAAGTTTAATTGCAGGAATTCTCTGCTGAGAACTGTAGATTAATGAATTTATAAAACTAGTATGGGTGTGTAATTTCTATGTGCCAGACATTATATCATTGGAAAGGATCATTATAATGTTATGAAGGGCTCTCAAGAAAAATTACATTTGGAACTCAAATTTCCCCTGAAGCTGGCCTTTAATTTTCCACCTTAAGAGAACACAGTTTTCTAAAATTACCGACATTATTCTTATATCTGATAGGCCAACAGCCACAAACACTGCCTAGTGTCAATGCTGTTCCATGGCTATCATTGGGGAGAAAACAGTGTAGGTAAATACTTGATTTGTTTTTCCTGGTACCCTTTTATATTTCTGTACAAATCCATAAATATATTAAGAAAAAATATTCTCATTTGTATTCTGAAGAAGAAATAATAATAATAATAATAATAATAATAATAATAACTTTGCTCTTTGTAAAGCATAACTATGATGTATAATTTCATGGGTAGAATTCATTCCTAACCAGAATGATGGAGAACTGTCATCTCAGCATGGAGGAAAGTAATCTACAGGGCCAAGTACCACTTTACCATTTCTACCATTGGTCAGAAAGACTTGTCAGGTTGGCTGAGGCTTGACTGACTGTAACTGCTGGATTTAGTCCTCACCCTTTGCCCAACAAGGAGCCAGGACCAGCTCTAGGTTACAGCAAATTGTAGAGTTTTCACAACCAACATCTTCAGACTGTGAAAGAAGTGAGACCCTTATCTCATCAGTTTTTAATTTAAACTCCTAGAAGAAAACATAGGCATTAAATGCTTGGACACTGATCTTAGGAATAAAATTTGGATAGGAAAAGTAAAGGGAAACCACAGAAAAAAATTAATGAGACTTCATCAGGCTTAAAAGTTTTGCACAGTGAAGAAAGACATCAACAAAATGAAAATACAGCCTGCTAAACGGGCAAAAATATTCACCAATGATCCAATGAATAAAGGATTAACATCCAAAATTTATAATGAACTTAAACAACTTAATGCCAAGAAAAACAATCTGATTTAGAAATGGGCAGAGGATCTGAACAGACATTTCTCCAAAGAGAACATATAGATGAATAAGAGATGTTTGGAAAGATGCACACTGCCACTAATCAGCAGAGAAATGCAAATTAAAACCACAATGAAGTATCACCTTGCATCTGCAAGAACAGCTGTCTATCTTCAACAAACCAACAAACAACAAGTGTTGGTGAGGAAGTGGAGAAAAAGGTACCCTCATGCACTGTTGTCGGGAATGCAGCTTGATATAGTCGCTATAAAAAACAGTATAAACTTAAAATAAAGCTACCTAATGACCAGCAATTCTACTTCTTGGTATTTATATGAAAAAAATACAAACCACGAATTCAGAAAGATATATGTACCCTATGTTCACTGCAGCATTACAATAACAAAGATATGGGAGCAATCTATGTGTCTTATCAATAGTTAAGTGGATAAAGAATTGGTACATATAAACTGAGTGGCCAGATTATTATGATCTCTGAATGCATAATAATCTGGCCACTCAGTGTATATCCTATATAATAAAAGGCTAATATGCAAATTGTCCCCTTGACCAGGAGTTTGACTAGCAGGCAGGCCGGCCAACCACCCATGTCCACTCCCCCTGGCCATGCTGGCTGGACTCCACGCATGCACGGATTCATGCACCGGGCCTCAGCATATACGCACTGAGTGGCCAGATTATTATGACTATCCCATCAGTACTTCATTGGACCACCTTTTGCCTTCAATATTGCAATAATTCTTCTTGGCATTGACTCCACGAGATGTTGAAAGGTGATGTGAGGAGTCTGACACCATGCCTGATAAATAGCACTGTCCAGTTCTGTGAGATTTGATGGTTGTGAAACCAACTGCCTGATGGCTCTTTTAACTTCATTCCACAAATGCTCAATTGGATTGAGATCTGGTGATTGTGGGGGCAACCTAAGCAAAGTCTCCCTCATGTTCTTAAAACCACTCCTGCACAATACCAGCACCATGGCATGGCGCATTGTCTTGTTGGAGGAAGTCATCTCCTTTCGTATATGCCATCAGCATGATAGGATGAACTTGACCAGCAATGATACTTAGGTATGTTGTGCTATTCAGATATTGTTCCACATGAATTAAAGGGCCTGAATCATGCCAGGAAAACATGTCCCATACCATATCACTGCCCCTATCAGCTTGAAGGGTTGTATTCATGCATGTGGGGTGCATGCTTTCATGCTGTTTGTGCCAAATTCTCACTCTGTCATCTGCATGACGCAACTGGAAACATGATTCATTGGACCACATGACTTTTTTCCAATATTCGACTATCCAATCCTTGGGTTCCTGTGCAAATTGGAGACATTTTATCTTGGTAACTTCAGACAGCAAAGGTGTTAGAACAGGCCTTTGGTTTCCATATCCCATATGATGCAGGGTCCGGCGATTTTGCCTACAAATGTCAGGTGAGCATAATATGCTTTCAGAGATCATAATACTCTGGCCACTTAGTGTATACAATGGAATATTACTCAACCATAACAAGGAAATCTTTCCATTTATGGCAACACTGATGGACCTAAAGGGTATTATTTTAAGTGAAATAGTTAGAGAAAGACAAAACATATGATTTTCTTTATATCTGTAACCTAAAAAACAAAATAAATGGACAAAGCACAAACAAAATTTATATACAGAGAACAAACTTATGGTCACTATATAGGAGAACGAGTGAAAAAGGTAAATAGGATTAAGAAGTACAAGTTGCCAGTTATAGAAATAGTCACGGGGATGTAAAGGACAGCATAAGGAACACAGTCAATAATATTGTAATATTTATTTATGGTGTCATATAGGCACTAAACTTATTAGGATGAGTCCTTTATAAGATATTTAAATGTCTAATAACTATGTTGTACATCTGAAACTAATATAATACTGTAGGTTGACTAATTAAAAATAAAATTTTAAAAATAAGGAAAATGAAGTAAATGCAATTAAGTTTAAGACACACCTTTACAATCATTTCCAAGCAAGATCATAATGTTTATGTTGACTTGCAAAGTATTTACTCAAAGTCTCAAACATTTCTAAAATCTGATTAATAATGGACAATGAATAAAGTACATACAGTTTTGAATAATATATATTTCACATCTAATAACAGCTCTATTGAAAGTTGTTATAATTTTACGTATCTGGATGCATAATATTTAGTATTCTATTAAACTGAAGATTTTATTTTGAAAAGCAAGATTGTTTGAGTTATTATATGTGAACACAACTATTTCCAAGTACACTTTATTTCCACTTTCTCAGTTTAGTGAGAATATTCTCACCATGACTATGTTCTAAAAATTTATATTCAATGTATACTGCAAAAAACGGTTATTTTTTAAATTAAATCACACTATTATTCACAGTAGCATAAGATCTTTCATCTTCAATAAAATTCCAAAATATTTATTTTATTTCAATAATTGATTTTTAAAAATTGAAGTTAGAATTAATTACACTGATTTTTCTATTATTTGTTTTCTTTATCCATCCCATACCCTCCTCTACTTCCCCCCGCCCTCCACTGCCTCTGGCAATCGTCATGCTGTGATGACACTAACAAAACTTAGATTGTTTAACTTTGCAAAATTCAACTCCTGCTAATGGAATTAACACATTAAGAGTTATAACTCCATGACGCATATTTGGACAAGAAAACTTAGAATAAAAATAGTAATGTTGAATTAGAAAATGTTTATTGGACATAAATGAGAAGTCATACTTCTCAGAATAATGTGTCAGCATACAAAAGTAATGAAGCTGCAAAAAGTAAATTGCCATATTTGGGCAAAGTCTTCTTGACTAACCACTAACTTTTTTAAAAAAAACTGTTGCATGGCCGGTGTGACCCAGTGGTTGACCTATGAACCAGGAGGTCAGGGGTTTGATTCCTGTTCAAGGCACATGCCCAGTTTGCACACTTGATCCCCAGTAGGGGACATATAAGAGGCAGCCAATGAATAATTCTCTCTCATCATTGATGTTTCTATGTCTCTCTCTCCCTCCTCCTTCCTTTCTAAAAGCAATATATATATATATATATATATATATATATATATATATATATATATATAAAACTGTTATATTATATAATCATTTCTTCTAGTTCCTATGTAGTCCATGGCATCACTGTGGCTTCCTTGGTGAGTGGCAGTTGTCAATGTTATCTGCAAGTTACATATCTATTAATATTCTTATTTAGCAAAAATTCAGCATTTTTTTGTTATGAAGTTATACTTTTAGTTTGATGATGCATACCTGTTTGTTACAGAATAAAAAGCATTACTAAACAAATCAAGGGAATTATTTTAGTGTTATACATCATGATATATGGCAAAACTCCGGTAAGTCAGTCATTCCATGTTCATCTTGTTGCTTGCATGGACTTCACATACACTTAACCTACAACTTTTCCATACGTTAAGTATTCCAAAAGACTGGCAGTCTGGCTGTTACACAGCTGCCTGTTACACCAACAGGCCACTTGACGCAGGCTAGTTTACTTTCCCTACCACTCAAGGAGACAGTTACCCCACCATAATCCTGTCCAAGCATAGTTTATTTTATCTGTGCACCCTTGCATATTGTCCTTCAAAGCGAGAACATAAATTCAATCTATCTAGGAAGGTGAAAAAAAAAAAGAGAAAGACAGATCAGCCCTGTTGTCTTTCAGGTTATGGTGGTTCTTTGCCCATTCATCTCACACACTACTGGACAAGATCCTTGCACAGCTAGTGGGAAATAATAAGGAGTTATACCAAGCTTATCTTATATAATAAGGAGTTATAGCAAGCTTATCTCAACAGTATATTAAAATTTAAAAATCTGGGACAAATGCTAAATTGAATGTGTTGCTGAAACAGGCATAAACTGGAATGGACCATGACAAAGCCAGATATGTGCCATCCGAGCTAAAGGACAAAATGAGAACAAACATTTTAGTTTTAACAGAAAATAGTATGTATATTTGCTGTCTAACAATTGTGGGTTCAAATGTTTGAATGTATGCAAACAATCAGATTGAGCAGAATAGTGTTTTTTTTTCAAAGACTAACACTGTTCCTCTGGAAGTACCTCTAGTGAAAGCCACTGTTTCCCCAGAGCTCAGTATCTCCGTGGCTATCCACGCCACATAGTCTCTAGATGACAAGGAGGTGGAGCTGTGTGACAGGCATTTTCTGAGTTTGCATAGTTTGGCTCACAGACTCAGGCTCAGACCTCACTAACTCTTATTTTTCAGTCACTGCATCAGGCAGGCAACACTGATTTTTTTTTAAGGAACACGATAATATAATCATGTGCAGACATAGAGTTTTGGCTCAAATTCTTTATCTTAAAAGACAGAAAGAAGTTAATGAAGTGAAGCACAAACAAGTTCCAGGATGAAATAAAGTCAGGATTGAGAACAGCTGAAGGAATGCAAAGTGGCTGGAAGGCAGAACTTCTGCAAGAGGCAGCGTGAACGAGTCTGGGAAGAGCATCTGGCCCAAGAAGGCACCTCACTATTCAGCATCATGCAATAAATGAAATCAAATAAGAAATTTTACTTCTATTTGACTTGACAAGGGTATCTGTGCTGCACTTGATGGATGCAATGATGTGAGAATCCGGAACGTTTCCTCAGCAGTAATGACTTCAGCCCTGCAGAGACAGATGTGTCCCAGCCTGTTAATCACTACGCCTTTCCTCGGCTATTTTAGAGAATAATTTACACTGCTTTCTGGAATGATTAGCTTGCCAAAGATAATATATAAAAGGGTGTTCTCCACCCACTCCCCTAACCCCCGCTTTAACACAGACAACATGTAATGTGGTGTTCAGAGGTGTAGCCAGGTTCTGTAATCAAAGGAGAGAGAGGTGGAGGGTGAGATGGAAAGCCTGGGGATGGAGTCTTCACGTTTGTTGGTGGGTTAACAGGAAGTAAGCGTGCAGTGTCCACCTCCTCTGTTTGTCTCACAGACTTTCTTTCATGCTGTGACCACTAATGTCTTTCAATCACCATGCTATTAACTGTAATGTCAATGTATCATCTTTAAGGATGATGAAGGGTGTGCTCCAGCAGCTCTCTGCCTACCTACACTCCTGATTGAGTTCAGCACATTAAGGGAGACAGAGACAGAGAGAGGAATGCTGCCTTATTAAATATCCTTCCCTGTGGTTGCCCATCACTCCTATGCTCACTTCTCTGAAGATATAAATGGATAATTACTCTTGAGTTGACAGTTTTGCTCAGGTCTTTTGCCCTTTAAGGAGGTTTATTTTGCAAATGAACCTTCTGAGAATTTTATTAGCATTGGAATCAAGAAACACCATAGATACATAGGTGGATGATAGAACATAGCTAGCTGATAGATAGGTAGGTAGATATATAGATAGATGATAGATAGATAGATAGATAGATAGATAGATAGATAGATAGATAGATGTTAGATAGATGATAGATATGTAATAGACAGATGCTTGATAGATAGGTAAATAACATATGTGCATATATTAGTATGGTACTTATATTTTTCAATGTATCATGACAGCTTCTGTGTTCTTATACTAGATGGGTGCTTTAGAAAAAACTGCTCAGCTGTCTCTATAGAGTGCAGAACAATATGAGGTAGAGAGAGTTTTCGATATTATTAAGTAAGTAATGAGGCCATTTCCTGGCCTTAGAGCCCCTAAAGCTGGGATAGCTAAACCATCACTTTGAAACTCTGCACTGGAGCTTTTTGGTGTGAGTGTTGAGGGGAAGGTGAGAAATAGGATATAGAAAAGAAAGGAAACAACCACTACACTAGGATCCTTCAAGTAGACTTGTTCCCACAGTCGCCATACATGCCTGCAAAGAAGAGGTAATGGGAACCTACCCCTCTCTCTGGTGGCTTTTCCTATTCATCAGTCCCCTTGGTCCAGCATTTGTGCTATTTTAACATATTGTAAGATTAATCAAACCAATATCATATTTACTTCCATTATGTGCGGAGGGAAGAAACGTTACCTATGTAGCATTTATATCAAAAACATTTAACTGTACCTAATCAGGAGGAAAGTAACAAACAAAAAATTAAATTGAGCACCTTTCTAAAAGAAAGAAACAAAATCTTACCTGAAGATTTCAAAGATGGCATTGTTATAAAAGAAAATGACTACAGATTATACGCATGTAATGCCTTCTCTTCCTTATTAAAATAGGCTTTGCAAGTGACCTTGAGAGTTACACAGATATTTTTTGTGGCACATCCTACTAGTACTTCAGAATAATTATGATGCTAATTAGTGAGTAAATTAAGATTAGATAGCATAAAAAGAATCCCTCTGCATGGGATTTGCCTATATTTTATGTGGATCATCAACACTTCTTATCTCTCCATTTTTGTTAAAAATGATTGTTCATACTATGAATCTATGAAGTGGTGGGCTATAACTATTGTTTGGGGAATTTTTTTCTAGTTTTCATACAGAGCATCAAAACCTCCCCAAACCCTCACATCTATCACAAATACACGTATACTTATGGAAAGTAAATCTTCACTGTGTGAGTGAAAAATAGCCTCTTATGAACTTTAAATACTACAATGCCCCCAACAGACATCAATCTGTATAGTACAGCAATTCACAGAGCATTCCAATCTGATCTCTCAAAACCATATTTAAAGAGGCCTAAACACAACAGGTAAGAAGTGTTTGGTCACAGAGAAGAGACTTAGGTTTCCATAACACAGATTGACTGATTCAATTTAAGTTCAAGGGAACAGATCAGTTATAAAATAGCAGCATCATTTACAATAGTTCTAAAGTGGAAACAACCTGAATGTTTATCAACTGATGATGAACAGACAAACAAAATGTGCTCTATACACACAATGAAATATTATTCAGCAATAAAAATAAATGAAGTGGTGTACTGATAATTCTACAACATGGATGAACCTTAAAAACATTAAGCTAATAAAAAGAAACCAGTCACAAAAAGCACGATTTTATTATTCTATTTAGATGAAATGGCAAGAATAGGCAAATTATAAAGATAAAATACATTAGTGAGAATTGAAAGTGAGGTGGTTTAGTGGGAAATTGAAAATGACTGCTGATGAGTATGGGGTTTGATTACGGGTGATGGAAATGTTCTAAAAGTGATTGTCTTAATGGTTGTACAATGCTGTGAATTTACTAAAAACCAGTGAGTGAAGTCCACAATAAATTGGGTGAATTGTGTGGTCTATGGATTGCATTCTAACAAAGCTGATTTTTAAGAAAGGAACAGACATTTTGTGAAAAACAACTATGTGTCAAAATTTTTCCCAATGCTCTGTAAACTAAGAGAAAAGAATAGGATGAATCTAAGTAAATAAATGCTTAAGTAACAGTAACACACACACAAAAATGCTTGCTATGTTGAACATTTAAAAATTTTCTTCTTGAGTTTACATGTATAAACAGTAACCCAATACGTATTTAAATTTTTAAATAAAGCATACTCGGGAAAGGGTTGTATAATACTTGGCAAACATTTTATTCCTGATTACACTTAATCAGCTTTATGACAGTGGGAATTAAATGTTACAGAGCTGGAATACATTAGCAGCAACACTCAGAGACCTGTCTTATATTAAACACCTCACTACTCTTCTCTGCAAGGCATTTTTACTATCAACACAATTCCTTTCCCATGATTAAAGATTTTTATTTTTCTAATTTCATTCAAACATTTTACAAGACTGCAAACTTTCCTCTAATTTTATGGTTTTGTGGGAAAAAATCTTTTATTCTGGTTTTTTATCTAAAGAATAACTTAACTCTACCTTTTTCCCTAAGACACTGCTCCTGAGCATAGTGTTTCAGGTCCTGATAACCCATGCCATATAGAGAATATTCTAATGAACTAACAGTAAAGAACAAACAAACCACTTAACAGTCCTTCTTACCAGCAGGATTTTCCCCCAGGAGTGACTACTAAGTCACATAAAATTTTCAAAATTACTCTGACTCTGGGGAAGAGCCTTTGTGGGAGAGATACAAAAGGATTGTACTTAAAATTATTCAAGACAGTTCCTTGGACTGCGTTGGGTTTAGGCTTATTTAGTTTTAAATGTCAAAATCCTTCCTTGAGCCAGAATTAGAGTGCCATAACTACAACAAATTGCTAAATGCATGCTCTCATTTAAGAGATGACAAATGAATGGTTTGGTCTTTAAGGAATTTTCACTAGAGTCCTCCAATGGCTAGAACCCTGGAAAGACCACCAGCAATTTCATTGTACAAGACAAAGTATAGCTAACATTCTGCCTTATAGTTCATAAAATAAATTCCACATTTCTTATATTTTCATAATAATAGGATCATTCACTGCAGATAGGGAAACTAAGAGATGAGGGAACAAAAGCTCAGAGATGTTGGCACTACAAGTATCCTCAGAAGTTAGTCCTTAGACCTATGTCTTCAAATTTCTAGCAAGATATCTTTCATTGGAGTTGTTTTCTAAAACACAGGCTCACACATATTAGATGTAAGATGATACATTTATTTGGGCTGGGATTTGAAGTGAATTTAATCTAAGTAATTTTTCTTTTACTTTTTCTGTTCAATCATTGTGGGTTTTTTGTTGTTGTCATTGTTGTTGTATCTAAAATAAAGAAGTAGCAATGATTTCGTTTCCTTCTCCAGGATGTATTAACTATTTAAGAACAGCAGAAATAGATTCTAACTTCTCCATGAAAATTAAACCTCAATTGCATTTGGACCATGCTTTGTATTTTTATATCACTGCTTCTTTCAAGAAAGGTCACAGGACAACATTTAATAAACACTTATTTACTACTAGAGGCCCAGTGCATGAAATCCATGCATTCAGGGACTGGGGGTGGTCCCTCAGCCTGGCCTGCTCCCTCTCACAGTCCAGAAGCCCCTCAATTGATTCCCCTGCAGAGGGAGGCCCTGCTTATATGCCACAGGGCCACCAGCCAGGTAGCCTGGGTCTCTATCTGCAGAGTGATTAATCACAAGGCTCTGCAATTGATGTCCCCAAGGAGGTAGGCCCATCCACCCAGCCAGGGCTCTGCAATGGATCACCCCAAAGAGGTAGGCCCTGCACACCTGGCCAAGGCTCCACCATGGATCACCCCCACAGAGGAAGCCCCATCCACCCACTGCCACTGGGTAGCCTTGGCCTCTGTCTTTGGGGGCGATTGTATATCCTCCTAATTGCCCTGCCCTGCTGGTGGCCTGGGCCTCCCTTTGCAGAGTCATCATGGGGCAATGGCCAGGCCCCCAACCAATTGCACTGCACTGCCTTGGCTGGACTGGCGCCAGTGGGTGTCATAGCATGGTCATCTGGATGGTCTTTCCACTGTTCGGTTAATTTGCATATTATACTTTTATTATTATAGATTCTTATATGCTGGACTCCCTGTTTCCTCCTGGATTTGTTGTTGTTATTGTTGTTATTGTTGTTAATTCTTCCCTGAGGATATTTTTACATTAATTTTAGATAGGCTGGAAGTGTGGGGTTAGCCATGAAAAACCTCAATATGAGAGAGACACAATGATTAGTTGCCTCCCTCACATTCTCTGACCAGGGCCAGGGTCCAAGTCTGCAACCAAGGTATGTGCCCTTGACAGGAATGAACCTGGGACCCTTCAGTGTGCAGGATATCCACTGAGCCAAACCAGCTAGGGCTCCTCCTGGATTTTTGATAATAGGGTGACTGAGTTGCAGTTTTCACCCACAGAACTTTTATTTTAATATATTTTATTGGTGTTTTTTTTTTACAGAGAGGAAGGGAAAGGGATAGTGAAAAACATCAGTGAGAGAGAGAAACATCAATCAGCTGCCTCCTGCACATCTTCTACTGGGAATGTGCCCACAATGAAGGTATAGTCCTTGACTGGAATCAAACCTGGGACTCTTCAGTCTACAGGCCAACGTTCCATCCACTGAGCCAAATTGGTTAGGGTGGGAATTTTTATTCTGCTTACAGAAACAGAAAAACTGAATAAGAATACACATCACATATTATGTGGATACTAGAGGCCTGGTGCAACCTCTCCAGTCTAGGACTCCTTGAGGGATGTCCAACTGCTCATTTAGGCCAGATTCCAGTGGGATAATGTCTAAACAGGTAGTCAGATATCCCTCTCACAATCCAGGACTGCTGGCTCCCAACAACTTGCCTGCCTGCCTAATTATTCCTAACCACTTCTGTCTGTCAGCCTGATCACCCCCCAACCACTCCCCTGCCAGCCTGATCAATACCTAACTGCTCCCCTGCTAGCCCAATTGGCCTAACTGCCCTCCCTTACCAGACTGGTTGCCCCTAACTGCCCTCCCTGCAGGCCTGGTCCCCCCAAACTGCCCTCCCTTAAAGGCTTAGTCCCTCCCAACTACCTTCCCCTGCTGACCTGATCACCCACAACTGCCTTTCTCTGCTGGCCATCTTGTGGTGGCCATCTTTGACCATGTGGCAGTGGCCATCTTGTATGTTGAAGTGATGGTCAATTTGTATAGTACTTTTATTAGATAGTATTGATGCTTGATAGTCTTCAACCATTCTTGAATCTGTGATAGGCACAGTAATCAACTATTGTCAAGAGAAGAGATACACTTGACCAAAAAACAAAACAAAACAAAACCACCTACATTTTGTTTGGTTTCTGCTAACTGTAGGATAAAGATCAGCTTGTTCATTGCCAAGTTTGTGCCTCAGAGGAAAAAAGTGCTTTGTAGTAGTGTACCAAGTGGGAATGACTATAAACTGATTTAACTGGAGTAATGGCTAATTTCCTCCCAGCTGGAAAAATCTCTGATTAACAATTGACTTGTAATTTTTGTTTTCCATTATTTACAAACCAAAGTTAAGCATTAGGACAATACATTGTAATGAATAAATTGAGATAGCTGTTTGTCTTGGTCAGTATCTAAGGGAAAGTCCAGTCTATGTTCAAGGGAAGTAGAGGTTACTTTATATCACATACATTGAGTCCTAAAAGACCTAGGAGTAGAATAAGAGATAGCATTTGTGTTATGAAATAAAATATAAATATAAAACAATCTTTTCTTCTGAAAAAAAGATCTGAACCCTTAATTTTATCTTTAAATAACTTTTTACTCCCACAAAGTTATCATGATTATTCACTAGAAGTTTATGGCGGCCCTACTATGTAACAGATATTGATCTGGATACCAGAAATATAGCACAGCCCTAGTCGTCCCAGAATAGTGGGAAGAGCATGGGTATCAGAGTCCACATTGATTAGGTGTTGTGAGATAAAGCTTCAGTCACTTTTCTCTAAGTGACTCAGTGTTAAAACTGTTGGTAGAAAAAATGTAATTCAAGCTCTGGAGAATTGTTCCATTAAATCCACATTTACTAGTAACTGTAAATACATAATTTACCACAGAATTCACTTACACACATACATCTCAGGAATATAACTTTTGGCATATTTGTCCCTATTGTGGTCTATTAAGGAATAAACATTTCATGTATAACAATATTATTTATCAAACATAAATGTGATGAAATTGAAAAATACTCAGTGCTTATTTCTTGCCACTCTGATATAAGACAATAGTACAGAAGAAAATATGCTTTGATTTTGGGAATGATGAACATCCCAGTGAATATTCACAAGCTATCTTTTATTAATTGAGAGGCCATCGGAAGATTATTTAATCTTAGCTTAAAATAAAATTAATGTAACAGAGTAAAATTTTTATTCTCTCTGACTCCATCTTGTGCAGGCTCCTTTGTTCCCAGGGCCTTCAGCCTAATAGCTTCTGCTTAGTCTTATGTACACTACTAGTACATGCACTAGTCAATATAGGAATTCTGCTTGCAGTTTGAGGAGACAGGTAAGTATGTATTGTTTATCAAAGATTTGCAGGAATCTCATAACCGACTCACATCAACTAGCACAATCTTTGTCAGATCCCTGCTGGTGCCCAGATGTGTGCAGTAGTCAATTTTCTGTTGCTCCTTTGACTTCCCCTTCTTTTGACATAAAAGAAGTCTGAACTCTGTATGTTCAGAAGATGGGTTTGGCTACTTCTTTTTTGGTTACTTCTCCCCCAATAAACCTTTCCTTAATCCAAATTCTGCTGTTTTCAGTTTTGTTTTGGAAACACCAGGCACATGGACTTTGGACAAGTAGCAGTAACACTTTAGAAGAAAGAGTAATACTATGAATTAACTTCTATTATAACAATAAATCTCCTAACATAAATTGGTTGTTTTTTTAATATATTTTATTGATTTTTTACAGAGAGGAAGATGAAGGGATAGAGAGTTAGAAACATCGATGAGAGAGAAACATTGATTCCTGCACACACAGTAATTGGGTATTTGCCCACAACCAAGGTACTTGCCTTTGACCAGAATCGAACCTGGGACCCTTGAGTCTGCAGGCTGATGTTCTAATCCACTGAGCCAAACTGATTAGGGTTAACATAAATTGGATTTATGGTATATAACATAATTTGGTATATATTAAATAGAATTATCCTGTATAACAACGAGCTAATATGCAAATGGTTGTCACATTCTCATGCCCCTCATGCAATAAAGGCTGACACTCAAAACTGGGGAGAGAGGAATGAGGACCAGCCAAGCACAAATGAGCTCACGAGAGACGAAGGGGATCAGCCAGGCTGCAGCCCAGAAGAGGCACAAGCTGTCCACTCCCACAGTCCTGGGTGCCAGCAGCTGAGGCTGTGGCCTGGAAGAGGGATAAGCCACCCACCCCCAAGTCCCAGGTGCCGGAGGCTGTGTCTGCACCTGTAGCCCTGGACAGGGACAAGCTGTGTGCCCCATGATCCCAGGCGCCAGTGGCTGGGGCTGTGGCCTCGGAGAGGGACAATCTGCACTCTCCATGGTCCCCATAATCCTGGGCATCAGTGGCTGCACCTGTGGCCTAGGAGAGGGATAAGCTGCCTGCCCCAAGGTCCTGAGAACCAGAGGCGGTGTCTGCACCTGTGGCCCAGGAGAAAGACAAGCTGCCCGCCCCATGGTCCTGCATGCCAATGGCTGCACCTGTGTCTGCAGCCTGGGAGAGGGACAAGCTATGTGCTCTGCAGTCCCTGGTGCCAACAGCTGTGGCAGGAGGAAGCTGCTGGCCCACGGACCCCTGTGGCTGCAGCCAGCTTGGTTCCTGGGTGCCTGCAGTCAGCCAGAGGAAGGAATCCTGGGTACCGGATGTGGGGTAAGGCAGAGGCAGTTAGGGGTGATCAGGGCAGCAGGGGAGCAGTTAGGGGCAATCAGGTCGGTCAGGGATTAGTTAGAGGAGATCGGGTAGGCAGGCAGAGGTGGTTAGGGGTGATCAAGCAAACAGGCAGGCGAGCAGTTAGGAGCCAGCGGTCTCAGATTGTGAGAGGCAGTCGGACATCCCATGAGGGGTCCCGGATTGGAGAGGGTGCAGTCTGGGCTGAGGGAGCTCCCCCAACCCTGTGCACAAATTTTATGCACCAGGCCCTCTAGTCTATATTATAAAAGGCCTGTGGCCCTAACGCCATAACGCCAGAACAACCAATGACTGGACTCACCAGGAGGTGTATTGATGGGTCCCGTGGCACCAGTGGGACTCCTGATCTCATGCAATTTCGCATGCTGGGCCTCTAGTTAAAATACATAAAGACAAGAAAGTAGCATCAAAAACTCCATGCCATAACCCAGGTCTGACAACTTGATGGGCTCTGGCATTTTCTTCTTCATTAAAGGAGACATGTCATAGAACACCAAAAAGTATCTACATCAATAGTTATTTTCCTGGTATACACGAAAGAATAAAAGAAAGAAAACCAATATGATAGGCATAAATATAATAACAAAGAGTCTTAAATTATGCCTTGCCTAGATGGTAATTTATCATGTGAGTGATTGGCTATAATGGTTTACTGTCATATAATCTTTTGAGTTTGGAATCTTATTATTTAAGCAGTAACTGATTTTAAATATTATCCAGTGATATAAGAGAAAGGAACCATTCCAGACAAAGCAAGGGTATAATTCATCCAACCATAAGTAACTATGATGTACATTCCACAGTTAAGCCAATTAACATTGATCCAAATACATTTGATCAGAGTTCAGCAAAGCCAGCAATCCAATTAAGCTTAAGATTCTATAAGAATTGTATTTTATTGATCAAATGACATTTAAAGTTGTTTTATTTTGTTCCTTACTTTGTAAGGAAGAACAGATTGAAAACTTGGAGGATTTCCAATAAATCAAAATATTCTATGTCAAATGAATTGTTATCCACTAATTGGGGAGCAGTGAGAAGATGTATGGCTCCTGACAGAATCAGGGACAGATTGAATAGTGTGTCTCTGGGACAGAGAAAATTTTTTCTTTGCTCACCCAACCAGTGAAGAGATTTCTTTTCATACAGCTAAATCTTAGTTTGTTAGGACCTAATAAACTCTGCTGGCCTCATCCTGATGACTCCCTTAGACTATGCCCCACTAAAAAGGTATGCAAGCACTCAATGGGTAGCAGCTAGACTTGGTATACCTAGACTTGGACATTTGCTGAATGGTCTTAGACCAGCACTGGTACTGAGTTTGAACCTGTATTAGTCTGGTGAACAACACTGGTCCCTACCTGGTAACTTACTGAAAACCTATCTCATGAAACTTGAGTACAGCCAGAGCCTCTTTCAGTGACTGAGCCTAACAAGCAGCTGGAAAGAAAAGGCATGTAAAGGCAGATCTCATGGCTCCTTGGGATTTTTGCTAATCTGCCTCCAGGCTGGTGCTAGCGCAAGTCAGCCTGGGTGTACAGCTTGATCCTTCCTGAACATACACACCCAGGCCCAAGAGAGGCAGACATAAACAGTGGATCACTTTGTAGCTCTAAACAGGTTGCTCAGAGCCAGTCACATCTGACACTGTCTACACCAGAGTACCTCCCCAAAGACCCTAAAACCAGCACACTCAGTGGCCAGTTTTAGGCAACATCAGAGTAGGATACAATTAGCTTCATAAATGGCATATCCAAAGGGAAACCAGTACTGTTGAGGAAAATTCCACTCTGTGTAGTCTGCACCTGCATGCAGCTCATACACTGTGGTCAGGGTTGATTCTCACAGTCAACCAGCCTGAGGGCCGATCCCCCACACAAACCGATCAATAGTAATCAAAACTCAGTTACAACAGGAGAGCCCACCTCAGGGTAATTCCAGAAGCACCTAGTACAAGTGATCAAGGCATCTGTGCCAAGGGGTCCCAAAGGACACCTACTACATAAGGCCACTCCACCAAGACTGGGAGTCATTGCAGGTCTATCTAATATATTGAAATAAATACCAAAAGGCAGCCAAAATGGAGAGACAAAGTAACATTCCTCAAATATAAGAACAGGAGAAATCTCAAAATAATTTTTTTTAAAAGAGCTCAATGAAATGGAGACAAGCAATTTACCAGATAGATATAAAGTTCAAAACAATGGTTATAAGGATACTCGGGGAACTCAGTGAGAACTATAATGAACTTAGTTATAACTATAAGGGAGTTACTGAGAACTAAAACAACATGAAAAATGACATAAAACCATAAAAAATAAAGTCACAAATGAAGAATGTAATATTTGAAATAAGAATGCACCAAAAGGAATAAACAGTAGGTTGAATGAAGAAGAGGATTGAATCAGCAATTTGGAATACAAGGTAGACAAAATCTCCCAAACAGAGCAACAACAAAAAAAGAATTTTAAAAATGAGGACATTTTAAGGGACACCTTTGGGACAACATGAAGCAACCAAGATCTGCATTATAAAAGTACTAGAAGAAGAAGAAAGAGAGGAAGAAATCAAGAACCTATTTAAATAAATAATGACTGAAAACTTACCTAACCAGGTAAAGAAAACAACACACAAGTCCAGGAAGCACAAAGTCACAAACTAGATGAACTCAAAGAAGCCCACATCAAGACACATTATAATTATAATGCCACAGGTTAAAGGCAAAGAGAGAATCTTAAAAACAAGAGAAAAGACAGTTACCTACAAGAGAGCTCCCATAATGATGTAAGTTGATTTCTCAACAGAAGCACTTCAGACCAGAAGGGATTGGCATGAAATATTCAAAGTGATATAAAGGAAAGACCTACAACCAAGCCAATTTTACCCAGCAAGGTTATCACTTAAAATTGAAGGTGAAATAAAGAGAAAAGAAGTAAAAAGAGGAGTTTGTTACCACCAAACTACTTACCACCAAACAAGAAATGTTAAAGAGAAGAAGGAGAAAAATAAAAGGGGGGGACATAATTGAAAGAATTAAAGAGTAATAAATACATACCTATTAATAATCATTTTAAATGTAAATGGCTCAATGTCTATATATATATATAGTCAGAAGAAACTGATCTCATAATAAAAGATACACATAGGCTAAAAGCGAAGGAATAAAATATTTCACACAAATGGAAATGAAAATAAAGCTACAGTAGCAATACTTACATCTGACAAAATAGACTTTAAAACAAAAACTATAGTAGGAGATAATGAAGGACACTACATCATGATAAAGGGAGAAATCCAACAAGAGGATATAACCCTTGTATACATTTATGTACTTAACATAGAAGTACCTAAATAAATAAAGCAAATCTTGATGGACATAAAGGCAGAGATCAACAATAATATAGTCATAGTAGGGGATTTTAGTACCCCACTGACATCAATGGATAGATCTCCCAGACAGAAAATCAACAAGGCCTTAAATGACACATTAGATCAGATGATTTAATTGATTTCTTTAGAGCATTTCACCCCAAAGCCGCAGAATATACATTCTTTCAATGGCATATGTAACATGTTCTAGGATAGATCATGTTAGGACACAAAACAACTCATCAGTAATTGGTTCTGTTGTCACACGGCATGATTTTCTTTAGCAGTTTTAACACATACCTACTGATTGTCCAATGTGCGCTAAGCTGTGCATTTGCTTACTCAAGGTGACTGGTGAATGAAAACATTTACTAGACAAATTCATTATAAATTTAAAATTACTGTAATACACATAGAAAACTTCTTTGTGAAATTAAATTTTTGTACATACTTAATTTTAATTATAAGTAAAAACAGGTAAACTAGTAACTTTTCAATTTTTTAACATACATATTTGGAAAACCTACCTTACTATATAATGAATTTCAGCTTTAAAGGACACACCTTCACCCAAATTAGTCTGCTATATTGAGGTTTTATTGAATTTGCAGATGACATAATACTGTATGTAGAGAACCTTATAGATTCCACCAAAACACTTCTAGAACTGATAAATGAATTCAATAAAGTAGCAGGATACAAAATAAATCCACATGGCAGTTATGCACTATTCTTTTTACATATTACTGGATTTATTTGATAACATATTTTAAGGATTTTTGTGTCTATGTTCATGATGGAGTATTATTCTATAGCATTCATTTGTATGTGTCTGTGTCATGTATTGACTGGTTTTGTTAGACTGCATGATAATTTGGATAGGATTGACATTTTATATTCTCAAATGTCTTATAATCTTTACATACTAGTAAAGTGTCAAATTTATTAGCATAAAGTATTTTAGAATATTCTATCTTGTTACCTTAAAGACTATAAAGTATCTAATTCTGTCCCTTTTTTCATTTCCTAATAAGCCTAGGTTTTTTTTTCATCTTATTCAAAAACCACCTTTTAATTTCATTTCTATTTATTATGATTTGTTTTCTATTCTACCAGTTTCCCTGAATACTTCATTATTCCTTCCATTCTTACATTGGATTTAATTTTTCTCTCTTATATGGTGGAAGCTTAGATCATTGATTTAGACATATATCTCCTATTTCTGTTACCCAATGTATATTTGGTTTCCAGATCATGCTTAATGATCCAAGGTATAGTAATTCACAAATCACGCTATGCACAGTTGTCTTTTATACTGAGTCTTTCCTGGAGTCTTTGTTTCTTTGCTGGGTTTACTTAGGTCTCCCATGCTCCTATATAATCAATAATTTGTCTGGTCTTTGTCCAGGAAGGGAACTTCTAAAACTTTGGGGGGTTTTCTGGGTGACAGATGTCATTTTTATGCTAATGTAATGGCCATGGATAGCTTCAGGATGGGGCTGCTCACTACAAGACCAACCATGTGATTAGAAAGTTGGGCTTTTTGAGCCCTCCTGGCCTCTGGTTATGTGAGAGAGGCCAGAGATTAAATTCAGTTGTTTGACCAATAACTCAATCATGCCTACATAATAAAATCCCAATAAAATCTCTTCCATACAACATGATTTAATACAGCTTCATGATTAGTAAACTAGAAATTTACTGATCTACCGAGAAGAGAGCCTGGAAGGTCTGGATTCCCTCCCAGAACCCATCCTATGCATTTCTTCATTTGGCTGGGTCTCCTGATTTGTACCCTTTATAAATAACTGTAATTGTACGTATAGTGGTTTCCTGAGGTTCTCTGAGTCATTCTAGTGAATTATCAAAATTCAGAGTGTCATAGAAACCCTTGGATTTATAGCTAATTAATTAGTCAGAAATACAGGTGGCCTGAGGATCCCTGATGTATAGGAGACATTTGAAGTAAGGTTTGCTAGTTGGGGACTACACACTTTAACTGTGGAGTCTGTACTAATTCAACAAGGGTAGCAAGAGAATTGAATTCCAGTCAGGGTTGAAATGGAATACATGCGTATGAGGAGGATTTGGCCAAAGTCTCATCTTTTCTACAGTTCCCTCATTTTAAAAAATCCCCTTTTAAATTACCAGCTATCTGTCCAGCTGGTCAAAATTCTATCATCTTTCCTATAATTCCGTTTTCTATAAGGATTGCTGGTATTGGTGGTAGTGGTGTGAGTGGTTGTTGAATCTTTCATGAAAGAAAATAATAAGCAGTTATTAATATAACATTCTTTCAATAGTAACTTCCTCTTCTTTTTCGGTTTACCTTTGGTAAATTTCCAGTGCCTTTAAATATTTATTTTTAATATTTTGCCCAATTTCTTTATACGGGTTTGGTTTTTTGTTTGCAAACAAGCAAAAATAATTTGGGTTTTTTTTTTGGTGTGTGTGTTTTGATTTGTTTGTTGTTGTTGTTGTTTTATTTGGGAGGAGGGTTTTGGGGGGGGGGGGGAATTGTCCAAATGCTCCAAACCACTTATACTATAAAAAAGGGTAGAAAATTTTAAAGAATTCTTCTTGCTTTAATTTCATTTTCCCCCTCCTAATTTCAAGCTATATCTATGTTCCTCTGTCCTTAAGAAATATTTATGGATTTATAAAAATGAATCCAAGAAACCAAGAAATGTTGGACAGGGTTTGCAATAAAGGAGGGCTCTCTACTCAAGGAGATCACCCATTAAGTTTCCCTCACTCCATCATCTCATAATATATCTCCTAAGTAATTGAACAGTTGTACCTCTACTCTTAATGGAATTACTTTTTAGCTAAACAAATGGTTCTCTCCAGACCTTTCTGCACAGAAATGGATATTACATGTGACAAATGTACACCTAACTTACTACTAAGTGTTAACTTTTTCCCTCCTTGCTAAAACTACTCTTCTGGAAATTCTTTCAAACAAATTTGTCTATACTATGAAGATCAGCAGATAATCAGTTTTCACAGTTAAAGTATGTTGTGTGTGTGTATATATATGTGTGTGTGTATATATATATATATATAAATATATACACACACACATATATATACATATATATACACACACACACACATATCAAAAATATATATTACGCATGATTTCCATTGCCTTAGGTAAATTTAAGAACAATATCCTGTTAATTATTCATGTTTATTATTTATCCTACTAGAGGCCCAGTGCACAAAATTTGTGCACTCAGGAGAGGGGAGGTTCCCCAGCCAGGCCTGTGCCCTCTCACAGTGTGGGAGCCATGTGATCACTCTTCCCAAAGAGGTAGGCCCTGCCCACCCATCTGGGACTCCTTGATGGATTGCCTTAAAGAGATAGGCTCGAGCCTGGTGTCCTGCCCCCAACATTACCATATGGAGCTGCCAGGACCCGCCTCCAAGCTGCACGGAGCTGTGGGACCCCCGGCGTCGCCTCCCTGCCACACAGGTAGTGTCAAGTCCCTGCCCACCCATGTGCACCCTCTGCGTACTCCATCTCCTGGTGATGGATTGTTACGGTGTGAGGGTTTGAAGGTATCACAGCGTGAGGGCATGATGACCACATAGGCTTTTATTAGTATAGATTGTTTCTGATGGAAAAAAACAAATGTAATCAACTAATTTTACACTGAATGGTAAGAACTTGACCCCAATAAATGTTAGCAATAATAATAATAGTTTTATTTGATTATTATTAATTGGTATCCATACTTTAGTCTTGATACAATGCATTTACTCTATTTTCTCACCACATTCCCCCATCAAAGAAATGTAAGTAACACAAAGCCATAGACTCCATGCACAGAAGGCTATCAAATGTCCCCTACTAGATGGTCCTCTATTTTATTATTCTTTTATTGTAGTTAGATATTTATAAGCATATACTCTTTTACTGTAATATAAAGTTAGCTTGAACAGAGATCATGTTATATCATCTATGTCTTTATGGTCCCTAAGACAAAGCTTCCAGCATTGAAAGGAAGAAAAGCAATGGCAGGAAGAAAAATGGCCTTCCAGTGAAAACCTGGAGTTTTGTTTCAGCTATTTATTGCTACACAACAAACATCCTTAAAATTCAATGACTAAAGATAGTAACTAATTAGTTATTTATTTACATATGATTTTCAATTTGTGCAGAACCTAGCAAAGAATGCTCATCTTTGCTCAAAACTGGAGAATTGAGATGGCTCCCTCATATACCTGGCACCTCAGCTTGGATTGCTGGCTGGGTTACTCCATGACTCAATGTTCTCTCATTCTCTAACATTCCTTTATCTTTCTGGGAACTCTCTCCAGCATGTGAATATTCTTCTTGAGTAGGTGGCTATTTTCCCAATATTGGAAACTACTATAAAATCCAGAACCAGAAATCTCACTAAGTCACTTTTACTATAGTCTACGAGTCAAAGAAAGTCACAGGCCCAGCGTAGAGTTAAATGGATGAGAAAAGGAGTCATCCTTGGGTTGGGAAGAGCAACATGTGATGCAAGTATCGGAGGAACTGTTGGCAGCCATCTTTGCAGACAACCTACTCCAAGTTCCAGCAGCCTATTATTAGGATATCATAGAAAACTTTCTCAGAATGAACTGAGGAAGTATAAATTTTACAAGGTTTTTTCTTGCCTATTTCATTATTTTTTAAATTTTTTTAAAATATATTTTTATTGATTTCAGAGAGGAAGGGAGAGGGAGAGAGAGATAGAAACATCAATGATCAGAGAGAATCACTGATTGATTGCCTCCTGAATGCCCCCCACTGAGGATCAAGCATGCAACCTGGGCATGTGCTCTTCTTTTAATTTAATAAAGCTTTACTGTTTAGATTATTACAATTGTTCCTCTTTCCCCCCACCCCCATAGCTCCTCTCTACCGGTTCCCACTCCACCTTCTGCCCTTACGCCCCCCCTCACACTGTCCTCATCCATAGGTGTATGGTTTTTGTACAGTCTCTTCCTGAATCCCCACACCACTTTCCCCCCCAAAAAAATGTCATTCCACTCCCTTTCTATGCCCCTGATTCTATTATATTCACCAGTTTATTCTGTTCATAAGATTTTCTCATTCACTTGATTTTACATTCACTTGTTGGTAGATATGTATTTGTTGTTTATAATTTTTATCTTTACCTTCTTCCACTTCTTAAAGAATACCTTTCAGCATTTCAAATAATACTGGTTTGGTGGTGAGGAACACTTTTAACTTTTTCTTATCTGTAAAGCTCTTTGTCTGACCTTCAGTTCTGAATGATAGCTTTGCTGAGTACAGTAATCTTGGTTGTAGTCCTTGCTATTCATCACTCTGAATGTTTCTTGCCACTCCTGTCTGGCCAGCATAGTTTCTGTTGAGAAATCATATGGGTGCTGTCTTGTAGGTAACTGTTTTTCTCTTGCTGCTTTTAATATTCTCTGTCATTTGCTTTTGGCATTTTAATTATGATGTGTCTTGGTGTGGTCCTCTTTGGATTCCTTTTGTTTAGGGCTCTGTGCACTTCCTGGACTTTTAAGTCTATTTTTTTCACCAGGTGGGGGAAGTTTTTAGTCATTATTTCTTCAAGTAGGTTTTCAGTGTCTTGCCTCTCTCTTCTTCTGGGACCCAATAATTCAGATGTTGGTAAGCTTGAAGTTGTCCCACAGGCTCCTTACACTATCTTCATATTTTTGGATTCTTTTTTCTTTTTGCTCTTCCAGTTGAGTGTTTTTTGCTTCTTCGTATTTCAAATCTTTGACTTGATTCTTGCGATCCTCTAGTCTGCTTTTAGGTCTCTCTATAATATTTTTTATTTCAGTCAGTGTATGCTTAATTTCTAGTTGGTCCTTTTTCATATCCTCAAGGTTCTTGCTAAATTTATTGGCCTTTTCTAAAAAATTCTTGAAAAACCTTATAACCATGGTTTTGAATTCTGTATCCAGTCATTTGTTTTCCTCCATTCCTTTAATTTGTGATCTGTTTCTTTGTCTCCACATTTTTGCTCCTTCCCTGAGTTGATAGAGTGGCTTTGTGTGCGGGGCTTTGGATAGGGCCCAGTGGCTCAGCCTCCCCAATTACCTGAGGTAGACACTCTTGATGCACCCCTTTGTGGGCCATGTGCACAGTCTTGTTGTAGTTAAGCTTTGATTATTGTTGGTATCACTGGGAGGAATTGACCTCCAGGCCAATTCACTGTGAGGATCAGCTGTGTCTATGCTGGGAGAACTTCTGTGCTTATGAGACAAGACAACCAGACTTGCAAAAGCCTCTGTGCTCAGCTGGGTTGGGGTAAAGACTCAGGGAGGAGCAGACAGCATTGATTTTCTGTCCTCCCTGCCCTAACAGCTCCTGGGTCTCAGTGTCCTGTGGTAATTGCTGCAAGCACCTCTGAGAGAAAACCATCCTCCAGTTCCGCCTGCTGCCAGACAGTCTAGTTTCACCCGGTATGAATCTGGGTCCCCAGAGTCTTGCCCAGAACTGGAGTTTAGCGCAGTTGGGATCTTTAGGCTCCCTCTCGCTTGAGAAAGCCAGCCTCACACTCAGTTGCCAGTCCCCTCCGCATGCGCATGCATCTGAGTACCTCTGCCTCCTGCAGCTCCTCTGAGTCTCAGTGTGCTTTTCTCTTTCCTTCTAGTAATAGAATTTCCACTCAGCCAGCCTTCCTGTGGTTCTGGATGATGTCCATTTTGTCTTTCAGTTGTAGTTTTGAAATTGTTGTGCAAGGCAGCAGTGCAGGTGTTTACCTATGCCACCATCTTGGTTTTTCCCTTGGGCATGTTCTCTTGACTGAAATGGAACCCAAAATTCTCAGTCTGCAGGCTAAAGCTCTCTCCTTAGCCAAACCAGCTAGAGCTTATTACTTTTTAAAGAGCACATTAAAATATTTGCTTCAATCCCTCAGGTTGACCAATGTCAACAAAAACATTTAAGGTGGAAAATACTTCTAAAGGGATTATTAAGACTTATTCTAGCCAGAAAAGCCCAGGTCCTGGGCAGGTAGTGGGAACCAGCAGCAACAGTGCTGAATGGAGAAGACAAATGTGTCTGCTGTCCTGGGGTCAACGGGCCTCTTCTACACAGTGAGTTTAGAAAAGAGAGATGTAAGTTGTTTTGAAGCTTTACATTAGCTACAGACAAAGGGGTAGGAAACCAGCAAGCTGGGAAAGTTTTGGGATAGGTACAGAGTCCATTGGGAAGAATTATTTGCTGCTTCTGGATTGGTTATAGGCAACAATCCACAAGGCTCCTGGGTAAGAACTATGCAGTGGCATTTGGTGGTAGGCTATTCTCTCTAGATCAGGGGTGAGGAACCTTTTTTTCTGCCAAAAGCCACTTGGATATGTATAACAACAGTAACAGGCATACACGATTGTCAACTTAAAAACTAGCCTGCTATATTTGCTCAACCATTTAACTCACCCCTAATGCCTCAGCAGGGTCAGAGCAAATGATTTCATGGGCCAGACCTTCCC
This sequence comes from Antrozous pallidus, assembly GCA_027563665.1. Taxonomy (NCBI): domain Eukaryota; kingdom Metazoa; phylum Chordata; class Mammalia; order Chiroptera; family Vespertilionidae; genus Antrozous; species Antrozous pallidus. Next base: position 18,189,813 of record CM050517.1, on the reverse strand, counting down.
CACCCTTGATATAGATAACCATGGAATAGCCACCTGGAAGTTGATCCAAATTTACCACATAGTTTCAAGAATGTGAGCAGTCTTTTGTTGGTTAAGGCTCCAGTCTGGGTGACTGATTAATTCTCCTTGTCTCTTCTCCACTCTCCTGACTTAGGACTTAGGAGATCTCAGAATGTTTTTCTTCTCACCAAAAACTGGTACCTCAATGTGTTTTGAATGTTTTTTTTAGTGTGTTCAGTTCAAAGGCACCTGTAAACATCTATTAGAGCAGTAGTTCTCAACCTTTCTAATGCCACAACCCTTTAATACAGTTCCTCATGTTGTGATGACCCCCAGCCATAAAATTATTTACTTCATAACTGTAATTTTGCTACTGTTAATCATAATGTAAATATATGTGTTTTCTGATAGTCTTAGGTTACCCTGCTAGTGGTTTTCAACCTGTGGGTTGCGACCCACAGGTTAAGAACTGCTGCTATAAAGAACTGCTTCAATTAGAATGCAATTTGATTAAAATAAGATTGACATTCTTTCATGAGCATAAACTCCACAGGGTTGTGAAACATACCTGGTACAAAGGGTTGTTACAAGTGAAATATTACATTCATTACTGGTCATCTGTGTGGTGATAATGGATGTTCCTGTAGTTTTATAGTTTTTAAGAGAATATTTTAAAATATCTAGTAAACTATTTTAAATTATTTTAATTTTAGAAGCTCTTTTTATAAAATTTCTGGTGGCGATTTTTAAAATATTAAAAATACTCATTCAAAGCCTGTTTTTAATACAGTTAAAGCCACTTTACAATTATAAATGGTGAGGTCAATGGTTATTAATATGTCCATTCCTAATACAAAAGGATTCTGCAGCTAATTTTGTTACCTTCACTAATTTTAGAATTCTAATGTCATACATTTATTAGGAAGCAAATATTCAAAAAGACTTTGTTCAATAACCTAATATAATTACTGCCCACTTTTGGTAAGCAGGCTACTGAGCAAATAACCACAAAAAGACAACATGCTGACAGATATATAAGCTATTCCTGCTTGGCTGCAATTTCCTAGAGCATCTATTTCAACCTCTTTTTCTCTGGAAATTTCCACTATTGTGGCAATCTATCCATCTGCACTTCTGGTTATTAAAGGAGAACCAGACTGCACCTTTAAGCAGTCACCTACTGTTCAAGGTGGGTGGGGATGTTGAGAGAAACATGGAGAATTACCTCAAATATGATGTCAGTAACACTCTTTACAGAAGGGAAGCACCCTAAGAATCCAAAACCTTTGGTGAGGTTTTATTGGTCTCCTTTGCATTTTCCTCTATTCTGAAATGACCTTGAGAACATATTAGATAATCCAGGCAGGCCAGGAAGCAATAGCTTATTTCCTCAGAGCTCTTAAGGTGAGCAGCACATTCCTTAAAAGTAATACATTTTATTCATGCTGCTTTCCACACTTGAACCTTGGTCAGCTTCTAGGTGATCCCTTAACCTATAATTTTTCCAAACAAATTGTGTGTGTATGTGTGATTTAAAGCAACATTTTTCTAGTAAGGAGATCTAGATTTTCTTTTGACTTTTCCAACTCTTGAGGACCCTAATCAAGGACTCTCAAAAAATGTTAATTACCTGGCCCTTGGAAACCTAAACACTTTTGTGTGGTTACCACTCTTAACCATTCCTAGAGCGTTTTTTCTACTCCAATCCCAAACATGCAATCCTCAGTCATCATCCTAGTTTTCTTCATGCTGTAGATACAATCCATCTCTATTCCCACTTCTACGTCTTTTTTTTTTGCTACTCCCCCAGCTTTACAAGTGTCTGAACCCTCTTACTCTATCTCCAAAGTCCAACTAAGTATTTCTAACACCAAAGCTTCCTTTCCCCTTAACTCCTCATGATAATTATTTTCTAAGCTAAAGCAACTGATTCTTAGGGTGCTTCCCTATTGCAAAGAGTATTAATGACATCAGTTTATCAAATGGTTATATAATGACTTATACCAGATTTGTGTGATGTTATGCCTGTCCGCTTGCCTTGCAAAGTTAAAATTCTTTGAAATTGAGGACAATATCCCTGGTCATACTTGGGTGTCTGTGATTCTGGTCTGCCTGTTTGTCAGTCACTCAGCAATTAGCACAAGACCAGTTCTTCTTCTCACCATATAAGATTCCACAACTTACACTGAATTTTTTTTAAAGTATTTTTCTTCTTGTATGGCATGCAGGAGAGTTTTTAAGATATATTTTAGACACATCCCCTGTAAGTTTATTTGGCATGTTTATATATTATTTATTGTTTTTTATTTGCTGCTGCTCTGATTCCCTAACATTTTCTAGGCTGTCATGTTTTGGTTAATTTAAATTTCTCTATCATTGCTGGTATCCAAGCATATCAGAGACAGGAACAGCATAACGTGTCCTTGGCTATTTCTATTCAAAAAGGAAAAATATCTGCATTGCTTATGAATAACAAGTTGGGATACAAAGTTTCTTTGCTCCAATATTAATATTCATGAAGTATTCTTCCCTAGTTCTTATTCATATTTTTTTATAATTTCATGTCTGTAATTTCATTAAGTATAATAGCAGAATGGGCAAAAATGATCCAATCCTATCACATAAAAATGCTCTCTGGTAGAAACACTTCCTTCTAGGACATTGTGATAGGAAGAAGTCTATTTAAAAATGCAATTTCCATTCCTCTCAAAATAGCATTCTTCCATAAAGAACACATTCTGATTTACTTTTTTAAAAATTAGAATGTTTCTAGCATTTAAAAATGGCAATAGGCAAATTATAACATGAAACACAAAGCTATCCCAAATGCTATCTTTCTTATACCAAATTAAAAATATCCCATACTGCTTGTTTTTAGGAAATAGCCTTTAAAATTAATTGTTGCAACTGAGAGTAGATAATAAAATATGCAGTGGATCATAGCCTTTTTTGTGTGTTTTTTTTTTTTTTTGAGGGGGGGGGGAGTAGAGATCCAATGAACAACATGTCCAATGTTTATAAATAGAAATTGACTGGCAGCAAGTTTTCATGTAAAGGGACAAGAAAAGTTCATTCAATCAGAAAAAAATAATCTTACTTAATATTTAAAAAAAAAACAAGATTTGAGCAGGACATTGGGGTAGATTAGAAATTAGTACAAATAAACATAAAAATTCTTCAGGCATCTCAGGTTAGGCTTTTCATCATCCTGCTACACGATGTGCTGGCCCTTATTAATTTGCCTCCCTTCTGCCCTCTCTGACTGCACTGTTGCATTAAATATTCTTTCCTCAGCTTCAGGCTCAACACCACAGTGGTTCCTGAAAGCCTGCTAGGCAGACACTGGCTGTGCCCTGTTATCAGAGCAGAATTAACCAAAGACCCCATGACAGAGCCGTGACTCATTCCTGGTACAGAGGTGCCTTGTTTCTAGCCTGTGCTAAGATAGGCTTCTTTCTGGAATGGCTTCTGGGTACTTTCATTGTTTTCTTTCTCAAGCACCTTTCTTACCTCTGTACCAGATTTATTTCCTGCCTTGTGCTATAACTTAGATAATTAAGTTCTCTAGCACTACCATTTAAAAAATCCTCATCCCTGAAGCTGAGATTCTGTCCCTTAATGCAGATGTTTGCTGTAGTTTCAGACACAGATGAGCGTCTGCACCTTCCTATTTACCCCCCACTTCTGGAATGACGGCAGAGACCTTGAGCTACTTTGTTCTCAGTGATGATCTTGCTCCCTGTGGATTAAAAGACTGCCTCACTTTATGCTATTTCCTCCTACTCAGCAGGGAAATACCATAGCAATTTTTAAAATATAAAGGAAAAAATACATAAGACTAACAGAAACCTGGATACCACTTTTGTGGATACCAGCAAAAAAGAGTCATTTTACGTGTGTAGCCTTCCCCATGGAAGTGGAAGACTTATTTTCATTAAATCACCGAAGTGCCTTTTGCTACTATGAGTTTCAAAACTTACAATTATGTCCAGGGATGGTTGTTTTCCTAGATGAGAAGAGGGGATATGTTGACTTATGGCCTCTCATTGGAACTATAAACCTGCACATGTATAACTAGAACATTAAGTGTGAAAAATAATGTCCAAATATAGCTAAAATAATAGGAATAGGAGCTATCTAATTCCTATACTCAAAGGGCTAATTGTGCTGTAATTTCACACAAAAAATAAAAGGTACATATATTATTGTTTCAAGTTCAAGTTCAAGTCCTCTAGGAATCAGAACACCCGCTGTCTGAGACACAGAAAATGAGGAACATATAGGATCCGCACAGTGCCTTAATGGTGACAAAGGATTGTGACATGGAAGAAAGTCAGAAGCAAATGGTAATTCTGCTAATAATATTGGTTACTAGAGGCCCGAAATTCGTGGGGTGGGCGGGGGATGTCCCTCAGCCCAGCCTGCACCCTCTCCAATCTGGGACCCCTAAAGGGATGTCTGACTGCCCGTTTAGGCCCGATCTCGGTAGGATTGGGCCTAAAAGGGCAGTCGGACATCCTTCTCACTATCCAGGACTGCTGGTTCCAAACTGCTCACCTGCCTACCTCCCTGATTGCCCCTAACTGCTTCTGTCTGCCAGCCTGATCACCTGCTAACCACTACCCTGCCAGCCTAATTGATGTCTAACTGCTACCCTGCCTGCTTGCCCCAACTTCCCTCCTCTGCTGGCCTGGTCACCCCTAACTGCCTTCCCCTGCAGGCTTGATAAGTCCCCAACTACCCTTCCTTGCAGGCCTGCTCCCTCCCAACTGCCATCCCCTGCTGGCCTGATCACCCACAACTTCCCTCCCATGCAGGCCTGGAACCTCCCAACTGCCCTCCCCTGCTGGCCACCTTGTAGTGGCCATCTTATATCCACATGGGGGCAGGATCTTTGACCACATGAGGACAACCCTCGTGTGTGTTGGATTGATGGTCAATCTGCGTATTATTCTTTTATTAGATAGGATGGCCTTCTTTTCATGTCAACGAATTCGATGTACAGACATAATGTTTAATGGCTACAGTGCTATCCCTGACTGTTTAACATTACTATGATTTACTTCACTAACCCTTTATTGTGGGGCAGGTTGCTTCTGGTTTCCCCCAGCATCAACAATGACAGTAAACAAAATTGCTTATTGGACTGTTTTACTTAGGACACATTCACAGACATGGAACTCCTGGCCCAAAGCTAATTCACTTGAATTTTGATCCACATTCCCAGATTGACTTTCTAGTTTAGTCCATTAGTTTTAAGTCAGAGAAAACTGTTCAACATGCCTCGGGCAAATTGCAAACTCTTGCTGAATTTGAGCAATCCCAAGGCCTGCTGGAGGGTAAAGTCCAAGGAAGCATAGGTGACGTGGTTGAGGGCCCTGTGTGGTTGTAGGCATGTGAGTATGTGTTGCTCCTATCCACGCTCATACACACACCTGTACATCCTCACTCCCTCTCTGTAGCCTTGGCCACCAGGAACCTCTGTGAAGCCTGTGAGCTGGGATGCATCCAGTCCCAGCATCAAGTCTGAGAAAGTTTCCCCAGACTGACTCCTTCCCGCACCTACAGGAGGTGGGATCAGGAGGATCCTGGCTGGAGGGTAAGGTCCAGGGAGGTGTGGGTGGCATGCTGAGGAACCTGGAGTGCTGGTGTGTGAGTGTGTGTCGCTGGGGTCTACGGCGACCCCGCCTCATGAACTTGGCCATGCCCCCCGCCTCGTGCAATACTCAGCCCCCGCTCCCCCGCCTTGTGTGCAACTGGCCCTGGCCCCCCACCTTGCGTGCAACTCGGCCCTGCTCCCCCACCTTACATACTCAACTTGGCCACATCCTTCCACCTCACGCACAACTCCACCATGTCCCCCACGCTCCCCCACCCTCGTGTGCAAATCGGCCCCATCCCCCTGCCTTGTGTGCGCGTGGGCCCACTCCCCTGCCTCCCATGCCACTGGCCCCGCTTCCCCACCTTGGCATGCACGACTCAGCCATGGCCCCCTGCCTTGCTCGCTGGGCTGGGGGCATGGACCCAAACTGTGGCTTGGATGCAGAGCTCGGGACCCAGCCCCTGAGCCTGATGAATCACAGCCCCGCCTCGAACCTGGCGCATATTATCTAAGGTGCCCCAGGTGCTCATTTTCATGTCCCACAGGACAGGTAAACCCCACAGCTCAAATTCCCTTAACCATCCCCAGGTCACCGTGAAAAGACGCGACTCAGTCACAATAACTGTAAGGAGGGACCTCGCGGCCCTTAAGTACCATGCGGCAGAGCTTATAGCATGGTGCTTGCTTCCCTGGCACTGCAGCCATGCCCCCCCCCCCTGCCTCGCTGGCTTTGCCGGCCACGCCCCCTGTCTGCTGGCCATGCCCACTGGCCATGCCCCTTGTCCCTGCCCCCTGTCAATGCCCCCTTCCACTGGCGGTGGATGCCCCCTGTCTGCTGGCCACGCCCCCTGCTCCTGATTGACTGGTAGTGTAGGGGAGGTACAGTCAATATGCATGATACTCTCTTATTAAGTAGGATATCTTAAACAGTAATAGTGTAATTTTATTAAATATACTAGGGAGAGAATACAAACCAAACCAGAAATTTGTTCTTATGTGTCAAAACAATACAAATTATCATCATTACCTACCCATATTGCTGATTTCCACATAGCACACAATATGAGTATTATTGTGTGTACTAGTAACCTTATGTATATTTTATTTTATTTTACTACTAAACTATTTATGCATGCTTAACCCTTACTTATTGTTAGGGGAGCATTAGCAATATATAATTATGCTTTATCCCTCAGTCCTTCACACTCAATCATACATAATAAAAATACATTTGCCTAGAAACATATTGTCAACAAAACTTTTACTTTAGCTTTTATGTGCTATGTTCACATTAATAATGAATAAGTGATATTCTTTTAAGAAATATGTATATATAACTCATAATTGCCCTACTATTAGCACCTGAGAGAATAAGGTGTCATTATAGCCTTGATAGTAATGTGGTATCTATATGACTCAAACTCAAATTACAGAATCATGGGAACTTTAGCAGAGATGAAATTTCTCCAAACTACTTGAGGATAGCCCTCAAGATAATATAGACCTAAACCACCCCATGATAACAGCCTTTTTCTCATTCCTTCTCCTGAAGGCCACAGACTGTAAGATTGTCTGTAGAATCTGCACAGATTTAAAACAATGGTCTGTCTACCTCGCTGGCCTTTACTGCTTTGCAAATTACTACAGGGTTTATTTAGCTCAAGCAGGTTCAACACTGCCCTTCCTACATGTGTAATGGGCTAACATAGAAGAATGGCCTACTAGATTTTAAATAATTTCAGAGGCAATTTATCCTTTTTAAATAATTTTACTGAACATCCCTCTCTCTAGGGCCCAGGCTTTAATAAACTTAGAGGGCTTCATATAGAAGTAATGTGAACCACATGCTTAGGGTAGTAATGCCAATCTATTCTCCTCTTCACTCACATGGGGCTTCTAGTTGGACTCTGGCCAAGCATATGTGTTACAATCCCCCCTACCCTTAAGAAGAGTTGTTTTCAAAAAAAAAAAAAACTCTGAAAAAACAGATGGAGTTTCCTCAAAAAAATTCCGATAATCCCACTTCTAGAAATATATCCCAAGAAAGTAAAAACACCAGTCAGAAAGGATATATGCACCCCTATGTTCATAGCAACACAATTTACAATAGCTAATATTTGGTAGCAGCCTAAGTGACCATCAGCAGATGAGTGGATTAGAAGAATGTGACACCTACACAATGGAATACTACGCTGCAATAAAAAAGAAGGAATTCTTACCATTTGCAACAGCATGGATGGAACTGGAAAGCATTATGCTGAGTGAAATAAACCATTCCGAGAAATATAAGTATCACATAATCTCACTTGTTTGTGGAATATAATGAACAATATAAACTGATGAACAAAAATAGAACCGGTCATAGAAGCATCAAACAGACTGTCTGACCTGTGAGAGAAGATGAGGGATGAGGGGTAAGAGATCAACCAAAGAACTTGTATGCATGCATATGAGCATAACCAATGGACACAGACACTAGGGAAGTGAGGGCATGTACTGGGGGGTGGGAGCAGCTGGGGAGAGGTCAATGGGAGGAAGGGGAGGAGACTCATGTAATACTTTAAACAATAAAGAATTGAAATTTTAAAAAAAATCTCAAAAGATAGAATGGTTCTATTTTTTTAATCCTTTCAATAATCATGAACCAGTAGCAGGTTTCAAAGATTGAGAAGCAGAATAGCCTTTAAGACTTTTATTATAAGATGTTATATATTTGTTCATTGACTCTTTCCTTAATTATCATCAATCACTTGATTGTGGGACAATAAATTGCTTCTTTTGCAATACCCAGTTTTTCAACTAGAATATAAACCTCAAGGGAGCAGCAGTGTGGCTGCATTACAGTTAACAATAACCCATGGCTTAGCATATAAAAGTGCTTTGGAACTATTTTTTTGAATTCCTAGATTAACAAATGATAATTGCAAGTAAAAGGAACCCAATTGCAAGTAAAAGGAACCCAAAACACATATTGTGTTTTCTACTCCTTTCAAAGCCCTATTCCTCTTCTCTGACACCGGTAATGAATGCTTGAAAACAGCAGCAGAAGAAAATGGAAATCAGCAAAAATCCTAATTAGGAAAAAAGAAAGAAAGAAACTTTGGAACTGTGAAAATAAGTAATTACTCTTTACTCTGACATCAATGGCTAGGAAAGGGAGTATCCCTGGTTCATAACATAGATGGCTTTAGGCAGTAATATTCTCTTTCCCATTTTGTTCTATGTAATCAATCAAAAATCTAGATTTGATGCTGCTGTATCACTACCAAATTCTTGTCTCTCCCTGTAACTAAATGACTTTCATTAGGGCACTTCAAAAATATATACATACACACACACACAAAAAAAAAAACAACCTGCATGCAGTCCTTTTTTATTAGTTGACAAATATAGAGATTAAAATGCCTTTACTACCAAAACTGGTTTGGCTCAGTGGATAGTGTCGGCCTGCGGACTGAAAGGTCCCAGGTTCAATTCGAGTCAAGAGCATGTACCTTTGGTTGCAGGCACATCCCCAGTAGGGGGTGTGCAAGAGGCAGCTGATGGATGTTTTTCTCTCATGGATGTTTCTTTCTATCCCTCTCCCTTCTTCTCTGTAAAAATTCAATAAAATATATATTTTTAAAAATGCCTTTACTGTCCTACACAATAAGGAGATGATCAATTCGTGAAATTTATAAATTCTTAGAAAGTCAAGTAAATGAATCTCCCAACGTCAAAAGACAATTGGCTTCTTTTTATAAGAGTTGCTTGCTCTTAAACTAGTAAAACAGTTGAATTTTGAGTTCCCTCATATGCATAAAAAATCCAATAATTCTAACATTTTATATATATACTTTATATAAATTTCATCCTGTAATAATGCTGTGATATTTGCAAAACACACTCATATATATTATTTTTTTCTAAAGCTTGGGTGTTTAAGCCAGTTATTTTAGCACCAATATTAGATGTTTAATCTTAAATTAAACATCTGAGGTTGATATTTGTTATTTATTCATTGTGAAATAACTTCCACAGTGGTTGCTTGACATTGTGTATTACTAAGATAAATTTTATAATTCCATTACTTCAATAAGATATTTGAAAATAAAATAATGGCCTATGTGATTAAATTCCATGGCTATTCATTATTGAGCTTTGTTTTCATTTCCAGGAATTTCAGATCTTTTTTCCCCATAGCTTTACATGGGAGGAGATATATGCCTAGAACAGTGGTGTCTGTCTACCCTGCCTTTGAAAGTAGGTTGGCTTTGGTGACTAATTTGACCAGGAGAATTATGGCAAAAGTCATTGAGGCTACATACACAATTGTCACCCACTTCTACTTTTTCTTTTGGGACACTTACTATTAGTGGGGGCCTAGTAATCACAAAGAGAGGAGCCACCTACATGTGTCAGACAAGTTTCCAGCAAACAGCTACCATTAATCACTAGACTTAGGAATAAAGAAGCTTTGAGATGATTCTAGCCCCAAGAAAATGAGTCATCACCAGTTTCTAATGCTTGGAGAAAGGGAGAGCTTTCACTGAAAATTGCAGATTTATGAGCAAGATAAATTACTTTTGCTATTTTAAGCCACTTAGTTTGGAGTAGTGTTTTATGCAGCCAAAGATTATCAAAATAGGTGCTGTTATTTCACTGGAGAACATAAAGGATGCAGCTTATTTCTTTAGATTTGGTTTCTAACATCTAAATATGGATTATTGGAAAACATCTACCTAGTGAATGTATTCTCTTTTTGGTGAGAGGCAATGCACATAACCTATTGTTAATCTGGAGAAAAAATACATATGTTATATCTAGAAGATATATTATAACCCAAATGTCAAAAGAAGTAAATTTTACTTATTTTGAGTACTTTCCTTAGATTTTATAATAATTATTTGAATTCTAATATATATTATTAACATTTTCTAGGTGAAAACTTAACATTCAAAATAAGATTTATTTCTTGATTCTTACTTTAAAAAATCATCAGAGTTAGTTGAGGGTAAGGCATAGAGGACACTGGCCAGTTATCATAGCCTAATTATAATATTGTGTCAAATATAGAAATACCAAACCTTTTGTTAGGTACACTGAAAAGAAAACAAAACCTATTTTTGTCTCCTAGTTTTGTTTAGACATTCAGTGCAGAAACTGAAATCTCTCTTGGAGCTGATTATCATTTTGTTTTATAATCAACCCCTTTGTTGAACCCTTCCATTATGCCATTAAATATTTCTCACTATTCTTATGAAATTTAGTAATGCACAGAAATTATATAAATGCACATATTCAGACTAAGATACTGTTTTCTATTCATAGTATAAGTTGAATATAACTGTGGCAGAAATAGCCCTCTACATAATACATGGGGGATTCATTTATTTTTCCAAAATCTAGTTTTTTCTCCAATCTATGTGAAAGAGGTAATCTTGAGCTTCTATTTAATGACACTGGAAAAAATATGAAAACAACAAGAATGTATTTGTTATACCAGAATGCAGGTTATTCTTTAATTATAGTAAAAGAATGAATAAAACTCCTAAATACTGTGAAGTGCACTGTTGTAATTAGCATATGTGGGTCATGGGATGCTAGCTGACCCTTTCAAAAATTAGACAACCTTGAGAATAGGAAAGGACAATTCCCTGCCTGTCATCCTCAGAAAACCTTAATCATGGAGCAGAATACAAAATGGTAACTGAACAAGAAAGAAAATAATTCTGAGGGTTAGGAAAAATTGAAGAACTCTGAGGTATATAGCAATGGGGGAGCATCAGTATTTACAGTGAGAGAGATGTGTTAGCAACTGAAGTGAAAGCTAGTCAGGTGCTAAGCAAAGAGTTACACTGGTAAGAATTCTGAATTCAGACTATGGAATATTAAAGTGGTTAGCTATTTTATTTCCATTAGGTTATCTGTTTTTATTTACTCTCTATTTACCCTTTAATGAAGTGCTGTTGGAATTATACATGGGTCTTAGTTGTGGTGGGAAAAATTAGGGAAGTTCACATTTTTCAGAACTAATTCCCAAAAACTGTATAGAATCATGTTGCTATATGACCATGGAGACATCTCTTTGAGTCACCACTAGAGTTAAAACGGTAGTTTATATTCTAGTGGCATAATCTCCCTACTTTCTCTGAGTTTTTCTTTCTGTATTCAGGGATGACAATAAAGCATTACACGAACAATTCTATTGTTATTTACATGCCATAAAGAAGACACAATTCCTCAGGAAGGCTGGTTTATAAAGAGAACATCTGGCCTTTTCTGGAAAGCATCTAAAAAAAATGAAGGTAAACTTTGGGTAGGCAATAAGTATATGCCTTTCTATGTTATAATTTCTAAAAATATATGTATCTGATTATTAAAATAATCAAAGTATATTTCTCATATATATTTGCTCTTTATCCATGGTTCCTGTCTCAGAGCTCCCAAATCCCTTGGAATTTCCTTAGTGATAAGAACAATGAGAAATCTTTTGTTGTAATTTTTGATCTCTTGTATTCATTTCCTGAAGTTAATTCAGAGCCATAAAGGTGAAATAAGCACCTTATTTTCATAACAAAGCTCTTTCCACTACAACTTTTAGAAGCACCTGATGATAGGACCAGCCGCCAGAGAAGCCTATCAGAAATAGAAAGTTATAACTTTCAGTTCCACTCCCCCACCTATTTTCATCCAGGGAAGAGGGGCTGGAGGTTAAATCAATCACCATTACCCAATGGTTTAATCAATAATGCCTATGTAATAAGGCCTCCATATATAACTCAAAAAAGAAAGGGGTTAAGAGAGCTTCCAGTTTGGCAAACATGTGGAGATTTGGGGTGTACCTGGAGAGGAGATGGAAACTCTGCAACCATTCCTCATACCTTCCCTATGCATCTCTTCCATCTGGTTCTTCCTGAGTTACAGTTTATAATAAGTCAGTAATCCAGTTAGTAGAGTGTTTGAGTTCTGTGTGCAACTATAGAAAATTAATTGAACCCAAAGAAGGGTTTATTGGAACCTCCCATCTATAGCAAGTCTGTCAGAAACACAGATGAAAACCTGGACTTGGGAAGTGGGGGTATGGGTGTCTTGTGAACCTGAACTTAAACTGTGGGATCTGATGCTATCTAAACAGATAGATGGTGTCTAAATTGAGATGAAAGCTAAGATACCCATTTGGTGTTGGGGGAATAGTTGGACATGTGTGAGGGAACTTGCCCCCCCCCCCCCCCACAACACATACACACACACACACACACACACACACACACACACACACACACACACTGGAATTGGTACTAGAACCTTCAGCATTTTACCTTTCCACAGGCTACTTCTGCCCATATCTAAAACCAAGCATAATAATACCCTTCTTTTCTAAGGTATTACCTACTCATATACATTCCTCTCTTTAAGAGAATGATCAGCATGACTACTTTACTATAAACAAGAATCAAGAAAATGTTTTTCTGCTTCTCTGAGGTCATCCAGCATTGTGTCTTGTCCAATCAATGGTAGGCACAGAACAAATGTTTGTTAAATTAAAATATAGCAACAATGGGAGAGGACAGTGGGGAGGGGGAGGTAAGGGTGGAGGGTGGGATAGGTACAGGGTGGAGGGGAGCTATAGGGGGATAAAAAGGGGAAACAATGTAATTAATAAATTGAACAATAAAGATAAAAAAATATATATATATATATATAAAAGAATCTATTGAATGGATACCTTGTATATAGCAAATACAGTATAAGACCTGAAAATAAAAATAAAGATTTTTCTTTCTTTGTATACCTAAAAATATATAGGTCTAAATTTTTGGACAAAAATGAATATATAATAGAATGCCAGGTAATATCTCACCTTTTCAAGGGTGGATGTAAAACTCATTTTCAGCACAGTGGGAATTCTTATCAAAGACTTATAAAAAAAGAGAAATATTTGAAATAGTCTAGAGCTGTAATAGTGAAGTACTTACCTGGGGCACAAAATTTGAAGATTCCAAACTCAATAATCAAGATAAGTAATATTTATTGCAGTATTTTAGAAAACCAAAATTATTACAAAAAGTCATAATAAGCAAAATATCAAATTTTTAAATAATGGCAAGATCCTACCCTTTCCTTCTATACGCCTATTTTATTTACCTTGACCTAATCCTAGTCCTGGTTCCAATAAAACTTTATTTATAAAACAGATAATGGATGCTTGGGATATAGTTTTCCAATTTTTTGATGTTGCATAAATATTATTTATCTGATTACTGAGTTTTTAGTGGCCCTTAAAATTTGTACCTGACAACAGTGCCTTACTTGCCTCACCAGTCTCATCCTAGTTAGACTGACCCCAAAAGATCATAAATAATGTCCTTGATATACTTTTCTGCTATAAAAGCATTTACCACTGGATCAACAAATGAGGAAAAGAAATTTCAACTACTATAGAACAGGACTTGGCAAAATATGGCCTGGCCTCTGGTGCAAAACCAGCCTACCATCTATTTTTATAAATAATAAATACATTTTTATGGGGATACAGCCATGATCATTCATTTACATATTGTCGATGTCTACTTAATGCTCCAATGACAGGGCTAAACAGTTCCAGAAACCATATGTCCCACAAAATATTAAATATTTACTACCTGGCCAACTCTTGATGTATATACCATAGAAGATGGACCCAAATTTTAAATTACATTACCTATCTAATGTAATTCTAATGTCATATTTTAATGTAAATTGCTCTTGACAGATATAGTCATATATAATTTCCAGGTTAGCATGCCCTTTTCTTCCATTTCCAATTATAACTGGGATAATTTTAAGTAAGCTAAAGATATGGCTTTAGCAGAAACTGGTTTGGCTCAGTGGATGGAGCATCGGCCTGTGGACAGAAAGGTCCCAGGTTCTATTCTGGTCAAGGGCATGTACCTTGGTTGTAGGCACATCCCCAGTAGTGGGTGTGCAGGAGGTGGCTGGTCGATGTTTCTCTCTCATCAATATTTCTGACTTTCTATCCCTCTCCCTTCCTCTCTGTAAAAAAAATCAATAAAAATATTTTTTAAAAAGAGATGGCTTTAATTTAAAAGTCAACATATGAAACAGTAATGTACCATCCATATTACTCACTAAGATTATTGGTATGATAAAGGTATTCAGGTTTGCTCACAGATGTACAGGCATGGAGATACTTCATATTTATGATTCATGTCCTGTGGGGAGGTTATTTTATCTTTTCTTCTGGAATTCCTAATATAAATAATCAATTATCAAGTCATCTAATGTGGCTGTACTTTAGAATTACTTGGAAAGATTTTTTTAAATCCCAATATCTAGACTGTACTCAACTAAATTCAAATCTTAGGGTGAGGGTGGGAGAATCTCACTCTGCAGGATTTCTAAAATTAAAATTTCAGATCTTGATAATTAATACATTGGATATAGAAGGTGAGAGAGGGAAGAGTTAAAAATTACTCTTAGGTATTTGGATGGTCCAACCATATGGATAAGGGGACCTTGTTCTGTGAAAGAAAACATTTAAATTAGATCAAGTTTGTAAGAAAAAGCCCTGGAAGTTATGATGATCAAAATGAGTTTGAAGTACCTTGCAGACAACTAAGGAAATATAAATATGTTTGCTGTTAGACTTAGATTTTCTCTCTAAATTCTTACTATACTTTCACACATGCACTATAAATTAATCATATAGGAATGTTTCCTGTTGCCTGGACTTGCCATGAATCTTCCTAGCAGAATGTTCTTATACACTTATCAAAATTCTATTTGTTTTCAGTCCTTTAGAGATACACTAATGGGTATTTTCTGTGAGTCTGTAGCTGCCAGATATTGGGCTTGCAGCAGGTGTTTGAAATTATTCATTTATTCTCCCCCACAATCAGAAACACATACACACACACACACACACACACGCACACAATTAACAGTAATTCAAAATATCCTTCTAGAAGGATTAGAAATGGCCGCATAAAACAGGTAACATAAACTGAGTCTTGAGAAATGAATACATGCTCATTACTAATGGGTGAGGAACAACATTCTACATCATCTGTTACTATACTATTTTAGTCAACTTACTCACCCATACCCAAGAATACATTCACTTTTTATCTCTTTATATGTCTTTTCTTCAAATCTCTTGACAATGAGATTATTTCTTTCCCACGCTAAATCACATGCCCCATATATTTAAAACTTGTTTCTTCTTTTGGTTCATAATTATACACTTGGCATCTGAAGCAATATTCTACATGTAGTAGGCATCCAATAAATATTCACTGAATGAAAATGCTGACTAAAAGTTCTTAATTTTATGTATAATGACAAGTATTTTCTTATAAAACTAGGGAGAATGCCAAGATAATATGTGAAGAAAGTTTGTCATTGGTGTTCTAGCCCACAGATGTTAGGGAAGCTGAATACAGCATCAGAACCATAGTGCCTCCATAGATCCTTATTA
This sequence comes from Antrozous pallidus, assembly GCA_027563665.1. Taxonomy (NCBI): domain Eukaryota; kingdom Metazoa; phylum Chordata; class Mammalia; order Chiroptera; family Vespertilionidae; genus Antrozous; species Antrozous pallidus. Next base: position 18,173,752 of record CM050517.1, on the reverse strand, counting down.
GGGAGAAATGTGGGGGTCTAATCTATAATAATAAAAGCATGATATGCTAATTAGACCAGACAGTGAAATGACTTTCTGGATGTCCTTCCAGACAAAGCCGTGGCTGCAAGGGCCGAGGCAAGCTGTTGCAGCTATGAGGGTCGAGCCCCTAGCACGAATTTCGTGCATCCAGGCCTCTAGTAATAAATAAAGCCCTGGTCAAGATTCAAGTTACAGTGGGTGTGTTTGATCCACAGACATTTCTCTTTCCAGTTAGCCTATTCTCCATACTGGGTCCTTCTGGCTATCTAAGTGAGAAAAGCTAAATGGAAGCCAAAGCAGCCCTCTCTCAACCAAGGCATTAAATAAAAATCAGTAGCACATTCCATGAAGCATGCAAAAATGACTGCCACCCTTGAAGAGTGAATGGTGTTTTGAACATCATATCTCTGTTTTAATCACTCTGATCCCCGAAGAAACCAGACAGATCCTGGAAGATGGTTATAAACTACCTCAATTCAACCAAGTAGGGGTACCCCTAACTTTTCCAAAATCTACTTCATGCAGCTTTTCTTCCCTTTCACAGAAGATCTACATTAGTGCCTGTTTTTGCTACACTGAAAAAAATCTTAAGAGAATTTTCATTTTTAAGAAGGTAAAAAGTGACAATATTCAGCTTCTGACTTTCAACAAGCCATTATAGAGGCATCTGCACCTTTAACAGCCAGGGTGATCCTGTAAAATTTCTTCCCCAGAACTGTACTCATCATGTCAGCATCAGTACATCAAAGCTTTGAACTGCATCTGTAAGCATCTATGCTTTATGCTGATTTATTTTGTGCCTCGTTAGCAAGATGCATCCTAAGGTAATTCACTTTATGCCATTTCAGCTTATAAAAGGTTTCATGGTAATACTCTAATTTCCGTGAGCAGGGGAAAGGTGTATTGTTCCATGAGCATTCACTGTGCAAGATGTGCTATCATAGCTGGAGAAGATTTGAAAGGCTGCAGGTCCATGACGTGTGGCCACTGTTTTGGAAAAGTTGTTCTTATCCTATCTCAATCAGAAAATCTAATTTTCATTCACATTGAACAAATAATATACATGTACAATTTTTACTCGAGGGCTATGTTAACTGTGTCTTTTGTTATAATATAGGCCAAAGGGATATGAACCATCAGCATATTCTGCAGACATTGTATCAATCCATTAAATCACAGACATTATGATGATTGGTCTAAATGTAGACCAGGTGGTTAGCACACTGGAGACTTGATAAGGCACACAAGCTCCAGAATGAAATAGATAACCTCTGCAAAAATGAAGACATGCTCTCTTCATAAAATTTCCCATTCAGAATATTAGCAGCTCGTAATAAGTCAGGAAATCCTCTTATATTGCATCTATCTCCTGTATAATAAAGAAGGAAGCACAAAACCTGGTAGATCTCTGGAAGCAACAAATTCTATATTTAGGAAAACTCTCCCAGCCCATACTCTGAGTTGCATAGTTGTCTGCCAACATTTGAAGGGCCCAAGCAAGAAAACTCTGCAATGGGAACAGACTTTGACAAGCAGCCCTATCTCTTGTATAACATAATCAAGATCCTATGACTTGGAGATGCAGAGTGGCAGGTACAGATACCATATAGAGTTTATGGAAAGTCCAATAAAAAAATCACAATACTGGCTGAGGTTCTGAAACAAACCATTCCATTTAGAGTGGATAAGAATCTGACTTCTGAAGAACAAATCTTGGCATGCCCCTGGTCCTTGATAGATATGGGACTCTTGACCATGAGACTCAAGAAACTGTGTGGCTAGAAATGCTCATCACGAATTGTCCGATATCAATATTATCAAGTCATAAAGTCAGGAAGGCCCATTGACTATCCATTGTAAATGGAAGTGATACATCCAGGCTTGAGCACAAGCAGGACTGGAAAACACTAGCAAAGTGCTTAAGAATCAGTTCAAAATTACAACGTATCATCCATTGTTGTACAAGTACTCTTCTTTCATTCATATATCGAGTTATATGGAGACCTCATAAAACCACCTCATAAAGAATTAAAACTCTCAAGCTTGTTTTAAGAAAGAATTGGCTCAGTATGTGAGTGCAAGCTAAAAATCAAATGGGGGGTATAATACAGTCTCATTCAAGGGTAAAAGATAGTGATGAGAGAAATTCTTCCCAAATGGGAAGATCTTTGGGCAGTACATCTGGCCACCTACCTTGTAAGGAAAGAGAAACGACTTAAGTTTGAATATATGCAAAATGAGCAGTTGGGAAGGTCTTGGCTGGCGGCATGTGGCCACATAAGTAATGGTACCTAAAGAATGAGGAAATCAGGGGTAAGTCATGAGAGTGGTAACAAACTAGAAGTGTCAAAATTTTTGTTTCACACATTAATGTCTGCCAGAGAGCATCTACTCTGGGAGAGGTACTAAATAATTGTATAGAAAAAATTATACAGCCAATTAATATATGCTCCCATGAATGAAATGGCCACAGTGGCAAAGCAGGCTAAGCATGGACCCAACAGCATGGATTTCCAATTACCAACCATCATCTAGTTACTGCCACATCCAAATGTCTAATATGCCAGGAAACAGAGACTTATTCTATGGTTCTAATATGATACCATCCCTCAAGAAAACCAACAAGCCACTTGGTGACAAATTAATTGCATGAAGCCCCTTCCATATATTACATAGACAGAAAAATGGGATGGCCTTTACTGTCCTCTGGACCTCATCCCACATAACTATTTGAGGTATCAAGTATTGTGTAATCCTCTAGATTAGAATTCCATGTAATATCACATAAAACTGTGCAAACCAACTTATGTAAAAGGAAGTGGCTCATGACAATAGAATCCACATCATATATCACATAATGCTAAAGCTACTGACATAACAGAGCATTCTAAGGACTAATGGAAGGACTAGCTGTGAAGCTATATTCTGCAAATACAGGCACACTACTTTTGAGTAGAAAATACATTAATTGAATGAAAGACCTATATATGGCACTATATATGGATCAGGCACAAGCAATGAAAGTAGACTGGCCCAATGACTATCAATTCATTGACAACTTGAGGATTTTCTGTTTCTTATCTCTTCCAAGTCTCTGGGTTCTTGCATGATCAGAGGTAGAGAACTCAAAAGAGGCATACTTCTGCCAGCAAAAAGTCCATTGCAGTATACATTTTAGTTTGTCTGGACAATTTGGACTTTTTGTATATAGGGCCTATGAGAAGAAAAGACACCATTTTTTATCATCTGGGGGAGAAAGAGGTTCTTGTTTACTAAGAGAGAAAGTAGGAATGCATGGGAAGCCAACTTGGCTGCTTCTTCACTCTTACCTGACAAATGTGTCTATAAATGAACAAATACAGCAAACCCCACCTGAATAAAATATGATTGCCAGGGGATTAGGCTATTGATGGTTGAAGGTCAGGGTCATGTACCAGGAAAGCCCAAATTGCCAGCAGAATGGTAGGTAAGCACAAAGAGAATCTATAATGGATAGAGTAAGAGGGAGACCATGAGTACCAATATGGACCTGCAATGAAGAGGCTATAATTTGTTCCACTAACTTTTGTCAGGTTCCTTTTAGGGAAAGAGGCCCATTGAACTACCAGAGGAGCTGTCCCCAAATGTGTCAGAGAAGTGAATCTGCATGGTGTGAAGAGTGACTGTGGTATACACACAATGTGCTACTCAGTTCGCTTTTCATAAAAGACTTGGTGCCCAGCAGTAGGGACTGAAGTTAAAAGACTGCTTTCTGCAGTCAGATCCTTCAGTGACTGCCTGAGCTACAAAGAGCTGATTCACCTGCATACAGTACAGTTCCACAGCTTCTCCCCTGGTTGCCTGAGATTTGAGAGGGGGGCCTGCTTCACTGATCAATTTCCTGCTTTGTCAAATCTTACTCTATCCTCTTTCTGTTCATATGGTAAGCCTTAGAAATCATCCTTTACAACAAACCCTACCTAGATATCTACTCCATGAGTACCCAGCTTTAAACAGAATTCTGTTAGCTTCTCAGTGAGTCATTTTTTGGGGGAAAAAGTTATTTAATTTAGCTAATACAATTGAGGGGAAAAAATTTTAACTTTGAAAATGCAAGAATTTAGCCCACAATCTGATAGGTAATCAAAGCATTATGGAAGAAAGGGAAGCATGTACATTATTTGAAAATCAAATGTCAGTGGACAAACCCTTTCTGATTAAAAAAAATCCTCTTAATCCAAATTCTTAGTATCTTACCTCTAATAATATGATCATTTGGGTACTATAAATATAAAATACTTCAAGCTAGCATTGTCACCACTTAATCTATAGTGCTGCTCATGAAACTTACATGTAGGAAGCTAAGAACCATGGGTACCAGTTCGGTAATAGAGCATCCCTATCTACAGGTCTCACATTTCCAAGGGGGAAAAACTAAAGTTTAGTCAAATTTTTCAGCTACAAAGTCTCCCTTGTTGTTATCAAAGCTAAATATGCCAAAAATGGTTTGGCTCAGTGAATAGAGCGTCGACCTGCAGACTGAAAGGTCCCAGGTTCGATTCCGGTCAAGGGCATGTACCTTGGTTGTGGACACATCCTCAGTAGGCAGCTGATTGGTGTTTCTAACTTTCTATTCCTCTCCCTTCCTCTCTGTAAAAAAATCAATAAAACATATTTTTTTAAAAAAAACAAAGCTAAATATATTCAATATACAGTGTATGTTATTTGAACAAGGTAAGAGGAAGATTTGAGAATAATCATCATGCCAATGTACAAATGAGCCATGAATCTAAACTTTTAGAGGGGCTGGAGGGAAGATTACTAGGAAAAACTCAGAATTCAAATAAATTTCATTGGATTTTAAAGATCTTACTATGACAACCAGGCACTATTGACTAGACGCTTCCCCTCCCCCCCAAAAAAGTGCTACATATGGCACCATTAATGATAGAACATACATTTAACTTCAAAGAATAACTTAGAAAAAACTATAGTTCACATTCATTTTAAGTCTTCATACATAACAGTTTTAGGATTAGTTTCCCAAATTGAGAAATAATATTGTATCCTTCAACTCAAATTATCCTGCTTCATTCAGGAATTCTGTTGTGAAATTAAGCACCATGTTTATATGCAAAGTTGGCTGATTTCCTTGAACTTTTTTGCTAGTTCATTGAAGTCAAAATATTTTTTTCTAGAAAACCAGAATCACAGTGTGAATGGAGGAGCTGAGTGGATGAAACAGAAGAGAAGAATTATTTACTACTTAGGTATTTTGTACTTCCATTTATAGTACAATAGTGCATTAGACCCCATGAAAGACCATACCCCTGAAGTTTTTTTGATAATCCTGAATGACATCTTATCTAATAAAAGAGTAATATGTAAATTGACCATACCTTTGCTACACCCACAAGGCATGCCCACCAGCCAATCAGGAGCAAATATGCAAATTTAACCCACCAAGATGGCTGTGGCCACAGAGAGATCAGGAGGGAGGCTTGGGTTTCCCAGCAATGAAGGAAGCCAAGCTTTCTGCAGCCCTGGCCTGTCTTGGCCTCTGCTTAAGGCTACAAAGTTTCAATTGTAGAAGATAAACAAATCCCAGATACAGGGCCTCCGCTTGGGTTACTGGGGGGGGCGGGGCCGCGGTGCATGGTCGGCCTGCAGACCACCATAAGTCCCTTGCACAGGCTGTTCCACACCCCATGGGAACCACCATCCTGATCCAGGACATCCTTCAGGTCAAACCAGCTGGCCCCCACCCATGCCCCAGGCCTCTATCCTATCTAATAAAAGAGTAATATGTAGATTGACCATCACTCCAACACACAAAATGGCTGCCCCCATGTGGACACAAGATGGCCACAACAAGAAGGCCTTCAAGGGAGGGAATTTGGGGACGATCAGGCCAGCAGGGGAGGGCAGTTGGGAAGGATCAGGCCTGCAAGGGAAGGCAGTTGGGGGCAATCAAGCGTGCAGGAGAGGGCAGTTAGAGGTGACTAGGCTGGCAGAGGAGGGAAGTTGGGGGCAACTGGGCCTACAGAGAAGAGCAGTTGGGGGAGGGGAACCCAGGCCTGCAGGGGGGAGCAGTTGGGTAGAACCAGGCCTTCAGGGGAGGACAGTTAGGCATCAATCAGGCTGTCAGATGAGTGGTTAGGAGGTGATCAGGCTGGCAGGCAGAAGCAGTTAGGGGCAATCAGGAAGGCAGGCAGATGAATAGTTTGGGGCCAGCAGTCCTGGATTGTGGAAGGCATGTCTGACTGCCCATGTAGGCCCGATCCTACTGAGATCAAGCCTACATGAGCAGTCATACATCCCTCGAGGGGTTCCAGATTGGAGAAGGTACAGGCTGGGCTGAGGGACACCCCCTGTCCCCCATGCATGAATTTCATGCACTGGGCCTCTAGTTATATATAATGAATGTTTTGTGTGCACACTGGTGAGGAAAAGAATCCATACGAATAAAACTACCACCTAAACTTAAAAAGGAATAGTAAACTTTTGACAAGACTGTAGCCACAGCTGTGAGATCTGTGGCTTCTCCTGAAGTATACTAGTAACTGGCTATCTAACATGGAATCTCAAGATTATAAGAATCAAACCAGAAGTTGCCAATCCAGCATGACTGAGCAAGACCCAGTGAAGTCATGCTCAGAACCCCAACCCATAGAAACTGTGAGATAATACATTAGGGGTTTAAGCCCCTAATTTGCGATGCAATAATAGGAAACTATTATAAAACTTTAGATACAGATAGAATCCTTTTAACAAACATGTAAAAATCTAAATCACTAAACAGACTGGCTTAATTTTTTTCAGAAAAAAATTAAGACAACTATGAATTATACCCATATTAAAAAACTATGAGTCAAGAGGTATGAATTGAAAATTTACCCTAAGCAAATGATATAAGCAAACAAGGAAATTTGAGTTTGAGAAGAAAGCAAAGATTTTGAATATAAAAAAATTCAAGGAATATTTCTCCCTTGATAAAATCTTAAAGAAACTACTACAAAATAACTTCCACCAGTTTAGATATCCTGGAAAAATACTTTTTTTTACAGAAAATAAATACTCATATGTAAAAGACAAATCTATAAACTTTATTAAAAATGCTTATAAAATTGGTTTCAGAAAATGTGCTCTTTCACAATAATGAGCAAAACTGAAGCCATTAAAATGAATTCACAAATTCAACTACAGGAAAATGAAGAATCTCTATGCTATAAAAAAGGACATTTGAAAATTATGTAACTGTCAAAGTTTATGTATCCAGAAAAAAATTTTATAAACCATTAGGAAACAAAATAAACTCCATTTTTCTAAAGTGACAAAAAATATTTCAATAGCACTTCATACACATAAAACATGAATGTCCAGTAAGCATATTAAAAGGTAATCTGTTTATAAATGCATATTAAGATGACAATGATATACTCTTCCACTCTTCCTACTTTGACCCAAACCAAGTCTGACAACAATTTTAAGAAAGTCCCTAGCCAGTTTGGCTCAGTGGATAAAGCGTCTACCAGCAGACTGAAGGGTCCCAGGTTTCATTGTGGTCAAGGGCACATGCCCAGGTTGCGGCTCTAGCCCCAGTGTGGGCGTGCAGGAGGCAGCTGAGTCTTTCTCATCATTGATGTTTTTATCTCTCTTTCCCTCTCCCTTCCTCTTTGAAATCAATGAAAATATATTTTGTAAATAATAATAATTTTAAGGACATAAAAAATGAATTTTGTTTACTATTGATGTGACTAAAATTTTTAAAATTAGCTTAGAAAACAAGTTTTCCTTTCTATTTTGCTTTTATTTTCTTTACTATTTTATTTAAACAATTAAAGCCAGGCAATAATAACACTTGCATATTATATAATTCAGGCACTGTGATAAATGAAAATTTGGGGCCTATATGGGACTTCTTGATCCTTGATGAATAGCTTTTCCATTTTCATTTTAAAAGACCCATTCTACATATGGAAATACACATTTTCACATAAGTAAAGAAAAAATAACTTAATGAAGGACTGTTCCTGCTACATGTTAAAAATACCTACACATGAATAGCCAGATGTGACTTTTTTTTTTGCATGTAGAATCCAATTATCCTTTTGGGTCTGGTTTCTCCATAAAAAGTGTTCTCCCCAATAATATATGTGTCAAATTCACAATGGCCCAAATTCTTTGATGTACCTTCATTGAGAAGTGGGACCTATTTCCCTTCCCCTTGGGTCTAGGCTGGCCTCTGACTATTTTGGCAAGAGCATTGCATAGTGATGCTATGTGATCTCGGTTCTTGTAATCCTGAGATTCCATGTTAGATAATCCAATTATACTTCAGGAGAAGCCACAGAGAGAGATGCTAAGACAAAATAAAAAAGACCCCAGCCTGCCAGGCATCTCTACCAAGTTGGCAGGCAAGGTGAGTAACCCTGCTGTGGAATGTCGAATTAGCCCAACCATAAGTGGAAACCTCTGAGTGACCCCAGTCAACCAGACACCTCAGACTTGGTGGCACTAGAGAGGAGTGTAAAGGGAGCCAGTCAACCAGACACCTCAGACTTGATGGCACTAGAGAAGAGTGTAAGGGGAGCCCTAGGTTAGCAACTGCAGTGGGCCAGGAACACGGGAGGCTCTTGTTTAAACACTCCGTTCACAAATTCTTCATTAAATCTCACTACCTAGTCTTCAGGCCTCCATCTTAAGTCAATTTCTATTCTAACTTCTCAGAACACAGTTTTTATTATTTCCTTCATCTGCTAAAAATACTCAGTGTTCTCTTTCCACCTGCCCTAAGATACCTTTCAAATCCCCAAACAGGGAATCATCCTCTATGTAAATGTATTTCATTATTTAGCCTATTCAATTCCTACTTATTTTTAATAACCCAATTTAAATGTAATTTATCAAATAAAGCTTTACTCAACACTCCAGGCAATTCATCACTCCTTCCTGAGGGTTCTTGAAACACAGTGTGCCTATATACTGAGATTACCCTGAGAATAAAATATTGCGCATGCAGAAGAACTCAGGAAAAAATATATACTATTCATATAATCAGAAGCAAATCTCTTGTAACTAATGAGGCAGAGGAAGGGCATGACAGTGTTTTCAGAGGCACTGCACCTGGAGCAGACCCTAAGCAAGGTTTGAGAGGCAGAGCAGCGCTTGCCAACTCAGAGTCGCTTGGCCATGGTTGTCCCATAGAGACAATGTGAGTCATGAACATAAACCATGTAAGGGATTGAAATTTTTCTAGTAGCCACACATAAAAATAAGTATACTTGAAATTACATATTATATTTACTTAACTCAGCCAAAACATTATTATTGTAACATGTACAAATTTTGACATATTTTACATTAGGTCTTTGAAATCTGGTGTCTATTTTATCCTTATAGCACAACCTACTCCTGACTAGCACATTTCAAGTGCTCAAGGGCACCAGGCTGTGGTCACTGTGTTGGAGATCTGCATGCAATATTTCATTTGTTTAACAAGTTCCTTCTCCACTGAATGCCATCTTCTACCACTTGTGAGCATGCCTCCCTGCATTTTAAAATGTTCCCATGTTGTAAAATCAGTTCAACGTATTTCCAGATTCATTTCTCAGATTCACTGAATGCATTTCATTGTCTTCTAACCACATTAATTTCCCACAGCAAGCAGAATCAACTTGTTTTGAAAAGCTCAAGTTTGCAGAATACACAATTTAAGCTTCAAAGATACCTACTACACATGACTATTTAATTTAAATTGGTTAAAATAAAGGAAATTAAAAGTTTAGTTTGTCCATTACCTAGCCATATGTCAATGTTAACAGCTAAATGTGACTAGTAGCACCTCTATTGGACAGTGCAGACTAGGATGATTTTGTCATCTTGGAAAGTGCTACTGGATATACCTGCTTTAGACAGTGATAGCATAAAATTATCTACGGTACAGTAAATTTAAGGACTAGTAAGTTTTCTTTTCTTGCCCTTATTTACTTTTTAATTGTTTAAAGGAGAAAAACACATTAAATGAATTTTCAATAGCATCTCTAAAAGAAAGAATTGGCTAATATAACACGAGAGGCCCGATGCACAAAATTCATGCAAGGGGCTCAGCCCTCACAGCCTCAGCAGAGCCCTCGCAGCCTCGGCTTTGTCTGGGTGGTCATTCTGCTTTTCGGTCTAATTAGCATATTAGCTCTTTAATATATAGGATGGCCTTTTCTGGCTTCTTCTGTAATATTCTTTTAGTGTTGTCAAGCATTTATTTAATTAATTTGTAAATAATCTTGAGAGCTTTGCTCTCAAACTGCAATGAAACGGCCAACTCTTTTAGCTTTACAATTAAGAATTATTTTTTATCAATCCAGAATAAAGCAGTAGGTGAGAAGGTGAAATGGGTCAATATCTTGAAAAATTTGATTTACTGGTTACTTTTTACTCTCCTGCATTTAGCTTGATTTTAATTGATATGATTCCATAGAACATTAGCAAAACTCTACCCAAGATGCATTAGAAGGCATTTGTAATTGCTTTTGTTACCTTGTCTTCTCATGACAGAGATTCCTTGCAGTCTAATTGTTAGGGTATTCTTTCTTATAAGAAAGAATATTAGGTGTCACTGTGATTGACACATGAGATCATTTTAAAATAATACTGGGCTCCTTAGAATGGGAACTCACTGTGGGCATGTAGATCCTGCCAGATTTAAAAGGACTGTTTTTTTCTATATATGGGAACATTGCAACATGAGAAATTTATTTAGTCATCAATAATTTTTGTGGCCTGATCACTTCATTTATTACAACCCTGAAATAATTTCTAAGGTGTCTCGTATTAACTTTTTTCTGTTAAATGATGTCCTTTCCTTATGACCAATTTTTTCTAACTCATATCCAAATAGACAATGACTATCTGCACCGCCAGTAATGTATTTGAAAAACCTAAGACATAAGGACTGACCCATAGAAAATGAGTTATTATAACTATTTCAATTGATAATGATAAAAAGGAAATATTTAAACAGCAATTTATGATTCATGTCCATCAGTTTAATGACCAATGAAAATTTTACATACATGGATGCTCTATAAGTAGTTGTATCACTTAGATACACATTTTCCTCTAATTCTTTAATTTTACATATACAGATAGTTACGATAAAGTAAAAAAACAAACATGCAAATAAACCATGTAAGACTTTAAAAAATCTAAGAAGCTGTGACCAAAATAGTGGTACTAAACAGAACCAGTGGCGAGCAAAAAATCCACACACAAAAATGCTTCCAGCAGAGTATTATCAAATGGCACTTTTATAAGTGTCCTGTGGGGACAACTGTCTATGTGAACTCAACTAACTGACTCCTGAAATATAAGCAGGATGACCTACTGAGCAGAATGAGATGCAACAAAAGCATAATTGAATCAATGAAAATGTAGAAAAAGCACAGTGAAAAGAGACTAAATAAATGGGCATGGAGTAGAGATGAGTACTCTGGTCCCATTAGTATTCTTTATGATCAGGAAGGGACTCACTACAATGCAGGTCTCCATGGATGTGAATCACCTTGAGGTTCTAATCTGACTTGTGTCACAATCAGTAACAATTTGATCATTAATTAAGAAGTAAAGGCTTGCCCAGGTGGGAATGACTGGGGAGGGAGGGTTAATTAGGGGAAAAGGAGACATATGTAAAACTTTAGGAGAGGAACCAAGATGACAGCATAGGTAAACACCTATCTTGCTGCCCCACACAACAATTTCAAAAAACTACAACCTAACCTCAGAACAAACATCATCCAGAAACACCAGAAAGCTGGCTGAGTGAAAATTCCACAAATAAAAGTAAAGATAGGACACTGTGTCTCAGAAGAGCAGCGAAGGGCAGTGTTGAAGATATGCGCAGAGTCAGAGGTTTGGAGCCCCGTGTGTGCACAAGCGAATAGGGTGGGCAGATACAAACCCAGCTGGTTTCCTCGAACAGGGAGGGAGACAAAGGCATCCCACTGCACTGATTCCCAAGTTCCAGGTGAGGTCCGGGGAACCCACACTCATACAGGGTGAAACTGGACAGTAAGAAAGCACACTGAAACTCGGACGCTGCAGAGGTCTGCGAGCTTGTGGAGAGGGCGTGTAAACTTGGGAACAGCAGAAGTGTGTAAGCATGCAGAGAGGACTTGTGACTTGCTCTCTCATTCAGGAAACCACCGGACTGCACTGTTTTACAACCCTGGGTGAGACTTTGGGTGTGCAGACTCATTTGGGGAGAGGCTGAATTGTCTGGCAGTGGGTAGAGCTCAGCGGCAGCTTTCTGGCAGAGGTGCATGCAGCCATTGCCACCAGGCACAGAGACTTAGGTGCCGCATAGGGTGGAGCTGATGGAAATCAAGGCTGCCTGCTCAGCCCGGAGACTCCAGCCATCCAACCTGAGCACAGCTGATCATCACAGCAAATTGGCCTGGAAGTCAAACCCTCCTAGTGCTAATAACAATAATCTAGGCTTAACTTCCACAAGACTGTGCAGCCCATAAAGAACTACAGCAAGAGTATCCACCTCAGGTAACTGGAGAGGCTGAGCCACTGTCCCTTAGAGGACATCTACCACACAAAGCTAATCGACCAACTCAGGAAAGCAGCCACAATGCAGAGACATGGAAAGAAACCAGATGTGAAAGAAATGGAGGGGAAAAAAATGACTGGACATAGAGTTCAAAACCACGGTTATAAGGTTTTTCAAGAGACTTCTACAAAAGGCCAATGAACTTAATGGGACTTTCGAGGAAATGAACAAGACCTATGAGAAAATGAACGAGACCTATGAGGATATGAACGAGACACTTGAGGAAATGAATGAGATCCTCAAGGATATGATAAAGGACCAACTAGAAATTAAGCATATACTGACTGAAATAAAAAATATTATACAGAGACCTAAAAGCAGTCTAGAGGACTGCAAGAACCAAGTCAAAGATTTGAAATACAAAGAAGCAAAATCCACTCAGCTGGAAAAGCTAGAAGCCAAGAGAATCCAAAAAATTGAAGATAGTGTAAAGGGCCTCTGGGACAATCTCAAGCATACCAACATCTTAATTATAGGGTTGCCAGAAAAACAGAGAGCGTAAGATAATGAAAACCTATTTGAAAAAACAGTGACCAAAAACTTCCTCCAACTGGTGAAAGAAATTGGCTTAAAAGTCCAAGAAGCTCACAGAACCCCGAACTATAGGAATCCAAAGAGGACCACACCAAGACACATCATAATTAAAATGCCAAGAGCAAAAGACAGAGAATATTAAAAGCAGCAAGAGAAAAACAGTCAGTTACCTATAAGGGAGCACCCATACAATTGCCAGTGGATTTCTCAACAGAAATGATGCAGGCCAGACAGGAGTGGCAAGAAATATTCAAAGTGATGAACAGCAAGAATCTACAACCAAGATTACTCTATCCAGCAAAGCTATCATTCAGAATTGAAGGTCAGATAAAGTGCTTCACAGATAAGAAAAAGCTAAAGGAGTTCATCACCACCAAACCAATATTATATGAAATGCTGAAAGATATTCTTTAAGAAGAGGAACAAGAAAAAGGTAAAAATATAAATTATGAACAACAAATACACATCTATCAACAAATGAATCTAAAAATCAAGTGAATTGATAGGCTGTTGAACAGGATAGACTGGTGAATATAACAGAGACATGGACATAGAGAGGGAATGGACTGACAATTCTTGGGGAGAAAAGGGGTGTGGGAGGTGCAGCAAGAAACTGGACAAAAATCATGCACCTATGGGAGAGGACAGTGTGGAGGAGGTGAGGGCAGAGGGTGGGATGGGTACCGGGTAGAGGGGGAGCTATAGGTGGAAAAAAATGGAACAATGTAATTAATAAACTGAATAAAGATTAACATATAAATAAATAAATAAATAAATAAGTAAATAAATAAATAAAACTTTAGACAATAAAAAATTTTAAAAATAAATAAAAATATAAAGTGTATATAAATAAATAAATTTGATGGCTTGAGACTATGGCTTTTCTATTTTTATAAATATTACCCTAACTCAAATAATTATATAAAGAGTTATATAAGTCTAAGAGAATATAAAATAAGTAGAAAATAATATAATTTTAAAAATCTACCAATTAATAAAATAATGACTTGAACATACAATAATAGGGTGTTTTTTTCAATCACTAAAATAATACGTATGTGCCTTCCGCATGTTTTAAAGGTGTTGTTTGAAACCTTTTTAAAAAGTCTTGCAAGTCCAGCTAGTGTGGCTCAGTGATTGAGCGTTGACCTATGAACCTGGAGGTCATGGTTCAATATACCTCTTCCTTCCTCTCTGAAATCAATAAAAATATTTTTTTTAAAGTCATGCAAAACTCTAAATTTGTTAAAATATTCAAGTCAGTCATTCTCAGTTTTAATTGCATGCTGCAATCACTTAGGAAAATTGTAAAAACTCTAACACATGAACAAATTAAATCAGAATCTCAGGAATTGAGTGGCAGATACCTTTTTTTCCTTTTTTACTACTTCCCATACAATTTTCTGAAAAATCAGGAATGATAACATTTAATTTAGAGGAACTTAACTATGTATGCTTGGAACACATTTTTAAATGTTGAATAGTATTTGATTTCTAAAATGTACACTAAATTGAATGTTGATGAGTGGCAATATTAAATATTTTAAATTAATAGAGTGAGCATTAAACAAAGTACAGATAGTAGGGAATGTTCTCTGCAAATAAAAAGCCTTTTAGTTGACTAACAAACCTAGCCGCATGCCCAGGACACAATCAAAAGTCTACCTATCTATTGGGGAGCACTTATTCCTGAATCCTGCTTGATACACCAACAATTCCCCTGCCAGGAACTGGACCTTTATGGACACCAGGTATTAGATGAAGAAGATAATATAAGGAGTCATCAGCATATAGGAGAGTCTTTATTGCAGACCAAATAGCCATTGTTCACAAGGAGCCATCAGACAAAACAGTTCTTCAAAATAGCCTCACAAAGCAGTTGTAAACATAGGAGCCATGTGCACAGAGTAGCCCAACTAAGTAGCCACACAAAGCAGTCCTTACTAATACAGTAGCAAACACAGGAGCCTTATCAAGCAGTCCCGCCCTACATAAAAGCAGCCTCAGCAAACATAGAAAGCCATCACATAAAGTACTATAGCTTTGGCTGGTCAACAACACATCTTTATACCAACTTAGTCAAAAGAAGCTTCTTGTCAAATAGTGACATCAGTACTTGGGCTACAGACAGGCACACCTGCACTGGGTATCCAGTGCAATTATTACATCCTTGCATTTGCACCTGTGTATGACAAATTGGCCTTGAGCATCCAGGGTATTCTGTACAGGGCCTCCATGCTCCAACTGGCCTTGAACATCTGGCGTACTTTGATTAGGACTCCCACACTATCTTAATCAAAGATACTTCCAAACAAGATGTAAAAGCCCGAAAAGCAAAATTATGAGATTGAATTTTACAACATTTAAAATCACATTGCCTTCACAGTGTGATAGGTAGGGATAGATGATAGATAGATAGATAGATAGATAGATAGATAGATAGATAGATAGATAGATAGATAGATAGATGATAGATGATAGATAGATGATAGATATAGTGCAAATTATTTTACATAAGAGATGAAATAAAAGTGGTTATTATTGAGTGATAGATGAAGAGTAGTAGTTAGATGAAGAGAGCTTCCAATGATGATATAAAAATAAACAACATTCACTTTTATACCAAGCTATAATCATGTTACTAATTAATTTTAAGTCATAATATATTCAGTGCAGGGAAATCTCAAACTGACTTAAGCATTTTAAGAGAATAGAGTATGTTGAAACAGATGTGCGAACCTACATGTGTGCTAATGAATATTCATACAGATGTGTCTGTGTTTGTAAAATGAGAGATTTTAGAATTCCTTTGCAATACATGGGCATAATCCACAAAATGAGGAATTAGGGATAGTCAGAATGTTACATTAAAAGGAAAAACCAAAAGGAATGAAAAATTAGTTGGCTGAGAAGATAATAAAATAGTAATAATGGAAATAGTACCAATAGCATTTCTTGTACTATGTTTCAGCCATTAGTATATAAGCTGTTTTCAGAAGTGGGATGTTTGTATTAAGACAACTAAGAAGGAGACATAAGCAATTTAATTAAGTAATAAAAGGAACAAGTTAACTGAGAATAAACCTAAAACTAATAGGAAAAGATCAAGTTTCTCCAGGGATCTAAGAAGGGGGTGGGGAGGGCAGCGATAGAAATATGGTGTTACAGCAATAATAAAAAGGAAATTGCAAAAAAAAACAATGAAGATGTCTAAAAGTCTTTATTTTATCCTTAAATCTGAGGCAGTTTGGTTCAGTGGGAAGAGCATCGACCTACGGACTGAAGGGTTCCAGGTTCTAATCCAGGCAAGGGCACATGCCCGGTTTGCGGGCTCTGTCCCTAGTGTGGGGCGTGCGGAAGGCAGCCAAT
This sequence comes from Antrozous pallidus, assembly GCA_027563665.1. Taxonomy (NCBI): domain Eukaryota; kingdom Metazoa; phylum Chordata; class Mammalia; order Chiroptera; family Vespertilionidae; genus Antrozous; species Antrozous pallidus. The sequence goes on along the minus strand of CM050517.1, from coordinate 18,157,236 downwards.
CAATGATTTTGTCTCATCATTGATCCTTCTATCTGTCTCCTTCTCCCTTCTTCTCTTAACTCAATACAAATATATTTTTAAAAAAGAGTATTTTATCCTTTAAGCCTAGACCAAGTTAAGTAAGAACAGACTGTATGAAATGGATAATGTACACCTGACATATGAACATTTTGTACCTAAAACTATCGTGTTCTGGAATAAAGATAAATGTGTACTGAACAAGATTCTAAACGTTGTGCTGTGGCATTTATTTTACTTTACAGAAGTGTGTTGGAAGAATTGAAGGTAAGAATATTTTAAATTTATGCAGTCAGTTGTTAAACCAAAATAAGCACTAATAAAAATCTGTGATTTTAGCTTTGCTGTTTTTAAGGGTGAAATGTTTTGGAGACCTTGAATAAATTTCATGTTCTATATTTTTATATTCAGGAAAATAAATTATTCCAGTCAGATATTGGTGAGAAGCTCTGCCTGCTTGCTGCAGGATATCCTGTTTCCTGCTAGGTAATTTCTACTTTATTTGCCTTGTCTTTATGAAATATTTAACAGATGCATCATAAATATTCTCAGTTGCTCAGTCACGAGTTTAGTAAATTTCCAAGCAGCTGGAGTAATCTTACTATTTGAAAAGAGGGGTTATATCAATGGCATGGATGTAAATAACAAATCTATCACTTGTCATATTTTACCAAACCTGAGAACATTTATGAAAGACAAGAATCTTAATTCCTTAGCATTTCTGACAGTAAACTGAAGATATTTAGAAGAAATGGAGAATGAGAATTTCAGAACATAACAGATTATCTTCCTATCTACCAAACCAGAAAGAGTTTAAAGTATTTGTATTATTGGAACCACAGGAAAAAACATATATTTTAACTCATCAAGATTAACTTTTAGGTATTTACTTTTCTAAGCAAATAAGCCTTTAAAATAAATGTATTACAACATGTTCCTGTCATAATGTGATAAGGTTTCATTTATTATAACATGTAAGAACTCTGACTTTGCTACAACTTTGCATATAGATCAGTGAGTAGGAGAGAGCTTCTGCACTGTGTTGGTTCTAGTTTCGCAAAGATTTCTTTAACCTTGGCTCTTCAGGAACTCCAGCACATCATGGCTGTGTGAATCTGAGGAATGTTACAATTTCTCACTGCAATTCACAATGCTCCTCCCCTCTAGCCAAATCTATCAATTTGGTTCTGACAGTTTTAAAATGAGACCTGAGGAAAATCCCCTGTGTGTTTGCTTCTCCTCTTTTTCTATCCCCTCACTATATCATCAGATGCTGGGTATTGCTATCAAAAGATCCAAAAGAAATGAGTTCTTAAACATCAGTTGTTAAAATATTACAATTTGGTATCCCTAAGAAATTGTACCATCCAAATATGTTATCTCTATGTAATTAAGTGTGATACACAGATCAGTATAACCTTAAGCTAGGCAAAGTTGTAAAAGCATATTATATAATACTAGTGGCCCAGTGCATGAAATTCGTGCACAGAGGGGGGTTGTCTCAGCCCTACCGGCACCCTCTCCAATCAAGGACCCCTTCAGGGATGTCTGATTGTTGGCAGTCAGAGATGTCTGACTGTTGGCAGTAGGACATCCCTCTCACAATCTAGGAACACTGGCTCCTAACTGCTCATGGCCTTCCTGACTGATCACCCCTAACCACCTCTGCCTGCCTGATCGCCCTTAAGTTCTCCCTTGCTGGCCTGATTGCTCTTAACTGCCTCTGTCTTGCCTTGACCCAGGCTTCCCTCCCTCTGGCCAGCTATAGGCACTCAGGACCTGGGCCAGCTTCACTCAGGCAGGCTGCAGTTACAGGCAGCTATAGACATCCAGGACCACAGGGCATGCTACCTAACCCCAGACCCGGAAAGGGCCCCGGCCCTTTATGTGCATGCCTGGCCAAGTCCCACTACTCTGACCGCTGTGGCTTAAAAAACTTTGCCATATATGTTCTCCCCAGCCTCCTGGGGAGAGGGCGTGAGCTGAGAAACTGTAGATGCTACAGCCCCGCTGAGGGCACACCTTCCTCAGCATCTCCAGAAGCTGGAGCACCTGGCTGGTGGGCACTGTGGTTGGAAAGCTCCCAGCTCTGATCCTTGCCCGAGGAGGCAGAGAGCTGCTGAGTGTGCGTGGTGCTTGGGGAAAGGGTGGCCTTACTGGACTCGCACACACTGCCACTGACAACAGCATGAGGTCATGGAGACTGAAGGAGCAGAGAAATGCACCCAGAACTGGGGGGTCCCGCACCAACCCAGCAGGTGGGTGCCTCTCCAAAAGCACATACTACAAACAGCTTGCCTCACTGGCCTCACCTCCCATCCTGCTGACCATGCCCCCTGCGTCTGCCAACAGAACTACATTTCCCAGCATCCTTGGTGCTCCCCACACCTGTCTGCTTCTGGTTCAGTTATGCATGAACCAAAAGGACGTGAAGTTCCTGCACCCGGTGGTGACCACTGGGGTCTCCACACACCTCAGAGACTGGCAGCCAGCTCCCCCACCCCCATCGTGGGTACTGGGCTGGGGGCGTGGGCCTGAACCTCCACTTGAGGCCAAAGCATGCGCAAGCAGTTGGGGGTAGGGTGGGAACATTCCTGTCTCCCAAGGCCCCTGGATGCCAGCAGCCAGCCTCATCATGGGTACTGGGCTGGGGGACATGCAGAGACCCCTGGGCCTCACAGAGCTGCGGCCACCAGGGTATCCGCATGCTCCAGAGGGCAGCTGGGCTAGGGGCATGGACCCAAACTGCCACTTGGCTCACAGCCCCACCTTGCACCTGGCGCTCATTACAAGGTGCCCGGGGTACTCATTCGCATGTGACTCAGTCACAGTAACTGTAAGGAGGGATCTCGCCAGCCCTAAGTGTGGGTAGAGCTTATAGCATGTTGCTTGCTTCCACAGCACTGTGGCCACGCTCCTACTGGCCTTGCCCCCTATCTGCTTGCCACACCCCCTGTCTGCTGGCCATGCCCGCTGCTCCTGATTGGCTGGTCGCATAGCAGAGGTACAGTAAATTTCCATGTTACTCTTTTATTAGATAGGATCAGTTAACATGAGCAATATCTTAACTGAGTGCTTGTCTAAACAAGAATAAACACACATATACCTTACTCATATAAATTTTTCTGTAGCTCAGCAAAACTTGAAAATATGAGAATCACTGCAGAAAAGTCCAAATGTTGAAATAACTGATGATTATATAAACTAATTCTTCTTTCAGTCTCAGAAAACCAGTGAACCATTAGCAGTAATAAAATATCCTATCTAATAAAAGGGTAATATGCAAATTGACCATGCCTCTGCTACTCCCACAAGCCATGCCCACCAGCCAATCAGGAACGAGTATGCAAACTAAGCCAACCAGGATGACTGTGGCCATGGAGTAAACAGGAGGTTTGGGTTTCTCTGGCAATGGAGGAAGCCAAGCTTCCTGCACACCCTTACTGGCCCAGGCCTCCACTCAAGGCTATAAAGTTCCAATTATAGAAGATAAATAAATCCCAGATGCCAGGGCCTTTGCTTGGGTTGCCAGGGTATGTGGCCTGCCTGAAAACCACCACAATCCCCTCGACCAGACTTCCCCATGGGAACCCCCACCCTGATTCAGGACACCCTTCAGGGCAAACTAGCTGGCCCCCACCCATGCCCCAGGCCTCTATCCTATCTAATAAAAGAGTAATATATAGATTGACCATCACCCCAACACAAGATGGCTGCACCCATGTGGTAAAAGATGGCTGGCCCCATGTAGACACAAGATGGCCAGCAGGAGAGAGCAGTTGGGATGATCAGGCCAGCAGGGGAGGGCATTTGGGAGGGACCAGGCCGGCAAGGGAGAGTTGTTGGGGTTGATCAAGCCTGCAGGGGAGGGCAGTTAGGGGCAATCAAACTGGCAGCAAGTGGTTAGGGGGCGATCAGGCTGGCAGGCAGAAGTGGTTAGGGGCAATCAGGAATGCAGATAAGTGAGCAGTTGGGAGCCAGCAATCCTGAATTGTGAGAGGGATGTTCAATTGCCCATTTAGACCAGATCCTACTGGGATTGGCCCTAAACAGATAGTTGAACATCCCTTGAGGGGTCCCAGATTGGAGAGGGGGCAGGCTGGGCTGAGGGACACACACACCCCCTGCATGAATTTCATGCACAGGGCCTCTAGTATTAATAATAGTGTTCATGATATGAACAAAAACAAAAAGTTTAATTCAATAGCTCCTCACATCACTTTTTATGAAATGCTATTGAGAAAAAAAATTACATCTTTGAAAATAAAAGCTCCTTGTTTTTATTGTAGTTTAAGATAAACTTTAATTATATATAATCATGATTCTGAGATACACTCACATTTGACAGTGGGATATTTCACTACAATTTAAAGTTTGCAATATTTATTTCTTACTGGGCTGTCATTTAAAAAAATAAAACAGAGGTATTTATTCTTTAATTTTTATCTTAAATTTGTTATTTTTCTTTCCAAATTAAAAAGTTAGTTTCGTTTGCCTAGATGACACACATTTCTCCTATTTTAAAGTCAACTGGAATATATGACCAAAAATGATATTTTGATTAAGCCTTTAAAAATCAGATAAATAAAGCCTGCTGTAGCCTCATTAGGAAACAAAGTCAGTTCAGGACACTCAGGGGATCTACTAACATGTGTTTTGGGTAGAAAGTAACATGAAATTTGTCCTTCAAGGCTCTAGCTTTTCTTTTGTATAAACAGTAATAAAGGAAAAATGATATTGAGGTATTGATGATTATTCTCAGTGCACAGGTTGGTTCAAGAAAGGTAGATAAAAGACAAAGATGATTACTTATAAATATTCTACAAAAAAGTGAATCCAGTTCTATGACCGAGACATACACACACACAGGCAATGTCCTGAACTAGCATGCAGGGCTCACTATACCGGATATTAAATCCTCTGACATTTTGCAAACTGGTTGATAAAACTCTTGATTGACACTGGCCATGTAGAGAGAATAACACAGAAATCTTCAAATACTACAAAACAAGATTGTTTCCTCGTGAACTAATTGAACAATGCATCAGTGCCCGTGGGAACTTTATTTACTGGTATTTTTGTCCTTTATTTTCTGTTTGTTAATTTTTGGGAGGTTGTTCCTTGGGGAAGCACAGGAAAGTTATTCATTTTCTCCTCCTCCATCTTCACTTATTGAAGGAGACAAGGAGATTTGGTATATATTTATTCATCCTCTTCATATCCCACCCCAACAGAGAAGATACTTCCAAAAGCAGGTGAACCAAAGACACCAATACATTCACCACAAACATAGGTGAAACAAAAGAACTGGTAGCCATGCACAGGAAGACACTTTGGTCTCCAAGGGTCTCTTTCAACTTAGCACAATCTATAGCAAGAGCAGAAAATCTTGGAAAGGAACCAAAAAAAATCATTTTTGATCCTACAGTCATTTTAATGCTCCAAATAAAACAAGCAAACAAACTAACAAATAAGACTTGGCAAAATCTTTGACACCCAACTTATTCCCCTTTCATCTCCTTGTTCAGCTAGTGTTTGTAGCAAACTCTACAAAACAACTGATAGAAAGTATGAGCAGTTCAATTCCCAAGCAGCCAACTGTGCAGAGGGGAAGAAAACCAGGATTCAGACATCAGTTAAATGGTACCTTTCTAATGCTGGCTGGGTTCTTTTGATTTCCAGATTATTCTCCAGAATCATCCTGACTAGAGGAACAAGAATGATGTAAAACTAGTCCTAGCTGGTTTGGCTCAGTGGATAGAGCATTGGCCTGCAGACTGAAGGGACCCAGATTTGATTCCAGTCAAGGGCACAAGCCTGGGCTGCAGGCACATCCCCAGTGGGGGGTGTGCAGGAGGCAGCCAATCAATGACTCTTTTTCATCATGGATGTTTCTATCTCTCTATCCCTCTCCTTTCCTCTCTGAAATGAATATATATGAACGATGTAAAACTACATAATTGTTGATTTTATAACTCCTAACTATGTTTCCAGACCTGCAATCAACCAAAAGAGAAATCAGAATAACTATTCTATAAATTCCAAAGGGCCAGGTCTCCACTCCACCCAATATCTGTGCAGCACTTGACTGTCACCTCTCTTATAAAGCTTCCCCCCGCCCGCCCGCTTTGTCTTCAGAGGGACTTACTTTATACTTTTCCACACTCATGTTGATAGTCTGTTTTCCTGGCTTTCTTGTTTCTCTCTTCATACAGTAAATGCTTCTTTGTCCTGTGGTTATATCTGTGACCTTGACCTTGATTAAATAGTCTAGTATATAGTGGACAACAAAAAAAAAGTGTACTTCCCTCTGGCTCCTCTCGTAGTGTCTTTTAGAACTATATTTTCAAACAATATTCTGTTAGGAGCTCTAAGAGCTTTTTCTTCTGCCCCACTCTCTTCACTGAGCCTCAAATACGCAAAGTCAATTGTCTCCTGATTATTGTCTCATTCTCTTCCCTTGAGAAAAACAAATTTCATCTTCCCAAAATTGAGCTTACTATCTCCAACCCCTTGAAAGTTTTCCTACTCTACTATCTCAATGAAATGTCATTTTCTTACTTGTAAAATAAGATTAGAGACATCTTTGATTCTCTCCATTCAAAACCTCCAATTTATATTTAAATTATGCTAAATACTATGAAAAATGTAGCTGTCAAATGCATCTTTTGTTGTTTTACACTACTACTATCCTCTGTAGGCCTTACACTTCTGGACAATGTTAACAGTATGACCTTCTAACAGCAGTTTCCTAGTGTGTATATTTTTTCCAATCTATGTCTCACCCTGTCATTTGAATTATATTCCCAGAATCCTTTCTGGATCTTTCAACTCATTCTTTCGAATATTTTCTCTAGGTCTCCAGTGCCAGTGGGATCAAGTCTTGGCAAGGCATTCAAAGCATGCTGCCTCTGATCTTTTCAGCTTCATTTCCTTAAATTTCTTCATCATTCCAATGAGACCTGCTTCTCTAGCTCCTTTTAGAGCACTTCTACTTCCCTCAATCTGTTTTGATACTGTCTCTTTACCCTTAAATACCACTCACTTGATCAGGTGATGAAATCCTTTCAATTATTCAAAGTGCAACTCCTAAACTCAGTCGAACCAGACATGCTTTCCAAGAAATCATCCGGCATACCTTTCTCTAAATTCTTCTAGTCTGAGATGTAGTATTTTAGAATTCTACATCATTCCAAATTTGAAAGACAAAATTAAATTTATTTCTGTGCGTGTAGTATGTGTCAAAGTACCTGACACATAGAAGACACTAAATAAGTGATAGTGAGAAATCTCATTACTGAGATTTTTTGGATCCTTTTGTTACCTGTTATGTGGTAGGATTTAAAGATACACTGTAGCTTCAGCAGCCCCATGTGAAAAGCTAGTTGAATACTGAAGAAGTCTGATTTAATTAGTATTAGTATTCTATGTTTCTTATTTAGAAGATGGGCTGAAACAAATACTCTCAAAGCAATTTCTGTACTTTTACAAGATAGTCTATAAGGAATAGATTGGAGTTCAAATCTTATAGATAGAATACATTATTAATTATTGACTCCATGAATTGAATAAGGCTTTGCTAGTTTTCTTTGAACAGCCAAATAGTATATCCAGCACATCAGGTTAGAAGGAGAAATTTTTAAAAACTCAAACTACTTAATTTTTTAAAACTAGTTATTATAACAATAACAAGTACATACTAGGTGACATATTCTATTTAATGCATATAAATTTATATGCTTAATCCATAAAATAACCCCATGCAGTAGGCACTATTAATAAACACACTTTACAGAGAAGAAAACTGAGGGACAGAATGGTTAATGGACTTGCTCAGACAACAGAGCTGATCAGCATGAACAGGCACACCAATTCCACATGCCATGGTTTCTGGCTGTGCTATGTGGCCTTTCCTGGATAGATGAGAGTCATGTGCAAAAGTAAATACATACAGAGCCAAATAAAACAGGAGCTAAATTGTGCAAGGAATTCAGTCGAAGGGCAAATGAAAGAGCAATTAATTTTGTTGGAGAAATCAGAAACTGACTCTGACACCATTATTGGGCCATTGAGAATACACTTATTCAAGGCCAACCGGTGTGGCTCAGTGGTTGAGCGGCTACTGTTTGATTCTTGGTCGGGTCATATGCCCAGATTGTGGCCTGGATCCCCATTAGGGGATGTACAGGAGGCAGCAGATCAATAAATCTCTCATATCAATGATGTTTCTATCTCTCTCTCCCTCTTCCTTCCTCTCTCTAAAATCAATAAAAACATATGTTAAAAAAAAATACACTCTGGCCCTTTTTCACCAGAAAGGCAGGTCATAGCATGGTGAGAAGCATCTCCTTGGTTCTCATTTCACACATCTCATGTGTGAAATGAGAATTTCACACATTTCTCTCCATCCCCCGCCCCACCAGCAACTTCCATTTCTTTCTATTTTTGCCATCGCCTCACAGTATCACAGGCCTTCCCACACTCTTCCTAAACACTGCAGAGCATAATTACATCAGTAAGTGTTAAGCATTGTTTTACAACTTATGTAAGAATGTGTATTCCCCTCTTTTTATATATAACAAAAGGATATTCACCCAGCATTTCTGCATTGAGAGCAGCATCAATAGATAACTAGAGATCAGGCCTAGTAGCCTTTCATAGAGACATAGCAACACCAACTCTCCCTCCCAAAGAACTACATTAAGCTTTACTATTCATGGTTTTATGAAAAACAAATTGTCAGCTTTGAACATTGCTAAACCCTAAAAATTCTAAAGAGAGATGTTTTATTTTAGCTCTAAGTAGCAAGCAGTGACATTCAGGACACATACACACACTTGCTAGTTCATTTATTTTAGCTAAACCTAAATAAGGCTTAATTTTCCTTTGATAAATCTTTGAAAGATTACTAATCCTTTGCCCTTGTCCACCTGCTATTGCATGGCAAAGTAAAAGCACAAATTCCCTCTAATGCTGATCTCTTAAGCTGCATAAACAGTCAAATTAATCTATATTTTACTGAAGGACAAATCCAGCAGAATATTTTTTGGGGAAGGGAGGAAAAGACCATTTTGAGTTGATTAAAAGTCTCCCTCCTCCTTCCCAATCATTTTGAAAACCTCTCAACCTGTAATTAGTGCACAGATGAAATCTCAGGTCAGTGTTAATTAGTCACTAAATTAAAAGAAAAATATCTGATCTGCAAAACTCTTGAGTCGTTAGGAGGGAAAATATGTTGTGCTTCCTAGGTAATTCTAAATTAACGGTAACTGATTTGAAGCATCTTTTGAAAAATAAAAACATTTTCTACATCCCTAATACATCAAATATACATGTAGTTAAAACTCTAAGAGCAGTATTTGAAGTGTTCCCTCATTCTTTTGCAAAGGGAAAATATTCATGAAAATTAAAAATGTAATCATCTATCTTATTGGGAGCAATAAAATATGCAATAAAAATGCTCTAAGGCAACTTCCAACAAACAAGCATGCCTCTGACTCCCACTTGCTGATAGTTGGTGGTCAAGCAGATAAAACCTTGAGCTTCAGTTTCTCTTGTCACACGGTCATAGCTGATGACTGACTTCAGGGCTCCTATGGCAAACATTGGAGCTTCCACATGCCAGCTAATGTGATTTCGGCTGTTTAGCAACAGGAGTGCAAAGAGGTAGATGACAATAATCATCAAATGGGTTTGTTGTGACAATGAATCAAGTTGATATATATAAAATTAATAAATACCTGGCAAATAATAATTTATCAATATAAATTTTGGTTGCTTATTATCCTTCATTTTTCTCCACTTAGGAAAGAGGTTTTTTTCTCACAGGTAAATAAATGGAATTATCTTTCTTATTCACCCCATAGTCCCAAATCTTCCTCTTACTTCCAGAAGTTAAGGCTAAGGTCTTAGTAGGGAGTGAATTTCCTCCAGGAAAGACTATTTCCTGATCGCATTTATAGTCCTTTCACTTGCAATAATTTGGGAGGTTTTTAACCATTTTTGTTTGTTTATTTTGGTTTTCTTTGTTGGGCATAAGTTTAATAGAGGTGAGGGCTGGGTTCAAAAAGCAGTAGTCAAAATTGACTTAGCTTTGAGGAGTTGTTATTAAAAATCAAGTGTTATCTAGTTTGCATTTTTCTAGTATGCAAGGGGCAAAGGAGAGTGAGAGTGTGTGTGTGTGTGATAGAGTATGTGCATAACATTTACAACAAACTTTAGCCAAATGCAGATTTGTAGAGCACTATCCTACCTAATAAAAGAGTAATATGCAAATTTTACCATACCTTTGCTACACCTACAAGCCATGCCCACAGCCATGCCCACCAGCCAATCAGGAGCAGATTATGCAAATAAATCTCAACCAAGATGGCTGCCACCACTGAGAGCAGGAGGAAGGCTTGGGTTTCCCAGGCAACAGAGGAAGCCAAGTTTTCTGCCTGCCATTGCCGGCTTCCACTCAATGCTACAAAGTTTCAATTATAAAAGATATAGAAATGGTGCCAGCCACTGAGCTGGAGAGAACAGAGGCTTGGGTTTCCCTGAGAATGGAGGAAGCCAAGCTTTCCACCTGCTGTTGCTGGCCAAGGCCCCCACTCTAGGCTACAAAGTTTCAAACAGAAATGACCATGGAGCGAGCAGAAGGCTTAACTCCACTCCAAGCTACAAAGTTTCAATTGTAGACATAAATTAATCCCAGATCCCAGGGCCTTCACTTGGGTTGCTTGGGGTCATGGCCAGCCTGCAAACCTCCACAGGCCCCTCACCCAGGCCTCCTCTTGCCCCAAGGGAACCCCCACCTTGATCTGGGACACTCTTCAAGGCAAACCAGCTGACCCCCACCCATGCACCAGGCCTCTATCCTATCTAATAAAAGAGTAATTTGCAGATTGATCATCACTCCAACACACAAGAGGGCTGCCCTCATGTGGTCAAAGACCCTGCCCCCATGTGGACAAAAGATGGCCACCACAAGATGGCCAGGAGGGGAGGGCCGTTGGGAAGTTCCAGGTCCTACAAGGGAGGGCAGTTATGTGCGATCAAGCCAGCAGGGGAGGGCAGTTGGGAGGGACCAGGCCTTCAAGGGAGGGCAGTTGGGGGTGATCAAGCCTGCAGGGGAGGGCAATTAGGGTGACCAGACCAGCAGAGGAGGGAAGTTAGGGCCAAACAGGCTGGCAGGGGAGCAGTTAGACATCAATCAGGCTAGCAGGGTAGTGGTTAGCAGGTGATCAGGCTGGCAGGCAGAAGCGGTTAGGGGCAATCAGGGAGGCAAGCAGGCGAGCAGTTTGGAGCCAGCAGTCCTGGATTGTGAGAAGCATGTCCGACTGCCCGTTTAGGCCCGGTCCTACTAGGACCGGGCCTAAACGGGCAGTTGGACATCCCTCGAGGGGTCCCATATTGGAGAGGGTGCAGGCCTGGCTAAGGGATATCCCGCACCCCCGTGCATGAATTTCGTGCACCGGGCCTCTAGTTCATTATATTCCCTTAAAAGCGAGATGTCTCTCTTACAATTTCTTTTGTCTTTTTTATGTTTCTTTCTTCCCTTCCTTTTCTTTCTTTTTTTTTAAGATGCATGGTATTCAGACTTTATCCTATTAGAGTAACAAAAGGAGCCAATATGCCTACTGTGGCCCTGCTCCCAGACAGGTTTCCAGAGAAAATGGGAACTCAGAGCTAATGGGATCAATCTTAAAAACTTCACCAAAACAAGTACAGAAATAAATTCAAACTCCACCAACTTGCAGGGCTGTGCCTTGGGCCAAGACAAGACAAACCAATCAGAAATGACTTCAATCTCGAGATCAGAGGAAGAATGGAATCAAGTAACAAGAACAATCATGGTATTCAGTGCAGTGATAAGTGGTTCTATTGGAGCTCATTGATCTTCCCTGGGGTACTTGTTTTCAAAAGGTAGCCAGTTATAAATTATCCTCACACAGCTCATTATCGACTTCAAATACCAGTCTCTGGGTTTTCTGTAAGGGGCTCTGAGTGACACTTCAGAGCATAGGCATTGAGGTTCTACATTAATAAGTGTAGCATTTTCACTTCTATATTTCCTGTACATTGTTCAACTTTCTTTGCCAACTCTAGTCAATATTTCTTTACATGATCTAAAACAACTGTTAATATATTTTTGCTATTATAATTTATTAAAAATTCACTTAAATACACAGTATTTTATTAATAGCCACAATTTTACCAAATAACAAGGGTATGTATTACTATCTCAACATTTCATATCTTTGTTCTTTCCAACCCCATTCTCTTTCCAACTTCAGTTTTGTCCTTAGCAATTACTCTGAACAATCATTCTACTTATCCTGCCCACCTTTCTTCTCCATTCCCCATTCCTTCTAGATTAAAATTTTATAAATTTCCTCAGATCTACAAGACTCCCTTCTTCACCTCAACAGAACAGGATGTCAACAACATAGAAAAAACAAATTAAGGCTCTCAGGTGCAAACACCTTCATTTCATCATTTATCTATACCCACATACTCCCCTTTTTTACTTTTATTGCAAAAGAAGTGTTCAATCTATAAGTAACCAATTCTGTCTGTGCTGCTGACTGTGTTCCCTTCCAATTTTGGAACATTGTACTAATTATTACTCTCTCTTTTCTTCTTTGTCTCTGTCACTGTTTGAGCCTCCCAGGCAAGAGACCCTGAGACTCTGAGACATGTATTGAGAAGGCTTATTCAGGAGGACTCTGAAGATCAACACCCCTGAAGGTGAAGCAAGCTGGACTGAACAGTGTGAGAAGTTAAACTGCAAAGCAGCAGCATCAAAACCTCAGTACATCCTGGAGGAGCTCGGACAAAACATTGATTTTTGTGTGCCTTCATCAACCAGTCATGGACCGTGGGCTGCCCCGTGGGAATGGTTGTAAGGTTTGTAATGCAGGAAACAAAACACACAGAGAGTCCAGGCAATTGGAGGAGGTTTTAATCTTGTGCTCCCAGGAGAAATTCGCTGGTCCGAGGGTGGGCCAGGAAAGTTCACGCCAAAATGGAGCATCAGTATTTCTTTTGTACAGCAGTTTGGGATGGGGAGAGCAGAGTGCATGAGAGGTGTGGATTTTTGCCTCCGGCCAAGGGTCTTAGGAGGGCTAGGAAGGCACCAGCTATCTCTATATCTCTGTCACCATCTAACTTGCAGATGGGACTCAGAACTCCCCCCTCCAAACCCCCACCCCGGCCTAACAATGGTCTTAATGTTTTTTTTAAAATATATTTTATTGATTTTTTACAGAGAGGAAGGGAGAGGGATAGAAAGTCAGAAACATCGATGAGAGAGAAACATCGATCAGCTGCCTCTTGCACACCCACTACTGGGGATGTACAAGCAGTCAAGGAACATGCTCTTGAACAGAATCAAACCTGGGACCTTTCAGTCCACAGGCCAATGCTCTATCCACTGAGCCAAACTGGTTTCAGCAAGAATGGTCTTAATCTTATCAAGAAAGCTTCCTTTTGCCAACAATAAATCTTAGAGAGAGACTCAGTCTGAGTTATGACAGCCAACACTCCTGGCACATGAGGGCACATCACAGAGTTCACTATATTCTCTGTCCCCAGTCTAGATCCGTGATGGCGAACCTATGACACGCATGTCAGCACTGACACACATAGGCAATTTCAATGACATTTGGCTACATACAGTCGCATAAAGAGAACTATGGGACCGTATGCCAAGAAGGACGTTTCATCCTTGGCTACTGCACGGCTAGGCGCAGTAGCCGAGGATGAAACATTTGCTGTAGTGTAGTGTAAACACTCTGTGCTGGAGGCCTGTAGGCCAAAACAACAGAACTCGGGCACAGAGCATCTAGTTCTGGGACTTCTGGATAGGCCATTAGGGGATCGTTGACCTCACTTCCGGCTGGCGGAGCAGGGAGCAGCGGAATGCCATGGGGGATGCATCTCTGGGGGCCCTGTGATCGCCATTACCAGCAACCACATAACCACACCAACCATCATCCAATCTACTGTTCTGGGGTGTTGTGAATTTCTAATTGACCATCATTACTGAGATAAGTGAGGGGGAGGCTGGGAGAGGCGAAGGCCTGTGCTATGGGTGTTGTTTTCCCCCCGTTAGAAATAGTGAGAGCCATCTTAATTTATATAAGGAATGCCATTTTGCAGCATAGTGCACACTCCATTTCACCACTATTACTGTTGTGCATCCTTATTAACCCCGATTTCTACTTATTAACCTTGCCCTTTCCTAAAAGACAGTTACATGTGTCAGTTAGGCTAGTTAACCCCTAATTGCCTGCAGGGCTAACAGGCTATCTATAATTTTATCTTCTGTCACTGCCCCCCGTTAGAGAACCTAAAAAATAAAAATAAAAACAAGGTTAAGTTAAGGAAGTGGTAGTAGCAGTAGCCAACCTTTCAAGAGACATGGACCAAAATGTATGGCATTATAGAAAAAAATGGCAGATCATTTTGTGTTCTATGTACTGAAACGGTAATAAGCAGAATGTGGAATATAAATAGACATTTTAAAACTAATCATTCCCAGCTCTTGAAAAAAAGTGAAGATGAAAGGAAGGAATAGATTTCCAGGCAGCTGCACATTTATAAGAGTCAATCTAATTCCATGCTGAAATTTATAAAAGGCTCTACAAATTTAACATCTGCAAGTTTGAGCGTTGCTTACTCCGTAGCTCAGCATGGAAAAGCACTCAGTGAGGGGAAAAGTCGGATTTGTCAAATTGTTTATGGAAGCTATTGGTCATCCGATTATGCCTTTAATTGTATTATCCATCAGGAAGTTTTATGTGTCAAGGAAGGATTCACCTACTTAAACGACTTAATGTCAGCTATTACAAAAATAGTTAATTTAATAGCTGCTCGCCCCCTTCACAAGCAAGAATTTTCTGCACTTTCACTGGAGGTTGATTCCACCTACAGTGGACTGCTGATGTACAATAATATGAGATGGCTGAGCCGAGCAAAGTTCTTGAGTGCTTTGTGGAGTGCTTTGAAGAAATTAAGTTATTTCTTGAGGATAAGGATCTGGGAAACTTTTCTCAGCTCGATGATAAGTGGGTCAACATCCTGATATTTTTTACAGATCTCTCTGTTCATATTAATGAACTGAACTTAAAGTTATAAGGTTTTGGCAAAAGTATTGACATTATGTTTGGTTACATAAAAGCTTTTGAAAGTAATCTTAAAATGTTCAAGCGAGATGTAGAAACTAAAACTTAAGTATTTTCCTCGAGTAACAAAGTATTTTGAGAAGGCCAGTGCAGCAGTACAAAATGAAATGGAACCCTTGCATATAAAGTACCAGCATGTTTTAAACTCATTACTTGATGAGTTCAGTGATAGATTTAATCAATTTAGAAGCCTAGAATAAACCATAAAAATAAGTATCCTGATGTAGTAGTCTACAGTAGTTTGGAATTAAATGGTTTCCAATGGATGCAAGTTGATGATTTGGAGATGCGACTTGCAGAATTTCAAGATCAGCATCCGGGCTCAGGTATTTGTCGACTTGAGGTAAAAGCTTGAGAACCTGGAAAGGTGCCGCTTGGAGAATCAAGAGGAGTGACACTAGGAATAGGAAATTTGGAGTGCCTGGAACAGACTACCAGACACTTTTAGCACCCTGAAAAATATAGCAATGACTTGACTCACAATTTTTCCCACTATGTACTTTTGTGAGACCTTATTCTCAGTGTTAAATAATATCAAAACCAACAAAAGAAACAGACTGACAGATGAAGTTAGTAGTGCTTGCTTGGGCTTGAAGTGTACAAAATACCAACCTTCAATTGAAGGTTTAGCCAATGAAATTCAGCAACAAAAATGTCACTAATAGGCAGGTTAGTTAAAGAATTCCCCCTCCCCCTCACTTAACTTAGTTCACGGCACCCCACACAAGTTAAATAATATCAAGATCAACAAAAGAAACCGACTGACAGATAAACAAAGAGGTCACTAAGCAGGTAAGTTAAATAATTAGTTTTTGGTTTATTAAATAGTTATATATTATAAGTATACATTGTTATTTAAATTATAAATATCACAAAATTATGGTTTTTTTCTTGAAGTGACATACCACCCTAGTTATGCTCAGTTTTTTTGGCGAATTTTGATATACTAAGCTCAAAAGTTTGCCCATCACTGGTCTAGATCCTTATTATAATGGAAGACACTCACATATCATAAAGAAAAAGAGGTGAAGTGACCTTCAATTTTTCTTGTAAGTATTATTCTATTTGTTATGTTGAACCTTCCATTTCTTGTTTTCCCTTTCCATCTCTTATCTCTCACAATAATTTTATCCTATATGCTCTCATAAATACTCTTTGGTATTGATACTAAAATAGCTATCAGCTATAGTCTGAGGGTCTCAAAGATATTTAATAAAGACTCTACCTGAGTAGTCTAAGTTAATATATCTCTAAATGTAGGTTGGGTATCCCATGCTGGACACTATACAACCCTCTATGTTCAAAATATCCTAAAATAAATGGTGGCAGTAATTGTCTATTCCACTTAGCAAAAGCCCCAAAATATCAGACTTCCTCAATGTTATCAACATCTCAACATGTTGCATAAAAATAAAACATGGGAAGGAGACAAAATGGCATAATGTGACTTCTACACAAACATATACACTCCATCTCAATATCCAGGATTTAAGGGTGGAATTGGGGAGATATTTCATTCCTCTCAGCACAAAATTGCCTCGCAAACCAATTCCTCTTCCCACCTGACTCAGTTACTTAATGCAACAAAAGTTAGTATCTGGTCATGGTATATGTCCTACCCACAATGATGTGGGTGTAACTTTCTCGCAGGAACCTTGGGTGATAAAGATATCTGCATATTTTAGCTGAAACCACAACCTTCTTGGTCACTACAAAAGGGGAAAGCAGAGATTATAGAATCATGCGTTTTCACCATCTCAGCCAAGCTGTGGTATATATCATTTCTACTCACATTTTATGATGGACATGGGCTGATCATCACATGACATTCTCAACTGCAAGTGGTCTGAGAAGTGGTCTCCCAGGTGCCTGAAAGGGGAAGAGAAAAAGATATCAATATATGGCAATATGCAGTATATTTTACAAGCATTCAAAATAGATGTTCATCTTTTCTGGTTTTATTAGGAAATTGAGAAGAACGAGGTAAGATAAATAAAAAGGAAGCTATGCAGTGAGTCTCAATATAACCAGAACAACTCCTTTTCATGTTATCTCCTTCTTCTAAATGCTGCTCTCTCAGAGCCTGTGCACCAGAGAAAGCATTCTTAAGAGCTGCTCCTTTCTAGAGCATCAAAAATGTTGTTTTGTGTTGTTTATTTTCATACATAATAAATTTAAAAACAACTGACTCCTGGCAATAATCATTTTAAAGTATTCATTTTTAATATTGTATCTTGTGTGTTTGTGTAAAAAAAATTAGCAATCACAATCATGAAAATATTGTTCAAAGTAACCCATTTTTTGTGTGTAAAGAGAAACCAATGAATATAAACTCTGCTGATTTCCTTGCTTCATGCATGTAGAAACTGAAATATGTGAGCACATCCCCAAAAATGAATTTCTAAGAGGAGCTAAATTTATTTTTATATTTTTTACAACTAGGCAGCCTAATTTCTAGATGAAATTGTAGCTTTACTCTTTGTAAGTGAAGAATTTTAAGATGAATTCACTAAAATACAATAAAGCTTGAAGTCTAATAGGATTATTTTTCTTTTGATCTCATAGTTGAGTATTTTTCTTTCTTTTATATCATGGCTGAATCTTATTTTTAATCTTCATGACTCCAGTACATGGGTATAAAACCTGCAACACAGGTACATGCCCTTGACCCATTTGTTCCAGCAGTGAACACTCTCACAACTGAGCAAAACCAGCCAAGGCTCATGGTTGAATTTTAAATGCTTACTTATTATTGTTACTCATAGACCCCAAAATAAAAGGTTTATTACAGCAAATCCATGAATAGTCCATTTCTACACTTTCCTCAGCAATAGTCTCTTAATGTCTAAAAATGGATTTCCACTTTTTCTTTCCTATTTGTTTGTGAACACTTTTAGATCACATGAACTTATTAATTCATATGTATATTTTTTCTTAATGTAGTACCTCTAGTTCTATACAGCATGAAAATACACAATAAAGTTTTTGAGTTATGAATTTTGTTATCTGTAGACTTTATGGCATGAGGATAGTTATGCAAATTTATGGGCAGTCATTTGTAATAGTTAGATCTCATAAATTTGCTTTATAATGTCACTACCTAATTTATTAATATTATAAGTCCTTAACCTAATGCATCTGAAAAAAATAATTGCACTTGTATATGGACAACCCATTTATTTCTTCAAATAAATACATACTCTTTTTTGTGGTTTCAATAATGTAAGATTCTAGCTGAATGCTAAAGACATATATACAATGTTTCAATTAGGTTGTTTTAAGATGCCACATAATAGGTGATCAAAATAAAATTGGCTTATATATAAGAAGGAAAGAGGAGGAGGAACCAAGATGGTGGCATAGGTAAACATCTATACTGCTGCCCCACACAACAATTTCAAAAACAACTACAACTAAAAGACAAAATGGACATCATCCAAACCATTGGAAAGCTGGCTAAGTGGAAATTCTACAACTAGACAGAAAAATAAAAGGACACTGAGACTCAGAGGAGGTGCAGAGGGTAGAGTTGTGGAGACGCATGCCAGCAGAAAGGGTGGGCGGCTGAATACTCAGCTGATTTTCTCGAAAGGGGAAGAAGACAAAGGCTCCCCGTTGCATTGATCCCCAGTTCCGGGCGAGTCTTGGGGAACCCGGACTCATACGGGGTGAAACTGGACTGTCAAGAGGAAGCACACAGAAACTTGGGAGCTGCAGAGGTGCGCAAGCTCGCATGACTGGCGCGCTCATTTGGGAGATGGGGGGGGGGGGGGAGAAAACTCTGGACTGCATTGTTTTCCAGTTACGGGTGAGACTTCGGGTATCCAGACTCATTTGTGGAGAAACTGGACTGTCTGGCAGCGAGCAAAACTCAAGGGCAGCTTTCTCTCAAAGGTGCGTGAAGCCATTGCCATGGGACACAAAGACCCAGGCACCTCGTAGGGCGGGCTTAACGGGAAACCAAGGATGACTGCTCAGCCATGAGACTCCGACCCATTAAAGCTGAGCACAGAGGCTCTCCCCAAGTCGACACAGCTGATTCTCACAGCCAATTGGCCTGGAGGTCAACCTCTCCCAGTGATACCAACAACAATCTAGACTTAACTACACAAAGACTGTGCAGCCCATAAAGAAGTGTACCAAGAGTATCCACCTCAGGTAACTGGGGAGGTTGAGCCACTGGGCCCTAGAGGACACCTACCACACAAAGCTACCCTACCAACTCAGGGAAGCAGCCAAAATTCGAATACAAGGAACAGACCACAATTGAAAGAAATGGAGGGAGAAAAACGACTAGACATAGAGTTCGAAAACGTGGTTACAAGGTTTTCAAGAGATTCCTAGAAAAGGCTGATAAATTTAATGGGACCCTTGAGGATATGAAAAAGGACCAACTAGAAATTAAGCATATACTGACCAAAATAAAAAATATTTTACAGAATCCTAAAAGCAGAATAGAGGATTGCAAGAATAAAGTCTTGCCCCCTGGAAACTTGTCTCCAGGTCCCGGAAATCATCTATTTTACATCCCTGGGCTAGACCTTGGGGGTGCAGACACATTTGGGGAGAGGCAGAGTTGTCTGGCAAGGGGAAGAGACTAGCGGCTTTCTCTTGGAGGTGTCTGCAGTCATCCCCATCCAAAAGAGACCCACGCGCGAGAGCTGCATAGGACATAGCTGACACTGAGGCTGCTTGCTCAGCTCAGAGACTCCGACCATCCAACCTGAACACAGTCTCCCTTCACAGCCAATTGGCCTGGAGGTCAAACCCTCCTAGGGCTAACAACAACAAGCTGGGTTTAAACTCAAAAATACTGTACAACCCATAAAGGATTGCAGTAAGAGTACCCATCTCAAATAAATGGGGAGGCTGTGCCACTGACCCTTAGAGGATATCTACCACATAAAGCAGCCACCATGCAGAGATATGGAAAGAAATCAGTGGTGAAAGAAATGGAGGAGAAAAGACAAGACATAGAGTTCAAAACCATGGTTATAAGGCTTTTCAAGAGGCTCCTACAAAAGGCCGATCAACTTAATGAGAACTACCAGGAAATAAACAAGACCAACCAGGAAATAAATGAGACCCTCAAGGAAATGAACAAGACCTCTGAGGATATGAACCAGACCCTCACGGATATGAAAAAGGACCAACTAGAAATCAAGCATACACAGACTGATATAAAAAATATTACACAAAGTCATAAAGGGCCACAGTCCAGAGGGCCACAAGAACCAAGTCAAAGATTTGAAATACAAAGAAGCAAAATCCACTCAGCTGAAAAAACAAGAAACAAAAAGAATTCAGAAAATTGAAGATAGTGTAAGGGGCCTCTGGGACAACCTCAAGCATGCCAACATCCGAATTATTGGGGTGCCAGAAAAAGAGAGAGAGCAAGTTAATGAAAACCTACTTGAAGAAATAGTAACTGAAAACTTCCCCCACCTGGTGAAAGAAACTGACTTAAAAGCCCAAGAAGTACATAGAACCCCAAAATATAGGAATCTAAAGAGGACCACACCAAGACACATCATAATTAAAATGCCAAGAGCAAAAGATAAAGAGAGAATATTAAAAGCAGCAAGAGAAAAACAGTTGGTTACCTATAAGGGAGCACACCCATACGATTGTCAGCGGATTTCTCAACAGAAACGATGCAGGCCAGATGGGAGTGGCAAGAAATATTCAAAATGATGAATAGCAAGAATCTACAACCAAGATTACTCTATCCAGCAAAGCTATCATTCAGAATTGAAGGTCAGATAAAGTGCTTCGCAGATAAGAAAAAGCTAAAGGAGTTCATCACCACCAAACCAATATTGTATGAAATGCTGAAAGATATTCTTTAAGAAGAGGGAGAAGAAAAAGGTAAAAATATAAATTATGAACAACAAATACACATCTATCAACAAATGAATCTAAAAATCAAGTGAATTGATAGTCTGATGAACAGGATAAACTGGTAAATATAACAGAATCATGGACATAGAGAGGGAATAGACTGATAATTCTTGGAGGGAAAAGGGGTGTGGGAAATACAGCAAGAGACTGGACAAAAATCTTGCAACAATGGGAGAGGACAGTGGGGAGGGGGAGGTGAGGGTGGAGGGTGGGATGGATACAGGGTGGAGGGGAGCTATAGCGGGATAAAAAAGTGGGAACAATGTAATTAATAAACTGAACAATAAAGATTAAATAATTTAAAAAAAAAGAAATGGACTGACACTTCTTGGGGGGAAAGGGGTGTGGGGGGTGCAGGAAGAGACTGGACAAAAATCATACACCTATGGATGAGGATTGTGGGAGAGGTAAGGGCAGAGAGAGGGATGGGTTCCGGGTGGAGGGGAGCCATAGGGGTGGGGGGTGGGGAGAAGAACATTGTAATAATCCAAACAATAAAGATTTATTAAATTTTTAAAAAGGAAGGAAAGACCACTCTTCATTGTTACTCTTTATGGAGCATGCTGGCATGACCATTAACTAATCTACTTGAGAGTAACCTGATTCTACCTTGCTACTGTAACCACTACACTCATCAATCTCTACCATGGGCATGGTCTTTCTAAGCTATTTTCTTTGGAATTTGCTTATCCTCAGAAAGCTAATTTTACTATGTCAATGTGGCTGTGAGCAAGCAAAAGTACCACACATATCTTACATCACCTTCAACAATAAAATTTCAAGTATTTCCAGAAAAACACTTTCCCTCTAAATCGATGGACTTAAATCATATATGCCCCCCACTCCTGGATTTACCTTCACAGGGACTATGTCAGTTGATCATCATGGTATAGTATATGTATGTAATATATATACTGTGTACAATAATATCTTTATAGCCTGAGTATGGTATTGACTCATTTAATCTACTTAGGGCCAAAGTTAAAAATAGAACAACCATCAAAATCCTGTGAAAAACACAGGGTAGAGACTGATGAGTGTAGTGGTTATATAACAAGGTCAACTCAGGTTACTCTTAAGTAGAAAACTGAATATTGCAAGTAACAAAATGAAAATGTGCACTGAATTGCTGATTTAACATAATTTTACTTGAAGACAGAAATTACTTTGAGCTATTTCCATGATTATTAAATTTGTTGCTCTTTTTAGTGCAAGAAGATCCTGAAATAACATTCTTTTCTTTTTAGCATAATTTCCATAACAGAGTACACATTGCAATATAGCTACATGAACTTGCATTGAAGAAAGCACACAGTTTATTGAGAAACTTGAGGCCCAGTGCATGATGCACTGGAGGGGGAGGCGGTCCCACAGCCCGGCCTGCCCCCTCTCACAGTCCAGGAGCCTTCCCGGGGAAGGATGTGACCTGGCAATCAGGGGAAAGTGACAGTCCATCATACCTCTTCTGCTGCCACTGCCAGAAGCACAACCTAAGCCAGCCTTGATTACCTGAGCCTTGGACAGCCCTAGGTAGCTGGGCAGCTGGGCGGCTGCCAACTGAGCCGTGAGTGAGCCTTAGGCTGGTCTTGTGCAGCTGGGCAACTGACAAATGAGGCTTGCCTGCACCTTGGGTGTTGGCTGGGCAGCCGCCATCCAAGGCTTACCTGCGCCTTGGGCTGACCCTGGGCAGCTGTAGGACTGAGGGGACTGGGGGACTCTGGAGGCAGGTGTGTGGGGCAGGTCCAGTCTGCCGCCCCAGTGGGGCTGACAGGACAGGGCATTGACATCTTTGAGGGCATGGCAGTGCAATTAGCATATTCCCTCCTTATTGTTGGTGGGCACCACCATTTCTGAGGGCCAGGCAGTGCAATTAGCATATTCCCTCCTTATTGCTGCTGCCATCTTTATGATGGTGTGAACAATTAGCATATTCCCTCTTTATTAGATAGGAGGATATACCCATTTCATTGGCAATACAAGACAGTATTATAGTTTTTTTCTGATCTATGTAGCTCACAAAATAACTGGAAAGTCAACATCTTGCTTAGATTTTATTTTCAGAAGTTTCATTCTCCCCCCATGACTGGCAGTGTCCACAGCAACCTGTAGACCTTTGTATTTAATGTATTTGGACTTCCACGTTCTATTTTCACATTCAGCATGGCTATTTTAATGGTTTGTTTCAATTAGATTGTGTGTTTTTTTACAGTAACCTAACCAAACTCAAAATAAATTAAAATGGCTGGTTATCCTGTTGATTCTTAATCTTTTGCTGTTAACTCCTCAGTTTTACTCAGAGTCTGGCTAGGTGAAACAATGAACAACTCCTACTTCGAATGCATGCCCTCACAGAAAACTTTCTTCCACCAAAACTCCATAAACATTTTTTAGGAATAAAATTGCTCAGTGTTTGGTGCCACTTCCAGGAATCCTTAAATGTGAATAATGATCCAACCTGAGATTCATCTTGAAAACTGTTAGTTTAACTAAACACCCTATCTAATTCAACATGGGGAACAATAACACAAACTACTTAAGTATGACCCAGTTATTTGTTTAAAGAGTAACAATGACTTCATATCTTTTAGTAATGCTTTTCCTATTTGTGAAAAACTATGTAAATAATATGTAATTAAGCAAAGTATAAAAAATAAATTTTGCTATGGAGACATATTTACTATCTTATAGGTGCATTTTTCTTTTTCCCTCTCTCTATATAAAATATGTACACATTCATGCACAAACCTTTATACATGTTTATGGAGTGGGATGTCCTTAAACAGAAGAAAGGAGATAAATCTGTTGTATTACCTATGATAATCTACCTTCAAAGCCAAAGTAGTCTGGCATTACGTCTTCTAAAGGATTCAGTAGACTTTTTTCTGTAAGGTCTATGAAACAATACTTTTTATGATATGTTTTTCTCCATTTGTTTACCTAGCCTTGAATATTTTGTTTGATTCCTTGAAATATAGAATTTAAAACTGTATACTTCTTTTATTCATCTAAAACTATGTATTTTGGACCTATTACTTTCTATGAATTATACCAGGTCCTGGGAATTTCAATGTTTTTTAAATGGTCAAATTCCTGCTCTCTTCTAGTGATTCTTTCTAGCTGGAAAGAGATTTCATGAATAAATAACTAATACAACTACAATATTACAAAAGGGAAATGAAGAGTGCTGTGGAGTTAGGCAGCAGTGGGACCACTCTAGTCTGAATATTATAGAAGACTTTCATGAAAAAATTAAAATTAGTCTAAAAAATAAAACTGGAGAAGGAATAGGTATTAATTTCAGTTACCATATTATTAATTATCCTAACTGGACACTTTTGAAAATTAAAAGTGACATCATTAATAATTATGCCAAAAAGTAACAGATGTTAACTGTAGCTCTCAGAGCAATCAAAAAAGGCAAAAATGTTATGCTTTTGAAAAATAGTAATGCATTTTTCAAAACCTTTGAAGATTATCCTAGCTAATAAAACAATAATATTCAAATTGACCATACCTCCCTTACACCCACAAGCCATGCCCACCAGCCAATCAGGAGCAAGTATGCAAATTAACCCAACCAAGATGGCTGCGGCAACAGAGCTGCAGCAAGCAGGAGGCTTGGGTTTCCCTGGCAATGGAGGAAGCCAAGCTTCCCTGCTGCTCTGGCCATCCCAAGCCTACACTCAAGGCTACAAAGTTTCAATTATAGAAAATAAATAAATCCCAACAAAAATGGCGGCAGCCACAGAGCTGGAGAAAGCTGAAGGCTTGAGTTGCCCCCAGCAATGCAGAAAGTGAAGCTACTGCAGCCATGGCCTGCCTTGGCCTCCGCTATAAAGTTTCAATTATAGAAGATAAATCCCAACAGAAATTATTTCAGCCACCTAGTGAGCAGGAGGCTTGGTTCCGCTGAAGGCTACAAAGTTCAAATTATAAAAGATAAATAAACCCTGGATATCAGGGCCTCCACTTGGGTCACCAGGGGGTGTGGCCAGCCTGAAAACTACCAGAGGCCCCTCGCCCAGGCTGTCCCACGCCCCAAGAGAACCCCCACCCTGATCCTGAACACCCTTCAGTGCAAAACAGCTGGCACCCACCCAGGCCTCTATCCTATCTAATAAAAGAATAATTTGAAAATTGAACATTACTCCAACACACAAGATGGCCGCCACAAAATGGCCAGCATGGGAGGGCAGTTGGGAGGGACGAGGCCTGCAAGGGAGGGCAGTTGGGGGTGATTAAGCAGAGGAAGGAAGTTGGGGGGCAACTGGGCCTGCAGGGGAGAACCCAGGCCTGCAGGGGAGGGCATTTGGAGGGAACCAGACCTTCAGGGGAGGGCAGTTAGGGGCAATCAGGCTGGCAAGGGAGCAGTTAGGCAACAATCAGGCTGGCAGAGGAGTGGTTAGGTAATGATCAGGCTGGCTGGCAGAAGCAGTTAGGAGCAATCAGGAAGACAAGCAGACAAGCAGTTGGGAGCCAGCAGTCCTGGATTGTGAGAGGGATGTCCAACTGCCCATTTAAGCCCGATCCTACCTAAACGGGCAGTCAGATATCCCTTGAGGTGTCCCAGACTGGAGAGGGTACAGGCTGGGCTAAGGGAACCCCCCCTACACACACCCATGCATGAATTTCATGCACCAGGCCTTTGGTGAGTTATAAAAGCCATAGAGCAACTTACAGACTTTAGTACAAAACACACACAAACTCATATACCCAAGTAATCATTAATATGACATGCCAGTCATATTTTGAACCTCAATATTCATCTCATTAGCATGGATTATTGTGGCTAAGGTGGCTTTAATAAAATTTGAGCTGTGCTTTCTCCCCCCCTTTGAGATAGCCTTTACACTATTTGTTTTCTTGTTACTTTCTTATTTTTCAATTCCAGTTTACATTCAATATTATTAGTTTAAAATATTATTTTCTATTATTAGTGTACAGTTAGTCAATCATATACTTTATAAAGTGTCCCCTCCCCATATTTCAGTACCCACCTGGCACCATGCATACTTATTACAATACTAGAGGCCAAGGGCACAAAATTCGTGCATGGGGGGAATCCTCTAAGCCCAGCCTGCACCCTCTACAATCCAGGACCTCTTAGGGAATGTCTGACTGATAGTGTAGGCCTGATCCTGGGGATTAGACCTACACAGGAATCAGACATTCCTCTCTCAATTCAAGACCATTGGCTCCTAACTGCTCACCTGCTTGCCTGCCTGATTGCCCCTAACTGCCCCCCTCATTGGCCTGGATACCCCTAACTGCCCCCCCTGTCAACCTGTTCACCCTCAACTGCCCCTTGCCAGCCTGGTCTCCCCTAACTGCCTCCCCCTGCAGGCCTGATCACCCCTTACTGTCCCCCTTCCCCCGTGCCGGCCTGGTTGTCCCACACAGCCTGCTGCTCAATTGTTTAGTCATCTCTCACTAACCCCTCTGCTGGCTTGGTTGCCCCATACAGTCTGTTTGGTTGTCTGTTCGGTTTTCGGTTTTGACAGTCGCTTAAGCTTTTATGTAGATTATTAACTATTCCCTATGCTGTACTTCATATCTCCGTGACTTTTTTGTAACTGCCAATGTGTACATCTTAATCTCTTCAGCTTTTTCACTCAGTCCTGAACAGTGCTCTTGATTCTTGTGAAGATTGGGAAAAGCCACTGATACTGAAGATTGCAAGGTAGGAAGGGTTTTTAGTTGTTTTCACTTTCTGGGACCCATCAGTCACTTGGGAATCCAAAGTGCTTTGAATTGACTCTACTTCTTAACAACCAGAAAAGGCAGGACTGATGTGAACAGTAGGAAACTGTGGTCGGCGGCAGAGGGTCTTAGAGTAGAAACATTTTGCCATCTCTCCAAATAAGCAATTGGCCTCTCCATTTTGCCTGAGCTGAGGTGAGCCCTGGGCTTTCATGAAACCTCTCTATAATTTCATGCTGCTAGAGGTGTCTTCAGAACCACTCTGACTTTGATGAGGTTCTCTAGGATGCAGGAGGGAGGAGAGATATTCTTGCAGTGATCTACAATTTTTGTTTAATCATATTTTTTTACTCATCGTGAGTGGGTATCTTCTGCTATCCCAGACAATACTGGTAAACAGATTTTCTTAGTGGCTGAAAATCATTTTTAAAGGGATGGTTGAGTTGCCGCTTTTTATTCCATGTAAATTAAAAACAAACTATGAATCAACATGAGCCATTTC
Source organism: Antrozous pallidus (assembly GCA_027563665.1). Classification (NCBI taxonomy): domain Eukaryota; kingdom Metazoa; phylum Chordata; class Mammalia; order Chiroptera; family Vespertilionidae; genus Antrozous; species Antrozous pallidus. The sequence goes on along the minus strand of CM050517.1, from coordinate 18,129,942 downwards.
CCAGAATACAGACTGCTTCCTAACAACATCAGAAATTGTGTTGCAGTGAATGATCTTCCAGTGACAAAGGGATAAGACTATATATTAATGGGCATTTCCACACTCTGACTTCCTCCGAGTCAGCAGATCCATAATAAGCAGAAGCCAGAAAGGCTTGTTTATTTACTGCTTGTTAAAAGTTATTAATAATGAGAAGATTAATATAACATATGATATGTCTGAAGCAAAAAGAGTATATAAGAAAATCGAATATAATAGTTTCACTAAAATGAGTCCTTCTGCCTTAGAAATTAAATATAAACTACCCAACCTGGTGACTCATTTTACCTTACTTCACTAGCATTATTATAAAAGTAACATTTTATACAGTTTTTTCTGCATAAAATATGCATAAACTAGACATATTCAACTTAATGTTTAAAATAGCTAACAAAAATAAATAAATAAAAATAAAAATAATAAAATAAAATAGCTAGCAAAAATAACTATTTACCACACTGAGTACTAAGAAATCAGGAATGAGTAAGTATCCTATCAAGGAGATGAACATAAGTTAATCAATGAACCATTAGCCCTTCAGTACTCTTCTTAGATCAAGCACTAAGCCAGACAAAATAGTCCGGCCCTAGCCGGTATGGCTCAGTTGGTTGGAGCATCGTCTCATACACCAAAAGGTAGCAGGTTCAATTCCAGGTCAGGGCACCTAACCAATTGCAGGTTTAATCCACAACAATTTTCTCTCCCTCTTCCCTCCCTTCCTCTCTTTAGAATCTATAATAATAAAAGCCTAAGCGACCATTGCAACCAAACGGATGACGTGAGGAAACCAGACCAGCAGGGGTGTTAGTGAGGGGAGACCAAACAACTGAGCAGCAGGCTGCATGGGGAGACCAGGTCAGCAGAGGGGTTAGTGAAGGGTGACCAAATGACTGAGCAGCAGGCTGCATTAGGTGACCAGATGGGCAGGTGGGTTAGTGAGGGCAACCAAACAAGAGCAACAGGCTGTGTGGGGCGACCAGACCCACAGGAGGGGCAGTTGTGTTATGAGCAATCAGGCAGGCAGGTGAGCAATTAGGAGCCAGTGGTCCCAGATTGTGATATGGATGTCTGACTGCCGGACATTCCCTGAATTGGACATCCCCCGTGGGGTCCCAGATTGGAGAGGATGCAGGCTGAGCTGAGGGGGACCCCGCCCCCTTGCTGGCCTGGTCAAATTTTATGTATCAGGCCACTAGTTAAAAATAATAGTCCTAGAAAAAAAGTACATACATATGTGTGGGCATGTGCGTGTGTGCGTGCATGCGTATGCGTGTGTATAAAATGACTTTCAGATAATTTAACACCTAGTAAGGAAAATAATAATAAAACAGAAAGACTGACTCATGAAACTAGGAGAGTACATGGGGGAGCAATCTAGCACTAAATTTTACAGAGTATGCATACCTCTGCTTTTAAAGAAGAAACAGATGAGTGTGGGCTGAGATACTTGCAAAAGGCAGGAATTTTAATCTGAGCATTGAGGGGTATATAGAATTTACACAGGTGAAGGGAAAGTGACAGAAATATGCAAGCAACTGAAAAGAAAAAAAAAACACAACAACGTGATCAAAGACACAGAGATGAGAAGTACGGCATTTGGAGGGAATAGCAAGGAGAAGCTTGGGATCTGAAAATACAGCTTCTGGAGAGAAACCACAGCAGGTTGTGAAAAGCATCAAAGACTGGACCACAGAGATGGGAGAATTAACCTCCTTCTTGTCTCTGCCCCCTGTTGTTTTCTGGTTTCAGTCAGAGCAGTCAGCATCGCTGAGCCTGCAATCACGCACAACCCACTGAGGATACAATGAACCCTGCCTCTGCCCTGTGTCTGTAGAAATTAAAAAGTAAAATGCAGATTCTTTCTGGAAGAACAAGCAAGTGTCCAAGTCCTCTCACGCATCCACTGATTTGAAACATCTGGTAAAGGAGAGAGAAAAAGCTACCGAGCCAGGTCACCAGATGGACACATTCCAAACTGGGGAGTGAAGAAGATTTTAATATAAAATGATGTTCAGTGTTTTGATTATTACTCATAAGAGGATAGTTTGTTGAATAATCCACTGAAAATGCCTGTGTTCGCTAAAAGGCATGTCCAAGAATGTACCACAGCAACATAAGCACATCATAATAACAACAATGAAAATGATCTTAAAAAACACTTCACTGTTTGGGGAGAATACACACACACACACACACACACACACACACACACACACACACACACACTGTTGGCCAAATCAAGAACCACATACAATACAGTGCATTTGTACAAAATTTAAAATATCTAAGATTATACTGCATTATTTAGGGTAGAAAGTTTAGGAGATAAAATTATGATGAAATTCTGATAAGTATCTTCTAGAATTTAATTGCATTACAATACAGAAATCCAATTAGTGGTAACCTTTGTGGGAGAAGAGAAGTGATTAAAAGAGAGCATAATGAAATATTCTGGAAGTCTGTGATGTATTTTTTAAGTTGTTGTGTCCATGTGACTACTTTCTGATATATCATTGAGCTGGGCTTTCTTAAATGTGTGATGCACATTTTCATATACTTGTTTTCCAAAATCTCTTCAGAGCTTTTTATTTATTTCATTGCCATCCAAATTTTTAAATAGACCCTGAGTGTGTGCACATACACACGTGTGTATGAATGGCATTACTTACCTCAATATCTGAACTATTCGTAGTGGATTGTAAAACATCTGGCATTTAGAACTATGTGCCCACTACCATAACTCCACTATGCTATAGTGGCCTGATATGATGTGGTCCATTATGTCACAAAACTTTGCTATCAAATAATTTTCACATATAAAGAAAATGCACTTCTGTGATTCCATTTTTAAAAATTGAAACAGAGCTTGATATTATCTGGTATTTGCCACTGACATGTGCTAAACTTTGCCAGTATTCCTTGGTCTGATGTGACAGTTGACTTTTTGTAAGCTTTTATAAGTGTTTATTTTTATTCCTTGAAAACAGAAATTGGTATGGTTCACACACAAAAACAAAACACAACCTAGAAACAGAGTCAACATATTGCCATCTTGTGTCCTGGAGCAGGAGGTAGATGGGCAGTGCACGCTGAGGTTTTACTCTGCCTTGACCTGCCAGGGCTTATCAGGCACCTCCATGGGATGTTTGCTTGTGTTGCTTCTTCCTGGGCATCTGATCTCTATCTGTGGCCTCCCTATCTCAGCATCTCTTATTGACTTTTCTTCACCATATTTTTTCTGCTGATATTTACTCTGCATGTCACCTTTGCTTTCTCAGCACTGTGGACTGATGTGAGGAATCTTCACATTACCATCCCAAACAAATGAAATTAGGGAAGCAAGGTTAGGCTTGGATTCCACCTGAACAAAGAACAAACATCTGCCTGGCGGTCACTGTGAAGAATTTAAACCGAAGTCAGCATCTGAAGTATTGACCACTGGGACTCAACACTCATTTTGTTTTTAGTGTGTGTGTGTTTTAATAAGGTACCTGCTGAAACTTCAAGGCAAAAATCAAAAAATAAAAATTCTGTTTTATGATAGAACCGGAAATATAACTTTTTAAAAATAATCTCATGGTGAGGAGAGGCTATGATCTTTAGTGTTAAAAAAGACTGGGGTTACATCCAGGTTCCACTATTTAATAGGAGTTATCTTAACATCCCAATCCTTAATGTATTGACCTATAAAGTATAGCTAGCAATCCTTGAATGTTCACCCTTAGCGTCAACAAGATTTTGGATGTAAAGTGTCCTACCTTCATTTGACACCAATGAATGTTAACTATTTTACTGTTGCCGCTGTCTAATTCCTTTGACACTTCTACCCTCCATATTTTACCTTACACAAGAGAAGTTACATAAGTTTTTCATTTTCTTTGCAGTGGGTATAGAAGAGGCATTACTCTCAGAAGGCTTTCATATAGCATCATAAGCTAACAAAACAGAAGGTGGCATGAAAAGTACATAAAAAGGAAAGAAAGATTGAAAGAATAGAGGATGGTAAACTCAGATAGACAGATAAGCAAAAAAAAAACATCTGTATATCTTCTGTTATGGTAGTGTTGTGCTGAGGAGGGGTTTTGCTACTGTATTTGAAGGGCTACAAATTCCCTAATCCATATTCACAATTGAATTCAGAAATTATTGAAATTATTCTGGATTATTTATTGCATGTCTCCATTTGTAAGTGAGAGTTGTGAGAAGATGACTTTGTAACCACATTTTAAAAATATGAAATCCTTACATAAGAAAATTAAAATGATACAAAATGACTTGTAATAAACAATGTTCTCACCACACCCTTCCCTGTACCCAGTTTAATTTCCATAAATTAAATCTATTTTTATTCTAAATATTTCTTCTGACGTTTAACATCAATACTTTATAATAGTATTTATATTATGTTCAGATTTTCCAGTTTTATTTACTAGTATGTACTGGTGGCCCAGTGCACAAATTCATGCACATTGAAATTAATTAGAAGACATATTTTAATATCCCTATTCATCCTTTATAATAGAAGTGTCAACCACATTCACAATCGACAATGACAAATGGAAACACACGTGTGCAATTGGCACCAGCAAGAGCTTTATATGTATCACACATTCGCAAGTCAACTTAGAGATATAGAACTAACTTGCTTAATTAGACCTGCTTTCTGTTGTAGCTAAACTTTTCCCAGCCCAGTGAAGCATCCCAACTTCTCTTTCAGGTAATTGTCAGCAATACAGCAGTAAATATCACCAAGAAGCAGATTATTTACTGTAGATCATGCAGGGGAAACAAAGGGCAAAATATTTAACTGCAGCAGTGTTTGACTATATTCTGCTCAGTGAGAAAACATGAAGTCATTTTCAAGATCCACTATTTCTTACTTCTTTTCAGCAGGTCAAGTTTCTAAATTTTCTAAATCTGTTTTCTGGCTAATGAAAAGAAAATAGGATTTCACCAAGTCTCCTATCTACTTACTCTAGGACTTGTATGAGGATCAAATGAAATGAGGCATGCACGTTTGGTTACAATGTAAATGTTTCCATCTGACTAAAGTGTTCCTGGACTGAAGAAACTGCAAGGAGGCTAGTCATTGCTAGGGAGAGGAAGCTGTGAAGTCATTACCCAAATGGAGGGAAGGACATTTAGCATATTAGCCTTTTATATAGATAGATTTTATATAGATAGAAGATTGTCTTCTTCCTACAAATATTTAGATATTAAGCCACTCACAAAACCATACCTACTATTGCTCCCTGTTCTTCTAAATGGTCACTTATATTATTTTTAGGTCTGTTACTGTTAGGTCTGTTTTGTAACATTATAATTGTATTCATTACTACAGAACCAGTACACAGGTAGGGTCCTTAGGCCTGGCCGATAATAAGGGCTAATCTATGGGGTGACCAGTAGGGCGACTGGGGTGGGGGGGCTGCTGGCACCCACCTTGGCTGGCCTGGGGCCTATTGGCTGGAGGAAGTTCCTGTATTGAGCATGTGCCCCGCAAAAAATGTAACTGTGAGAAATAATTACATGTATAAGATTTTTCAACTAACAAATTGTGATGTCTTCCTGCATGAAGGATGCATTCCATTTGCATCAACCATCACTCCCCCATTCACTTCTAGTTCTCAGATACTGATTGGAATTCCTTTTCTGCTACTTACTTCTTTCTATAGCCTTTTAGTTGTAGAAATGTCCCTTATTATTTATTATTTCAATAGGGTCACTGGTGAAGATTGATGAATATGATAAAGCTATCATCTGAAATTCAACATCAGTAAAGTAGTTTAATGCTTGCATGATTACTAATTAAGATAAATCATGCTACGTAGGGAGGGGCTATAGGGTTAAGCCTCAGACTGAACTGTTGGCAAAGCCACAATCAAATCCCAGCTTAAAGGCCACAGCCCTCTTAGTATAATTAAGCTTGACCTTATGACACTCCCGAGATCAGTGGTTCTCAACCTTTTTAATAGGTCATGACTCACAGCTTGAAAACCACTAGCAGTGTCGCCTAAGACCATCGGAAAACACAGATATTTACATTACGACTCACTAACAGTAGCAACATTACAGTTATGAAGTAGCAACAAAAATAATTTTATGGTTGGGGGTTAAAACATAACATGAGGAACTGTATTAAGGGGTCGCCGCGCTAAAAAGGTTGAGAACCACTGCCCTAGATCCTATCTGGGTAGCTAATGGGCTGTAGGAGGTACAGCAAGTGCTGCCAAAACAAGTGAAACTCACAAGAACATTGTAACATTGTTGAGCACTAACTTGTTTACCTCTGATTATAAAATAAAGTGTAGGGTTGGACTCTGGATCTGTTCCGAGGCCTCCGCCAGGCACAGGAGATCCACCTAGACCCAACTTATTCTCTTTGTCTTGTCTACATCCTTCGCCAACCTCCCTCAGGCTCACCGAATCCTTGGCGTGCTGACACAGCATAATGCTAAATGTAAAAACCAGTGGGATCTTTAAAGTAGGGTTTATTTGCTATGTATTAATCATATAGTTTATGTAGTGTTTATTATTCCTAAATTTCAGGAAACAAGATAAAGCTCTTAGAGATTACATACATTTATCAGTCACGGAGTTACCAAAAAATAGTCCTGGGATTCAAACTCAGTGTTGTTTCAGTGAGAGCCCAAGTCTTTTCACCATCTCAACAGCTGTGTATGTACCACCCCTGTAAACAAACACACTGGCACAAATAAGAGTGATTTACCCCCACAAAACATTTAGCAATGTCACAACTGTGGGATGCTACTAGCATCTATCTAGTGTGTGGGGCTGGGGATGCTGCTAAATATCTTACAGCGCACAACCCATCACACAGAATTATCCAGACAACATGTCAATAGTGCTGAGCTCAAAAACATTTTGGTCTAATTAGAATTCAGAATCTCACATAAATTGGCAACTGATAGCAATAAAATGGATCCAAATATGAGGTGACAAGAGATTAAACTTTGGGCACATGGTCCTATATACAGATTTTATAAATTAGTAATCTACACATGAAACCTGTATGTTCATGTTACTCACCTGTATGTGGTGAATAAGGTCACCACAATAAAATTAATAAAATGTAAAATACATCAATAAAACAAATTGCCAATTAAAAATGAATTTCCAATAAGTTTACTATAATATGATATTGTTACAATATCATAAACATAAAAAAAACTTGTTCAGAAAAAAAATAAAAAAACAATAATGTTTAAAAGTCATCTTGGGGACCCAGATTCTTGACAATTGGAATAATGTATAAAATTGTGAAGATACTGGTAACTTTATAAATAATGCGAGTAAAATCTATACCCTTTCCCCCTTAAAATATGGTCCATTGATTCAATGATGCTAAATTATACAAGGCCAGGAAAGTGAACACCTGAGAAAAGACTTACTTTACTAACTTTATAGCTGAAGAAAGCCAACCCAAAGTAATCACGCTTTCACTGGTTTCAAGATGTAGAAAAAAGACACACACACACACAAAAAAAGACAAGGTGTATGCTCTATTTCCCTCTCTCAATTCTGCTGCCATAGGGGATTCTCATCTCTCCAGTATTCTCATCTCTCAGCCACTGTTCTTTCCTCCATTCTACAACCAGTGTTACACTTTCCACAGCTGGCTGTGCATTTTACCACCTAATACAGAGCTAATATCTGCCTGCCCAGTATTTCCTCATCCTAAGCTGGGAAGCCAGCTTCCCGAAGAGCACACCCTGCTCTAATGAGAGACAGTGGTATCAAGCAAGCTGTTTATCTGATAGGGTTGCTTGGCTGGCCTTTGCTATTCTGCAAATGTGCATTCTACAGAGCTCCGGTTATGGGGAGAAAAATGAAAAACAAATTACAGAGTGTTCAGAAAAGGACTTTTAAAAATTAGCATGCCTTTAAGCAGGCCAAAAAAATAAATCTCCATTAAATTCTACAAAGAGGCACATTCAGTTTCCCTGAGATTCAGACTCCCTGGAAATGTTTGTACCATGATGTAGTGCCCATCCTAAACTATTTTGAGAAATCTGTGTTTTAAGAGAAAAACCAAATTTGATGTTCAGATTAACGTTTTTGTTAAATATATCTTCAGTTACTGCCCTTTTACTTACGTTTTTTAAAACAGGCTTCAGAAAATGTAACCTAATGACATTATTTATTTGGTGGTTTTTACTTTGAAACTGTAAATCATTTCAAGTGTTTTTCTTCACTTGGTATATGAATGAAGTAAGCATATACAGTGGGGGAAATCCTAAAACACTGTGTTCAGGCTAAATAAGTGCTGGGAAATAGGAAAGTCATAGATGAGAGGCATTAAATCTAACCCTGGAGGGCAAGCAAGGCCTTCTGAGAGGAGACAATTGCTGAGCTGAATCATAAGCGATATTTTGGAATTAGATGGTAAGAAAAAATATTTTAGGCCATATAAACAGTAGGGATTAGAGGCACAAAACAATATAGCATACTCTTTTAACTCTAGCACTGAGGAATCAGTTTACTTTCTGGGCAATTTCATAAATACAATTATTAATCTACCTAATACATGCATTGTGTATTTTCAATGGCTTCATGGCAAAAATTATCCTTTTTCTGTCTCTTTCATTGGGTAAAGTGGTTAGTAATTGCACATTTGTCATGCTGTATGGTACACTTATATTTATTTCATTTTGAAATAGTACATGAAATAAAATGGATTACTAGTCAAGAATGAATTTGTTCTTCTTTTATTCTATGCTATTTATACATATATCTTTCCTTTTGAAAAATTATTAATGTGTCTTCAATGGCAAGTAAGATACCAAACTTACAGCCAAATTATTTCTATTAAAAGAATGACAAACCAGAAAAAGGTCTTACTTAAAACTAACAACCTGGTGGTTTTGAATCCTTAACCATTGTTCTTTTGCAGCGGAATTTCAGCTACACTTGTTTCTTTAAAATTTCACATGAATTTTAGGATTGGCTTCTCAATTTTTACAAAACTGTCCGTTGTGATTGTGACTGATATGGCATTGACTCTATAGATCAGTTTAAGCAAATCCGAAAGCTTCACAATATTGATGTCTTTTACTCATGAATCAAGAACTAAAACTCTCCCATTAATTGGAGATATAGTTTTTTGGTAATATGTAGAAATACATTTTGATATATGTATCTTTCATCTGGTAAAATTTGTAAACTAACTTTTAATTTAAGGAAGATTTTATTTGTGGTTTAAATTGAATTTTTACATAGATATCACGTATCCATGAAGCAAATCAACACTTCTTCATTCCAAACTTCATGTTTTATTTCTTTCATTGCACTCATGGGACAACTTGATCATGATATCTTAAATTTTACATATAGTTGTAGTTGATTTGCTATAAATGTGTTTAATTTTTTAAATTTTTTATCACTTTGAACTTTGGTGATTTATTTCAAGAAATTTATTCATTTCATCTAAGTTGCCAAGTTTATTAAAAAATGTATAGCACTCCCTTATTCTTTCTATATTTATTAACCTGTGGTGATGTCCTTTCTCCCAAACCTTATATTATTGTGAGTTTCATCTCTTTGTCCTGATCTCTCTAGAAGTTTATTAAGTTTATTGATACTCGTAATGAACTTTCATTTACATTGATTTTCTCTATTTTTTATGGTTTTAATTTTAATTAACTTTTTTTCTGTTCTTTTAAATATTTTTTCTTGTTTTATTTGCATTGCCTTTGCTATTAACTTTGCAGTTTCTTAAAATAGAAGCTGAGGTAATTGGAAACTTTATTTTTAATGTATCCACTGAATTATATGTATTTTCCTCTAGGCACTGTTTTCATTGCATCCCATAAATTTTTATTTGTCGTATTTTTATTTTCATTTAGTTTAAAATACTTTCTAACATTGCTTTTGGTTTTCCTTTAACTCATAGGTTAGTTAGAGGTACTGTTATTTAGTTTGCAACAATTGGGGAGAATTTGACAGGTATAATGTAAATCCCTTTAAAATCACAGACATTTTATGGTCCAGAATTTAGGCTATCTTTGTAAATATTCCATGTGCACTTTACAAGAGACTTTCAAATAAGTACATAAGATTTTCTTCTGCTATTGTTGATTATTTTCTCAATATCAATTGTCTCAAATTAGACAATAGTGTTTTTCAAATATTTTATACCAATACTTGTTATCTGTATATTAAATCTCAGTGATCAAGAAAGGGTATTATAATTTCTGACTACTATTTGTGGATTTGTCTGTTTCTCTTTATAGTTATTGGAAATGCTATTCCATATATTTTGAAGCTTTGCTATATTAAAATATTCTTTTGGGGTATTACTCTATTTATATGACCAAATACATTTTGCATTAATTAAGAGAAAAGAAATGCAAAACAAAACACAATTCTTAATTGGTAATGTTATCATCCTGAAGGCTTAAAATACCTACCTACTACTGAGCCATTTTTAAGCTTATTTAAATAAAAAATCTAAAATAGAGTGATTCATTTGAAGAGATGTAAAAAAGAAAGCCCATGATGACCTGTGGGTCTATAACTGAGGAGATCAAAAACTTTCTTCACTTTAAGGGCAACAAATAGACACTGAATAATTTTATTTATATGTTCCATTTCCTAATTAGTTTAGCTGTAAAACTCTTCCCTGAATTCCCAGGAAGCCTGCTTTCTCATAGAGATTTGCTTCTTCCTCACTAGCTTTGCATTCTGTACAACACTATCTCAGGTCAACTAAGTAATTACCTTCTTACACATGCAAAGAACAAATAAATCTCTAGTGAAAAAAAGGAGAACCCAAAGGTTTAGATTCTAGAAGGATTTAATATTAACAAGATTATAATTTTAAATGTACATCCATAGAGAATTCATACTTTATATAGGCTATTAGTCATTCATGTCTCACTCTCACATCCTTTAAATCTTGTGTTTCATCTTTACATTTTATACTCTCCCTCTGTACTTCATGTGTTCCCACCCCCCCCCCATGGGAGGGGACATAACCCTGGAGATAACCCTGGAGAAATGATCATTCACCAGGGTAGCAGTGACTGTGCAAAATACTGCTTGCTACCCCAGCACACCAGCATAAAAGAACAACATAAGTATAAGCCATAGGGTCCTAGAGGACAATGGAATTTAGTAGAGAGGTGAAGACTTTCTACCAAAGAAAGAAGCCAAAACAAAAGTAGTATAAGTTTTCCCAAAGGGAATCACTAAATTAATTAGGGATTTTAATTCTAGAGATAAAGACTTATCTAATTCTTTTTTATTCTTCTTATTGAATTTATGGGGGTGACACTGGTTAACAAAATTATATAGTTTTCAAATGCACAATTCCACAACACATCATCTATACACTATACTGTGTGTTATCTAATTTTCAAATATCACTTTTTATTGTTCCCCAAGGAAATTGCACAAGTCTTTAAAAGTAATTTAAGGATAGATTCAACTTGAGAACCCACACTCATTCTGACACCTGCAACTAAGCCAAAGAACTGTGCTTCTGCAAAGGAATGAATGTAAGAGCACTGTGTTGGGCATAGAATACCCTATCTCCATTTGAGAATTCTAACAAGTATACTCAGATTTTAAAATATAAACCACTCTTCCCTAGTAATATTTTGGAGTTATGGGGAAAATAGACATTTTTATTAATTTCAAGCTTTCTGAAAAAGAAGTTATAAATACATAAAGTAAGATCAATGACAGCTCTATTCAACTTTACTACTAACAAAAAAAGAGTATATTAATGATGAAAACCTAGGATTTGTGGGAGAGTTACATCTGTGCTGAGCAGATGTAAGAGAAATGAAAAAGTGTATAAAATCAGGGGCTGAATAAAAAGGCAGGTATAATATAAAGTAGAATCAAGAAAGCAGGAACAAAAAGCAAAAGAAAACACATGCTAGAAATAATCAAAATTCTGGGGAAACAGAACATATTCTAGGAAAAACTGAAGGAAGTAGGAGAAAATATTCTTCTCATTTTATGATCATCACTACCATAAAATTCATGCTCCTTAACATGACATCGTTTGTAAAGAAATGATGTAATACAGAAATATACATACATTTACTTACAACTATATTTTAAAGACTAATTTATATATATAATCCTAGCTAATAAAGGAGTAATATCCAAATTGACCATCTCTCCAACACACAAGATGGCTGCCCCCATGTGGTCAAAGATGGCTGCCCCATGTGGACATAAGATGGCCACCACAAGATGGCCAGCAGGGGAGGGCAGTTGGGAGGGACCAGGCCTGCAAGGGAGGACAATTAAGGGGGATAAAGCTGCAGGGAAGGGCAGTTAGGGGTGACCAGGCCGGCAGAGGAGGGAAGTTGGGGGCAACAGGGCCTGCAGGAAAGGGCAGTTGTGGGGAACCCAGGCCTGCAGGGGAGAACAGATGGGGAGGGCAAGCCTGCAGGGGAGGGTAGGTAGGGGTGACCAGGCCTGGAGGGAAGGGTTAGGGGAAAACAGGCTGGCAAGGGAGCAGTTAGGCATCAATCAGGCTAGCAAGGGAATGGTTAGGGGGTGATCAGGCTGGCAGGCAGAAGTAGTTAGGGGAAATCAGGGAGACAGGCAGGAAAGCAGTTGGGAGGCAGCAGTCCTGGATTATGAGAGGGATGTATGAGTACCCGTTTAGGCCCGATCCTAACAGGGGTCCCAGATTGGAGAGGGTGCAGGCTGGGCTGAGGCACACACACCCTCGGGCACAAATTTTGTGCACCGGGCCTCTAGTATATAATAAATGTATAATGTATAACTCATAAATGTATATATAATTTATTATATAATTATAAATGTCTGAGATATATAGTTTATATATAACAAATACATCTATTATTTATAATTATATGTTATCATATACAAATACATAGCATATAAATATATACAACTGTATATATAACATTATAATATACATTATAAAGATATAATATACATTTATAATTATAATGTGTAATTTATAATTATTAATGTATCAATAACTTATAAATATGCCTATATTTATATTATAGGTATCTATATTTATAAATTATATGTATCTATATATATAAATTATATATTTATCTTTAAAATTTTAATTTACAAGAGAGGAACCAAGATGGCGGCATAGGTAAACACCTATCTTGCTGCCCCACACAACAATTCCAAAACTACAACCTAACAACAGAATAAATATCATCCACAATCACCAGAAAGCTGGCTGAATGAAAATTCCACAAATAAAAGTAAAGGTAGAACACTGTGACTCAGAAGAGCGGCAGAGCACAGTCTTGAAGATACACCAGGAGTCAGAGGTTCACAGCCATGCGCACGCTTGAGCAGAAAGGGCAACTCCATGGATCTTCTCCAACGGGGAGGACAAAGGAGTCCCACTGCACTGATTCCCCGATTCCAGGCAAGGTCCGGGGAAGGCACGCTGAAATCCAGGCATGGCACAAGCCTGTGAGCCTGTGAGCTTGTTGAGTGCGCATGAACTTAGAAACAGCAGTTTGTGCGTAATCTTGGGAACGCACGCAGAGAGGACTCATGACTTGCTCCCTCATTCGGGAGATCACCACACTGCTTTATTTGCAACCCTGGGTGAGACTTTGGGTGTGCAGATTTGGGGAGAGGCAGAGTTGTCTGGAGGTAGGTGGAGACCTGCAGCAGCTTTTCTCTTGGAGGTGCCTGCAGCCATTACCACCCAGCACAGAGATCCATGCACCGCATAGGGCGGAGCTAACACTGCCTGCTCAGCCTGGAGACTCTGCACATCCAACCTAAACACAGCATACCCTGAGAGGCAATGTGCCTGGAGGTCAAACCCTCCTAGTCTAACAATAATAATCTGAGTTTAACTTAAACAATAATGTACAACCCATTAAGGATTGCAGTAAGAGTATTCATCTCAGGTAACTGGGGAGGCTGAGCCACTGTCCCTTAGAAGACATCTACCACACAAAGCTAATGGACCAACTCAGGAAAGCAGCCACAATGCAGAGAAATGGAAAGAAATCAGGTGTGAAAGAAATGGAGGAAAAAAGATGACTAGACATAGAGTTCAAAACCACAGTAATAAGGTTTTTTGAGAGGCTCCTAGAAAAGGCTGATGAACTTAATGAGAACAAAAGGAAATGAACAAGACCTATGAGGAAATGAATGAGACCCACGAGGATATGAAAAAGGACCAACTAGAAATTAAGCATACACTGACTGAAATAAAAAATATTGCACAAAGACCTAAAAGCCGTCCAGAGGACCACCAGAACCAAGTCAAAGATTTGAAATACAAAGAAGCAAAATCCACTCAGCCGGAAAAGCAAGAAATCAAAAGAATCCAAATAATTGAAGATAGTGTAAGGGGCCTCTGGGACAACCTCAAACATACCAACATCGGAATTATAGGGTTGCCAGAAAAAGAGAGAGAGCAAGATAATGAAAACCTACTTGAAGAAATAGTGACTGAAAACTCCCCCCTCCTGGTGAAAGAAATTGACTTAAAAGCCCAAGAAGTACACAGAACCCCAAAATATAGGAATCTAAAGAGGATCACACCAAGACACATCATAATTAAAATGCCAAGAGCAAAAGACAGAGAATATTAAAAGCAGCAAGAGAAAAACAGTGACCTATAAGGGAGCATCCATACGATTGTCAGCAGATTTCTCAACAGAAACAATGCAAGCCGAACGGAAGTGGCAAAAAATATTCAAATTGATGAATAGCAAGAATCTACCATCAAGATTACTCTACTCAGCAAAGCTATCATTCAGAATTGAAGGTCAGATAAAGTGCTTCACAGATAAGAAAAAGCTAAAGGAGTTCATCATCACCAAACCAATATTATATGAATTGCTGAAAGATATTCTATAAGAGAAGGAAGAAGAAAAAAGTAAAAATAAAAATTATGAACAATAAATACACATCTATCAACAAATGAATCTAAAAATCAAGTGCATTAATAATAATCTGATGAGCAGGATAAATTGGTGAATATAACAGAATCATGGACATAGAGAGGGAATAGATTGATAATTCTTGGGGAGAAAAGGGGTGTGGGAAGTGCAGCAAGAGAATGGACAAAAATCATGCAACTATGGGAGAGGACAGTGGGGGGGAGGTGAGGACAGAGGGTGGTATGGGTACTGGGTGGTGGAGAGCTATAGGGGAAAATAAAGGGGGAACAATGTAATTAATAAACTGAACAATAAAGATTTAAAAATTAAAATAAATAAATAAATAAAATTTTAATTTACAGTCCCATAGAACAATACTTATGTTTAAATATATTGCCTTTGAAAGGGCAGAGTGGGACTGATTCCACTTTGTACTGTGTCCTCCATCTTGTGTAACTGTGTCCCCTCTTACAGCTGCCATTTTGGACTCTGTGACTTGGCAGCCACCATTTTGACCACATGATGTATCAACTTACCTGGGGGCTGCCATCTTGAAATCACAAAGACCAACCCCTCCCTTTGAATTAGCCAATTGTGAAACACGGTGTGCCTGAGCTCCAATCAAGAACAAAGGACAGGTCACGGTGCATCACGGATTATTTGCATCACTAGCCCCAGCCCTCTCACTCAAACAATTGGAATCACCCAACTCAGCGGTCTGAGTATGCCCCCACCTCCCAACCCCTAGCCCTATCAAATCATTGTGCTTTTGAAACTCGCCCTCTTTTTGCATCCTGCCGCCACGTTGGTGGAGGCAGGGAGCCAAGCTAGCTTGTAATAAAGGCTCTTTGCTTTTACATGGAACTCGGCTCCCTGGTGGTCTTTGGGGATCTTGAAATCTGGGGATAACACCTTCAATATTTTATATTTCCCAAAGTGAAATAATATACATAAAATAACTTATTCATCATCTATGAATAAATGTTTTCCTTCTTTTCTACTTTCCAATTCAGTACTATAAGGTTAGTATAAATGAATCCCGCAAAACTAGTTCAGTTGTAAAAATATTTTAAGAGGATAGAAGAACTGGAACTAAAAAACAAATGTTTTATAAAACTTTACCTTTGATGACATAAGTCACCTGTTAGACCTGTTGTAGCCATTTTCTAAACAGATGGTAACTTAGATCTTTCAGACCAATAGTAAATTTGAGTTTTAATACCTAGGAACATGAATATCAAATTACGTTAATACGCATTTACTCAAAATTCTGAGGAGAATGTCCCTGTCTTTTACTGGGTTCTTAAATATCTGAGATATTTATTTAAGGATTAAAATATCCACCCTACAAGGCTTTACCCTCTGGGCTCTCTATGCCCCAGAGACCCACATCTGGTTAAACCTACTTTCTACTTGCATAACGGATGCAGAGGTTTCCAATCTCATACTGCCAAGTAGTCACATAGGCACTTCTCCCAGAGATCCCTTTTCTGTATGTTGAAAGGAGTGCTCTGAACCTGAGGAAGTATTTCAAAGGGGCTATGGGATTCTACAGGACTCTTCCTTCTGGCCTTTTCTCTTTTTAATATATTAGTGACCCTGAACTCTTAACTCTTTCAAACAGATCTTTATAGGCTGATAAAGCATAAAACTAAGAGTCAAATGAAGCAGGGAGAAATTTTTAAAAACTATGTTACTGATTGGCATAGTGAATTGTTTTATAATTTACAGTTCTAAGAGTCTAAATCTTTAAGAATAATGCCATACTTAGACAATTTCCAGTATTTCAGTTCACATTTTAGAAAGGTTTTCTATGCCCACACACTGGTTGTTGGGTGGCACCAAATCTCTATGCTTAGTGTAATGTATTTTAAAATTTAATATTAGCTTTTCAAAACGATAAATTAAGGATATTATGCAACTTGCCTTTCTGACATCAAAACCCTGGTTTTATGGTTTTGAAAACCATAAAACCATTTTATGGTTTTTAAAAAATGAGTCAGGATGGCTGCTATCTATAAATCAATAAACAAGTGCTGGATAGGATGTGAAGAAAAGAAAAGCCTAGTACACTGCTGGTGGGAATGCAGATTGGTACAGCCACTATGGAAATCAGTGTGGTGTTTCCTCAGAAATTAAAAATGAACTGCCATTTGACCCAGTGGCCCCAGTTCTAGGATATATCCTAAGATGCCTGAAACACCAATCAGAAAACATATGTACCTCTATGTTCATATCTTCACAATTAACAATAGCTAAGATTTGTAAACAAAGTGCCCATCAGTAGATGAGTGGATAAAAAAGCTGTGGTGGGTTTACATGATGGAATACTGTGCAGCTGTAAAAAGGAGGGATCTCTTACCCTTTGAGACAACATAGACTCTATACCATAAAGGAACCTAGAGAGTATGTATTATGCTAAGTGAAATAAGTCAAAGACAAGTATCACATGATCTCACTTACATGTGGAATCTAATCAACAAAATAAGCTTACAGACAAAATAGATACAGAGTCACAAAAGCAGGCAATAGACTGAGGATCCTAATAGCAAAGTGGGAGGACAGGGAAGAGATCAACCAAATAACTCAAATGCATATAGGCATAATCCATGGACAAACAATAGTGGGGTGGAAGCCTTCAGGAGGGATGGAAGTGAGGAGGGAGGGGTGTTAATAGGAACAAAAAAGGGACATCTGTAATACTTACAACAATAAAGATAAAATTTAAAAAGAAAAAAGTAAATGAGTAACGCTGAACTTGAACACAGAGGACAATGAATGTTCCATAGGGTAGAAACTCTAAGGAATTTATAGAAGAAAACTATAGATTTTTAGTTAGTATTACTCATCATTTTAAGCTTAAGTTTTTAGTCAATGTACAAAGAAAAAATATAATTGGTATAAAATTAGAAAAGAAATAAAACTATAATTATTTTAAAATGTACAACTTGCTATATAAATAATCCAAAATATTTACTTGATAAATTATATAAAATAACTAAATTGATATTATAGATGAATACTAGAGAAAAACTCAGTGATTTTTGTTTTGTTTTGTTTTGCTTTATAGTGAAAGGACAAAGTGGGACTGACTATCCTCCACCTTGTAGAACTAGGTCCTCAACCTGACCTCCCTACCGAACTGCAGGAATGCCAGAAATGTCCTGACTTCCCCAGCCACCAGCTGAACAGACCAATGAAGCTCCAAGAACGCAGCTAAGGTCCAAATTAGGCTATAACACAGAACACTCCCTATGCGTCAGTCTTGACCAATCAGGAAGTGGTGGGGCATGGCACAAACCTTGGAATAATTGGTCACTTCCTGACCATTATGCCGTAAAAACCCTGGAATAAAACCCTGACCAAAGTGACCAATCTCTGTAACTTACGTCACTCACCTAAGCCCACCAAGATGACTAGCCCTATATAATCTTTGTTCTCTTGGGGCTGCCTCTCTCTTGCTTCCTGCTGTGGTGACGGTGGGGCTGGGAGAGCCAAGCCCGGGCTTGAATAAAGGTTCTTTTGCTCTTGCATCAGTATCGGCTCCCTGGTGGTCTCTGGGGATCTTGACATCTGGGCATAACAATAGCAGTGGGTACCAAACTTAAATATGTATCACTCATTTCTTTTTCTTTTTATTAAATTTATTGGGATGACATTGGTTAACAAAATTATACAGGTTTCAAGTGCACAATTCTGGAACACATCATCTGTACATTGTTGGAAGCTGCCCATTGCCTTCACTAGCAGAAAGAGATAGACAAGGAATCCAGAAGGGTAATCAAACTTGAGTCTCTGGCAAGAGTTAGAATCATACACCCAGTGTCTGGTGGAGACAAAGGTAGTTGAAGCAACTTCCACCTTTTAGTATCATGTAAATCCTTACTGATAGGATAGTTTGCCTGTTGCTGGAAAGGGATCACAAGGCCAGAGCAGAGTTCTCTTGTGGGCTTCTGCCTGGCCCCCAATGCCCAAATTAGTATTTTCTTGTCCTGTCTTCTTCATTTGTATGTGGCCTCCTTCAGAACCCAAGCCCTGAACCTGAACCCTGAACCACACTGGACATGGGAGAACACTCACATACACTGTATTGTATGTTTACCACTCCAAGTCAAGTCTCCTTCCATTACTATTTATTCCCCCAACTCCCCTCTCTGCAGCAATCTGTCTGTGTTCAATAATGTTTCAATTAGGAAACACAGCAACAAAAAACTTAACTATCTAGGAATTAATTTAATAATAAATGTCCAAAAACTTTGTGAAGGACGAAAATAAAATCAATCAAAATGAACCCAAGTAAAATATAATTTTTTTGTCAAGAAAATATGTACAAATCTACTGGAGTACACATTATTCAAAAAAGTAATTCTCTTCAATTTAAAAAATCAATTCAATAAATTTCAATGAATTCATAATAACATTTTTAATGAATTTTTATGTTTGTTGTGATGTGCCCCGGTTCTCACAAAAATCGCCTCAAGAAGTCGAATTATGGAGTCATTTATTAAAGCCAGTGGCATACGAGCGGCTAATGCTCTTCAAACCTCACAGCCCTGAATAGCTCAACACATCTGGCTTATATTGGTGGATTATCACAAAGGTAGTGATTACATCTGTGGGTCTGGAATGAGGAACCTGCTTTGCAAAAAAGGCATTTTTACAGAAGCAGAAATCGAGCAAGTTAATATCTAAGAATCACTAAATCAACAGAACCACATTATCTGGGACCACCTGGGCAATTTAGAATGATTGTGCTGCCCAGATTTTGGAATTACTGAGTCAACAGAAATGCACTATCAGTAGCTGCTTGAGGCAATTTAGGATAATTATGTTCTCCTAATTCCAGGACCACTGAGTCAACTGAAAACTCAGTTATCTATAGCAAAAGATGAAAACAAACTATAATTTGCAACAATGGAGTTGCCCTGGTTCTCAGAAGAATGTCCTTCAGCAACTAGTGAGGTCACAATCAAGGTGACATTCAAACCATAGTATTTAACCATACATAAGTTCAAAAAAATCAAAATAAATTTCTATTTTTTTAGCAAACAAGTTAAGTACAGAACCCAAACAGCAGTTTCTACCTGAGATGATTGCGATGATACTTCATGTTAATTCTGAAATGAATATGAAAGAGAAATGGGAGAGGGCAAATGATTTTTAAAAAAGAGAACATAACAGAAATGTCAGAAGACATTACAAAAATGTAGTATTATTACTATCTAGACTAGTCATCAGTGGAACAGACATATGAAAATGTTTGATACATGACTTTATAATATGATGAAGATTGCATTTAAAAGCTATAAATAAAGATGGACCACTTAATAAAGGATACTAGGAAACTCATTTTTGTAAAGTAAGTTACATCCTCATATTTTATCTGAATAAAAATCAATTTCAAGTTGACTAATAACTTTAACATAGAAATAAATGCAATAAAAGTGTTATACTAAATATGACATACATTTTTGGGAAACATGGGTTGGGAAATCCTTATGAGTAAGACACAGAACTCACAAGCCATGATGGAAAATGTGAATACAGTTGAGTACATCCAAACCAAAGAAAGTGCATGAAAAACAGGCTAAAATGAAGAAGACAAGCATGAGAAAATAGACACACATAGAAAACACCAAATTCTATTACATATTAATTTGCTAAAATTCTGAATAAGCTAAGTTTTTATACTGATTTTTACTCATCTTTATTTTACAACAAATTATTTACTATGATAAGATTAAGTATAGATAAGTGTGTGGGAATATATTGCTTTGAGGATGGATTGAAACTTGAAACTCATGTACTATATGAGTAAGCATTTTCAATTTTTATTTATCTTCCACTAGAGACCCTATGCACAAAATTTGTGCAAGAGTAGGCATTCCTTCCCCTGCTGCCAGCACCGGCTTCTCTCTGACACCGGAGATCCAGGCTGGCTTCCCTCCAGTCCTGCCTTTGTCCAAAAGGACATCCAGAATGACATCCAGAATGATGTCTGGTCTAATTAGCATATTACCCTTTTATTATTATATATACAAGTACATGAACAAGTTAATAAGAATTCATAGATAATAATATTGACTGAATCATTTACATAATCATTTAGCCTGCTTTCCAAGACTTTGACAAGTGTTAGACATCTTTTTCTTCCTTGAAACATTTCTGTTGCCACTGCTAAAGACAGAATATTTAGGTGCAATACTGAATTCACCTTCCTCATTATCTCCATCTTGTGTCATAACTCTCTGTTCCACTCATCACTGTCTCAAAAGTAACTAGTGTGCCAATTTGTTCAGGGTTTTTTGCTTGTTTTGTTTTTCATCTCAGTGAGCCCATGGTCCATTGACTCTTTGTTTCCTCCCGTGTTTTTTTTTAGCCTTCTGCATTTTAAATGAACCATTTTCATGTTATCAGACTAATTCTCCTTAATGTCATTTTCCTCCTACCACAACTTATTGATAGACAGCAAAACAATGACTAAATCATAGAGGGTAACTGAAGAGAAGACTACAATATGGTAGATGAGCGTCATTATAAACCCAGGACTTAAACTCAAATAAGTTTTCACTAACTCCCAAATGCCACAAAAATTCCCAAGTTTGCACTTTAACTTACATTATAATTTTAAATTCCTGTAAACTCCCGTTACAACGTGAACCCTTTTACTCACCTCAACACACTCCTCGGCTTCCATTTCAGCAAAATACAATACCTCCAGAGGAAAAATTCCAAGAGAGCAGACTATAATTCTTTTCCTTTCCCACTTGCTCAGTCTATAAACTTCCCTACACCCAAAACTTTTTTTCTTCCTGTGTCGAATCTTCCTGCTCTGAATTTACATTTATGTAAGGGTTTCCCAAGACCACAAACAAGATTGATGACTTATGAGAATGACCCCAAGAACTCAGAATAAATCTATTATAATATAGTAATGGTTTATTATTGAAAAATAATAGATTGGTTTAGCAAGAGGAAAAGGTGAATGGGACAAAGTGCAGAAAAAGTCACATGCAAGCCTCCAGGATCATATCCTAGTGGATTAGCACAGAAGATACTTAATTCTCCCAAAAATGTATGACAGTAAGTATGGCTCACCAGAAGAGCTCATCTGAGCCTTGGTGTCCAGAATTTATATTTGAGGATCAGTCATGAGGGTCTGTAGGCACCTGCATAACTGACTTCAGTTACTCAGATTCCAGCCCCCTACATGTCATCCTGTAACAGTGTAGTCCAAGGCCTGAGGCATACAGAAACAGGTATTCATAAATCACAAAGAAGAATCTGACTTGGCCCAAGGCCTCAAGTATTCAGACACGCTTACCAGGCAGGATATCCAAGGTTCAGAGGTTATTCCCCAGGAACTAAGTCCAGGGCAAATGCTGAAGGCTGTGGGAATATGCAGAGTTGGAGCAGCCCTGATGAGTTAAAACCAATCCTGCACAGTCCTTCCCACTGTTTCAGAGACTTAATTCAATTTAATTCAATTTCCTCTATCATCTCTCCTATATTTTAATTTCTGCTGGCTTAGTATCAACTTTCATGTCTGCTGTCATCCCTAAGTACTTTTCTCTCCTTCAACACATCTATAATCACCCTGTTCCCTTTGTTATGTGATTTTGTTTTCTCCATTCCTTCCCTAATCCACTCCATCCAAATCACTTCTCTGGCTATATTCCCTGCTAGAGTACAAGATGCCCTTCTCAAGGGCAGAAATCTTACCCTGTCTTATTTTCTAATGAGTCATGCTTGCCTCAGAATAGTTAAGTGTTTATTACAAAAACTTATTACAAAAAATATTCATAATGAATTGGGCTGGATAGACAACTCTGATTCAAATATATTTCTTTTGTTATTGTTTCCTATGCTCTAACTTCTTTACAAAATTACCATTCATTTTCAAAATTACCATTCATTGTGCCCAATGGTTTGCCTCCAACTGGTGTGGAACTGAGGAAACCACTAGTTATTGCAATGAAGGGGCTTCCCTGTGCAGTGAGTGAGTCCACTAGGTCTAGTGTATTCCTACCCGACAGAAGTCCACCCAGGCAATGTGAATTTCCCAGTTCAGGCAGACTTTTTTAGTTATTGGTATTTTAATTAAAGATAAAAACAAACTATAGTCAAAATCATGGATATAGCTGTGTTTCTTACTAGTAATGTCCAGATTTCTGATTTACACTTTGCTTCTATTCTAAATAAATGTCTCTTAGCTAATTCCTACCCTTTGTTTTTCTAGATTTTTCAGTTCTTAGTCCACATCCATACTTCTCTCCTGACATCATTTCATCAAACCTGTTCTCCATTTCAGAATTCCAACCCAAAAGCAAGTAGCACTGCATGAGAAAGAACCCCAAATAATTTGCTTAGAGTTAAAATTTTATTCATCTAGCCTTTTGTCTTAAAAGTAGTAACTGTCACTTAATTCTGTTTATTTAATGGATCTCGTCACAGTAATCATAAATGACATACTACAGTACTCTTAGAATTAGACTTTTTTTTCTTTAGAGATTAATTCTATATAAATATATGAGGCCTACTCCCCTGGCCTAATTGAGCCCTTTATTCTCAAAAGTTCATAATGATTTTACCTTAAAATACGGTAATTTACATGCCATAAGTAGATGAATCTCAGATAGAGTGTACTAAGTAAAAGTGAACTAAAAAGCAATAAACTTCATTCTGTATGTTTCTAATTATATGACATCCTTTAAAGGTAAAACACAGGAGCAAAAAGCAGATTAGTGGTTATCAAGCACCTGGATTGGGAGTGGGTTGCTGGAAAAAATCTGGAGATGTTGCAATGGTTCTGTATTTTCATTGAGTGGTGAATTCATGCCTGTGTGTGTGTCAAAACTCACAGAATTATACATTTAAAAGGCTTCATGTTCAGCATACAAATCAATTCTTCATGTTTACAAAATTGAAAAAATTAAAAGGTTCAAAAGTTGCGATCTCATTGCATTCTCTGCACAAACATTTACTGAGTGCCTACTATATGCCAGGTATCCCAGATGCTGGTAATGGTGCTGAATAAAGCAGCAGTGTACCATTCCTCCTGATGGAGACACCATTCACCATTCATCAGTCCTACTCTATGCCCACAAAATACTGCTACTTACCAAAGAAACAAACATTTATAGAGGATCCGTCACTAGCAAAACTAGGGTAAAATTTTACTCATATAGTCATAGGCTTGCATGTGACTTTTCCTGCACTTTGCCCTATTCATCTTTTCCTTTTACTACATATAGTTACTATGTAGTAAGATACTAACTTTTAAAAAGTTTTTTACCTAGATATTAGTATTAATAAAAGTGTCTATCAATTCATTTTTCAAAGATGATCACTACTATGAGGATAAATAGCCACTGTTCTAATCAAGGTTACAACATGGGTAGCTTTGCAAAAAAAAAAATAATATCTACTGTGAAAACAGATTATTTTTTATGTGAACAAGATAAAAAATGGCAACAGACCCCTGTATTTACAAGCCTTGGTCTTCATAACATAAACTGAAATCTATAAGGAAAAATAAAAACTGAAATTTGAAATATACATATGGGGAAAGAACATTGTCTTACTAGAGAAATTGCTTCCTATTTGTCTAAGAAATTTATTTTTTTCCTCATGAACACACACCTTATATACTAAGAAGCTCTTGCTTTTCCATTTGCCTCAGTAGTTTTCTGCTGTAGCTAGCTTGCACAGAAAGAGTGTTGCTCAAATAAATTCACTGATTTGCCTCTGTTGGGATAAAGTTACATTAGAGTTATCTCCCCTGCTCAAATTTCTGATATTCAAGTTTTTTAACTTATTTTAAGCTTCATAAAAATTCCTGTCACATTACATTGTTAAGGCCCATTCAAAGAGTTCACAGAGATTTACAAATAATCAATCATAAGAAAAAACTGGAATTTCTAAGACAGAGCACAAATCATTTATATATTAAGTATTTACTATAATCAGGAGAATATACACTAATCACTGTATATCTTTTAAGAATGTAATTGATATAAGCTTCTGTTTATAATTAGTCTTTGATAATTTTTATGGAAGTACTATAGCAATTAGGCATAAGTAATGACATGATAGTTCCTGAGAAATAGCAGGATTGATATCACCTCAATTAATAATATGCCTACATATATGGTAAGAACTAGGCTCTTATCTCTCAGACCCCACTTTACAGACACATGTGACAATAACTCATAAAACTGAAATTGTAGATACTTGCCTCAGTACTGGTTTTATCAGTGTTCTGTTTTGTGTCTTTAGCCAAGTTAAATTCATTTGCCCTTTGTTTCCACTACTACAAACTGGACGAATTGCATTAGATAATTTCTAAGGTTGCCTTCTTTCTTAAAAGTAGAGCTCAAAACAAGGACTTGGGTGCAGGTAGTTTGGGGGGATTAATTCAAAGAAGCAGTAGTGGGGAGCTGGAAGAGTGAAATCAGAAGAACAAAGACTAATAAAAATGTAAATAATAATTAAGGTTGCCACTGTCCAGCCCCACGGAAACTCAGAAAATTTTTAAATGCCTCCAAGGCATGATTGTGCAATGACAGTCCTACTGGCTATCATTCCTTATTGAGTAAGGATATATCCCACCCGCACCTCTTGGGCTGCTCCTGGGCATGATTGGACTTGAGCAGGAACCTATGGCTTCAGAGAAAGCCCTCAAGGAGGAAATAAAACTATGCACAATGGGTGTCATGGCCAGGTCTATGGAACTCTCAGTGAGTACAAAACGGAATTGTTAATAGCAGTGAGTGACAGAGACTGGGATGGTGGTACCTGAGTACTCAAACACTCTTTGGGTGCTAAAAGCCATGGTTCTAAAGTCTGTTTTTTTCTAATTAAATAGAATACTATGGTCATCATGTGAGAAATAAATAAGATTGGATAACAAGAACCAATGAAAATGATGATGATCCTCATGGATAGAGATAGAGGACATATTTTCTGCCAAAAGCCATTTGGATATTTATAACATCATTCCTGTGCCACACAAAGTTATCAATTTAAAAATTAGCCTGATAATTTCATCAAACATTTAATTAACTTTCCCCTAATACCTTGTCAGGGCCAGACCTAATGATTTAATGGGCCTTATAAAGCCCTGGAGCCGACATTCCCCACCACTGATAGAAAATGAAGCACTATCAAGTAATGTGTTCATATACCTTGACAATTTCTGGGAATATGTATATTAGGTTAGTGATAAAGACTTACAATTGCCAAGATATGGGAAAAGACATTATCTTCATAAAATTTAGATTATCTCCCATTGTGAATAATAAAAGAATTTGTTGATACAAAAATCACTCATTTTTAGTTTAGCCACTGTAAATCATCACGTGATAGGAGATAACAATTGAGAGTTTTTAAACATGCAGGCCTCAAAAGTAGAACATGCATGATGATATCAATGGAGTTTAATGTTTAGCACAAGGCAGGGTGGGGAGAGAGATGCTATATACACACACATATACATTTTAGACCAAGCATTACAGTATTAAACTTGCACTCTGTTTATCTGAGTTTATAGTATGTGTGGAAATGCTTTTGTCCGAGTCAGGAGATACAGTTGGGGTTCCCAATAAATTTCAAAGGTTCTTATCTTTTCTAAGGAGGTAAGAAGGAAACCAAAGAAAGTGAAATTCAATTATGATAAGTCAATGGCTATGAAATGTTAAGGTGTAGGATGAAGCTGCACTTAAAGAAGCCTCCAGTATATCAGATGAAAGGAAGGCATTGGTATTGGTAATGAGATACCAATTGATAAAAAGAGTGTTTGCGGTGGAGGAACTTTCTATCACTTGATCTACAATCAAACTTTTATAAACACGCTGTATACTAGTTTTCCTTATAGATTTTTCATATTTTCTCCATTCTTTTGATAATGTGCTTTATCACTGTGCCAGTTTTTATTCTTTCACATCAGTAAAACTGTCAACATTTCTGAAAAATTTCATGTTCACCCAGGGCAACAAAGCATCAATCATTATTCCCTATACCTAATTGCATCTTTTTCAGCTTCAGATGTTTCTGAACAGTTGACTGCAGTGGGAACTTCAGTGAGGAATAGGAAGATAAAAATACAAATGTTGTGGATGCAGGAGGAGACACAGGAAAGGGAGAAAAAGGTATGTTATTCAGTCAATTCACACTATGCAGAATATTCTAGAGGCTTACTCCATAGTAGACTGGGAAGACAATATCCTATCCTATATAATAAAGAGGTGATATGCAAATTGACCACCATTCCAACACACAATATGGCCACCCCAATGTGGTTAAAGATGGTTGCCACAAGATGTCCGGCAGGGGAGGGCAGTAATGGGTGATCAGGCCAGCAGGGGAGGATAGTTGGGAGGAAGCAGGCCTGCAAGGGAGGACATTTGGGAGTGATCAAGCTTGCAGGAGAGGGCAGTTAGGGGTGACTGGGCTGGCAGAGGAGAGCAGTTGGGGGTGACCAGGTCTGCAGGGGAGGGCAGTTGTGGAAACAGGCCTGCAGGGGAGAGCAGATGGGGAGGACCAGGCCTTTGGGGGAGGGCAGTTAGGGGCAACCAGCAGGGAGGGCAGTTGGGAGTGAGCAGGCCTACAGGGGAGGGCAGTTGGGGTTGACTAGGCCTGCAGGGGAGTGCAGTTGGGGGGGGGAAGGCCAGGCCTGCAGGGGAGTGCAGTTGGGGGTGGGGGAGACCAGGCCTGCAGGAGAGGGCAATTAGGGGAGCACAGTTGGGGTTGGGAGCAACCAGATTGGCAGGGGAGGGCAGTTAGGGATGAGCAGGCCAGCATTGGAGGGAAGTCAGGGGCAATCAGGATACAAGGGAGGGAAGTTCGAGGTGACCAGGCCAGCAGGGGAGGCCAGTTGGAGACAATTGGGCTGGCAGGGGAGCAGTTAGGCATCTCTCAGGCTGGCAGGGGTGTGGTTAGGTGGTAATCAGACTGATAGGCAGAAGTAGTTAGGGGCAATCAGGCAAGTGAACAGTTGAGAGCCAGCAGTCCTGGATTGTGAGAGAAAAACTGACTGCCCATGGGATCTGGCCTAAATGGGCAGTCAGACATTGGGCCTAAATGGGCAGTCAGACATCTCTTAAGGGGTCTCAGATTGAAGAGGGTGCAGGCTGGTCTGAGTACACACATACACACACATACCGTGCATGAATTTCATGCACTGGGCCTCTAGTAAGTATAATATGCAAAAACATTTTATAAGAAGATATCGAAAAGACTCTAAGGAGATGATACATTTTAAATTATTGAAAACTCATTAAGATTTTATAAAATTTATTCTATAGTATTACTAAATAAGTCTGATATTTTCTATTGAAATAATTTCTAATTAAATTTATAAGAAAATTCAAGGTAAACACTATTCATGTGTGATAGTTAGAATGTAAACCCAGAAAACAGTTAAAAACAAGTACTTAATGCACTTATGGTCATAAAGTATAATTACAAAATTAGGAGCCATTACAAAAAAACACATTACAATTTACATGTTTAATCATGTGTTATATTTCAGCAGGGTATGATTATTAGCAGCTTCACTTACTCTATTTTGATCAGGTTTTGCCTGAAAACTTCTAACTACTGAAGTTAAGGTACCACATTAATTGGAAACATTTTAATCTCATTACTTTGAAATTTGTTTTGTTTTGTTGTTGTATTATTTTCATGATTTATCCAGCATGCATAAATACTTCATTCACTAGGCTTGGATCCAAAAAATTTGACTTTTTCTAAACATCAACTCTACTGTTCCCCCCAAAAGGAACTTGCCATCATTGCAGATATCTAAAATTATGCTAACATTTCTCTGATGTTTTCTAAAATAAAGATTAAAAACATTCAGGGCATTGTTATAAATTTATAGACACAAGCAGTAACTATGAGAAATGAAGTCTCAGCCATATTTCCGTGATGCTTATAAATTAGGGGGGGAAGTTATTCAATACACTGTGTTGCCACTGAAAGATTCCTACAGACATTTCTGAAAGCCATGTTTCAACAATAAAGTGCTAGAATAATTTATCCAATAGGACTTTCTCAACTCTGTGGCATGTATGGCAAAAATTACTGTAACTAAAAACATTTTACATTAAACTTCTACATCTGAAAAGGACAGAAATATTGGTAGTGGCAGTAATTCAGGATGTACCATTATAGTTGCCCCTACTCAAGAAAATAAAAATGATTGGCTTTTTGCAGATCTACTCCTATACAAAATATTTGTACATTTCAAAGGTCAGTTTGTTATAGACTTTTTTACACAGATATATTTTAACTTTATAGCATGCTGGGTACTAATAAAAAACTGGAAAAGGAAAAAGGCAAATTACGTAGTCATTGTTTTTCTTATATTTCAAATAATCACAAGTAAGTCTCCTTATAGAAGGAAAGTTAAAAAGTAAGGATCTCGGGCTTTTCCTTGGGTATATGACCAAAAGAGGGATTGCTAGATCATATGGTAGTTCTATTTTTAGTTTTCTGAGAAACCTCTATACTGTTTTTCATAATAGCTTTATCAATTTACATTCCCACCTATAGCATATAAGGATTCCCTTTCTCCACATCCTTGCCAACAAATTATTTTTTGTGTGATGATAGCCATCCTCACAGGTGTGAGGTGATATCTCATTGTGGTTTTTAACTTTGTTTTTAGTAGTATTCTTGACATTTTTATAAATGTCCTCATTTCACCACACCCCTCACCCTCTTCCATCTAGCTTCTGCTCCAACTTCCCTCTAGCCATCACTGCACTGTTTGTCTGTGTCTGTGAGTTATGCATATATATTCTTTGGCTTATCCCTTCACCTTCTTTCAATAGTGGTCAGACAACAGTATTCGTTTCTGATGTACAACATAGTGGTTAGATAATCAACAACTTTACAAAATGCCCTCACCCCATATTCTCTGTACCTATCTGGCACCATACATAGTAATTAAAATATTATTGACAATATTTCCTATGTAGTATTTTACATTTCCATGACTATTCTGAAACTACCAATCTGTATTTCTCAATCCCTTCACCTTTTTCACCCAGTCCCTCAACCCCTACCCCTTTGGCAACCGTCAGTCTGTTCCCTGTATCTATGAGTCTGTTTCTTTATTATTATTCCTTATATTATTCTTTAAATTCCACACATAAATGAAATTACATGGTATCTGGCTTTCTCTGGCTTTGGACTTCTTGATTAGAGTTATGGATGCTGAAGGTATCCTGCCAATGAGCATATTCTCATGGCAGACCTACAACTCTGATGGCTATATTTTTTTTCAGAGTGTACTAATTTTCTAAATATATTTTTACTAGAGTCTCGGTGCACGAAATTTGTTCATGAGTAGGCTTTCCTTTCCCAGGCCGCCGACATCAACTTCCCTCTGGTACCCAGCACCCAGCTTCCCTCACAGCCCTGGCTTCATCTGGAAGGTCACCCAGAAAGACGTTCGGTCTAATTAGTATATTACACTTTTATTATGGATGATTAATATCAGAGAAGAAAGGAGAGAGAGAGAGAGAGAGAGAGAGAGAGAGAGAGAGAGAGAGAGAGAAACATCAATGATGAGAGAGAATAATTGATCGGTTGCCTCCCACACATCCCACACTGAAGTTCTAGCCTGCAACCTGGGCATGTGCCCTAAGAATTGAACTGTGACCTCTTGGTTCATGTTGGCATTCAACCACTGAGCCACACCAGCTGGGCACAGAGTATATATTATTTTATCAAACCTAATGCAAAACAGAAAGGCAGTATTTACAGGGAATGGTAAACTAACCATTTAAGTGGTTTGCAATAAAGTAATGTACTTGCAACCTCCCCATCAGACTCTCCTAGGTTACAAAACATCTATTATTTCACAGAAAAGGCCATTCATGTGTGAGACAGTAAAAAAATGAAATTAACTGGATAAAAAAATATTTTAACACTTCAGAAAAAAAATCAATATGAATAGACTAGCTACTTTTTGAAACCCATTCTTTTGGAAGTGCTTTGATATTACAGAGAATCCTAGCAAAATAAGATGAAAAATAAAGAAATCAATGAAATTTGTCTTTGTCATCCTTTCCCTTAACTTGTAACATTACTTTGCCACTTCCTATTGCTCCAACTCTAACTTCCTTATGCTTTCTAGTACCTGCCTATAAACACATTATAACGTTCTACCTATTTCACTGTCCTTGAAACAGGTTAGCTGAGTTTAGAGATTCATCTTTCTTTTGATTCTAATAAAAAAAATAAATAAATAAAAAATAAACTATGTGCTGGCTGGTTTAGCTCAGTGGATAGAGCATCAGCCTGCAGATCAAAGGGTTCCAGGTTCAATTCCGGTCAAGGGCACATGCCTGGGATTGCAGGCCCAATTCCCAGTAGGGGCGTGCAGGAATACTCCTATTCACCCAGCTTCCTTTCAGCTCCCACTTTATTATGGGTAACTCTCTGTAGTGAAACCACTTAATATATTTTAGCCAATAATTGATGTTTTCATCTTTCCTCCCTCTCCCTTCCTCTCTAAAATCAATATATATATATATATATATATATATATATATATATATATATATATACATACACACACACACACCCCTAAGCAAATTTAGCTTGGGTTTACCTTTTGAATTGGTATGAATATCTGAAAATAGGGAAATATTTTCATTTTCATATAATCTCTTATGGAAATGAAATTTATACTGAGATAGAAAATTAAGTTGGTAGGTCACAGTGAGACTAGAAGGGAAAATAGTGAGAACTGGGTTCTATTAACCTTGAATGAGGAAAAATAGAAAAGGAATGTACAGAAAGAAAGGATTAGCTTCTAGGGATTCATCTACCATTTATTGTTTTTATTCTTGAGAATTTGTGAATGGGGTAAATTTTGGATGATATATCCCACAGTTTGGCTTTAATTTCCTCACCTTCCAATAAATGTCTTTTTTTCTCCAATATTGGGCCATAGTCGTTCTTTTAACCTTGCTATCTCTCAAAATTATACTACCACTGAAATCTTAATGTCAAAGATTCCAATTTTTTCTGACCCAGACTCCTATCATTTCAACTATTTTTTCCTGTCTTAACTCTATCTATATAATCTTGTCCCCAACTTCTTTGAAAATATATAAGCGATTAATTGTGAGTTCTCTTACTATCAAATTTATTACTTTTTCTGCATCTCTACTCAAAATCCCTGTTTCTATCAAAGGTCCAAATGCCTTTTAGTCAAAACACCATCTCCTTTTGGTCTTTACAAGGAATGATACAATATTTCTCAAATCATTTTAGATTTTTCTCATTACTAAATAAAAATGTTTTATCAAATGTTTTTAAAGTTTGAAAACTACAAACCTGAAAACAAACAAAAAGAAATATACTCCTATTCACCCAGCTTCCCTTCAGCTCCCACTTTATTATGGGTAACTCTGTAGTGAAACCACTTAATATATTTTAGTCTCTGTTACCAAGTGCTCACTTACCATGTCGTTCTCAACACATTCTATGCAGGTTATTTTTACCAACACTTTATGGAGATTATTTTAATGTGAATGAACAACTAGTATGTTCCTTAAAATCACTTTAATGATCTGAGTACTTGTTAAAAATATCATTTTTGTCACCGTTGCTTGAAAAGCTTTGTCCTATTAGTGTCTGTGCCACTACGTCTGCTTTTCCTGCTTCTCTGCCTGCTTTGCTCACTCATCCACTCTAGTATCAGAGCAGTGTCTCAAAGCTCTGTTCTGATGCCCACCTGTCCTCAAATACACATTCTCCCTGCTAATCTCATTCATTTCTATGGCTTTAAGTGTCATCTTAAAGCAACAATTTCAACATTAGAAAATTTATCTCTGACCTCTCCATTAAATTGTAGACTCAGAATATCCAAATCCCTACTGCTCTGATTTCATGTCTAGTAGTCTTCAAAATGTTCATGTGCCAACAGGACTTTCCTTCCCAATATAAATATATTTATGAATTTCAGGCTCCACTACTATTTTCTTAGTCCAAACTACTTTCATTTTTCACCAGAATTACATCAATATTTCTTGATTTGTCATCTCCTCTATTCTTGTCCCTCTACTATCCATATCATTTTCTCCATATCTTATTTTCATAGCAATATATATTAAAACATACTAAAAAGCAAAACTAACTCCTTATTAAAAATATACATAGGATATTGAAATAAATACCTTGATTTACTTTAAAATTTATTATATATTTTTTTAAATATACACACACAAAGGAATTGAAAGAAAGAATATAAAAAGCAGAAATATTCATATCCATGTTCAGAGCAGCACTATCAACAATAGCCAAAAGGAGAAAGCTACCCAAGTGCCAATTGACAAATGAGTTGATAAATGATGTACAATGGAATATTACTCAGCTTTATAAAGAAAGGAAATTCTGACACATGCTACAACATGGACAGCATTATGCTGAGTGGCATAAGCTAGACACCAAAGGACAAGTACTGTATGAGTCTGCTATCTGAGGCACCAGAGGTACTAAAGGGTCAAATTTCAGTAACAGAAAGAATGGTGGTTTCCAGGGCCGGCGGGGGAAGGCGGGGGGGGGGGGGGGGGGGGGGGGGGGGGGAGACTTGAATGGAGAGTGGGAAGATGCTATATAATGTTCAAATGCATATTGTACTAAAAATAAAAGCTGCAACACAAATTTATCCCACATAATAATATATCTCTAAGTGGGCACTCTCCCCTCCCCCCCATACACACACAAACACACTGCATTGTTTAACACAGAACTCAGTACATTATCCAGGAATAATACACTTGAAAAATGTTATAACCTATGTAAATTTCATTGAAAAAAAGTACAGTAAGTCTGTAAAATGTTTACATTACACACCCCACAACAAACATCTTATATAGGCATGTGTAGCCCCAAGATCCTATAGTGCCCAGGCAACTGTCCATAGGATTAATCTTCATTTTTACCTATAATGTGCACCAACCTCCACCATTTTCTAGTCTTCTTTCTCTTGATTCCCCAAACTGCAACTGATTTCTCATGTTATTATGCAAAAAAATCTGCAAGCTTACACACCCACAGTTATCTTACAGCTATCCAAGCAAGGAGAATCCATTTCCAGGACCTATTTCTCCTTAAAATACCACAGGGTAAGGGGCAGGTGGGGAGGGGGGGCGGAGAGGAAAGAAAAGGAGAAGGATACAATCCTGACACTTAGATACTGCATTTCTTATTTTGTTATACAAGATCTTATCAAGTGGTGTTTTTTTTTTCTGAAGTCCATCTAGCAAGTCTACATAAATGGGTCTATCAGCAATTAACATGTATTTCTGCTGCTAAGGTGAAGTTCATTTCTCTGTATATAGCTCCCTTCTTCAAACGCTTCAGTCAGGCAGCATAAACTCGGTAATTTATTTGCAGTGACCTACAACTGTAAAAGCTGAGATTTGGGAAGATTCTTCTGAAACTAGAGGCTCTTTGAAGAACTTTCTCCCTTGCTACTTGTCCCAGGAATTCTCCCATACCTGGGAGATCAAAGGATGTATGTGGGTGTAGAGGTGCTCTAGGGCATAAACATCTTGGCATTTTTTTTATCCATCCATTACATGCTCTTTCCCAAAGCAGTAAAGAGAAGGAGCAATTATGGTCTTTTACACACAGGAATGTTGAGCAGTAAAATATTAGGCTGGTTGCACTAGGGCACAGATGAGGCTGGTGTAGAGAAGTTTTCTCCATGTTATTTTATACACACAAATGATCTGTTTGTATATAGATTTATGCACAGAAACATTTGTTTTATGAAAGGGGGAGAAAAGACAAGATTTTTCTTGCCTCAATGATTCAAGAGATTAGAGAAATGGGATATGTGGGTGTCTGTGGTTGGGGGCAGGGCAAGTTTTGTAAACTGAGGAGACTTTGGGTACAAACAGAACTCCTTTCTGGCCCAGCAAACAGTGCAGGAAGGAGCTGGGGAGGAAGCAGTTTCTTATCTCTAGCGTGAACCCAGAACTCCCTTGGCATAGTGAAGATAAGAGTTGAAATGTGTATCAGAGCTACTTTTGATGCACATGTGACATAAAGTAGCTCTGATATACATTTATTCCTGTAGGAGCCTGTTAATACCTAATGAAGAAAGGCATTAACAAGTGACAGCACTTCTGGAGTGGTGATCACAAAGTGGCAAGGTGATCAGCATGCAAAAGTCAGTGAAGAATGCTAATGTTCATTTTGGATTAAAAGTTAGGAAACTCGAACCAGCAGAGAGGGAAGGGGAATTTTGATTTATAGCAATTTCCCTGGTGAGACTTAGAGCCCCGAACTTCACTTATTTACACCCATATCTTCTCAATTATATCCCCTCAGGATATGATAACCTAGAAAAACATGTGTTACTTGGGTTTTAGATAAGAAAGTAGACGTATAAACAGAAAACTGGAAAACAATGTTAGTTCAACAAATATGCCTCCTTTTCCTCAGAGCCTCCATTTCACTGACTGAGCTGACAATACATAGTTTCAAAATGTGAAGTCACTCTAGAGGCAGAAATTTTTGTACTAAGATTGATGCTGAGGCTTTGGTTGCTGCTGCTGACAAACACAATTTGTGCCAAGAACCAGGGAAGCTGCTTCTTCAAAAAAAGAAGAGAGCCAGTGAGATCACTTTCTTTAAAATACTGTTTTGGTAAGACTATCTAAGTAATGGTGAGATATTTTATTACACCAGCTTTCAATGAAAGTATAGCCTATTTAGGGAGGACCCAATATAGAATATGAGAATAAATTCCACATGAAGTCCTATCCGGTACTTACTTCTCTTGTACTTATTATCTTAGAATTATTGGTGAATTCCTTAAAAGTCCTATAACTCATATATAACCATTATAATTATTAAATGAATATAGAAGTTAACATCAGAAAATATATCCTAAATGAGTCAATATCCACATTATATCAATATTAGAGGCCTGGTGCACAAAATTCATCACCAAGGGTGGGCGGGTGTCCCTCAGCCCAGCCTGCATCCTCTCTAACCTGGGATCCCTCTCACAATTAGGCTGGCTCCTAATCACTCACCTGCCTGCCTGCCTGCCTGCCTATTTGTCCCTAACCACTTCTGCCTGCCAGCCTGATTGTCCCCTAACCACTACCCTGCCAGCCTAATTGATGTCTAACTGTTCCCATGCCAGGCTGTTTGCCCCCAACTTCCCTCCCCTGCCGGTGTGGTCACTCCTAACTGCCCTCCCCTGCAGGCTTGATTGCCCCCAACTGCCTTCCCTTGCAGGCCTGGTCCCTCCCAAATGCCCTCCCCTGATGGCCCACAACTGCCCTCCCTTGCAGGCCTGGAACCTCCCAATGGCCCTCCCCTGCTGGCCATCTTGTCGTGGCCTTCTTGTGTCCACATGGGGGCAGGATCTTTGACCACATGGGGGCAGCCCTCTTGTGTGTTGGAGTGATGGTCAATCTGCATGTTACTTTTTTATTAGATAGGATAGAGGCCTGGTGCCTGGGTAAAGGCCAGCTGGTTTGCCTGAAGAGTGTCCTGGATCAGGGTGGGGGTTTCACTGGGGCATGGGATGGCCTGGGCGAGGGGCCTGTGGTGGTTTGCAGGCTGGCCACACCCCCAGCAACCTAAGCAGAGGCCCCAGGATCTGGGATTAATTTATGTTCTACAATTGAAACTTTGTAGCCTGGAACAGAGTCAAGCCTTCAGCTTGCTCCATGGAAACAGCCATTCCTGTTTGGGTTAATTTAAATTCTATAATTGAAACTTTGTAGCCTAAAGTGGAGGCCTACGGGCTAGAGCTGCAGAAGCTTGGCTTCCTCCATTGCCCGGGCAACCCTAGCCTCTGCTCTCTCCAGCTCTGTGGCTGCTGCCATTTCTATTGGGATATGTGTCTTCTCTAATTAAAACTTTGTAGCATTGAGTGGAGGGTTAGGCCAGCAACGGCAGGCAGAAAGCTTGGCTTTCTCCATTGCCGGGAAAACCCAAGCCTCCCTCTTGCTCTCAGTGGCCACAGACATCTTGGTTGGGGTTTATTTGCATAATTTGCTCCTGATTGGATATGGGTGTGTGCCAGTTGTGCAAAGGTCTAAATTATAGAGTTTTCCTTTGAACGTCTGAATTTCACTTAAAATATAAACCTACCGTATTTCTAGAAACCAGAAAAGTATACTACATGCCCATAAACCTGCTGTCCTGTTGTGCCTACATTCCTTGCCCATAAGAATGTGTTGTTTTTTATGTCTCTTTAATTCTATCACTATCCCAGCTGTTTATTTGCTGGTTCTGTTGGTTTGGCAATATAAAAATGCAGTGAGCACTCTTCAAAGCTCTGGGATTGTGACAGTAAGTATGGATGGCTCATAGGGAAGACAATAAACTAGCATGAGCAGCTGGGTGCCCTCCTGAACTTCCCTCTCATGGATTAGAGAGAACTCAATATGAACATGTGATAAACCCGTGGAGAAATAGACCAGTTGTGGCTAGCCAGGTGTGTGAGTAGCAGATGGCTGATGAAAACCTCGAGCCAGAAAATACTCTGGAAGTGACTTTTCTCTCTCCACATTTGGTCTGTGTAGATCTCTGCCCATTCTGACTGCCCCTGGGAGGACGGGGGGGAGTTGCAGGCAGCCAATAAGTAAGAGATGGCAAGGTCATATGGGGCATATAGCTGCCCAGCTATGACCAGAAGCAGATACCACATTTTGGCAGGTGGGAAGTGCACCCCTGAGCATTCACTTCTCCCTCTAAACCCACCCTCCACACAGACTTTTGTCAAATAAAACTTCCCTCCCTTAGCTCAATCAGAAATTGGTTTTTCATACCAATTACTTCTCTTTTCCTCTAATTCTATTTTATTAATTAGATTCTAATTGTAACTAAAAATAAATATACTAATCTATACTTCATTTGCCATAATTTTTATTGAGTTACATATCTGGAGCTCAATATTTGAAACTGCAAGGTAAATTCTGTCCTCCTTAGGTATGTTTGGTGTTCTGATAGCAGAATATCAATTCATTCTTATACAGGAGGATTGGATAGGAAACTACCAGCCTCATAAAAACAACTCCATTGTGCGTTGGATAATCCATCCATGCTGGCATGGATAATCCATCTTTGTGAGAAAAAAAAAATCACTGAGTCATACTGCACTACATGAAACTGAGTTCTAATATTTCTAATAACAATAGAAGATACTGCTGAAACCGGTTTGGCTCAGTGGATAGAGCGTCGGACTGCGGACTGAAAGGTCCCTGGTTCGATTCTGGTCAAGGGCATGTACCTCGGCTGCGGGTACATCCCCAGTAGGGGGCGTGCAAGAGGCAGCTGATCAATGTTTCTCATCGATGTTTCTGACTTTCTATCCCTCTCCCTTCCGCTCTGTAAAAAAATCAGTAAAAAATATTTTTTAAAAAAACAATAGAAGATACATACATTAATGAGTCATCTTGTTCTAATCCTAGAATATTAGCCTTGACTAAGTTATCTTCAGAAAACAAAAATAATATCTATATGAATTTGGATATTTTTATATCTGGAAAGAATGGCAAGTTAACCTATTTTCGCAGTAGCAAAAGTTGCTTATATGACACAGTAAGACCCTCTGTGTAAGAAGGCAAACAGAAAACATTTTAAGTTCTGGCACGGTAAAGACACTCTGAGAGGCAGCGTTAGAGAGATCATTAAGAGTGGAGAGTTGACCTTAGCTGGTTTGTCTCAGTGGTTAGAGTGTCTGCCCACCTGTGGACTGAAAGGTCCAGGGTTCAATTCCAATCAAGGGCACATGCCCAGGTTACAGGGGTTCAGGGGCAGGGCGGGGGGGCAGGGCAGAGGGGTGGGGGAGGAAGCTTGTCCCTCCCCCCGTAGGGGCTGTGCTGGAGGCACTTGATCAATGATTCTCTCATCATTGATATTCCTATTTCTCTCTCCCTCTCCCTTTCTCTCTGAAATCAATAAAAATATATTTTAAAAAAAGAAGAGTTGGGAGGAAAAGACACTTCCAACCTAATGACAAGAAAAAGGCAAAATAAGATATGAACTCATCAACTTTCCTGAGGTCTTTAGAGAGGTAAAGTCACAAAACCAAGCAAACTGAATTCTGAAGGGCAACAAGAACTTCCAAGGAGGTATGCAGCACACAAGCTGTTTTTGCTTAATGGGTGAAAATAAAGTGGCTGAATGAATAAAAAACAGGATCAACCAGTAGGCCGTATACAGGAGATTCATGTTAGCTCTAAGGATACACACAGGTTGACAGTGAAGGATATCCCATATAATAAAAGAGTAATATGCAAATAGACCAAATGGCAGAACTGAACAACCACTCAAGTGATGCTAAGGCTGCTCAACCACTTGCTATGAACTGCACTGACCACCAGGGAGCAGACAGTCAACTGGTCAACCAGTCACTATGACATGCCCTGACCACCAGGGGGCAGATGCTCCAACCGGTAGGTTAGTTTGCTGCTGGGGTCTGGCCGATCAGGACTGAGCAAAATGGGCTGGACATGCCCTGGAGCCTTCTTATAATCCCTCCCCAGCTGGCCAACCTCCCACATACCTACCCAGCCAGCCAACCCTAATCAGCTCCTATCAGAACTGGGTGAGATGGGGCTAGACACACCCTGGAAACCTCTTGTGGTCCCTCCCCAGCATGATCGTGCACCAGTGGGGTCCCTCAGCCTGGCCTGCACCCTTTCGCAATTCGGGACCCCTTAGGGGAGTTTCGGCCATATCCTGAAGGCCAGTCCTTTTGGGAGGTGCCAGATGCAGGGCTCATGGCTGGCAAGTGCTGTTGTGGCAGCATGAGCCTCTCCCAATCGAACTGATTGGGAGTGAGCCCACATCAGGCACAGTGGGTCCTGCATGAGCAAGAGCAGCAGGTAGGAGCTTCAGGTGGCATTGGAAAGTGGGTTTTGCCCAATCCCTGAAGGCCACCCAGAGGGACCCCACCCGTGCACAAATTCATGCACCAGTCCTCTAGTTTCATAATAAAAGAGCATGAGTGGCTATCCTTGTATCAGATAAAATAGAATTTTAGTCAAAATCTGCCACTGGAGACTAAGGTAAAAGATACAGCAATTAAGGGCTTAACTTATTAAAAGGATATAACAATTGCAAATACATACACTCTCAACATTGGAGTACCTAAATATGTAATTACAACGTAAATATTAACAGTGCTGAAGGGAGAAATAGACAGAAACTTTATAGTAGGAGATTTCAATATCCCACTTTCAACAAGGGATAGATCATCCAGACAGAAAATAAGGAAACAGTGGATCAGAATTACACTGCAGGACAAGTGGACTTAAACATACACAAAACATTTCATCTGACAGTAACAGAATCCACATTCTCTCCAGTGCACACAAAACAGTCTTCAAGATAGTTCATACATTGGGCCACAAAGCAAGTCTAAACAAATTTAAGAATATTAAAATCATATCTAGTATATTTTCTAACCATAATTATATGAAAATAGAAATCAATACCAGGAGGAGAACTGAAAATTCACAGAAATTAAATAGCACACTCCTATACAACCAATGGGTCACACTCCAATGGGTCAAAAAGACATGAAAAGGGAAATCAGAAAGTACCTTGATACAAATGAAAATAAAAACACGACATACCAAAACTTATAGACTGTAGCAAATGTAGTCCTAAGATGAATGTTTTTAGTGATAAATGATTATATTCGAAAAGAAAAATCTCAAATAAACAACCTAACTTCATACTTCAATGAATTAGTAAAAGAAAAACTAAGCTCAAAGTCAGCCAAAGAAATAAGAAAGATTAGAGCAGAAGTACATAAGATAGAGACTATAAAAACAATAGAGCCCTAGTAGGTTTTGCTCAGTGGATAGAGGAGTGACCTACAGAGTGAAGGTTCCTGGGTTCAATTCTGGTCAAGGGAACATGCCTGGGTTGTGGCCTTGATCCCCAATATATGATGTGCAGGAGGCAATAAAAGAAGACAATAGAAAAAAGTCAAGGAAAGGGAGTTA
This sequence comes from Antrozous pallidus, assembly GCA_027563665.1. Taxonomy (NCBI): domain Eukaryota; kingdom Metazoa; phylum Chordata; class Mammalia; order Chiroptera; family Vespertilionidae; genus Antrozous; species Antrozous pallidus. The sequence continues at coordinate 18,089,006 of CM050517.1, read as the reverse complement.
TTTTATTGACAAACCTTTAGCTAAACTAATAAGAAAGGAGAAATTATAAATGAAGGAGGAGCCATTAACACCACAAAAATGCAAAGGACCATAAGAATACTAATAAAAATTATACACCAACAACTTGGATAACCTAAAAGAAATAGATAAATTCCTAAAAATATATAACCTAGTAACACTGAATTATAAAGAAATTGAAAATCTGAATAAGAATATTGAATCAACAATCAAAAACCTTACAGTACAGAACAGCCCAGGACCAGAGTTTCACAAATAGATTCTACCAAACATTTGCTAACAATCCTTCTCAAACTTTTCCAAATAATTGAAGAGGATTTTATGAAGCTAGCATTCTCCAGATAACAAAGCCAGATGATGACATTACAAGCAAAGAAAATAGGCCAATATCGCTAATATAGATGCAAAAATTCTCAACCAAATAATAGCAAACTGAACTCAACAGTACAGTAAGCCCTAGATTGTTTGGCTCAGTGGATAGAGCATTGGCCTGCAGATTGAACAGTCCTGAGTTTGATTCCAGTCAAAGGCGCACGCTAGGTTGTACACTCCGATTTCCAGTGCGGGACATGCAGGAGGCAGCCAATCAATGATTCTCATCATTGATGCTTCTCTCTCTCTCTCCCTCTCCCTTCCTCTCTGAAATCAATAAATATATATTTTAAAAATCAATACATTAAAAATATCATACAACATGATTAAGTGGGATTTATGCTTGCAATACAAGTATGGTTCAACATATGCAAATCAATCAATATGGTATACAACATTAATAGAGAAGGATAAAAATTATATAATCCTCTAAATAGATGCACAGTAAAAGCATTTGACAAAAGATAACATCATTACATAATAAAAAAGCTGCCAACAAATTGAGTACTGAATGAACATACTTCAAAATAATGAAGGCCATATATGACCAACCCACACCTAATATCATATTCGGTGGTAAATGGAGAAAGATTTTCCTCTCAAACCAGAAACCAGACAAGGGTACCCACTCTACCCACACCTATTTAATATTCAATTGGAAATTCTAGCAAGAACAACCAGGCAAGAAACAAAAAGAAAATATATCAAAACAAGAAATAAATTAAAATTCTCTCTGCAGACTGCATAATCTTATTCAAAGAAAATCCCAAAGATTCCACATACAAAAAGTTAGAATAATTAATTCAGTAAAGTTGCAGAATACAAAATCAACATACAAAAATTAGTTGCTTTTCAATACACTTACAATGAAATATCTAAAAGAGAAATAAAGAAACCCAATCCCATTTATAGTAATATGAAATAAAATACTTAAGAATAAATTTAACCAATGATGTAAAAGATCTGTACACTGAAAACTATAAGATATTTATTACAGAAATTGAATCTGACACAAATAGGAAGATATTCATGTTTATGGATGGATCAAAGAATAGTATTAAAATGTCCATAATATTCAAAGCTACCTATAGATTCAATACAAGTGCTATCAAAATTCCAATAGTGAAAAAGAGGGGGAGGAACCAAGATGGAGGCATAGGTAAACACCTATTGTACCGCCCTGAGCAACAATTCCAAAATTACAACATAACAACGAAACAAACATCATCCAGAATCACCGGAAAGCTGGCTGAGAGAAAATTCCACAAATAAAACTAAAGGTGGGACACAGACTCAGAAGAGCAGCAGAGCTCAGCCTTGAAGATATGCGCGGAGCCAGAGGTTCTGAGCTGTGGGGCACGTGCGGGCTGTAGGGCTGGCAGCAGCAACCCCGGCTAGATCTCTCCAATAGGAAGGATGGAGATGTCCCACTGCACAGATTCCCCAGTGCCAGGCGCGGTATGAGGTCTGGGGTATGCACATTAAAAGCTGGGTGTGGCAGAGGTCTGCGAGTTTGAGGAGAGTGCACTAAACTTGGAACAGCAGTTTGCACGTGAACTTGGGGACAGAACTTCACAACCATGCAGAGAGGACTGGTGACTTGCTCCCTCGTTCGGAGACCACCAGACTGCTTTGTTTTACAACCCTGGGTGAGACTTTGGGTGTGCAGACTCATTTGGGGAGAGGCAGAGTTGTCTGGCAATGGGTAGGGACCAGCGGCGGCTTTCTCTTGGAGGTGCAAGGTGTGTGAGTGCAGCCTTTACCACCCGGCACAGAGATCCACATGCCGCATAGGGCGGAGCGGACGCTTCGTGCTCAGCCTGGAGACTCCACCCATCCAACCTGAACACAGCTCACCTTCACACCCATTTGGATTGGAGGTCAAACCCTGCTAGTATTAACAACAAATAGCTGGGCTTAACTCCAACAATACTGTACAACCCATAAAGGATTGCAGTAAGAGTATCCACCTCAGGTAACTGGGGAGGCTGAGCCACTGTCCCTTAGAAGACATTTACCACACAAAGCTAAAGGACCAACTCAGGAAAGCAGCCACAATGCAGAGAAATGGAAAGAAATCAGGTGTGAAAGAAATGGAGGAAAAAAGACGACTAGACATAGAGTTCAAAACCACAGTTATAAGGTTTTTCAAGAGCCTCCTAGAAAAGGCCAATGAACTTAATGAGAACTACGAGGAAATGAATGAGACCTTCAAGGATATGAACAAGACCTACGAGGATATGAAAAAGGACCAACTAGAAATTAAGCATACACTGACTGAAATAAAAAATATTACACAAAGTCCTAAAAGCAGTCCAGAGGGCCGTAAGAACCAAGTCAAAGATTTGAAATACAAAGAAGCAAAAAACACTCAACCAGAAAAAAAAAAGAATCCAAAAATTTGAAGATAGTGTAAGGAGCCTCTAGAACAACCTCAAGTGTACCAACATATGAATTATGGGGGTGCCAGAAGAAGAGAGAGAGCAGGATACTGAAAAGCTATTTGAAGAAATAATGACTGGAAACTTCCCCCACCTGGTGAAAGAAATTGACTTACAAGTCCAGGGCGTGCACAGAACCCCAAACAAAAGGAATCCAAAGAAGACCACACCAAGACACATCATAATTAAAATGCCAAGAGCAAAAGATAAAGAGAGAATATTAAAAGCAGCAAGAGAAACATAGTTACCTATAAGGGAGCACCCATACGATTGTCAGTGGATTTCTTAACAGAAATGATACAGGCCAGAAGGGAGTGGCAAGAAATACTCATAAAGTGCTGGATAGCAAGAATCTACAACCAAGATTACTCTACCTAACAAAGCTATCATTCAGAATTGAAGGTCAGATAAAGTGCTTCACAGATAAGAAAAAGCTAAAGGAGTTCATCACCACCAAACCAATATTATATAAAATGCTGAAAGATATTCTTTAAGAAGAGGAAGAAGAAAAAGATAAAAATATAAATTATGAACAATAAATATACATCTATCAACAAATGAATCTAAAAATCAAGTGTATTAATAATCTAATGAACAGGATAAACTGGTGAATATAACAGAATCATGGACATAGAGAGGGAATGGACTGACAATTCTTGGGGAGAAAAGGGGTGTGGGAAGTGCAGCAAGAGACTGGACAAAAATCATGCAAAAATGGGAGAGGGCAGTGGCAGGGGAGGTGAGGGCAGAGGGTGGGATGGGTACTGGGTGGAGGGGAGGTATAGGGGGATAAAAAAGGGGAAACAATGTAATTAATAAACTGAACAATAACGATAAAAAAAGAAAGAAAATTCCAATAGCATTTTTATAGAAAATAGAAAAAAATCCTAAAATTCATATGGTATCACAAAAATCCCTGAATAGCCAAAGGAATTATAAGAAAGAATAACAAAGTGGAACTATAACACCTCATTTCAAACTATATTACAATGTTATAATAATCAAAACAGTATGGGGCTGACATTAAAACAGACAAATCTAATAGATCAGAGAATACATAAACCCATTCACATATAGTCAACTAGTATTTTGCAAGAGCCAACAATACTCAATGGGGAAAAGATATTTTTTAAATAATTTTTTGGGAAAACTAGATATTCACATACAAGAGAATGAAATCAGACTATCTTATGCCACTCACAAAAAAATTATCTCAAGTGCTATTTTAAAAACTTAAAATGTAAGACCTAAAACTACAAAACTCCTAAAAGAAACATATAGAAAAATATCTATTACTTAAATCATGGCAATAATTTTTTTGATATGACAGTAAAAGCACAAGAAACAAAACTAAAATTAAACAAATGGGACTGCATCTAATTACCACCTTGTCTGATTATCATTTTACAAAGAATTGAGCAATATCAAAAATACACAAGAAAGATCCTGATTGCTTTGCCCCTTCCATCAATATATCTTCTCCCTCTTCCTTCTCGCTCATTAAGGCTGAGTTCAGTTTTATTCTGGGAAATAGATTCTTAAGATTATGATTTTGCAGTTGCTTTAGGACTATTTAAAATGCTACACAGCTCTATGTCTGGAACTAAAACTCTCAGAAGCACATTGCAATTCTCTTTGGCAGAGGTTCCCTAAAATGGGATTCCCTTCAAGTTCTGCACCCCAGCTCTTCTTTTTTTGTGCCCGGTCACTTCTTCTGTTATATATTCAGATATTCAGATGATAAGGAATTATATTTTCTGTGAGTCTCTGCCAGACTGTCCCTCCCATGAATCACTCCGACATCAGGACTTTCCTCTCTTCACTCTCTTTACTGATTTTTTGAGTTTTGCTGCAATTTTCTGAAAAGTCTTCTTGTAATGTTGCTTTTCAAGTGAGCAATTTTTATATGTGTCTTCAATAAGAATCCCTTTACTAGAAAAATTCAGTCCAAATTTACTGGAACATGAAAACTTAGAAGCCAAAGAAAGAAATTTACTCAGATGGGAGCTAGTCCAAGGACTCATGCCAGCAAGGTGTTTACCAAGCCTATGCTAACAGGGAATGACTTTAAACAACAATCAATTGCTTGGTATGGGATCAGTTTTCCCCCACATATTTGATCACTGTGAAAGATAAGATTTTAATTACCTTTTGCAAAAAAAAGCACATTTTAAGTTTTCTTTGCTAAACTATTTCATAACCTTTAAAGTCTATTTCCAATAATAAACAGTATAAATGGCATAACATATTTTGTTGCTGCTATATGAATACAGAACTTTTGTTATGTAAGATGTAGTCTCAATATTATATGCACAAGAACTCAAACATGAAATTCCGGCAAAGCTATTCCTATGAGCCAATAGAATTATCTATACTTCCTTTACTTGCCAGGGATATAATTGCTTCATAATGAACTGACAAGAGAAACAATTCTAAGTGAACTGCTGACAAATTAAATGGATCCATTTAATTGGCATTTGGGGAGATATTTTCTGCCTGTTTGCTAAAGGATATAACTCTATTATGGAATGAAAACTTACTCAAATTTGAGAGAGTAGAAAGTGCATGGACTTTGAAGACAGACATAGAATAGGTCATTTAATCAACATTAACCACAGTTTTTTCATTTATAAAACAGGAATAAGTAAACTTACTGCTCTTATTATCAGTAATACAATACACAAATTATCCACTATATCAGCTGACACACAACTGGTCAATAAATGTATTATTAAAAGTGAAAACTTCTTTAAAATATGAGACATAAGTAATACCTTTTTCCAAAACCTATTTTGGGCCTTCAAACATTCAGATAAATAGAAATTAAAAGGAGCCAAGGGAGATTTTGCATCCTTTTTTTTACTTTATTTTTATTGTTTACATTATTACAGATGTCCCCATTCCCCCCGCCCTCTGCTTTGCCCACCTCCCTCCTACTTTCGCCCCACCTTTTCTCTGACCATCACCATGCTGTTTTCTGTGTCTAAGAACTCCGCATATATGTTCTTTGGCTAATCCAGTGGTTCTCAACCTTTCTAATCCCTCGACACTTTAACACAGTTCCTCGTGTTGTGGTGACCCCCAACCATATAATTATTTTCATTGCTACTTCACAACTGTAATTTTGCAACTGTTAATGAATTGTAATGTATTTGATGGTCTTGGGCTCCACAGCTGCAGTACAATAGCCTAAGACCATCGAAAAACACAGATATTTACATTACTATTCATAACAGTAGCAAAATTAGTTATGAAGTAGCAAAGAAAATAATTTTATGGTTGGGGGTCACCACAATACGAGGAACTGTGTTAAAGTGTCATGGCATTGGGGGGGGGTGATATTTAATACCATAAAATAAGAATATCAATGACCTCTAGGAAACCACAGATAAAATTAAATGCACATTAAAGCTCAACAAATGAGAAATTGAAGAAAAGACCAGCACATTTGGATGATTTGTCATTTTAAGTTCTTCATGAATGAGCCTTAAAGCTAAAATTAATTTTTTTAAAAAAACAAAAAAATTTAGGTGATCAACTAAGACTGAGCTTTTTTGTTCTTTTGATTACATTCAGACATAATAACCTATTCTTCACTTTTATTTAAATTCAGTTCACAAAACATTCCTAGAAGTCATTTCTGGATATAGGAAAACCATCCTGATTTACACTAATTTATATGAAGAATCCACAAGCAAACACCTAGAAAACCTAATTAACATTTGATGATTCTGAACTGTAATAACCAGGAAAGTTTCTAACAACAGAGACCCAGTCCTACATGTCAGATCTGTTTCCAGATATCAAGGACTCCTTGTTCTTTGTCACATTGAATAAAATTAAGTAATCCCTGAGATTACTTAATTATAACTTTTTTTTCTGTACCTAGAATAAAGGCTTTGAAAATCAAGTCCTAAAGCAAATGAAAACAAATTTAATAGATCCCTACTAGTAAATCACTTTAACTGCTGTTTGAATCTTCATGTCATTTTTCTTGGCATATTACCCAATTACTTTTTTAAATTACTAAACACTAGAGCTTTCTATAGTGGATGTTTATCTCGGCTGCTGCTGTCTTTTGTTTCCTCCTAAGTCTAAGCTTTGCCTTCTAGTTCTAATTTGATTACCTTCAGATGTACTTCTAGTTTCTTCCATGCCTCTTTTATTGGCTCATACAGTTACTTCCTTTTCAAGAGTGAAAATATTATTTCCAGACTCCTGCTCCCATCCTTTTCTGACTCCAGGGACACTCCCTCCTACCATAGCATTACTGACGGTGATTTATTTCCCCTATTTGAGATTGAATCAACTCATATAATTCTGCTTTTATAAATATTTTCTGATAAAGTATTCTACACAGCCTGTGCACACAGTATTTGCAGAAAGAAATCATAAAAAGCATGATATTAAATAAGGAGCTGGTGGAGCAGGCTAGGGATTTCTTGTTTGTTTGTTTTTTTTAGATAAACCATACAACAAAATGTCTAATTTATTACAGGGGAAAAATATAACTCTTAAGCAGAATTTGTTCTGGAAGTGTAGAAACAAATTAAAATAGAGTCGTTTATGTCAGGAACAAAATGCAGATGGCCAAGGAAGGCACATAAAGGACACATAGCTTAATCCTACAGGAATTTACAATTCTTAGAAATCAGCAGAGGAAACCAGCCAATCCCCAAATGCCAAGTTTGTTATCTCTAGACCTCCTTATTCCCCTGACTCAGCCAACCAATCAGCTGAAAAAGCCAAGTAACTTTCCTGTTTACCCCATAAAAATGGCTTAATTTATGAGCAAATCAGAGTTCATGCTCCCATAGCCTTGAGTTTCCCAGTTTGAAAGCTTGCAATTAACAACTTTCTGTTTACTTAGTATGCAGAGCTTGGGTTTTGACACAGGGCCACAAAAAGAAGGAGGAGGAGTAAGAAGAGGAGGAAGAGAAAGGAAGAGATAGAGGAGTTTACATTTATTTCTAAATCAAAGAGGTAATAAGAAGTGTGTAGGTATTTGTGAGTTATACACTAGAAAACAATTTGCCTTTTTTTAAAGAGAAAAGATGACTCAGTAAATAATATAGGTTCCTGTACATATAAGAATATTTTCAATTGAGAAAGCCTGTGGAAGCCTATAAATTAAGACTATTAGGTAAGGTTACAAAACTGCATTTCGAGGGATAGACAGAAATGTTACTGCAGAATTTCAAAAAAAACAAAAACAAGTGAAGAGCAGGCTAGGGGTTTTCCGACTTTTACTATTCAAACTCAAAGAGAAAAGATACCATCACCTATATCCCAAATATTTTACTTTGAGGCTAATATGCGTTTAATGACAATTATTCTGACTTATTAGGTCTTATCTAAAACATTGTGCACTGTCCTTGTTTGCATGATAAAAATTTTGTAAAAATTACCCCTAAAAAATTAAGTAACTTACTTACACACGCAGTTCAGAGCTGCTGCCAGAACCCCTCTTCCCAGCTGGAGGCCAGCTCTCGTGGAATCTCAGCAAATTTATGGAGAGCCCAGGGATGAGAAACACCTGGGTACCTCCCTTGACACCTGACCCAGAAGCCCTTCTTCCCAGACTCATCAGCAAGCAGTCTGGCTCACATCATCTATCAAGTAAACTCCAAACCTCAGCAATACAATACCTTCTGCCACCAGTCAGAGATACTAGTACAGTGCCCTGGGGCTCATCCCTGGGTTCTGCCACAGGTTGGGAACCAGCATCTGGCTCAAGGCTGGGCAAGATCCCCCAGGCCTGAGTGAACTGCCCATGCTGGAGCTGCAAATCTCTGACATCTGGGAGGATGAAGACCTGGGGCAGCAACTCAGGCTTCCAGTGGAGTTGCTGGGGCTCCAACCCCATGTCTGCCAAAGTCCAAGGCTACAAGCAACCCAACTGCACATTATTGGGGCCAGTAGTTCTGTGCAGCGCCCAGTAGCAGCAAGTGGCCTAGAAGTCATCTCAGGAGATCCCTTATCTGTCTGTTCCCACAGGTTTTTCCCTGAAGAACAATTGGGGCAATTGGGGCAATTGCTCTCTCCTGGAATGTAAATTGGTTCAGTCATTATGGAAAACAGTATGGAGGTTCCTCAAGTTTTTAAAAAGAGAACTACTATTGTATTTGATTATATTTGACCCAGCATTTTCACTTCTGGGTATATAATCAAAGGAAATGAAAACAGGATATTGAAGAGATATATGCACTCCTATGCATATTGCAGTATTATTGACAATAGCCCAGATCTGGAAAAAAAAAATCCTAAGAGTCAACAAATGAATGGATAAGATGGGGTGTGTGTACATACAATGGGATATTATTCAAACACAAGGAAAGGAAATCCTGCCATTGTTAATAACATGGATGGACCTCGAGAGCATTATGCTGTGGACGCAGCCACATGCTGACCTGACAAGCTCTGGGGAGGCTTGCATGGCAGTCTCACAAACTCAGAGACCTAAAAAAAACACAAAAGATGGTCTGAAAATTAAATATTTAACTACAAACAGTTTATAGTGGGTAGTTATGTCCTAGGCTGATACTCTCCCTGACAAAGATCAACTTAGATCTTTACTGAGCCCGTTTGCCTTTTTGCCTCTAAGACAACTTATCTGTGAGATGTCTGGGTAACTTGTAACTGCCCTTTTTCTGGAGCCCCTGTGACAAAACCAGATGTGGTGAGCCCCAGGACAGATACCACAAATTCCTTCATTATCATGTTAATTGTTCCTGCACTCACCTAAGCATGTGTCCATCATCTTACTTTTTATCCAATCCAAGGTGTTTCCCACTGCTTTGTTTTATCCCACCTTCTTAATCAATCACCAATGAATTTCATGTAACCCATCTACGTCATGTCCCTCCTTTGATTGCAATGTATATGATAGGTATCTCCCTCCCAACTGGTGGGCGGAGTTATGATGTAATTGACATCTGCCTCAAAGACATTGAGCCACCAATCAATCACATACCAGAGTGCCCTGTGTCCCACCCCTTCCCATTCCGCCCTGGGCCCAACCCCTGCCTTAAAAAGGGTGTCTCGGTGCGCCACGTGGCACCTTTTCTCCCGGACTGTTCTCCCAGGCAGTCCACTGTTCTCCCAGGCAGTCCACAGTCCGGGAGGTGGTCCATCTGGGTCCCCTTCTCCCCACCCCTGCTCTCTCTGCCTTCACCCAGCACATGAGCTCTTTCTCCCTTGGGAAGGGTCTCCTCAATAAAGTCTGTGTCCTGGTACCCTGCTCTCTCTCTCTCTGCTCCTTCTGTTTCATCTTTCAGTATAAATACAGACATTTTCTGGAGCACCATCTCAAATTCGTTGAGGTTCTGCTTCCCAGCATATGTCGACAGTTTGGCTCAAATAAACTCACAAAAATTATTTACAGGTTTCAATGTTGTTGTTTTTTTACGATAACAATGCTAAGTGAGGAAAGTGTAAGGTTTTACACCGCCGTGAGAGAAACTGCAGGCATGGAGTCCAAATGATTGAGCGAATTAATCAGGCTTTATTGGGGGACTCTGTGCGGGTTCACAGGCTCCGGGGGAATGGAGCCGGGGAAGCTGCGCCCTGTGACTGGGGCCAGGGGAAAGGGAAAAGAGGGGACCCAGTCGGACCTCCTCCCGGACTGCCTGGGAGAACAGTCTGGGAGAAAAGGTGCCACGTGGCACACTGAGACACATTTTAAAGGGCCGGAACAGGCAGGGGTTGGGCCCAGGGCGGAATGGGAAGGGGTGGGACACAGGGCACTGTGGTATGTGCTTGATTGGTGGCTGAATGTCTCTGTCAATTATATCATAACTCCGCCCACCAGTTGGAGGGGGTACCTATCAGAAAGGCAGAGAAAAACAAATACTAAATGATAAAATATGTTGAATTTTTAAAAGTCTAATTGATAAAAACAAAGAATAGAATGGTTGTTGCCAGAGGCTAGGGCATAGGAAAACTTGGAATATGGGGAGGTATTAGATAACACTGGAGTAGTAATCATATCACAATATATAATTATATTGAAACAGGAGTTTTTAGGGGTGAAAAAGACAGATTTTAGGAAATTTTGGAATTTAAGGGGACCATGGAGGAAGCACAGGGCTACAGAGCAGCAGAAGGTGTATTTTCATAAATAAATAGGAGAGCCTAAAAGCTGCAATAGGTACATTTCCATAGAATGAGGAAGGAGGGAACAGCAAAAGGTCTATATTTGCAAAATAAAGAGAAGGAAGCCCTTCTTCCCTAAAGAGAGAAAGAGAGCTCGAAGGGAATAGGAAAACAATAAGAAAGGAAGGGGTGGGGGAAGAACCTCCCAGGTCCCAAGTGAGGTTCCACCTTTGAACCCAGGAGTTACCAGTCTAAGGGAATGATAACCAGTCTAAGGGAATCATGACCAATCAGAGGGGATACGAAGGCACCAGGATCTGCAGCCTTTATAAGCCATAGGGAAAAGGAACTCAGTGGGACCCTTGCGCTGCCCTCCCCCCCCCCAGAGGAATCCTTTATGTGGGACTCTTTCCCTCTCCTCTTGTGGGAGTCTGTATTTGTTTTTCAATAAATCTTCACCTTTGCTATACCACCTTCTGTTCATGGATTCATTCTTTGACTCTGGCAAACAATCAATCCGGTTCCAGTCCAAAAATTCTGCTTCAATATCAATATGTTTTATACCTTAATCCCACACTATGTCAGTTATATCTCAATAAAAACAAATTTTAAAAAAGAACTTATTGCACCTTACTGTGTATAATTATCTCAACATGTTTTACAACTTAAACCTACAACAATGTTCTATGTGAGAACAGAAAGGACCTCCACCCCAAATTTGGTTCAGATGTCGAGATACAATCACACACACACACACACACACTCACACACACATACTCCAAAAGCCTGTGAAAAGGTTTATTACTTACACATTTGAAAAAAATACTGGCATTAAAAATATATAAAGAATTCCTAGAGCTCAATAATAAATACCCATGTAACCCAGTATAATAAAGCAAAAATTTAAACAAACTCTTTACCCGCACACTTATGTAAGTGGTCAATAAGCATATGAAAAGGTCTTCGACATTGCTGGTTCATCAGACAAAACAAATTAAAATCACAAGAAACCATTATATGTATTTTAAATAACTAAAATTAAAAAGTTTGAAATAACTGCAGGGAGCTTTCATATATTACCATGAGAGTCTAAAATATTACAACTGCCTTGGCAAACTGTTGGCAGTTTCTTAAACAATTAAATAGCAACTTTTATCATAATAAACAAAAATTGGAAATAATGCAGAGATCCATCAACAGGAAAATTGATTAATGGTGTCATCTTCACAAAATGGGATACCACTCAGCAATTAATATTTATAAACTACTGAAGCCTGCATCAGTATGACATGAATCAGTTCCAAGAATAAAAAGCTGGACACAAAATTCTATGTGGAAGAAATTAAAGAATCAGGAAAATTAATCTATACTAATAGATATCACATTAGCAGTTACTCCTGAGTGGGGAGTATATTAAAGAAAAAGGAAATGAGTAAATTTTTGGGGGTGATTGGAATGTTTAAATCTGAATATGTATTTGTCAAAATTGATTGGAAGGTATATTCAAAATATATATTTCATGTGTAAAATATATAAATAATGTAAAAAATTAGGCATAATTATAAAAGCAATAATAAAACAATCACTGATTGAAATAAAACAAAGCAAATGAATGGAAAGAATTTTATTTAAAAACCCTCAAGTTATTGACAAAAAGAAAGACTAAGTACAAAGATGTTAAATTTTGTTTTGTTTTTAATTTTTCAATTATAGTTTACATTCAATATTATTTTGTACTAGGGGCCGGGTGCACAAAATTCATGCATGGGTAAGGTCCCTAGGCCTGCTGGCCATCAGGGCCAATCTGTGGGCCAGACAGCATGGTGATCAGGGGGCCACCACTGGCACCTGCTTTGGCCAGCTTGGTGCTGCCCGCTTGTTGGCCCTGCCCCCAAATATTGTGGGTTTGCTCCCTCTGTGGGAGGTGACCAGCAGGGTGATCAGGGGGAAGCACTAGCCTGCTCACTAGCCAGCCCCACCCCCTACCTGCTGCCACCTACTCACTAGCTAGCCCCGCCATTTACCAGTTGCCTCCCTGTACAGGAGAACTGGCAGGGCGATCAGGGTGCCCCCACTGGCACCCACCTTGGCAGGCCTGGGGGCCTGGGGATTAGGGACAGCTCCTGCATTGAGCATCTCCCTGGTGGTCAGTGCGTGTCATAGCAACCAGTCATTCCACTGGTCGTTCTGCTGTTTGCATATTAGGCTTTTATTATATAGGATTAATCTGAGGTGTAGAGCATAGCTTAAAAACCATATTCTTTATGAATTCGTGCACCAGTGAGGTCCAGCCAGCTCGCCCTGATGGGGACCCCCGATTGGGTTGGGGGTGCCTGCTAGGGGGCAAGACCAGCTGGGATGAGGGACCATGGTCATTCCAGTTGTTCTATTCTTCCAGCCTAGGCCCACCAAGCACTGAAGACAAAAGATGTTTCCATCACCCAGGAAATTATAAAGGATTTAGAAACAGAGACCAAGACCAAAAGGCTCCTATCACTTCTGTAACTCAGGAAATTACCAGGGTTTTAGGAGCTGTGCCAGGAACTAAGGATGGATATATATGTACAGTCAGAATGGTAATAGTAGTCTAATGCTACATCACCACATAGGCAATTTCTGTTGCATAATAAGATATATATATATATATATATATATATATATATATATACACACACACATATATCTTTTTGTGCAACAGAAATATATATATTTTTTATTATGCAACAGAAATATTTTTCTTCATTCCTGTTGCATAATAAGAAATATTTCTCATTATACAACAGGAATGAAGAAAAATATTTTGACTTATGAAGTTTTAAGATGAGCCTAACTAAGGAAGGGAGTAATTTCTCCCTACATTTCCATAGGATAAATGTAACTGTTACAGGATATATAAATATGATAAAATGGAGTCCAGTATGTGCTGGGAGTGAAGCAAAAAAAAAGAGAGTGGACTTCCTAAGAGGAAGCAGTCATGAAATATTTAAAAACTAGGAAAGGATTCAGAAGAACATTTACATGGGTAGAAATGAAAAAGGGGGAAATAGAGAATGAGTTCTTGGCAAGGGTTTGCCCTGATCATAGATTTTAGTTACAGTAATATGTATTCTTGAGCCAAAGATGGATGGTAACTACAGTAGTCCACACTTTTGATTTACTACTCTACTCTCTAATTTGTATTTAGCACTTTATTAGCTACAGTCCGGTTTGAAAAACAGACACCATGTTTTTACTCACAAACCTACCTCTCATATTTCTTTGTTAACAATATTCCAACCCCCCCTTATCCTCAGGGGATACCTGAAACCAAAGACAATACTAAAACATATTTAGACTATTTTTTCCCCAATACATACATATTGATGATAATGTTTAATTCATAAATTAGGCACAGTAAAGAACCAACAGCAACTAATAATAAAATAGAACAATTTTAACAATATACTATATTAAAAATTATGTGCTTTCTCTCAATCTCTCTCAATATAATTTATTGTACTATACTCACCCTTCCTATGACGATATGAGATGAAAAATTACCTATTTGGTGCCATAGTATTAGGCTACTATTATCATTCTGACTGTACATAACAAGCACTCTGCAGCTTCTTTTTGGCATATCCAAATTGCCACCATCACTGCTCTTGCTCGTGGGGCTAATATTAAGTAGAATAAGTGTTATTTAACCCACAACACAGTAACAGTCAATCTAATAACAGAGGTGGCTACCAATTGACTACCAGATGAATACTTAGATAGCATGGGGACACCACCCAAGCAACAGACGAGTTAACTCTGGGGGGGGGGAAGTGCGTGAGATTTCATCACAGTACTGGGTAGAATTTGTTTATTTCTGGAATATTTCATTTAGTATTTCTGGACTATGGTTAACTGAAGTCAAGGAATGGAACATACCACTATTAGAAGGGGAAGAGGGGGAACTTCTGTATTCTAAGTTTTAATGATCAAGGAAAACTGCTAACCACTGCCCTTGAATATATGTAACTAAAGCCAAGTTGACAGTGAAGTGACATACTATAACATGAGAAACAGTGAGCCTTGTGAGATGAGGATGCACACTTTCTTCCTAATGCCCATCAGCCACTCTGCTCTGCGGCTTCCATGTCATTTATCAGGGGAAAATCAGCAGCCGTGCAATGAGCATGTGGAAGATAGGGCACACTGTTTAAGTATGCAAGATAAAGTGCGCATATAAGGATTAAAATCATGTTTATATTGTACAATATGTCCCAATATGAAACTTAAAACCTGGTTTTGGAGGCAAGATGGAAGTTGTGACAGCATAACCTACTTAATGTTTAATCTTTCTGAACAGGAGTAAAACTATGACTGGATTAGATGCCAGGCAGATTTTTCTTAAAAAGTATATATTATGTAATTTAATACATCCTTACCTTAAATATTAGTAGACTTCATGATGCATAAAGAAATATTTTAAGCATTTTCTTTCGCTCGATAGCTAATTAGTGAGGAATAATGTGATGGGTAGGTAGAAGAGGCATCAGAGAAAAAGACCTTTTTTCCTAAAGGAGAGCAGAGAACTGAAATAATGGATAACAGTGTTGGAAAATTTGTTTCCTTCAGATCTTGAGATTCTCTCATTCTAAGTCATGAAAGTTCATGGCATATAAAGGTTATATACTAAAAGTTGTATATTTTAAAAGGCACTCCATCCTTGCCAGTGTGATCATAGCTTGTTTTCTTGTCTTTTTCTGCCAATAGTGATATCAATTAATATTTAGTTAAAAATTTATCTGGGTCATGTACTGTGTAGTGTGAGACTTTTTACAAACATTGTCTCTAGCTTTTAAAAGACCTCTGAAATGTGCATAGCATCATATTAAATGCCTAAATGAGGAAACTAGGTTCAGAGATGTTGAGCCTTTGTCCAAGGAGCTAGAATAAAGGACGGTGCTAGAATATGACCTTAGATTTGTGAAATTGTCATCTGTGATCCTTCCATGTGCTGTAGTTGTAGACTCCGGGAGAACAAGTCTAGTCCTCTTCATTCTCCCCCAAAGCAACAGGCACAATGCTTTCCACATTGTGGGTGATCAATGAGCCTTTATTTATCTGACATGAACTTGGTAAGGCATAGTAGTCATGGGCAACCAAGACTTATGGTCCTAATCAGGGCCCTGCCACCAATTAATTGTAGGACTATATTATCAATTCACTAATAGTATCAACTTCTTCAATTATAAAATGTATACAATGAGAATTTAAAAGTTGTAAGAAATAACCTTGGCCAGTTGTTCAGTGGTTAGAGTGTGGGCCCATATATGGAAGACAACCAATTGATGTCTCTCCCTCTCCTCCCCACTCTCGTTATCTTCCCCACCCCTCCTCCCTCCCTTCCAGTCTCTCTAGAAATCAATAGAAAAAATATCCTCGGATGAGTATTAAAAAAAATTGTAAGAATTAAATTATAGCATATACTATAAATTATTGTACATGTAGTATAAAGCTACTCTACATTCACTCATATTTCTGTCACCACATCTGCCAGTCAAGAACATTGGTTCATGCTTTTAGATTTCTCCCATGGAGTACACATTTTTTATCCTCTCTTTTTGTATGTATTCATAGAATGGCAGCCTCAGGGAATTTTTTCTAACAGTGGTAGGACATAATATAGGGTTTAGGACCTAATCTATTTCTTAGGCCATAACCCAACACATTTTTTGGTCACTAATCTATACTTCTGGTGCATCTCCCACAGGCAGCAATATATATCAATGAGTTTTAAACTATCTTATATTGCTCTTTTTTTTTTACGAATACTTCCTAGCTCAGTCCCAACACTATTTGGTTAAGCTTGTCAAAAATATTGAGTTGTCTGGGAAATTTTATGGGATAATGGAAATGTGTTTTTGCTCCTTTTGATTCTATTAAAATAGTAACTGGCTTGCTTGAGCTATAAATTGTATGATACATGGCAGTGCCCAGGGTCCAATTATCATAGTTTATGAGGCTGGTCTGAACAGCATCTCCTGTAACTAGGATGAAAGACATGAGTTGAAGGGCAAAGTGACCTACAGAAAATTTAAATTTTTGAATTGCTGGTCAAAATGTTCCAAATAGTAAGTCTGTGTATCTTTTAAGACAGGCTGAGAATATTCTGAGGGAGAAATGTAACCCATTGTTCAGTGAATACCAAGAAAAGCTTCAAGCTTCCTGATGCAATATTACATGGTTACTTTAAATTTTCTTCAAGGAAAATGGCTAAAGGATTAACTGCTTCTCAAAAATATCCTTCTCTTTTATGCTTTGCTATCTTTCTTGAAGCCTAAGCACTTACATTCTTGTCTGATAGTAAATATACAGTAGCAGGATTTTATCTAACTTAATATTTGAGGCTTGAAACTCTGTTGGAGATACTGTGCATGTCCTGGAACACCAGTGTTTAAGTTGAAAGATTATAAATTTGAAAAAACATGGACATGAACACAGAGAATGAGTTTACATTTTTTTCTGCCCTGAAAGGTCCCTACCCCTGCCTTTATATCTTAAACAAGATTGTGCTTTTTTTTATCAAATAAGTCAGGAGGTCAACTGTTTCTATCTTTGTCCAAGTATTGTGTTCACTTGATTGTCCAGGAGACATATTTTCTTTGGCTACTAACTTCATCCATTTTTATTTTATTTTTTATATATTTTATATATATATATATATATTTTTTTTTTTTTTACAGAGCAGAAGGGAGAGGGATAGAAAGTCAGAAACATCGATGAGAGACATCGATCAGCTGCCTCTTGCACGCCCCCCACTGGGGATGTGCCCACAGCCAAGGTACATGCCCTTGCCAGAATCGAACCCGGGACCCTTCAGTCCGCAGTCCGATGCTCTATCCACTGAGCCAAACCGGTCTTGGCTAACTTTATCCATTTTTAAAGATAGAAACCCGCACCTGAAAACTATATACTCATGTTGACCAATGTCACCCCAATAAATTTAATTTTTCTAAAAAGATGCTCAACTTTTATTTATTTATTTCTGAAACCTTAAGATCCATATCATATGGTCATGCAGCCTTGGTGGATACAATGATTAAATTATTTGACTCCATACTATAAACTTTGTTAACTACTGTTGAAGAAAACAGTTTCACATCTGTAAAATATCCTATACAATAAAGAGCTAATATGCTAATTAGCCAGACAGCAGAACAACCATCCAGAACGGCCAGTGGGTGGGGCTTCAGGGCCATGAGGCAGCTGGGGTCATCGGGCAGCTGAGGCTGCAAGGGCCGAGCCCCTTGCTTGAATTTCATGCATCGGGCCTCTAGTGGGTAATAATTGTACCTACTTCCATGGTTGGTCTAAAGATAAAGTGACAATACACAGGCCTGCCATTACACAAACATTGTAAATATGGTATTATACAATCATTTATCATAAAATGATGTCAGACAACTGATTATGATTAGTTTCAGCCATTTACTGCATACTAGATAGTAATACTAGATATTCTATTTTCTAGACCTCAGTTAAGTAGTGGATAAACACATCTTTTATTATACATAACATCATAGATTATTAGAGCCATCAGGAAACTTAGAGAATACCAAGTTCAACTGCTGACTGCATAAATAAAAGGTCTTACATTCAGAGAGTAGAGATAACTTGTTTCTAATCATACTGCTTATAACAAGAAATGAATTATAATACATGTCTCCTCTGAATACTAGATCCAAAGATTTTCCTGAGACACTCTGCTGAATATACAAAATTAGACTTAACAATTTGTCCCTGACATTATTGATTAGTGTAGTGAGCTAGAAATTGTCACTATGGTTTCAGTGGAACTAGCTCTTAGACAGAGATCTACCACAGGTGTGGAATGCAGGAGAAAGATTTTGTAACCTGCTTAGTGTCAAGGCCACTATTTTCTCCTGTTGCCTAAGCTGATACATTGATCTGCTGTGGAAGGAGGTGCCATTAGATGTGATCCTTTCAGATGCCGAGTGCTGTCTGTCAGAGCAGAGGGTGAAGGTCCCCTATAACACAATCATGAGGAAAGTGGTCTCCTGGGCTTTATAGGCAGTAGCAAACACACTCTCTCCTGAAGCAGAAGGAAATATGTGTGATTGAAATCAGGCTTTTAATAAGGCACACCTTACCTGGCAGAAGAAGTAGTAATTTAGATCAGAAGAGGAGTAATGCTGTAAGAGAGTGGTTCTCAAAAAAAAAAAAAAAAAAAAAAGAGTCATCTGGGAGATTTTTAGAACTACAAATCTCAAAATCCACTACAGAGATTATGATGAATATATTCTGGGGATATACCTAAAGGTATTTTTTAAACATCCTGGTTGACTCTAATGTGAAACCAAGGGTTAAGAACCATAAACCTAAAAGTAATTTTCTCACTGAGCCTCCACCTTGAAAATTGAAGATTGTCATTATATGTATCATTTCCATTCATCCTTTCTTTCATTATCTTGAATATTAATTAAATATTCTTATGCATCTAACATGAAACTAGATGTTGAGATTATAGCAATGAGCTTTAAAGGGAAGAAAGACCATCCGGCCAGTGTGGCTCAATAGTTGAACGTCAACCCATGCACCAAGAGGTCACTGGTTCGATTCCCTGTCAGGACACATCTCTGGGCATGCTGGAGGCAGCAGATAGATGCTATTCCTCTCTCGTTGGTTGATGTTTATATCTCTCTATCCCTATCCCTATCTCTCTCTAAAAATCAATAAAAACATTTTTTTTAAAAAAAAAGGAAAGAACGGAAAGGCCTTGCTTTTACCATTGGCACTGACTGGATCTCCACAAATTTTCATTTTAAATCAAAGTAAAGAAAGAAAGAAAAATGAGGGAAGTGCTATTTGTAGATAACATGATCTTATATGGAGACATGTTAAAAAAAATCCACCAAAAAACTATTAGAATTAATCAGCAAAGTTGTAGGATAAAGATCAACATGTAAAAATTAGTTTTGCTTCTCTACAATTTGAAAAGAAAAATTAATAAACCTATTCCATTTTCAGTAGCACCCAAAAGGATAAAGTAAGAATAAATTAAACCAAGGAGATGAAGGATTTGTACCCTGAAAACTATTAAGTCATTGCTGAAAGTCATTAAAGAAGATCTGTAAATAAAAAGATATCTCATGTTCATGGATTGAAACACAATATTGTTGAGATGGTAAAGCCACCTTCAAATAATCTAGATGTATAATTCCTATCAAAATTCCAATGATGCCTCTCTTTATATTTTTTACTGACATGGAAAATCCAAACTTGAAACTTGTGTGTAATTCAAAGGAGCCTTACATAGCCAAAACAATATTAAAAAGATATCAAAGTTACAGATTTCTATGTCCTGACCCTCTTAATGTATCTTATTTTATACATTCCTTCTATCCCCTCTCACCTGTAGATGGTAAAAGAATCCTTGTTTTGTAACTGAGCTGCAGGACCCTGGATCTCATACCACTCTTATTAGACATAAAGAAGTAATTGATAAAATTTAAGAATTTGTTGAGTATATGCAGTACAATACCATAGTAGGTCCAATGAGCAAACATGGTAAAGTCAAAGCAAAGCTGCACATAGTAGTAAGTTGAATTGGCAAACACCTATGGTGTGAGATTTTTAATATATCTAAAACACTGCTATGCCTGAAATTCAATTTGCAATCTCATATAAATATTATGAGGGAAGATTCAGGAATTGCATTTTTTAAGAGGCAAATATTCCAGAATAGGAAACAAAGTAAGCCAGTAATCATTTTATTTCTTTCACACAATAAAATTTCTTTCCTCCATGCAGCTGAGAACAATTAAATTAAGACAACAGTCATTTAGCTGGAGCTTTTTAAATATATTGTTGATTTTTTTTACAGAGAAGAAAGGAAAGGGACAGAAAGCTAGAAACATCTTTTGAGAGAGAAACAACGATCAGCTGCCTCCTGCACAACCCCTACTGGAGATGTGCCTGCAAACAAAGTACATACTCTTAACCAGAATTAAACCCCGGACCCTTCAGTCTGCAGGCCGACACTATCCACTGAGCCAAACCGGTTTTGGCTCATCTGAAGCTTTTGACAGGAATAATAGTGAGTAAATTTTACCAGGACATAGACTAGAAGTGGAAGAGGGAATATCTCATCAACTACAAACTGTAGGAAATTTCTAGCCATTCAGAAAAAAAGGAAGTGGCCAGAAGAGATGTAACCACAAAGATAAGAACAGAATTCTGTCTTCTTCATCAAAATTTTTCAAAACCTAACTCTTAAGTACCTAGGGAAGAAGTCATTAATGGGTTTTCATATTATAGAAGTGACTCTAAGCAATAGTTACTGAGTGCTCTGTAATTCTGCATGATTTTTCTGAGCAGAAAAGATGCCAGAAAAGCAAAATATAAAGGAATCTTTGAAGCTAGAGCACAAGAATCCTGAGGCTCTACCTTGACAATTTGGATCTATTTTACATTTTGTGTCCCTTAGTTTCTTTTAAATAATGGATTCCATCAAATAGTTGATAGGATGATTATTAATAAGTAGATAATGGATGGACAGATAGAAAGATGGATAATATATAGGTACAAAGAATAGTCCTTGATTCCTGTGGTGATCTTATCCCTATGTTTTCCTCAAGGATGGACCCACATTGAGTTGCTTTGAGCAACAAAGTGTTATTTAAGAGTGATCTCTGAGTATGTCTTGTAGAAGTGCAATTCATATTACAGAGTCTCTGTTTCTAGCCCTTACACTATCTTGTTTCTAATACAACTTTTCTCTTCATTTACCTGGAAAAATTCAGTCATATAATGCTCTTCTAATTGTCTTTGCAAACTCAATAGCTCTATTTAATGAGATTCAAATTTTTTAAATAAGTAAGTTATGATAAAAACAACTTATGAAAGGAATTAATGTTAATATCAAGAATGAGAACAAATATACGTGATAAGGGTAAAATAAACTATCAGAGCCAAAGTTTCCAATCAGTAAAACTTTTCAATTATCTTCTTCAACAATGAACAAAAAGTAATGTTTAAGTATTTAAGTACTTGTACTTTTCCTTTCTTAAATATTCCCTTATTCAGAAATCAGAGGTAAATCTTATACCCACTCTGTATAAACAGCGTCAATAACTTTTTCACATTTTCTTGTTTGCCTTACCTGCTAGGGAAATTCCCAAAATGAGGAATAAAAATAGATATTCAGAGACCACTGTGGTTATTTGATTCATCATCTTGTCACCAGAGTAAAATTCACATAATTTAATTCCCGCCCTCCTGTCTCTGTATTTTCTCTGCTACCTGTCACAGGAGGGCAATGTGGATGCATACTAATGAGACCAGGCTAGGCAGCCACCCAAAGCATTTTTCACAGCCTGAAGTGTCTCAATGATATTTACAAAACTCTCTGAGAGAACAGTTGCATAAGCAGTTGTCAACCTTAAGAGAGTTTAGGAGACAAAAAAAAAAAAATAGAGGCAAGGTGAGATGTAGAGGTAAAACTAAAAAACATAGTTTTTAGTAGAAAAGATATCTATTTTTGCTCTTAGTCTAAAGTCATATGATATAATGTAAGCTTTGCAGGACTGGTATATTGGTAAGGAAATGTCCTTGATCTATACAGAATTTTATTCTGTCATTGATGTCAATAACAGAGAAAAAATTAAGTGAAGATATTGATTCAGAATTGAAAGAATCTATTTTTGAAGCACTTTCCATCAAACACTTTATATTTTTAATAGAGACATACTTAAGAATAAACGAGATACATGAGAGCTGGATGTCATGTATCACAAGATCAATAAAAAATGCTCCCGTTACCAAAAACTGAGGCTTTTTATTGGAAATGATATCCTTTAAATCAATGTAGCATAATAAATTCAAGAGTGAAATTTTCTGTATCTTGGCAGTTTGTAATAAGAAATATGATTATTAATAAATGTGGTTAATAAATTACTTTTTAATGTGCTCACATTTATTCTCTTTGGACTAAAATAAAGAAGGGATTGTATCTAATAAAAGGGTAATATGCAAATTAACTGTCACTTCACAACAAAAATGGTGGCCCCCATAGTCACAAGATGGCAGCGCCCAGTCCTCTAAGCCCCAACAAAGTCCCAGCAGAGTAAGTGGCCTGGCAGAATGCTGCCCGGAGGCCCTCCTGAACCTTTATAAAAAAAACAAAAACAAATTCACTCCCCACAGAGCGATCCTGTCCTAGCCCCATCCTGGGGTCTCAGCCTGGGAGGGGCCTGCAGCCCCATGGAGAAATCCAATTCCAGCCCCAGCCTGAGATCTCAGCATAGGAGGGGCACATGGCCCCACAAAGCAATCCCCTCCCAGCAACAGCCTGGCAGGGGGGAAGGGGCTGTACCCCACAGAGGATCCCATCCCAGTGCCAGCCTGAGGTCTCAGCTACTGAGTCACACCAGCCAGCCAGATATGGAGAAATCTTAAAGGTAAATCTTAAAGTTTTTACAGAGAGGAAGAGATAGAGAGTTAGAAACATCTACGAGAGAGAAATATCTATCAGCTGCCTTCTGTACACTCGCTACTGGGTATGTGCCCCCAACCAAGGTACATGGCCTTGACCAGTATCAAACCTTGGACCCTTGAGTCTGCAGATCGTCACTCCATCCACTGAGCCAAATCAATTAGGGCTGTCCAATATGTTAAAGAAAAAACCTTATCTAATAAAGAGGGAATATGCAGGTAAGGGCATTTGGGGGTGACCAGGCTATCAGAAGAGTGCAGTTAGGGACAATCAGGCTGGCAGGGGAGTGGTTGGAGGTGATCATGCTGGCAGACAGAAGTGGTTACGGGCAATCAGGCAGGCAGGCAGGTGAGCAGTTGGGAACCAGCAGTCCCAGATTGTGAAAGGGATGTCTGACTGCCTGTTTAGGCCCAGCAATTCAACATCCTCCAAGGGGTCCCAGATTGGAAAGCATGCAAGTTGGGCTGAAGGACACACATCCACATGCACAAATTTCATGCACTGGGCCTCTAGTAATTATATAAAATTTATGGGTGCCCTGAGCATGGAGAGATTGATATGACTTCTTGAAAAATCCAAAGTTCAAAATTATGTCATTTATCCATAATGCTGGATAAAAACCAAAATGATGACATTGAAATTATAAAGAAAAGGTCTGCATTTACATATACATATACAAATATATAATATATACATATTTCTTTTATAAGCCATTTTTTTAAAACCTCATCCAATGATATGTTTTTATTGATTTTTTTGAGGGGTAGAGAGAGAGAAAGAGAGAGAATGAGAGAGAGTGTTGTCAATCAGTTACCTCCTGTATGCACCCTGACCAGAGATTAAACCCAAATCCTAGGTATGTGCCCTGACCAGGAATCAAACCCACAACCTTATAATATATGGGAGGATGCTCCAATCAACTGAACCACCCAGCCAGGGCCATAAGATATTATTTTAATTCCCTACTCAACTTGATTATAACCTAATCTCAGGAGAGTACCTTATAAGCACATTCAACCTCAGTTGTAAATAAAGAGTTGCTTGTTAAATGGAAGTAGTCCCTATGTGTTTTGCATTTGACATATAGTGACTAAGTTATTAACTAAGGAATTAAAGCTCTCACTTTAATTCTTAACTAGGGAATTAAAGCACTAGGTCAACAGCAATCATTATTTTTGTGTGGGGGGGAGACCTTTACAAAGACCCACTAGTAATTCTGCACATGAGGCTAGATAACTCTCCACTCAGTAGGTAATCTTTCTTTCAAAACTGCTTCTTATCCAAGGTTACATATCTTAATGAGGAAAGCCATCTATATACTATCTAATAAAAGACTAATATGCAAATTGACCACACCTCTGCTACACCAACAAGTCATGCCCACCAGCCAATCAGGAGTAAATACACAAATAAACCCCAACCAAGATGACTGCCACCACTGAGAGCAGGAGGGAGGCTTGAGTTTCCCCCGCAATGGAGGAAGCCAAGCTTTCCACCTGCCCTTGCCGGCCTAAGCCTCCACTCAATGCTACAAAGTTTCAATTATAGAAGATATACCCCAACAGAAATGGCGGCAGCCACAGAGCTGGAGAGAGCAGAGGCTAGGGTTGCCCGGGCAATAGAGGAAGCCAAGCTTCTGCAGCCCTAGTGGGTCTAGGCCTCCACTCCAGGCTACAAAATTCCAATTATAGAATTTAAATTAACCCAAACAGAAATGGCTATCACCATAAAGCAAGCAGAAGGCTTGGCTCCATTCCAGGCTACAAAGTTTCAATTGTAGAAGATAAATAAATGCCAATTACCAGGGCCTCCACCTGGGTTACTGGAGGGCGTGCCGACCTACAAACCCCCACAGGACCCTCACCCAGACCACCCCACGCCCCAAGGGAACTCCCACCCTGATCCGGGACACCCTTCAGAGCAAACCAGATGGCCCCCACCCATGCACCAGGCCTCTATCCTATCTAATAAAAGAGTAATTTTCAGATTGACCATCACTCCAACACACAAGATGGCTGCCCCCATGTGGTCAAAGATCCTGCCCCCAAGTGGACACAAGATGGCCACCACAAGATGGTCATCAGGGGAGAGCAGTTGGGAGGGACCATGCCTGCAAGGAAGGGCAGTTGTGGGCAATCAAGCCTGCAGGAAAGAGCAGTTAGGGGTGACCAGGCTGGCAGAGGAGAGAAGTTGGGGGCAAACAGGCTGGCAGGGGAGCAGTTAGACATCAATCAGGCTGGCAGGGGAGTGGTTAGGGGGTGATCAGGCTGGTAGACAGAAGCAGTTAGGGGCAATCAGGAAGGCAGGCAGATGAGCTGTTGAGAGCCAGCAGTTCTGGATTGTGAGAAGGATGTCCTACTGCCCAGCAGTCCTGGATTGTGTGTAGGATGTTCTACAGCCCATTTAGACCCTATCCCACTGGAATCAGGTCTGAACAGGCAGTCAGATATTCCTCAAGGGTACCCAGATTGGAGAAGGTGCAGGCTGGGCTGACCCCATGCACAAATTTTGTGCACTGGGCCTCTTGAATGTGTGTGTGTGTGTATGTGTGTGTGTGTGTGTGTGTGTGTGTGTGTGTGTGTGTGTGCGTGTGTTTGTGTGTATAGCCAGTGACCAGAATGTCGGAAAAACCAGAACAACCAGTTACCATGATGCTCACTGTGACCAGCGAACCAGCCAGATCAGGGGGAGGGGCCTGCAGCCAAACTCTTGCAGCCCCTCTCCCAGCCAGGCCCTCCCCTAATTGACCTCTCCCACCCCAATCAAGGGTTTGGTGGCTGGCCAACCACCCATGGCTCCTCTCCCAAGCCACTGACCCCCCCCATTAGCCCCTCCATCCTATTCGGGGGTGGGTTTGGCCAGCCCAGTAAGCTCACTGTCCAAAGACCCTCCCCATAGCCATTCCCACCCCTCGATCAGCCCCCACCACCTCAATCCCCGATTTGCACACAGTTCTTCCCCCAACTAGGCCTGGTGAGCAGGCCAGCCAGCCAACCTCCTACCATCTCCTCCTCTCAACAGGCCCAGCCCCAAACCATCTGGCCCGAACCCACCTGTGCATGAATTTGTGCATTGGGCTTTTAGTAATTCATGCACTGGGCCTCTAATAATTTTGCAAGTCAGTAATGTAGCATTTAACCCTGATCACCCCTAGTTTCTTACCATATAGCTAATACTTTTTCATGTGTTGTTAATATCATCTTCTAAATATCTCTCAAAACTGCCTTCTTACCTTAATAACTCCACCCTCAGTTTCACCCACCTTCAGCCTTTTCTTGGATCAGTCTAATAGCTAATAATGGCTTTTTACCACTTTGATTCTTTCTCCATTTTAGTTCATTCTTCACCTGGCAAAGAGTGATATTTTAAAAAAGAAAGATATTATTACTCATTTACTCTCCCCAATTCATTTTCTTCTTCAACCCCTAAAACTTTTTGCAACTTTTAGAATACTATACTCTCTCTTTGCATTTGTCCTTTCGTCCATCTGCCTAGAATATTATATTCAACCCACTTTTCCTACTAATTCTTAGTCAGCTGTCAGCTCTCAACTCACATGTGCTTTTTCTTAAAATAGACTTCCTGGATGTTCCATAATGAGTCAGTTCCCTTCATAGGATTTCATAATACCGCATAATTTTTTCAACATATTGTGCTTGACTTCCTAAGTATGTTTGTTTGACCCCCATATCTACTTCACCCTCTCTCTGTTCTATAGGCTCGACAAAGACAGATATTATATGTGTTTTTATGATTCACTGCACATCACAGCCTTCCAAAATATGGGTAGGTCTCATCCTGTCAGTTGAATGCCTGCATAGAATAAGACCAGTCTCTCCAAATAAGAGGGAATTTTTTAGCCCAACCAGTGTGGCTCAGTAGTTGAGCATCAACCCATGAACCAGGGGGTCACAATTCGATTCCTGGTCAGGGCACATGCCTGGATTGCAGGTTCAATTCCTAGCAGGGAGTAGGCAGGAGGTACCCAATCAATGATTCTCTCTCATCATTGATGTGTCTATTTCTCTCTCCCTCTCTCTGAAATCAATAAAAACGTATTTTTAAGAAAGAGAGAGAGAATTTTTTAGCAGACTGCCTTGGGACTTCATCTGCACCACTAGCTGTCCTGAGTTTCCCTTCTGTAAATTTTGGACTTGCTAGCTTCCATAATCATGTGAGCCAATTTTTTAATAATAAAGTAAATATACTATGCCATTGTGACATTCTTTTGAATTAATAAAACTGTTGTTATAATCATAATCTGTCTGTCTCTTTTTATACAAATATATAGATAGATGATAGGTAGGTAGACAGATAGATAGAAATACATAGATATCCATATGACAGATAGACGATGACAGATAGACATCTTATTGGTTCTGGTATTTTGGAGAACTCTGATACACTGAACATTAATGGTAGTGGGGCTATTTATAGTTTATATTCAAGTATACAAACTTGTTGAATGTAAAGGGATGAAAAAAGATCCACTATAAAATATTAACCATAATAGTGCTAAAGTGACTTTACTAATATGAGTCACAATTTACTTGAATTTTTAAAAATGTTAACAAAAAGAAAGAGGTATGCTTTATAATGAAAACAATCATAAAATCTTTAGGAAGATAAAGCAATTCACACAACAAAAAACACACCTAAAAACAAAGCACAAAATCCATAAAGCAATACATTAAAAGACAAGTTGGAGACTTCAATAGTCCATTTTCAATAATTGATTGAATAGTAAAACAGAAAAGCAGTATGATAAAAAGAATGAATAAGACTAACAGTTACATTAACTTACATCTTTAGAACACTCCACTGTGGTACCAGGGAATAATTCATTACAAATAAATATGGAACATTCATCAGGTTAGAATATAAACTAGTCCATAGAAAAGTCTCAATATATTTGAATATATTTATAAAAACTGGAATCATATAAAATGTATTTTCTGAGCAAAATGAAATTATAGTAGAATTAGAATAAAATTAAAAAGTATTTGTTAACCAGTTAACACACTTATAGAGAGCCCATTGGTCAAACAGTAAATCACAATGTATATTTTTAAATATTTTAACTTAATGAAAAAGCAAATGCAACATATCAAAATTTATAATATTAATCCAAAGCAGTGTTATAGGAAAATAAGCTATAACTATATAAAAATATATAAATGCCTATATTAGAAAAGATGAAAGATGTAAAAATGAATAACTTAATCTTCCACATTAGGAAACTGGGTTGGGGTGCAGGGGAAGAACCAGCTAAACCAAAAGTAACCTGAGGAAAAAGAGAGTGAAGATTAGGATGAAAACTGGGGAGAAACCAAGATGGCAGCATAGGTAAACACCTATATTGTTGCATTGCACAACAATTTCAAAACTACAACTAAAAGACAAAACAGATATCATTCAGAACCACCGGAAAACTGGATGAGTGAAAAATCCTACAACAATAAAGAAAGAAAAAAGGACACTGAGACTCAGAAGCTGTAGAGGGCAGAGGTGCTGAGATGCAGAGATGTGCACATGTGAAAGGCTGGCTTCCTCGAACCTGAGGGAAACAAAGGCTCCCCAGTGCGCTGAAATCCAGCTCAGGCCAAGATTCAGGGAACCCAGACTCATATGGGAAGAAACTGGACCATCTGGCAGTGGGCAGAACCCGAGAGCAGCTTTCTCTCAGAGATGCATGCAGCGAATGCCTCAGGGCACTGAGACCCAGGGGAACTACGGAAGACAGAGGTGAGGAGGTGCACATGCAGAGAGGGCTCCAGCAGCTGAGTGGTAGCTGGTTTTCTCATTCTGGAGGGAAACAAAACCTCTGGACTGCACCATACTCCAGTCCTGGGCAAGACTTTGGGTACTCACACTCATTTGGGGAGAAACTGGACAGCTGATCCTTACAGCCAATTGGTCTGGAGGTCAACTCTGCCCAGTGATACCAACAACAATCTAGGCTTGACTACAACAAGACTGTGCACACAGCCAATAAAGGTATGCACCAATAGTATCTACCTCAGGTAACTGGGGAAGCTGAACCACTGGGCCCAAAGGACAGCTTGCACACAAAGCCACTCTATCAATTCATGGAAGAAGCTAAAATGTGGAGACAAAGGGGCAGGTCACAAGTGAAAGAAACGGAGGAAAGTAAATAACTGGATATAGAGTTCAAAACCATGATTATAAGTTTTTTCAAGAATTTCCTAGAAAAGGCTGATAAATTTAGCAAGACCCTCAAGGATATGAAAAAGGACCAACTAGAAATTAAGCAAAGACTGACTGAAATAAAACATACAGAGACCTAAAAGCAGACGAGAGGATCATAAGAATCAAGTCAAAGATTTGAAATGCAAAGAAACAAGCAAAAAGAAAAAAGAATCCAAAAATTTGAAGATAGTGTAAGGAGCCTCTGGGACAACTTCAAGCATACCAACCTCAGAATTATGGGGGTGCCAGAAGAAGAGAGAGAGCATGATACTGAAAACTGATTTGAAGAAACAGTGACTGAAAACTTCCCCTACCTGGTGAAAGAAATAGACTTAAACATCCAGGAAGCACACAGAACCCCAAACAAAAGGAATCCAAAGAGGACCACACCAAGATACATCATAATTAAAATGCCAAGAGAAAAAGACAGAGAGAGAATATTAAAAGCAGGAAGAGAAAAACAGTTAGTTACCTATAAGGGAGGACCCATACAACTGTCAGCAGATTTCTCAACAGAAATTATGCAGGCTAGACAGGAATGGCAAGAAATCTTCAAAGTGATGAATAGCAATAACCTAAAACCAAGAGTACTCTACCAAGCAAAGCTGTCATTCAAAATTGAAGGTCAGATAAAGACCTTCAGAGATAAGAAAAAGCTAAATGAAATTCATCACCACCAAACCAGTATTATATGAAATACTGAAAGGTATTCTTTAAGAAGAGGAAGAAGAAGAAAAAGCTAAAGATAAAAATTATGAACAACAAATAAATATCTATCAATAAGTGAGTCTAAAAACCAAGTGAATAAAAAATCTGATGAACAGAATAAACTGGTGATTGTAATAGAATCAGGGGTATAGAAAAGGAGTGGACTGACAATTTTCGGGGGAAAGGGGTGTGGGGGGTGTGGGAAGAGACTGGACAAAAATCGTACACCTATGGATGAGGACAGGGGGGACGGGTAAGGGCAGAGGATGAGGTGGGGACCAGGTGGAGGGCAGAAATCGGGGGGAGGGTGGAAGAGAAACAATTGTAATGATATGAACAATGAAGTTTTTTTTGTTTTAAGAAAACCAATGAACTAGGAAACAGAAAAACAATAGAGAAAACCAATAAAACCAAAAGTGGATTCTTTGAAAAGAATAATATTATTGACCTTTAGTTAGTTTGTTTTTAAAAAAAAAAAAAAAGGAGGGGGAGAGTGAAAAAAATTAAATTACTAAAATTAAGAATAAGAGAAGGATTACTACTGACTTTTGAGAAATAAATGGATTATAAAGGGGTACTATATATATAACTTAGCTTAATTAGAAAAATTCCTAGAAAGAAAGTAATTACTGGAGCTGAATCAAAAAGAAATGGAACTTCTGAAAGAAAAATCACAAATTGAATTACTAATTTAAAAGTTTCCAAGATAAAAAGCCTAAGTCTGGATGGTTGCCCTGTCAAATACATCATTTATGGAAAAACTAATGCTGGTACTATAAGATCTCCTCTAAATTTTAAATTTTCTATAGGCAGAGAACAATTCCCAACTCGTTATTTAATTAAAAAGAAAAAAAAACACCAGATGAAGATACAATAAGAATAGAAGACTGCAGGCCAATATCCCTATGACTAAAGACAGAAAGTCTTCAACAAAATACAACTTCCAACAACATAAAAAAAAACACACACCGTGAGCAAGTACAATTTAAAGAACAAAATCATATACTCATATCAATAGATACAGATGAGGTTTGACAAACCTCATCTATTCATAATTAAAAACAAAACAGAAAACCCTTAACAAACCAGAATAGAAAAGTGCTTAGTCAACCTGATAAGAGTATCTATAAAAAATTGATTAATGTCAAAAGTCTGAATGCACTCTCAATACTCAAAAGTTAGAAGACAACTCAATTAAAAACATTAAAAATATTCTCACAAAAGAAGTATATACTTGTCCATATGTATCTGTGTGTGTGTGTTTGTCTGAATGGCTAATTAATGTACAAAAATAGACCCAACATCACTGGTCATTAGAAAAATTCAAATCAAAACCATATGGAATACTATTTCATATCCATTGCAATGTGTATAATAAAAAAAAGACAACAATAATTGTTGAAATTAATGAGCTTCAAAAACATATTCTAAGTGAAAGAAGCCATACACAAAAGACGACATATCATATGAATTAATTTAAACAAAATATACAGAAAGGGCAGATCCATATGATCAGAAAGTAGATTAGGTTTGCCTGGAGAGAACAGGTATTGATTGTATAGGGAATATTTTAAGAGTTATGGCCCTCGCTGGTTTGGCTCAGTAGATAGAGCATCAGCCCGCAGACAGAAGGGTCCAGGGTTCAATTCTGGTCGAAGGCACATGCCCAGATTGCAGGCTGGATCCCCAGTGTGGGGCATGCAGAAGGCAGCCAATTAATGATTCTTTCTCATCATTGATGTTTCTCTCTCTCTCTCTCTCTCTCTCTCTCTCTCTCTCTCCCCCATCCTTTATGAAATTAATAAAAAACATTTTTAAGAGTTATGAAAATGTTCTAAAACTGGATTATAATGGTGGTTGTCCAACTATAAAATTTACTAAATATCATTCAATCATATATCAAAATAGTTGAATATTACAATATATGTTATACTTTAGTAAAGCTGTTTTTAAAAACAGTAAAAGAAAGCTCACTATTATAGTAAGAATCAAGAAGAGTATCTATGTTTTTCAACAATCAAAACCCATCTGTTCATATATATAGCACAGTAAAATATTCAATCATATATATGTGTGAACAATTTTATAATTCCTTACTACTCATGTAATGAGTATTTGTAAAGAGTATTTTTCTCTTCTATAAACATATATATACACTGTATTTTTTTATGTTCTATAGACATATGTACACTGTATTTTCTAAATCTCTACCCCAGATTTAGAAGTTAAGCACATACATTTATTCTCTGTTCTTTAAGACCTTTTCCAAAGAGCAAGCATTAAAATACCAACAAAATACTTATAACTGGGGAAACCTTCCTGATTCGTAGCTACTATTGGTGATAGAATGAGCCAGAAACATAGGAGAAAGTGGTGTCCCGCTTTCTCTGGTAACAGAGAGAACTAGACACAGGCTTACTTTGCCACATGCCCTTTCCTGCCTTTTTTCTATCTGGGTAAACTCTCTTGAGTAAACAAAACTTTCCAGATATTTTGTGAAAATGGCCTCTCAGAAGCTGGTGCATTGAGACCCCAGCAATGAGCCAGAGGAGCTCAGCAGAGTCTAGGCACCTCTGTGCCACACCTGCTGGAAGAGGTTCCCTTTTGTCAAGTCAGCAATTTTCTGTTCTCCAGAGAGGCAGCTTCCCTTACCCTCCGATTTCAGGACCACCCCAGACCAGATCCATAATTCACAGCACTGGAAAATAAAATGCTAAGCTCCTTGTTCACAGATTACTAAGAATTTCAAAACAGTTAGAGCAGAGCATTAAACTGAAGCATAGTAACTTCTATTTTATAAAAACTGCTGTTTGAAATTTCCACCAGACAGACAGTCCTTTGTTCGGTGAATTAATTGTTATTATTAGGCACGCTTGCCCTAATGATAGGAATAATAAGCTCAACTGTTTTTGTAAGACTGTATTGGCAAAGTTACCAAGGGGACACGAACTTTGTACCTGACTGCTCCGATCAGCTCTGAACTCGTCTTGTCATGCAATGTTTTCCCTGAAACATCTTTCTTTTTCAAAAACCAACTTTAATACTTTTACCCTCTATTTTCTGTTTCAGCACTTAGTTTTTCTGAAAGATTTCTAGAAATGGGAACTGTTAGCACATTTTAGATCCAAGATGTACCTTCTTATTTCATAACTAGAAGCGAGAGGGTGTCCCTCAGCCTGGCCTGCGCCCTCTAGCAATCCAGAACCACTCGCTCTTATCACCCGCCCGCATGCTCCTTATTGTTTGGCTGGCCTCTCTTTAGTGCTGCCTCGGAGGCAGCAAAGGGTTGCCACTGCGGTGCTCACTAGCGGTGAGCTTGGCTTCTGCTGAGCAGCATTCTGCTGTGGGAGTGCACTGACCACCAGGGGGCAGCTCCTGCATTGAGCATCTGCTCCCTAGTGGTCAGTGCGTGTCATAGTGACTGGTCATTCCACCAGTCATCCTGTCATTCAGTTGATTTGTGTATTAGGGTTTGATATATTTAGATTTATTCAAACATATCTTCCTCCCTCAAACTGACATTGTACCTGTACCTCTAGTCAATTTTTAAAGTAAATTTTTATTTAAATAATTATAGATCCATGTGAAGTTTTGAGAAATAATTGTAGATTCAAGTGAAGTTTTGAGAAATAAATAATAATAGAGAAATCCCACATATTCTTTACCCAGTTTCCCCCAATAGTGATACCTTACAAAACTATAGTACATTACACAAGGATTGACATTAATATAACCCAGGATCTTATTCAAATAGTCCATTTCATTGTGGATGTGTGTGTGCTTAGACCTTTACAAGTTTGTCATTCTCTATTATACACAAACACAATCAAGATACAGAATTGTGTCATCACCATAAGCACCCTCATGTTGGCCTTTTATAACCACACTGAACTTCCCACTACACATGTCTGCCCCCTCCCACCCTTAACTACTGACAACCACTAATCTGTTCTCCATTTCTATAGCTGTCACTTCAGAAACATAATATAAATAGAATCATGCATTAGGTAACCTTTTGGAATTGGCATAATTCCCTAGAGATTCATCCAGGTTATTGAACATAACAATGGTTCATTCATTTTTGTTGCTGAGCAATATTCCATAGTATAGATGTTCCATAGTTTCTTTAACCATTCACTTCTTGAGGGACATCTGGGCTATTTAAAGATTTTGTGTTATGAATAAAGCTGCTATGAACATTTGGGTACAGGTTGGTGTGTGAATCTAAGTTTTTACTTCTCTGGAATAAATGACAAAGAATACAATTACTGGATGATAGGAAAATTGCATGCTTAGTTTTTATAAGAAATTGCCAAATTATTTTCCAGGATAACTGCGTCATTTTACATGCCCACCAGCAACATTCCCTCATCCCTGCCAGTATTTGGTATTATCTTTATTGGTGATTTTATCCAGTCTGATAGATGTGTATTAATATTTCTTTAAAAGGATGAGTTCATTTCCCCAATGACTTGAACATTTTTCAATGTGTTAATTTGTTATCTCTGTATCCTCTTCAGTAAAAGTCCTCTGCATGTCTTTATCCATTTTCTAATTGGATTTTTAATGTTGATTTTTTTTGGTGCATAAATATATATTCTAGGCTTTCGTCCTATTTAGGCCTTAGGTAGCTATTTAATTTGCAAACATTTTTCTCCCAGTCTGTACCTGGAACTTCTATTATCTCTATAGGATCTTTCACAGAGCAAAAGTTTGTGCTTTTTTAATTTTGATGAGCTTTAATTTATCCATTTTTTCCTTTTATTTCTTTTTTTTATTTTGGTGTCAAAATCTTCACCCTGGCAACAATACAGAAAAAAATTTCTCCTGTTTTTAAAAGAGTTTTATAGTTGGTATACGTTTAAAACCATTGTCCATTTTAAAATATATATTTTTACTGATTTCAGAGAGGAAGAAATAGAAACATCAATGATGAGAGGGAATCATTGATTGGCTGCCTTCTATATGTTGGACCGAGCCCGCAACCTAGGCATGTGCCCTTGACCAGAATCAAACCTGGAACTGTTTGGTCAGTAAGTAGACTGATGCTCTATCCACTGAACCAAATCAGCCAGTGCAATCCATTTTTAGTTATTTTTTTCTTCTTTTTTTAAAATATATTTTAT
This sequence comes from Antrozous pallidus, assembly GCA_027563665.1. Taxonomy (NCBI): domain Eukaryota; kingdom Metazoa; phylum Chordata; class Mammalia; order Chiroptera; family Vespertilionidae; genus Antrozous; species Antrozous pallidus. The sequence continues at coordinate 18,053,550 of CM050517.1, read as the reverse complement.
TGATTTTTCAGAGAGAGGAAGAGAGAGGGACAGAAAATCAGAAACATCGATGAGAGAGAAACATCGATCAGCTGCCTCCTGCACGCCCCCTACTGGGGATGTGCCCACAGCCATGGTACATGCCCTTAACCGGAATCGAACCCGGACCCTTCAGTTCGCAGGCCGACACTCTATCCACTGAGCCAAACCGGCCTCAGCTAGTTATTTTTTTTTTTTCATTCTTTTTCTTTCCTATGTATGTCTAATTACTTCAGTACCGTTGTTCCTCTATAAATTGCTTTAGCATCTTTGTCAAATACACTGCATATTTGTCTGGGTCTATATCTGTGTTCTCTAGTCTGTCCCATTGATCCATGACATGGTCTGTTCCTTTGCTAATACCACACTATCCTGATTATCGTCACTGTAAAGTAAGCCTTAATATTGAATAGAGTACTTCCTACCACTTTTTTTCTATCTCCATATTGTTTTAGTTATTCTAATGCTGTGCTTTACCACATAACATTTTAGTATAAGTTTTTCTACATCTACAAAACAGCCTTCTGTGCTTTTCTTTGGAATTGCATTAAACCAATAGTTCAGTTTGAGATAACTGACATAGTGCTGAGTTTTCAATCTCTGAAGACAGTATGCTTCTTCTTTTATTTAGGTCCTTTTGACTTATAATTGTTCTATAATTGTCATCATACTAACTCTGTTTGTGTGTGTTTTTAAGTATAAGTAGTTCCTTTTCTTTCTAGCTATGGTGAATGATACTGTTTTTACTTTTGGCACCCTGTCTTTGTAGCTGTTTGTAGTTAACATAAAAAATATGATTTATTTTCATGTGTTAATCTTGCATCCTGCAATGTCGCTGATATCACTGTTTAGTTCAAGGACTGTTTTTGTAGATTCCTTGGGATTTATGTGTAGACAATGTCATCTGCATTGGGACTGTCTTCTTTCTTCTGCAAGCACTTTGTTTTGCTTGCTGATGTTATCACTTATTCTTGGCGTTAGGGGGAAGCATTCAGTCTTTGCGAATTAAGTCTGATGGTAGCTATGGCTTTTTGGTACATGTACTTTATCATGTTTCAAATTAAGATAGTTCTTTTCAATTTTTAGCTTGCTGAGAGCTTATCATGAATAAGTGATGAATTTGTCTAATGCTTTTTCTGTCCCAATTGATATATTCATATGACTTTGTCTGTTAATAGGATGGATTGCTTTTTCCAAAAAAAATGTTGAAGCAGCCTTGAATACATAGAATAAATTTCATTTGGTTATGGTGTATAATTATTTTTATACATTGTGGGTCCTATTTGATAATATTTTGTTGAGGATTTATGTGTCTGAGTTCATAACTATTGACTCATTATTTTCTACTTTTTGTGCTATCTGTGTCTGCTTTTGGTGTGCTAAGACATTTCTTGTCTTCTGTTATCTGAAAGGAGTTTTTTATTAATTTGTGTTAATTCTATAAATAGTTGATATTTTCTGGTGAAACTATCAATGCCTTCACATTTTTCAGGAGAGCTTTTTAATCACTTGTTTAATTTATTTAGTGATTATAGGATTATTCAAATAATCTCTGACTTGGCTGAGTTTGAGTAGTTTGCAATTTTCAAGAAATTAGTACTTTTAAGTTTTCAAAATTATGAGTATGAAGTTGTTACTAGTAATAACTTATTAGTATCATTTTAAAGACTATGGAATCGGAATGATGCCCTCTTTTATTCCTGCTATTGGAGATTTGTGGCTTCTGCACTTTTATTCTTGTTAGTCTTGCTGGAAAGCTATCAATTTTATTGATTTTTTTTCAAAGTACCAAGTTTTTATTTAATGATTTTTCTACATGATTTCTCTGTTTTTGATTATATTGATTTCTGCACTTATATTTATTATTTCCTTCCTTCTGCTTGATTTGAGCTTATTTTAACTTTATTTTCAAGACTCCTGATATAGCAACTTAGGATACTAACAAGACATTTTTCTCTTTTCTAATGTAAGCATTTGATGTTATAAATTGCCTTCTTAATACTACTTCCAAAATATTTTGATAATTTGAATAATTTAATGCATGGATCTTTATTTGCTTTGAGATTTTCTTGTTGAGTCATGGATTACTTGTGTTTTTATTTTCCAAGTATTTAAAGGTTTTCCTTTTTCTATATATTATTGATTCCTAGTTTGATTCTAGTGTAGTTTGAGAAATCATTTGTATTATTTTAATTATTTTATGTTGTTTTGTTTTCTGACTCAAAGATGATCTATTTTGGTGAATGGTGCATAGGTACTTGAAAAAATTGTATATTCTGATATTCTTGTGTGTGTATAGTGTTCTATTATGCCAATCAGATCCTTTTGATTGTGTTGTCTTCATAGCCTTACTGATATTCTTTCTAGTTGCTCTATAATGAAGAATTGGAAATCTCAAACTATAATCGTGCATTTCCCTATTACTCCTACATCAGTCTTCACTTCCTGTACTGTTATTATGCATGCTTTCTTCCCCCTCATACCTAAAGGATAGATGTTGTATTTTCTCAGTGGATTGATGCCATTATTATGCCATACACTTTTTGTCTCTAATAGTTTTCTTTAATATGAAGCCTACTTCACTGATATTAATATACACAATTCTGTTATTTTTTTAATTAATGCTAGCATTATCTATTTTTCGCTGTTCTTATTTTTAACCAACCTCTACTATTAAATTTAAAATGATTTCCTTGTAAATAGCCCATAGTTGGGTCATGTTTCTTTATCCATTATGCCAATATCTTTCTTTAATAGATATATTTAAACCAGTTACATTTCCATAATTATTGATATGCTATAGTATAACTATGCCTTTTTATTACTTGTTTTCTGTTTGTTTCCCACATTTCTTATTCTTCTTTATCTTTTTTCTTGCTTCCTGTGGATACTTTAACATTTTTAAAGATTTCTTCTTTTTGTTTAGTATTTTGGATTACATTCTTGTATTACTTTTCAGAATATCACAATATACACATATGGCATCAATATTTTACCACTTTTGCCTTATTTTTAAATATTATCTTGAGTATCAGATGGTATTATGACTCTTATTTTAGTCATAAAGACATAATGTAAATGAGCAAAAGTTAGTCATTTATATATACACACACACAGTATACGTATATATATATTTCTTCTTTTTCTGTGTTCTCTGTTCCTTTCTGATGTTCCAGATTTCTTATCTTTTTTTTCTGTTTGAAACTTGCTTTAGATAATCTTCAATGGTAGGACTGCTAACAACAAATTTCTTTAATTGCTTCTAGTTTGGCAATGTCTTTAAGTTCCCCTTATTTCTGAAGGATAGTTTTATTGGACATAGAATTTGCTGACAGTTTATTTCAGCTCTTGAAAAATACTACATCACATCTATCTGTTCCCCATGTTTTCAAATGAGAAATTTACTGTCAATTAAATTAATCTTATTCTATAGAATAAGATTAATTTAATTGTTACTATATGGCTGCTTTTAAGGTTGTTGGGTTTGTCTTTAGTTTTTGGAAGTTGAATAATAATGTCCGGCTTGGATTTCTTTAGGTTTATCCTGTTTGGAATTTGCTCAATTTCTTGAATCTGCAGGTTTCTATTTTTTGTCAAATTAGGAAAGTTTTAAACCATATTTTTCAGATATCTTTTCAATCCGATTTTTATTTTCTTCTTTTGAAATTTTGATGACATGAATGCTGGGTATTTCATTATTGTCCCACAAGTCCCTAAGGCTGTGATACTTATTTTAATAGATAAGTGATATTTATCTATTAATTTTAATAGATAATTTATTTTTCTCCATATTGTACATATTGAATACATTTTATTGTTCTGTTTTCAAAATTATTAATTATATACTCTGCCATGTCCACTCTGCCATTAATCCCATCAGCAAGTTTTTTTCTGTTGTTTTATTTTTCAGTTCTATAATATGCATCTGGTACCTTTTTTATAACTTCCATTTCCTTACTGAGTTTTTTTATTTTATTTTCGTTATCTTCAAGATAATTTATAATTGGTTGTTAAATCATATTTATTGGCTGATTGTATTTTCTTAATCAAATTGTGAATTTCTTGGTTCTTAGTATGAAGGGTTTTTAAAAATTTTATCCTGAACATTTTAATATTATGTTAAGTATTTCATTTCAACAGGCAGTCTCCGTGTTTAGTACAAAGGTTCTGGCCTACATCTGTGGGCAGTGGCTATAAGGAAATTTTCAGAACCTTTGCTGTGCTCCTTTTTCTATTTCATTTGTCTTGTGCCAGTGATGTTTCCACTGACTTTTGCCTATGCAACCTAAAGCATTGGAAGGAGTTCCTCAGGTTAGATTCCGTGAGGCCGCTACTTGGGGAAAAGAACTCTTTGGCACTTTGGGGTTATAGAGGTTTAACCGGCTGAGTACTTGTTATAACAGCATTCCCCTTTTCTGTATCCCCCAGCCATTTTGGTCCCTTCTGTTTGGAGATCGGAGTTGAAGGCCTGCCTGCAGAGAACAGCATTTCCCCTCTCTAGTTATTATTTGTAGGGCTCCAGATAGATCCACCTTAATAGGATGCCACTTTGTCCACTACTGTCACCTGCTGGTGTCTCCAGTTTGTTCCTGAGAAGGAAAGCTCTGGAGGAGGAATGAGCTTACCTGTGATACCATCTTTGGCACAGTTTGGGATCAGGAGAGGCCTGGCCGAAGTCACCTTCTTCTGCTGATTGTGGGATGTATCCCGAACCTTTATTTGTTCTTCTCTGTTCTGGGTCACCTTTTACCTTTTAGAGTTTTCCTAACCTTTGCTTGACCTTGTTTTTCATCTTTATAACAAATTTGAGGTAGATATTCTTATTGCCATTGAACACATGAAGAGACCACATTTTCTCAAAGTTATTTGGCCAGTAAGTGGGACAAATCCATAATCTAACACCAAAGGTCAAAATTATCATCAAAATGCCTAATTTGGAAAATTAATGAAACACATAAACTCATATTTATAGATAGATAGATAGATGATAGAATATATATAAATATTTCAAGGTTAAGAATTGGTGCTCACCATTTCTAGATATCAATCAATTATTGCTTACATTGTATTTATTTTTTAATGATGTTTTTAAAGTTTATTTTAAGCCAGTTATGGGGGACACTGACGACACCTTGCCATGCTAGCAGTCGGCAGCTGTGCATGTCTGCAGGCAGCCCAGGACCAAACCAGAGAGGATGGATCTTGCATTGACACGATGTGTCCACCATTGGGATACCATTGCTGACTTATACACATAAAGAATCATTTGACACTGAAACTGGGACTCAGAACAGTTGGACATTGAAACTGAGACTGAAACATTTTTTGTTCTTATACATTTATTTCTAGTATGCAGAGGCAAGATATTTTTGAAGAAAAGAAACAGGGGAGAGTGATTGATATAGAGGCAGGATGGCCTTGAACAGGCTGTCAAGCTACAGGGGAAGGCTTGGGTGGATGGGAGGCAGATGCGGGGGGGAGATCAACTGAAGGACTTGTATGCATGCATATGAATATAACCAATGAATGAAAGACACTGGGGCGGGGAGTGGGGGAAGCTGGGGATATGTGCTGGGGGGTGGGGGAGGCTGGGGGGAGGATAAGGGGGAGGGGGTTTATTTATTTATTTATTTATTTATTTATTTATTTATTTATAATATATTTTATTGATTTTTTACAGAGAGGAAGGGAGAGGGATAGAAAGTCAGAAACATTGATGAGAGAGAAACATTGATCAGCTACCTCTTGCACACCCCCTACTGGGGATGTGCCTGCAGCCAAGGTACATGCCCTTGACTGGAATCAAACCCAGGACCTTTCAGTCCAAAGGCCGATGCTCTATCACTGAGCCAAACCGGTTTCGGCTATTGCTTACATTTTAAATAGATAAGCAAATATTTATATTTATTGAGGAATATCCAAAAAGTTTCTTTTGTTTAGAGAACAAAAATAAAAGTAGGAGAATGATGGGAGTGAATTATAAAGAAATATATTTTATAATCATTATTTTTTAACGTGTACTTGCATTTCACAAACATATTTTAATTCTCAAGCAAGAGAGCCAAGTTAAATCATTATTATTTTGCAACAGGGGATGAGATAGGAAGAATTTGATCCAAAGCAGAATGAGATTTATGCTAATATTTAAGCTCTGAATTAAGGAATAATTTCTAAATATTTTTCTTGTTGTGTTGAAGCTGGATTTATATTACAGAAAGCAAATTATTTTTGTAAGGGAATAAACCTATGCAATTAGTTTGTTGTATACTATCCTAGCTTTTATTTATTCAGTACTAAAAATATAAATGTAAATATTTTAGCAACTAGATATTCTGGCTTTGTTTTAATATATTTGTTTATATTTTTGTATGTAAGAACTTTCTAGTAATTACATTGGCTATCAGATTAAAACTCCTGCTAGCTATTAATTCTTCCAAATTTTTTCAATATCAATGTGACTACATCATCATATTCAAAATCACCTCCCAATATTTTCCCACAATTTTTCTATTCTATAAGCAAAAGGAACGTCTTGGCCATTCCTGAGAGAAGACATTGACGATGTTACTTCCCCACACTTTAACAGGTGTTCCCTTCTGAAGCTACACAACCACTCCTGTCTATCAGGCAGGCATCTAAGTTTAAATCCTAGCGCAATCAGGCTGGCAATGTAATGGACCTACAAAGGGATTAAAAATAATATATCCTAACGTGGCTACAGAAATTAGTTAATATGTTCCAGTAGGAGGCATAGGAATGTTCCTAGAATTGGATTTTAAGGGTGTTTGATCAAGATAATTGGAACACAACACTGAATAAACAAGAATTCATTGACTTAGGGCACTTTAATGGGATACAGGTTTAACATTCTGACAAAGACCCCAGATGATGCAAACTCAGTGAAAGGAGGCCTTAGGAAGTGTGAAGAAATCAATGTTCTATTTTGGGTTAAGGAGAACTGCCTCATTTTTCAGAAATATAGATCAAGAAATAGAAAGATTAAAGAAATGGAGATGCTGAAATGGATATATAAGACACCCTATGAATATACTCCAGGGAGAGCTTGTAGGAAATACCATTTACTAAGACTATCAGAAATGACTGACTAATGAGAAGGGCGTCAAGGTCACTAAGCAGTTTAGTGGTGGTTCACCTCTGCAGACCAGAGCTGATGGTAAAAGCGATCAGGCGAGGGCTCATTAATATTCATGGAGGTAGAGCAGCTTTGAACTAATAGAGTCCAGGTGGTGGCATTTTACAGCCAGAAAGCAGGAGGACTAAATGATCATAATAACCATCAAGGTCAGAGGGACATTCAAGAAGTCTTGGCCCACATGGTGTTATGAAAATACTTAATAGTGCATAATATCCCCAGAGGAAAAATGGACAGAGAGCCAAAAACCCTATAGTTTAACATCTACAGCCAGAAAATGTCAAGAATGGACAAACAGGAGAGTAAGAGCTGTCGCCTCAAATAAAAGCTATGATCTCTTGCTCAGTTCCCAGACCTGAGCCAATTATCAGATTCAGAAGTTGTCAACTAATAAAGTAGTTGGACAAACTTGTAATACTGTAGCAAATACAAGTTCCCCAGTCTTTCCATTAAAGAACCTACAGCCATTTACACTATCCAAATATATTGAAGAACATAAGAAGCAAAATCTAAATTTTACGTTAAATTTCCCACCTTCTAGAATACATTGCCTGTAGTACACAAGCCACTTCATACCCATTCTGTATGATCAACATGATGTAATAATGCTGTAACCCAAATCCTATGTCATATTCCACAACTATACCAGTAAACTTTTCCCGGATTGCACCTATAGGCATATTGGGAGGGAGAAAGGAGAGGGTCCTGCATAACCAGCTGAATGTGGAGGAAAAAGCTTCAAGTTTAGTTTCCCATTGAGTTAGCTCAGTATGTGGAATGCAAGCTGAAGATAGATGTTCGCTATATTATAACCACATTCAAGGGTAATCTTGCAAGCCAGAGTAAAAGACAAAATAATCCCAAATAAGCAGTACACTTGGCCATTCACCTTTTACAGAAGTAGTAGCCTAAAAGAAAAAAATAGGTCAATAGGATATATATATATCCCTCAGAAGTCACCAATAACCAGGCCTCTGGTTAGGTGCCTGAAAGGGAAAAAAAAGCACTAAAAGATGAGATTAAAAAGTCTTGAGTATTGTCATGTAGATGTACATATGGGGGTGTGCAGAAAGTGTAATGGTTTTATGTCACAATTTAAAACCCACCAGAATGTATGCACTAAATGGATCAGAGGAACTGAACAATTGATTAGTTAGAAAGACTTGACCAGTTGACGTTATCTATTCTTTACCATTAGCTACTCTTTATCATGTGAAATTGGCACAATATGCACACAAACAGAGTGGCCCTGGTGGAAAAGAGGAGAAATATGCATGGGCCCAGAAGTGTGAACTAGCTCACCAAGGCTGCACTAGTTATTGGACTCTCTGCCTGTTGAAATTGTCAGCAAATGAAACAAACGCTGAGCCCCTAATATGACACCTTTCTTCATGAAGACTAACCCCTAGCCACTTGGAGAGCAAGTCAGTGGTTCATCCTCATAGGGATGGATACTGTTCTGTGCATGTATTTGCCTTTCCCGCACATAGAAATCAGTAACACCATTATCTGAGGAATTTTGTAAGCCCACAATTGCAAACAAAAAAGCAATAAAATACATCTGCTGCATAGTAAAATGGGTGTCAGAATGGATCCATGATCATGGGATGTGTGGTATTATTTCATACTGCACTACTCAGAATTCAGTGGCCTCATGCGGTACTGAAACAGCATGAATTCATAGTTTTGAAGGACACAACTGAAGCCCATGACATCCTTGAGAATCCAGAATGTGCATTAAATTGGAGACCTCCATATATGCTCTGTGTTTCCAATTAAATAAGTATATTGGAGGAGCAGCCCCACGTAAGCACTTAGCTGCATATGGGTACTTCCTTGACATTATAGCTGAATAAACATATGTGCAAACCCATCCTGAGAAAGCATCTCAGGAATACCTTTCATTTACCTGGCAGCCACTAGAACTAGCTGCAGTGGCAGCAGTATATCAGGGGAATTTACTCTGGAAAGTAGAGGCAGATAATGAGTACCAGCTGACCGCAAGACTAACTATAGCAACAAGAATTGCAGTTCATCCCATGAACTTCCTTCTTCCAAGTTCCCCCTCAGGAAGAAAAACTCATGAAGACCATGTAGAAACCTCCACATGAAGGTGCATGGAAAAGATCTATATGGTACCCAGGGCTTGCCTGAGGTGCAGGTAATCCTTGGATGGAGACTGCCCAGCCTCCCAGAGCCACCAGAGGCTCAGCTAACCAGGGCCAGCCGAGGCCTGTGCTGCTGGCAGTGGCAGCAGCAGAGATGTGATGGGGCATTGCCTTCCCCAGATCGCCGGGTTGCCTCCCACCCCTGAGGACTCCTAGGCTATGAAAGGGGGCAGGCCAGGCTGAGGGACCCCTCCTCCAGTGCATGAATTTTCATGCACCGAGCCTCTAGTATTTACATAATTTGCTCATTGATGGTGGAGTCAAGATTAGAATCCAAGTCTGACTTCATTGTTTCACCATTTCCTGTTGTTTATATTGCTCCCAGTATATTTTATACTGGTGCTGCCCCCTCTATTATTATTACCATTATCTTAAGAACAGTAGCTTTATTTTCTTCCAAATAAATGCATTTCCATCTAGAATAAGATATTTTAATAGCTTCTTCCTTGTTTTCTGATGTAAAGAAAATTAAGAAATCACTTATTGGTAGTAAAATGAGGATGTGCCTACCATAAGGATATAATGTCATTTAATGAAGAAAGCCCAGGATACCCTACATATCCATTTCCTCCACTAGGAAATGAGATGCATTACTAAGACATTGTTTGCTTCTTAGAGTAGGGTAGGGCTTTAGAACTTTAAATGCCTGCTGAGCAATCAAGAACAATTGTAGTTTCTCATTTATTGAGAATTCTGAGTTTTTCAGAATTACTAATAAACTACTATACTAAATGTTCAGTTTAATATCAGAAAAGAATGATGTATAATAACTATGATCATATTTAATTTTGATTTTTTTATATGTTAGTCTTTTGACTGACTTTAACTCACTTTTCTTTACAACAATACTGTGTCCGACATAGTTTTGAAACACGGGGATTGGTGACTCCAGGGGTTTATGATCTTAATCATAATAATAAACTGTCTGTTTGAAAATGAAAGGATGAAGCTTATTTCCTTAAATTGTCAAAATGCCTGTAGAAAACCCTACCTCTATGGATAAGACATGTGGCCATTGGCTCTGGTCCAGTTCTCTCTTCACCTAGAGGGAGATGGGAATGAGAAGTTCCCATGGAGAGTATCCCTGGAGCTGGTCCCACATGGCCAGGGCCAATGCATGCCAGAAAGATTTCAATAAAGGAAGAAGACAAAAATTAAATATATTGTAAAACATTTTATATCTTGTTCTCTGTCCTGAGAAATCATGTTTGTTGCTCCTCTTTATGAAGAGGTACTCAAGTCATCTCACTCCTTCATGAGCCCTGACTTCTGACCATGGAACTAATACCTCTCTCCATCCATCCTTCTTAAGGACAGAAAAATGTGGGCTGTCTTGAAAGTAGAAACAAAGAAAGGGACCCCTAACAAAGGGCTCGATGAGAAATCATTGAAAAATAATACCTATTCATTACCTAGCATCACTTAGGTCAAAAATAAAACAAATATTTAGAGATAAAAACAAACAATAAAATATGTATCTTGACATTTCAAAGCTTTCATTTGCTAGCTACATATATTTTTAGTATATTTTATTCTTTTTACAGAGAGGAAGGAAGAGGGATAGGGATTTAAAAACACTGATGAGAGAGAAACATCAATTCAGCTGCCTCCTATATACCCCCTACTAGGTATGTGCCCGAAACCAAGGCACATGCCCTTGACTGGAATTGAACCTGGGACCTTTCAGTCTGCAGGTTGACACTCTATCCACTGAGCCAAACCGGTTAGGGCAATTAAAAAACAAAACAAAAAAACCAAAAAAAAAAAAACAAGTGAACATAAAGACTATGGAGAAAAGAACTTGCCCAACTTTAAGCCAAAAATTCATAAAATACCACTTACTTATGGCATTCTGAGTTATACGGGCTTTATTTTTTTAGAGCCTGAAATAACTCTAACGCCAGAGTAGCAGGCAGCATATCCACCCACACTGAGAGGTTCTTTAAGTAGACATTATTTGTTCCTGTGTTACTTCCTGATATCATTAAAATGCACCATACTTTATTATGTTTTAATTTATTGCAGTCCTCATTCAGTTAATTAGTCATCCAATTATTCAACAAATATTTAAAGAGCTTACTAAGTATTGAGGTTGCCACAGTAAAAAGAAGAGTAGACTCTGGATCTTTGATAATTGATTAAGTCACTATATCAACTCAAAAGCTGCTTGCTTTCAAATCTCAGGTGAGAAAATAAATTTCCTTAATCTTTAAGCCAGTATTTTGCTATTTGCTGGCAAAAGCATTCTGAGCAATGTTCTTTTAACTGTTTCCTTCACCTGGCACAGATTAGAGGCCTAACATTTTCACAGATTGATTATCATTATATTACCCTTCATGTAATATTTGTGTTAGTGATTAAGCAGTCAATATTCTTGTTCATTTTGTGAGGCAAAGAAATAAACAATTAGGACACTAAAGCAACCTTATCAAGGTTATATCAGAGTATGCTTACCTGAATGTCAGTTTCATACCTGAAGTAGCCCTGGCCAGTTTTGCTCAGTGAATAGAGTGTCGGCCTGCAAACCAAAGGGTTTGAATCTGGTCCAGGGCACGTGCCTGAGTTGCAGGCTCAATCCCGAGAGGGAGGTAACCAATCGATGTGTCTCTCTTGCATAGATGTTTCTTTCTCTCCCTCTTTCTCTCTCTCTTCTCTCCTTCCTCTATTCCTTCCACTCTCTCTAAAAATCAGTGGAAAATATATCTTTTGTTGAGGATTAACCAAAAAATAAGGAAGTAGAACTTAAAAAAAAAACACAACTAAACAAGATTAAAATTAAAAGATGGAATGCTTTAAACAACAACAAAAAAAGCTAATCCTATCTAATAAAAGAGTAATATGCAAATTGACTGTACCTCCAATGAAGCCACACCCATAGCCATGCCCATCAGCCAATCAGGAGCAAATTGTGCAAATAAATCCCTACCAAATGGCTGTAACCACTGAGAGCAGGAGGGAGGCTTGGGTTTCCCCGCCAATGGAGGAAGCCAAGCTTTCTGCCTGCCCTTGCTGGCCTAGGCCTCCACTCAATGCTACAAAGTTTCAATTATAGAAGATATATCCCATCAGAAATGGTGGCAGCCACAGAGCTAGAGAGAGCAGAGGCTAGGGTTGCCCGGGTGATAGAGGAAGCCAAGCTTCTGCAGCCCTAGAACCTAGGCCTCCACTCTAGGCTACAAAGTTTCAATTATAGAATTTAAATTAACCCAAACAGAAATGGCTGTCGCTACAGAGCAAGCAGAAGGCTTGGTTCCTCTCCAGGCTACAAAGTTTCAATTATAAAACATAAATTAATCCCAGATCCCAAGGCCTCCATTTGGGTAGCTGGGAGGTGTGCAAACCACAACAGGCCCCTCTCCCAGGCTGCTCCACGCCCCAAGGGAACCCCCACCCTGATCCAGGACACTCTTCAGGGCAAACCAGTTGGCCACCACCCATGTACCAGGCCTCTATCATATCTAATAAAAGAGTAATTTGCAGATTGACTATCACTCCAACACACAAGAGGGCTGCCTCCATGGGGTAAAAGATCTTGCCCTCATGTGGATACAAGATGGCCACCACAAGATGGCCAGCAGGGGAGGGCCATTGGGAGGTTTCAGGCCTGCAAGGAAGAGCAGTTTTGGGCAATCAGGCCAGCAGGGGAGGGCAGTTGAGAGGGACCAGGCCTGCAAGGGAGAGCAGTTGGGGGCGATCAAGCCTGCAGGGGAGGGCAGTTAGGAGTGACCTGGCTGGCAGAGGAGGGAAGTTGAGGGCAAACAGGCTGGCAGATTGGAGAGGATACAGGCTGGGCTGAGGGACATCCCCCAGCCCCCCACACTTCGTACACGAATTTTGTGCACCTGGCCTCTAGTATAAAAATAAATGTAAGTACACTCTGGAGTAAAGTTTTGCAATACAAGATTTGGGCACTGACAATTGTTTTATACCTTTATACCTAACACTTGTGTATTACCTAATTGTGGTTAAAACTCAAACTTTATCTAATCTATATTTTCTTCAATCTGACATCTTTTACCTGTAGGGTTAACACTATCAAATGTAAGGAAATTCTGGCCCATAGTGAATTTAACTTGAGAAACACTAATATAATATATGTTCAGAAATATTCAGATTTATGGGTAAGGTTTTTTCGCAGATAAGTCCTTAGACAATCTCAATTTTGTTATTATAATCTAAGTTGCCTCAATCAGTTTATCATGAGGGTTTCAGGCTGTGATCATGACATAAATTGCACCAGATAAAATTTACCAGGTGAGCAATCAAAAATGCTGAAATATTGCTTTCCAATGCTATCCCAGCCGACAATTTGGCTCTCAGCAAGAAGACAGAATGTTTCTTGAATGACTGATGAATTCTGTGTTCAAACGAGTGCAGGATGTTGGCAGCAGTGCTGGCAGGAAAGCCAACTGATTCTTCAGGGGCTAAACTGGTTTTATGACTCATGGAATTGATTAGGAGCATAACGTTTGTCCACAGAAGCTGGCTAAGCTAAAGTTGGTCCATTTGCAGTCACAGCTGGAGATGCTGGAAACCATCTTCCAGATGCCAGGGCAGAGCAACCTGCTCTGAGTTGCTCCAGCTAAAGTGACAAGTGGAATCGCAGACTCCCTAGGCACCTGCTGCATTGGCCTTGTCTCTCTCTCCTCCTCTTACCACCGCCAACTTCAGAGTTATCGTCACTTAGGCCTGAGGCTCCCAATTACCCACCCTCTCTTTTAAATTGTATTATAGGGATCTGTTGCCTCTCTTTAATATAGTCAGTCTCATTTTGATTTGTGCTTGGTGCTTTTTGAAATGCAGATTGCTGGGATAGATTCAATCTCAGAATTCTAATAGTCCAAGGTACAATTTTTAACAGTCATTCTTTTCCACAAGCCTCACAAACAGAAAAATCAAGTAATCCTATCTAATAAAAGGGCAATATGCAAATTAACCATCACGCCATCACAAAGATGAGGGCACTCAGTCCTCTCAGCCCCGCCAGAGTTCCCCAGTCCTGGGGGGCGGGCAGCTGCTGAGAGTGGGCAGCATGAACAGCCTGGCGAATGCTTGCTTTGTTGCCATGGTGACAAGGCAAGCATTCCATTCTGGCCACAGAGGGCCTTTGGGCAGCAGGAACAGAGTGGTGTGGGGGGGGGAGGGGAGCGAAGGAAGGGGGGGAAAGACACTTGTGTCGTTGCCCCAGTGATGAGGCAAGTGTTCCATACCAGCTGTGGATGAGCCTCTGATCAGGCTGGAGTACGGAACACTTGCCTTATCACCCTGGCAGCAAGGCAAGTGTTCCGTGCCTAGTCACGGATGGGCCTCTGGGTCTTGGAGAGCCTCTGGGCAGCAAGTGCAGAGCATCCAGGCCCCACAGAGAGCTACTGGTGCACAGATGCATGCTCAGGGCTACTAGTCTATATTATAAAAAGCCAGTGTCCATAAAGCTATAACACCATAATGACCAAACAACCAGTCATCAGGAGGTGCATTGATGGGTCTCATAGTGTGGTGTGAGTCAGTCTGGGTCCCACCAGCATGGCAGGAGGAAGTCTTGGTCCCACCAGTGCAGCAGGTATGGGTCTTACATGATTTCACATGCTGGGCCTCTAGTTTTATTAGATCTTTATCTCCATGTCAGATTCATCAAATGTCTTGTCAGTTTTACTTGTTGTCTCTTGAATCTGTTGACTTCTCCCCATCTCCATCACCACTTCTAACTTCCAATCACCTTTCACCCCAACCACTGATATAGCACTAGGAAGGGAAGAAGTGGGTTGACAGCTGACACTAACCTTTTCCTTCCCAATGGCTTACAGGGCAATCTTTGCTTCCTCTCACCTCTTCCAGAGCCACCTCTCCCTAGCAATTGGTCCACTTCAATAGCATTTAATTTCTTATAGTATTTATATACATTTATAGAATAGTATTTTATACATGCTATTTGATCTGTCTATAATACTCTTTCCTCCCCATCTTCTTCAATAGGATCACTTTTACTCTTCCAAAAGATCTTAGCTGATATCACACTTCTTCTGGAAACCTTCCATGATCTCTACTGCTCAGTTAAAATCTACTATTAGCATTTCTCACTGAATTAGACCCTCTCCTTCCAACTTTATCACAATAATTAATTTGTGCAGTCATTTGATTGAATCTGTCTCTCTTACCTTATTAGTATTGTGAGGGCAAGGACTAGGTCTAGAATTTACCTGATATAAATATATGCTCACTAAACATTTGTTGAATGAGTGAATAAAGCCAGGAGCAAGTATAAGCATTTAAACTTTCTTTGATACACTTTTATTTCAAATTGCAATGCTAAGGTACATTAAAAATGTTTAGAATAATCCAAAGTATGATGAAAAGCCACAAAGTAAATACTCTATAAAAGATGAAATCCATAAAAATAATTACCCATAGTTATCCACCTATCATGATGAATGATTATTTATATTTACTGAATTGATATCATACATTATTTAATGTATTATACTGATTTTATATGTAGTTAAAAAGAAAATCCATATTTAGACAATGGAAGCTGACTATATATATATATATATATATATATATATAGCAATAGGTTAATTTGTACAATAATTCCAGAAATCTGAATATCACTGTTAGATATGACAAATTATTTTTTCCTTTCTTTTATTATTCCTTAGCACTTAAAAAAGACTAACTTAGCGCAACATACAATGAAGCTATTTATATACATTGTATATTAAACTAATAGATGATAATAACTTATTCTGATATTCATATTTAATTCAAAATAATAAAGCATTATTTTTCTTTTTTAAATTGAAGAGAGAAACATCTATATGACAGAGATACATCAATTGCTTGCCTCCCTTACTGGCTGAATAAATTCCATGTATGTATATACTACATTTTTTTTATCCATTCAACCACCTATATTCTTTATTTTCAAAATAAGAAATGTGGGGATTTAGATCAGTTTAGACCTCACACTTAATTTTATAATTAATTGTTAATAGTATTAATCTGATATAGGAGAGGAAAATAGTCATTCTCTTTATTAACCTGAATAAGTGTTTTTGAGATAATATTTTGTTGTAGATCAGTTAAATGGATTTGTACTTACTAATTGTTGAAAAAGACTATTGATATGCTTCTCCTTATGAGGCACAGAGCCAAATGTGATAACCAACATTCAGAAAAGCCCTGCAATCAAACAATCCGTAGAACTTTGTTTAAACCAGTGTTTTCTGTCTTGGTTGGTGTGGTTCAGTCTGATAGAGCATCATTCCCTACAATGAAAGGTCAAGAGACCATACCATAGTTCCATCCCCAGTTGGGGCATGTACGTGAGGCAGCCGATCAATGTTTATCTCTCACATCTATGTATCTCTCTCTCTCCCTCTTTCTCTCTCCCTCTCTCTCTCCCTCTCTCAAATTTCTATTAATTTAACTCTGAAACTTTTTCCAGAAATTCATGGTGAGTGAATTCAGGGTCATTGTGTTCCCAAATCGCTTTCTTTCCAGGGACACAGAGAGGGATAAACTCTATTGTTCCTGAGTCTTCTCCACCTTAACTCCTACACTGAGAGGCCTGGAGGTCAAAGACTAGTATCTGTTTCTTGAGGTTAAAAATAGTACTAAATGTGATTTTGATCCCTAAAACCTGCTTCTGCACAGTTCAGGTACTAGCACCAAATTAAAAAACTCCGGAAAAATAAAACCTTTGTTTGTATGTTTCATAGAACTGGCAATAATTTCTTAACTTTTACCAAGTATTTTCTGTACTGTAACTTTGATTTTAATGTATTTGAAAAAGTAAAATATTATATGGCATTTTTATTTAAAATAAATTTATTTTTTCTATCCACAACTACCCAATAACATATTAAGTTACATGGAGTGTGATTTTAAAAGTGAATTTAAAATCAGTGCTACTAATATATTCTGTTATCTAGAGTAATGAATTTTATTGTTTATAATTGCACTTTGTTTCTCAAAGGGCAGTATCAATATTTTGAATTTTGTGGAAACCACTGCTAATTTTCCTTTCATTGTATTGCTAGTCTGCCTTCTAGATAATGGCTTTTCCTTATTATTCATATTAGATTATTTTATTTGTGGTTGTATTTAATATGCATACACTAAGATGGCTAAAAATTGCTGAAAACCTCTCAACAAGACCCTTAGCTGCCAATTCTGCTAAGGTAATCTAAGACAAGAGATGATGGTAGTTTCTCTCATCTAAGAGAGAATGCCAGAAAGGTTGATAAGAATATTCCATTTTTTAAATAATTAACAGAGCCAGAATCTAAAAAGTTGAGCATATTAAATTATAAATTTCTCTGGTAGGCTATGAGCTACTAAAGGGCCTCATTCTGTCTCCCTTTTCTACCTGAATTTCTGGTATTTTCTAGATGTTCAATAAATATGTATTGATGAATGAATGAATAGCTGCATGTTATGTGGGGAGATCCATCACCTTTTGGAATCTTATGAAATATCTACAAGTTAATTGGCAAAAAGAGGCTAATTAGACCAGACATCCTTCTGGACAACCTTCCAGATGGAGCCAGGGCTTCGAGGGAAGCCTGGGTCCCGGGGGCCAGAGGGAAGCTGGTGCCAGCAGCCGGGGAAGGAAGGTCCACTCTTGCACGAATTTCGTGCATTGGGCCTCTAGTGCATAAATATGAACAAAAAGTTACAATAAACTGCTATCAGCTAATAGGTTCCACTGTAAGTGGTAAGAATAGTTTCCAAGAGCTTAAATAAAATAGAGTTACTTTTTTCTCTCTAAATTAGAAGTAAATAGCTGGTACATCTATTCTGTGTTGTTGTCAAGGACCAATGTCCATTTGGCAAGAGCTAGATAACATGCCCCTGTTGGTGCATGAGCATTTGAGAGAAACAATTCTTTAACTGAACATATGACTACCGGAGACAAAACCCAGGGAATTCCTTAGAAGGAAGGTTGTGGATAGCATCTATGGTAAGGAACTGGAAGTAGATACTAAAGTAAAAAATGAAGGTTACAAGAGAATACACAAAGTGGTACTGCAAAGCCCAAGACTAAATGTCTCCCAAGTATTCTGAGAGGTGAATTGTTTTCATGCACTGCTTACTACACATAAATGTAACTTGGAATTAGATGACCATCAATACTATTCTCCTAGGTATAGACTATTTTAGAAGACTCTATTGCAAGCATGTCAAACTCACTGCCCACTGGCCACATACAGCCCACAATGCATATTTTTGCGGCCCAGCCAATATGTAAGAAACCTTTTAATAAAAATTTAATAACTTAATTATCCTGTTATACATAATTATTAGTAACTAACTACAACATCCACTAATGACTGATTATTATAACCATGTTGCATTTATTTCCCTTACGTGCCTTACACCCAGGTGCACCACTTGTCTCCATTAGTACTCACAGCGAATATTTGAGCAGCCCATGGCCACGTCATTAGTCGTGGACTGACTTGTTTGGTGTGCGCAACAAAAAATATTTCTCTTCCAGAGAACATGAAAATAGGTTTATTTGTGTTATGCTTATTAATTTGTGCAGTAATTCAGTGTCTGGTAAGTTAATGTTTAAGAAAAAATATTAATTTTTATTAAAATGTTCTATTATTTTATATCAGCAATGACTCATTTATAAAATTTCAGCCCTTTGTATTCAGCATATCTCTATCAAAATAAAACTATGTGTCTATGAAAAGGGAAACTTTTTGCCCTAGCCGGTTTGGCTCAGTGTATAGAGTTTGGACTGCAGACCTAATGTTCCTGGGTTCAATTCCAGTCAAGGGCATGTACCTCGGTTGCAGGCTCCTCCCTGGCCAGGCCCTGGTCAGGTCACACTGGGGAGGCAAAGAATTGATGTCTCTCTCTCACACCTATGTTTCTCTCTGTCTTTTCCTCTCTTTTCCACTCTCCCTAAAAATCAATGGGAAAATATTCTTGGGTGAGGATTAACAACAAACAAAATAATGGAAGCTTTTTTTTTTTTTTTTTTTTTTTTTTTTTTTTTTGCAGCCCACATAAACTTAAACCCTTTTTATTTGGCCTGTGTTAGCCTTTGAGTTGGACATGCTTGCTCTATTCAGTTTTCACAATTTTGATAAACTTGTTTCAGTGACTTAAACATAACTATGTTTTTCTACAAACATTCAGCTTTTAGTTATTTGCTGGAACACAGGCTTTATTGGTAAACTTTCCATCATTTAACAAAGGCACATGTAAATAATACGAGACAGAATTTTTGTGCAAGCAGGATAGAACCTGTTGATCTCCACCGGTTTGATACATGGACACTATAAAAGACTCATTTGATTATCTGGTCTGTCTGGCATCCTTCCCTGAGCTGCCATTGCCTACAACCAACATTCCCTGAACAGGGCTAAGCATTTGCACCTTTAGTGACAGAAAAGATTCTCCAAGAACCCAGGTCCAGATGCTGGCTAGGTGTGCATTAAGGTGGACCAAATTTTAGCTGAACATGCTGTTTTAAGGAAAAGGATAGAAAAGAAGTTAACCATGAATCATTTTTAAAAGCCTCATCAAAATGCACCTTTATCCTTTTGATTCTGTGGTATAGACATTGCAGGCATCTACCAGCGAACATTAACATGTTACATAGCATTACACAATACTTTGTGCCCTGAAAAATTGACTCTGTCCCACCGCATGCCTCCACTGAGAAACCCCATTATCCAGGCTGGGGCTTTGCAGGTAGGGAGGGCTTTGCCAAGTACCTCATAATAAACCTTCCGGAAACAGTAGTTGGATCTACATTATCCATAAAACAAAGATACTCGGGCACATATGGTCACATTTAAGATATTTTCAAAGACTTACTTATAATGAACTCAAATTTATTTGTTGTTGTTGTGAAAAATAATATAATTGGAGCCACGTCAAAATGGAGGCAAAGTCACCATCCCAGAGGAATTGCTTTGTATTTCTCACTCCTGAAACCTTTGGAATGTTTGAACTGGGCAAAATATCTTTTGAACTGGGCCAAAGCAGCCATGCATTCCAAAAAACTGTATGCAAAGTTAACAGCAAAGACAACCTGAACTGCAGGACTAAACTTAAAGACATCCTTTAGAATTATTCCCTCATGTACACCTAAAGGATAACTTTGCTTATTTGCACCTATAAAAATTTCTTCCTTGGCTTATTAAAACCAATAGAAATGCATGCCTTCAATTCATGTCATTATTCCTTCACTTACTCATAAAAAAATCCCTTGCCTTTTTACCTCATGATCAAAACACTATTTGGGTTTCTGCCTGAATTAGTGCTTCTCAGAAATTTGTTTTTCTTTAAAATTTATTTTACGCAAATTGTGCAATCAATCAAGATGGGTTTATTTTTAACTAGTGGCCCGTTGCATGGATTCATGCAATTGAAAGGAAATTAATTAGAAGATTCAGACAGTTACTGCAAAAAATTACATGTCAAAGTAGTATATATAATGTAGTATTATGAAATTAAAACACATATGCAATTGGCACCTTTATATGTATCACGCATGCACGAGTCAAGATTTATTTTTAAATTGCCAGTGCACGTCTTCCATCGCCCTGGCAACCCTAGCCTCTTCTTTCTCCAGCTCCGTGGCTGCCTCCATTTCTGTTGGGATTATGTATCTTCTATAATTGAAACTTTGTAGCCTTGAGTGGAGGCCTAGGCCAGCGACAGCAGGTGGAAAGCTTGGCTTCCTCCATTCCTGGGAAAACCCAAGCCTCCCTCCTGCTCACAGTGGCAGCAGTCATCTTGGTTGGGGTTTATTTGCATAATTTGCTCCTTATTGGCTGGTCGGTGTTGCTGTGGGCATAGCTTGATCAGAGGTATGTTCAATTTGCATATTACTCTTTTTTTAGATAGTATGTAAGAAATTATTGTATTCCTTCAGTCTACATCAAAACAGGGAAAGGAGAATGAATCCAGAATGAATCAAGAGCTCTCTGGTCTTAACATCCAGTTTGATATTCTCTAGCTATATATTCATAAAACTAATTTACATAGTAATTGTAGCTTTCTATCTGATAACTCCTGGAAAAATAAAAAACACAAAATCAAGAAAAATTATATGTCTAATATAAAGATAAAGTGAACTGCTGCAGTTACTGTAATGAGAAAAGACAGGAAGTCATCTGGCAATGACTGTGACAGACATGTTCAGGGAATATCCCAGCACTACATACAGTATTTCTTTTTTTTTCTTTTTTTTTTTTTTTAATATATTTTATTGATTTTTTACAGAGAGGAAGGGAGAGGGATAGAAAGTCAGAAACATCGATGAGAGAGAGACATCGATCAGCTGCCTCCTGCACGCCCCCCACTGGGGATGTGCCCACAGCCAAGGTACATGCCCTTGCCGGAATCGAACCTGGGACCCTTCAGTCCGCAGTCCGACGCTCTATCCACTGAGCCAAACCGGTCTCGGCTACATACAGTATTTCTAAAGCGGTGTGAGCTAAGTACTAAGACCCTTTATGGGTCAACCATGTATGGTTCAATCATATAGATTCACACTCATCCTCCCAGTCTATCCTGAAATTGCTGGCAAAATCAACATGGGCTGGATGGAGACAACTGATGTAATAATTAGGCATGATTATGATTTTAAAAATGTAGTTACAGGATATATAAAATGTCTTACCTGAGTCAAAAAGTTTACTGTAGATTCATAACTCCAAAAATATCCTGGAAAGAGAGGAAAGCAGTCCGTCATTTACACTCTTGTTCAATTACAGATTTCTAGTTCCATAACACAAATGTATGGCTATTCCTCTTATGATGGCTTAGGTTAATTATACTAATTTTTATAAAATCTTGGCATTTTTATCTTTTCAAGAATATACATTCCAACCCAGCTGGTGTGGGTCAGTGGTTGAGCATTGACCTATGGACCAAGAGGTCACAGTTCAATCACTGGTCAGGGCACATGCTGGAATTGCGGGCTCAATCCCCAGTGGGGGGCATGCAGGAGGCAGCCTAATCAATGATTCTCTCTCATCATTGATGTTTCTATCTCTCTCTCCCTCTCCCTTCCTCTCTGAAATAAATGAAAATATATTTTTTTAAAAACAGAAAATATCAGCTTTAACATATAACTCTAGACAGAAAACTGTCATGGATGTCATTTCTCTTCAACCAGAACTTCTGTTCTTTGAGCTGCAGCCCAGGCTCATTATAACTTCATGTTTAAGATGGATACATTAGAAAAGGAGAAGGCACTGAGTAAAGTGCTTTGCACATGATAGTATTTAAATCACCTCATACATTAAAAAATATTGGCTTCCCTTATTAAATATTTTTATATAACTTATGAACTTGCACTTTCCATATTTCAAGATAGGGCCTTTGGTGCTGCAAATTGATAAAATTTAGTTTAGTAATTTATATTATTCCTAGAGAACTGATGCACAAAATTCGTGCAATCAGGGTTCCCTGAGCCTGGCCTATTCCCTCTCCTAGTGTGGGCACCCTAGGAGATGTTCAACTGATGGCTTAGGACTTAGCACTACTGCGAAGGCAGTAGAGGCTCCTATCACCATCGCTGCACTCACACATGCCAGCCATGAACCTGGCTTCTGGCTGAGCAGCGCTCCCCTGTGAGAGCGCACTGACCACCAGGGGGCAGCTTCAGCATTGAGCATCTGCCCCCTTGTGGTCAGTGCACATCATAGCAAGTGGCCTTTCCAGGCTGAAACTGGCTCTCTGACATCCCCCAATGGGTTCCAGATTGCAAGAGGGCATAGGCCAGGATAAGGGACTCCACTGGCATACAGTCAGGGCTGGGGAGAGACATGGGAGGCTTGGAAGATGGGGAGAGACCACAGGAGGGCTCCAAGGCATGCCCATCCCATCTTGCTCAGTCGCGATTGGCCGGACCACAGCAGCAAGCTAACCTACCAGTCAGAGCATCGCCCCCTGGTGGTCAGTGCACATCATAGCAACTGGTCAAATGCCTGCCCCCTGATGGTCAGTGCACGTCATAGCAAGTGATTGAGTGGCCTTAGCATATTATTAGCATACCAGAGGCCCTGTGCACAAAATTTGTGCACGGAGGGAGGTGGGTGTTCCTCATCCTTCTCCTCGGCCTCTAGCCAGAGGTTCCTCTCCTTCTCCCACACAGCCTCTGGGGAGATGCTTGCCCTGGGGCCTCCTCAGGATCCCAGCACACAAAGCCCTGTTGGGTACTTGGGGGCTTGGGCTTTCAGGTCTGACTTCCCCACCTGGCATAGTGCGCATTTGCTGCCCTGGGCCTGTTCTCTCCCTCCAGGCGGTGGGAGAGAGCGGGCGCCTGGCCAGCCGAGGGCATGGACAGCCCGCCCTCTCCCGCTATGCATGGCCCACCCTTTCCTGCCACTCCCGCCAGGGGCACAGACAGCCCGCCCTCTCCCGCTGTGCACGGCCCACCAGGTCAGCCAGGGGCACAGACAGCCCACCCATCCTGCCGCAGGCCCGCCCTTTCCCGCTGCACTGGCCAGGGGAACAGATGGTCTGCCCACTCCTGCTGCGCATGGCTCGTTCTCTCCCGCCTCATCGCAGGAGAAGGCAGACCACGGGGCCTGCTGGAGGAGTGAAAGGCCTGCCCTCTCCCGCCACGCTTGCCAGGGTCACAGACAGCCTGTCCTCTCCCACCATGCCGGCTAAGGGCACTAAGGGCCACCCTCTACTGCTGTGTAAAGGCCGCCCTCTCCTGCTCCCGCGGCCCACTCTGCCTCGGCCACACCCCCCGTGGCCTGGTCCATGCACTTGCTGGCTGGTTCTGCCCCAGCTCCTGATTGGCTGGTGGGCGCGGCTGGTGGGTGTAAAGAAGGTATGGTCAATTTGCATATTACTCTTTTATTAGAAAGGATTATGCTTTGATTTGTTGAACGGCCAGCTGGATGACCGGACACTTAGCATATTAGGTTTTGTTATGTAGGATTTCAGTCTATACATTGCTCGCAGTAACAAGAAGTACACATATGTTTCAATATGACATTCACCTGTAACAGTGAAAGCAAATCACAAATTCAGTTGTGTATACAGAATAAACATACAAAAACAAGCTCACAATCTATTCTGCAAATTCAGTGTTATTCAAGGCACAAAACAAGTATCTTCCACAAAAGATGTGGTAAAGTAAAGGCCAGCACAGAAATGCCCTCTTCAAACAAATCCTAAGCCTAGGGAACCATTCTGTACTATAAGTGCTACTACATAGAACCCTGAAGATTCCAACTGAGAATATGTGCACAATATTTTTACTTAACAAAACTATTTTTACCCATTATGCTAATTAATAAGCTCAATAGCATTGATTGCTGATAAACACATGATAATTGACAATTTTGGTTAGGAGCCACTTGCTAATTTTTGAACTTTGAATAGCATCCAACAGGCTACCCCAAATTTTGTATTCTAAATGAAGGAACATTGAGGGTTAACTAAAATTCCCCCAGTATAAATTAAAATTAATACATTGGACTATTTAAAAATAATTATGGGCAGGTTAGCAAGAACATAGAATGCAAACATGTTCACATTATCATAAAAATTAATATTTTGTATCAAGAATATGGATCCAAACCCCATAAGGTTGGATAAGTTGTTTTAGTAAATAAATGTCCAGACACATTTCATTAATAGTTGTTTGTAGTTTATATACGTGAATGATGATTTGTTTCCTTCATTCTCAGAATTCCTGTAATCTTAGTGCATTAAAAAAATTTAAATGAAAAACTGAAGTGGTGTTGTTACAAGGTTATTGTGAACAAAGCAAGAGAAAAAAGTAAGAGACTGCCTTAAAGAACAACTTGGAAAAACTATAATATCTGGCTTAAACAAGAAGCTCCATTTAAAATGTATTTAAAATTACTCAGCAATCACACTATTTCGGCCTGAGTCATGATCTTCATGCAGTTGGCATCAGAAAAATTAAGTGTGTAAGTGTCTTAATGATGTGAAATATATTGACAGAGTTAGGTGGGATGCAGATGGTATATAGAGAATAGTACCTCAGCCTCAATAACTGAATTTAAAATCTTAAAATATTTATGGCTTCAAAGTTTTTCTTTTATTTTTAATGGAAGCCATAACTATATAACATTGGTGATAGGGAAGGAGAAAAATACTTCACACATATAAATATTTAGTGTCATTTCAACTGGTATGATAAGGGAAAATTGACAAGTTAAAATATGTACCCAAAATCTGACTTGGCCGGATGAAGATTTTAACAACTTACTATGCTATAGTTTTATTTTATTGTCCAATTATGATATCCTATCTAGGCAGAAGAAATATTAACAATTTGTACATTCTTGAATAATACAATAATTTTCCCCTTTTAAGTGAGAAACTTATGAAAAATTAGTGGGAGCATCGTCTCAGAAATACAAAATTGACCAAGAATATTGCAGTGTGTCATTGAGAACCAAACCCAGTTTAGGTCTCTGAGGATGATTCATTCATTCAACATTCAGTTAACACCTACTAATGCAAACAATTTCTCTAAAATATCTCAGTGCCCTGGACGATTGACTCTGGATGATCAATGATCAGTTTCCCTTGGGCTGCAAATGTTAAACAGAGGTGCCTCACGCTACAGGGAAGATAAAGGAGATGGTACTTTTGCCTCTCATTCTGTGTTCCTGCTTAATGACTACACTGAACATAAATCTTTCTATTTTTATCTGCTTTATATACTAAAGAAATTTCCTATAAATTTTATTCATTTATCAAAAATTTTTTGAGTCATTATTATGGTGGCAGATCCTATCTATCTCTTGATTTATCTTGTAATAAGCCATTTCAAAAGTTCTCAGACCATTCATTCATTTAGCATTTATTGAGCTCCTATCATGACGAAAGCTATCTATTATTTTCCATATTCAATGGAGCCTCATTGCTTTCTCTCTTCCCAAATAAAGGCTTTAAAACATTTTGTTCCTATTCTACAATCAGCACCTTGAGTAGTAGGGATCAGAATCTTTCAGCATCTTCTCTGTGCGTGTGCATTGTTTTCTTTTTAAATAGTTTTAGAAATAGAAATAAAATTACAAAAAAAATACAGAGAATCCCCATATATTCTTAGCCCACACTAATGTTAACATCGTACATATCATACTGCAGGTATCAGAGGCAGGAAATGAACATGGGCTCATATTATTAACTGGACTACAAGCCTTATTTGAATTTCACACAATGTCCTTTTTCTGCTTTAGGACTAATTCAGGATTATACATTACAATGAGTTGTTACATCTTCTTAGTCCCTTCAAGCAGTGACAAGTGCTTAGCCTTCCCTCGTGTCCCATAACCATGGCACATTGGAAGATCACTGATTAGCTATTCTGTAGATTGTTCCCCAACTTGGGTTTTTCAAATGTTTTATCATGATTATATTGAGGTAATATATGCTTTTGCAAGAATAATACAGAATCGATATGCCCCTCTCTCTGGATTAGGTCAGGGATACGTAAAATATAATGTCAATGTCTTATTACTCTGGCATTAACCTTGATCAGCTGGTTAAGGTGATTCTTCCACTGCAAGTTACTATTTTTCTCTTTGTAAGTAATAAGTTTCTTGGAGGAGATACTTTGAGACTAAACAAATATGATTTCTTCCCAAACCTTTACCTGCTGATTTAACAGCCACATAGATGATGTTTGAAAAAAGAATTACTGTGTTTTTTGCCTAAGGGGATTTTCTATTTTCATACAATTTTCTTTTATAATTATTAATTAATATTCTCCTATAAAGAAAAGCTGTTTCTCTTCCTCATTTATGTATCCAACTGGAGGCCCGGTGCATGAAATTTGTGCACAGTGTTGGGGGGATTGTGGGTGTCCCTCAGCCAAGCCTGCACCCTCTCCAATCTGGGATCTCTCTCACAATCCAGGACTGCTGGCTCTCAACTGCTTGCCTGACTGCCTTCCTGATTGCCTCTAACCATGTCTGCCTGCCAGACTAATCACCCCCTAACCACTCCCCTGATAGCCTGATTGATATCTAACTGCTCCCCTGCCAGCCTGTTTGCCCCCAACTTCCCTCCTCTGCCAGCCTGGTCACCCCTAACTGCCCTCCCTTGCAGGCCTGGTCACTTCCAAATGCCCTCCCCTGCTGGCCATCTTGTAGTGGCCATCTTGTATCCACATGGAGCAGGATCTTTGACCACATGGGGGCAGCCCTCTTGTGTGTTGGAGTGATAGTCAATCTGCATATTACTCTTTTATTAGATAGGATAGAGGCCTGGTACATGGGTGGGAGCCAGCTGCTTTGCCCTGAAGGGTGTCCTGGATCAGGGTGGGCATTTCCTTGGGGCATGGGGCAGCCTGGGCTAGGGGCCTGTGGTGGTTTTCAGGCCAGCCATGCCCCCCAGTGACCTAAGCAGCAGCCCTAGTATCTGGGATTTATTTATCTTCTACAATTAAAACTTTGTAGCTTGGAGCAGAGTCAAGCCTTCTGCTGCTCTGTGGTGGAAGCCATTTCTGTTGGAATTTATTTACCTTCTGTAATTGAAACTTTGTAGCCTGAAGTGGAGGCCTAGTCTCACTAGGGCTGCAGAAGTTTGGTTTCCTCCATTGCCAGGGCAAACCTAGCCTAAGCTCTCTCCAGCTCTGTGGCTACTGCCATTTCTGTTGGGATTTATGTATCTTCTATAACTGAAACTTGTAGCATTGAGTGGAGGCCTAGTTCAGCAAGGGCAGGTGGAAAGCTTAGCTTCCTTTATTGCAGGGGAAACCCAAGCCTCCCTCCTTGCTCTTGGTGGCCACAGCCATCCTAGTTGGGATCTATTTGTATATTTGCTCCTTATTGGCTGGTGGTCATGGCTTGTGGGTATAGCGGAGGTATGGTAATTTGCATATTACTCTTTTATTAGATAAGATTATTCATTCCGTCAGATTGGTTCATGGTGGTTAAGTTTATTCTATGACCCTATTGTTCAACATTGTTGTTGCTTTTTTGCTCAAATTGTTCCACCTTCAGACAGTGTGGGCTTGTTCAGGTTGTATTCTTTGGATGAGTTTTCATCTTTGTTGCACCCTTCTTACTATTTGACACCACAGCATATTCCAGGCTTAGTTTGTGTTTTCCATGTCTGACAATAGAAGCAATGACTTCTCCAAGAAGCCTGGATTTCTTACTAGGGAAATTGTGTTTACAAACCAAGAGCTTGGTACTAATTGTGCTCATTGCTGTAAAGACATTGTTACTCTTAGTGGATAACACTTCTAGAAAGTATAATTTTGTATAATAAATATTCATATACATAAACACCTGTACTTATTTATCTATCTGCGTGTGTGTGTGTGTGTGTGTGTACCCCATAAGTTCATACTGACATATCTGATGCTAATTCAACATTACATAGATAATTGAGCCTTTGTCATTTCCTTATTTACAACTTCCTCCTGACATCTCAGATTCAGTATCATCCTTCATCATCAATGAAACTCAGCTATCCTTATCTACAATATATGTACTTATTTGCTGCATAACCCTATTATATGCCTAAAGTAGTTTCAGTATTGCTAACCCCTACCACTGTGAAAAATAAATGTGTTAACTAGATGAGAGTACTTTCATACAGATCATTTTGTCTTTAGCCTTACTGTAACCATTTTAAATAACATTTTCAAATTTACTTAGGTTAGTTTTTTTTCTTTCTTAACTCCTTCAGATTTCCATGCATTTCTATATGACTATTTCTTCTCCAGCTTAACTCTAAACTCTAAGGCCATAAGCTTAAGTCTAAGGTAAATGCAAGGCCCATTCTACTTATTTAAGTCCACCCAATTGTTTTTCTCATCTCTTCTCTCACAATGGTAGCTGATGGAACCCTTGCCAGTGGCTCCACCACAGCTCTAATAACAAGTGCAACCACCAGCCTGCCTCCAGCACCTTGGCAGAAACATTTCTTATTGGTGCTGCACGGCAGGTGGGCACTTATAAAGATCTAAATTTACATTTAAGGATCCATATTCTTTAGATGAAGAATCTAAATTTGCTTTTATGGATCCATGTTTTACCTAGAAGATATTTTTTTCAGTGTAACTATTAAACCCTGGACAGTCCCTCCCAAAGGCAGGGCCCTTTCTGTGTTGATTTATGTGAGCCTATCTTGTCTCTCTTTAGATGTCAGCTCCTCCGTGGAGAACTTGGCCCTGAAACCCATGCTTACCATGAAGATGCACAGTGCATACTGACCAATAACCACAGTGTGCTGAGTAAGCCTGGCCTCCTAAGTTGCCCAGCTGTGCAATCTTCCTGCAGCTCAAGTTCAGCTTTGTCTATTTCTAAGTTTCTGAACATGCTTGTTGCTTACCAGGCCTGATTTCAGCTCCTGTTTTCTTTCTGTTTTGCTTGCATAGGATTTCTATTCCCCATTTCCAAACTAGTTCTATCTACAATGTAATGAGAACACCATCCTCCTGCTCACTGGTACCAATCATTTAAAATAACTGGGAATCAGCCCTACCAGACTTGGCTCAGTGGACAGAGCATCAGCCTGCAGACTGAGGGGATTCCAGTTCACTTCCAGTTACGGCCACCTACCTTGGTTGGAGGCTTGATCCCAAGCCTTGGATAAGGCATCTCTCTCTCATGATGTTACAATGTTTTTCTCTCTGTGTGTTTCTTCACTTCCCTTCCACTCTCTCTAAAAATCAATGGAAAAATATCTTCAGGTGAGGACTAAAAATAATAATCTACCTAATAAAAGAGTAACATGTTAATTGACCATACCATCACAACACCCTCCAGCCAATCAGGAGTGAGTATGCAAATTAACCCAACAAAGATGGCAGGTTGATTTGCATATGTGGGCACCAAGTGGCCAGGGGTGGGCCTATGAGCAGTGTAGGAAAGCGGAAAGGCAGTTTTGGCCAGAGCAAAGGCGGAGCCAGCAGCCAGGGAAAAGAAGGCCCATTCTGGTACGAATCTTTGTGCATCAGGCTTCTGGTAATAAAATAATTTGGAATCGAACCTAAATATCTTACATTCCTTCCTCCCTTGACGAAGGTGACTTGAGAATGTGACTTTAAAGCTGAATTAGCTGCAACTGTGAAGAAAATTAAAGGATTGAAAAGAAACCCACAGTAACCACCAAGAATTTACTGGAGCTGGGCATCCCTAGTAGGGAGCTATGAGGACACTTTCTCCATAGGTATGCTGGAACATCAAGGGCAGCTGTGAAGGAGAAATCACAAGAGTGAGACAGTGACCATCTGGTTGAAAAAATAAGAGGCCATAACCCTATCTACTCATTGATAAAGCTCCTTACTTGCAGAATGAGATAGTGAACACCATCCTCTCCTCTCCCCAAATGTATTTCTTTCCTGAATTTCTGATTGAGCCATTTGATTGTGGCAGAGGGTTAGGGACCTCCTCCCACCACTTATAGTCTACAAAAAACATCTCAATTACAATGCCTCCTGGAAGGTACTAAGTAGATAGAATCTCCAAGAGATAGTGTACAATTGACCTGAGCAATCACTATACACTTCTCTGGCTTCCTGGTCTACTGAACTGAAGAGTGGGAGTGTCTTCAAGTTACTGCCTGTGAAATCTGTAATAATCTATAATAATAAAAGCATAATATGCTAATTAGACCAGACGACCTTACAGATGAAGCTGGTGCTGTGAGGGCCGAGGCAAACCACCGAGGCAGCGAGGGCCGAGCCCCTTGCACAAATTTTGTGCATCAGGCCTCTAATAATATATAAATAAATATATGTGATCTCTGTGTTTTCTAACAGAGCTCCTCAAACCCTTGTAACCTCCTGAATGATGGGGGTAATAGAAGTATCTTACACAGCACCTCTGAATCCCTTGGAATTGTCTGGGCAATTGGAGTACCTTTTATACTAAGGAAGTGACTCTTGGTGGACTCCTGGATGGGGGCTGGTCACCAGGAAGACTAAGGAAGCATGATTAGAAGCTCAGAATTTTTAGCCCCACCTTCCATATTTTCAGAAGGAGAGAGGAACTGGAGATAGAGCTAATAAACAATCATGCCTACATGATGAAGCCTCCATAAAAATCTCTAAACTATGGGGTTGGGAGAGCTTCCCAGGAAATGAATAGGGAGACATTCCCAAAGGCTGGTGCACCCCAGCTTCATGAGGACTGAAGCTCCTGAGCTAAGGACCCTTCCAGACCTTAGCTTATGCATCTCTTCAACTGACTATTCATCTCTATCCTTTATTATATCCTTTACTAGAGGCCCAATGCATGAAAATTTGTGTAAGAATAGGCCTTCCTTCCCCTGGCTGCCAGCACTGCTTCCCTCCAGCACCCAGGACTCAGGCTACACCCTCCAGCCCCAGCTTCATCAAGAAGGATGTCTGGAATGACATCCAGAAGACATCTGGTCTAATTAGTGTATTGCCCTTTTATTATTATCTTATATAATAAAGATGTAATATTCAAATGATTGTTATGCTGTGAAGCATAACGACCAACTGCATAACAACTGAATCATGGATCAGCAGGAGGGTGGCAGTGAGCTACAAGTGGGCAGCGGAGAGCTACAGAAGGGGGCAGGGAAGGAACTATGGGGGGAGTGGGGGGATGGAGAGGGAAAGAAGCTACAGGAAGGCAGGGCAGCAGGCAGAGAGCTACTGGAGAGCGGCAGCAAGCTACTAGTGGACGGATTCATGTGCAGGGCTACTAGTAGATAATAAGTCAGTAAATATAATAAGTGTTTCCCTGAATTCTACAAGCTACCATAGCAATTTTTCAAACTGAAAGAGGAGGTTGTGGGAATCCCTGATTTTTAGCTGGTTAGTCAGAAGTAAAGGACATGCCTAGGATTTGCAACTGGTGTATGAAATAAGGGACAATCTTATTATGTCCCTGAGCCCTAAACGTGGGGAAATCTGTATTAACTCCAGGTAATTAGTGTCATAATAGAATTGGAGGACACATACTGGTGTCCAAAGAGTTGGAGAATTGGTTGGTATGGGAAAAGAAACCTACGCATTTTGTGTCAGAAAGGTTGTGAGTAGAGTAGAAAACAAAAGTTTTTTTTTCTTTTACTTCCTTAGACATTATTCTACTTTCATTCATTTGCCAAATATTAGTTCTAAAGGTTATTTCTTAAATACTAGACCCTAATACCTACCTTATATCATCAATGTTAACATCCTGAACATTTGGGTAATGTGCAAACTGATGTCATTTTTCCTTTTAAGAAGTACCTAAAATAACAATGTATGTCAAGATCAAAGCCAATGTACTTTTGAAGATGCAAAGCAAAAGCCTATACAATATGACCACTAGGATGTAAAAAAAAAAAATTCACACTTATTTGATCCAAGATCAGCCTTATAATCCTCCCTTCAAACATGATCCCCCTTCAATCTCCCCTCTCCCAGAGAATGGCACCACCATCTCTCCAGTTGAAAGGAGGTTTTAGAGGTAAAATAGACAGGTTTGGGGAGTTTTAGAAATTAGGGGGTTAATAGGGTAGGAAGACATAGTTGGTTGGGGGCTTGGAGCTGCCAAAAGGCATACATTCACAGAGAGCAAAAGGTGCCATGGGATAAGGTGAGAGGAAGACATCCATTCACAGAAGATAGGGTCAAGCCACAGGGTATGGGAAGAAAAAAAGGAAACAAATTTTCACAGGATAGAGAAATGCTGACAAATGGGAGAAAGAGGAAAACAAATTTTCATAGGAGATAGAGAATTCTACCACTAAATGGGGAGGGGAAAGGGGGGGGCTATCACATGGGTTTTAAGCTTTGAAGTTAGAAGGCAACACCAAAAGACAAAGAACTGCAACCTTTATAAACCTTAGAAAAAAAGGGGCTTAATAGGCTACCATCTATTAGTAGCCCACCTAATAGGCTACTCATCTCCACATGGGAGTCTGTACTTGTTTCAAATAAATTTCCACCTTTTCATATATCACCTTTTGTCCATGGCTTAACTTTTTGAATCTGCCTGGACAAGAACCCAGGAAAGAGATCACCCTTGCATCCTGCTCAGAAGGAAAAACCCTTGATTCACAGTCATGCAAACCCTAAAACTGGAAGTCACCCTTGACAGCCCCTTTCCCTCATTATCCATTCCAATCCATCATCTCTTGTCTCCCACATCTCCTCTTCAATGTTTAATGTTGCCATCATTTTCCTAAAGGGTTCTCTCAATCCTTTGTTTTCATTCACTTGATTGAGGTATAATTTCCATAAATGCACTTGTTTTAATTATGTAGTTCATTGAGTCTTCACAAAAACATAAACCCATGTAACCCCCACCCACAATCAACATTCCTATCACCACCAAAAAAATTTTCTCTACCCATTTGAATTCATTTTCCTACTCCATTCCCATGCCACAGGCAATTATTGATTTTTTTAGATCTGTATGTTGTTTCTGTTCCAGAATTCCACATAAATAGAATTTTATGGAATGTTTCTGGCTTATTTTACCCAGCATAATACTTTTTAGATTCACCAACATTTTGGCATATATCAGCATTTTCTTCCTTTTTATTGATGAGTAATATTCAATTATATGTCTATACCAGAATTTCTGTTTACCCATTCAACTGGTAATAGACATCTGCTAGATTTTAAATTTTGTGCTATTATATATAAAACTGATAAAAACATTTATGAACAATTCTATGTGGTTATATATCCTCATTCTCATGAATAAATACCTAGAAATTGAATTTCTGAGTAATATTATAGGTATATGTTTAACTTTATTTTAAAAATGCCAAACTGTTTCCTAAAGTACTTATACAAAATTATTCTCTTATGAAACATATTTTATTTCATCATTTTTGTTACCTTTTTTGTTTTTTTGTTTCAATTCTTAGGGCATTTGGCTCTATCAAATTCTTATCAATGACTTTTTGTATGGTTAAAGTATTTCAATATAATTTATGAACTTCATCAGATTCTGTATATTTTAAAAGATGGAAAATTTTACTCTAACATCAATTCATTTATGTTGTCTCACCCTGTTTAAAACACTTAAGAAAAAATTAGAGGCTGAATGGCAAAGACTTCTACCCAAGAGGTCTGTGTATAGAATCTGACTGCACTCTTGATGTATAGCACTGACAGCTCTCAGGATCAACCTCTACCCCTTGGCTTTTTGCCCCACATCTGGGCAACTCCTCTTCTGCCCCTCCCCCAAAGAAGTTCAAATCACCCAAATCCTATCCTACTTGTGAAAACTCTAACTCAGACACAACCTCCCAGTTACAATTCAAACCAAAGCAGATGCACCACTCCCTTCCCTAAAGCCATTCTGCACTAGCCTGTGAGTCCTGCTCTCCCTAGAAGTCACTTCTGTGAATAACAAACTTCTTTCAAATGTTCTTGTGTGTGGTGTCATTAACATCAGCATTCAAACCACTAGTGAAGAAGTGTCTGACCCCTTCACAGGGTGCCCATGACATGCCTAGGGGCTGGGAAACTCCCAGGGGGCAGTGTGAGTAGAGAGTAATTGCATGGTCATTCACCCCTTTGTATTATGGCAGCATTTCTTTTCTCTGCATCCATACAGGTGCATAATTTCAATTACAAAGGTACTTAATTTTCCATTTCACAATAAGTTTTTCAATGTAAATAAGTGCTAATGTGAGTTTCACATGAATTGAAAGCATTAATATAATTAACACAGGAAGATACATATTAGATAACAAATAGCAAGAAATTTGGAGACACAAGTAGCTAAACATATGGAAATGTCAACATAATTAATATCAAAGGTCTTCTGAACAAGGAAAGGTTACATGAGCCAGTGCAATTTAAAGGTGGCCCTAACCCACCATCCACTGGAAATTTGTTAGAAATGCAAATCCATGAACCCAAACAGCTCCCTGAAGCAAAATGTGGGGGGTGGGACCCAGCAATCTATGTTTTAACCAGCTCTTGTGGCAATTCTGTTACATGCTAATGATTAAAAACTACTCAAGTGACAAAAAAGCAATTGGTTGACCCAAATTGCAAGTCATAAAGCTTTTGCAGAAAAGACGTTTATGAGAAGTCTCCAAAGGCATTTTAAAAAATAAGATAGCTCTCATGAAAGCTATCTATTTTCTTTCTATTCTCAAATAAAATAAATAATGAAAATGAGACATTAAGAAGGTTGTCCTCAGTAAAAGAAAGTTAATACCTGTTAGATAGGAAGTTGGACATGAGCAGCTGGGACGGGGCCTGACCTAGAGTCCTGAACAGTGGTGGAACCAACATTGCCTTCAGACCATCTCAAGATCTGGACAAGGTAGGTTCGGGCCGGTTCTTGGCACAAGCTCAAAGGGAGATGACATAACTTCAATACAACCTTACTAGGATCTTGGACTAATTACAATGAAATTTGCATTGTGGTTTTGATTCTCCACTATGGATTTTTCTGTATGCATTATAGAAAAGAACAAGCACAGAAGAAAAAACCTATCTAATAAAAGAGTAATATGCAAATTGACCATATCGCTGATCAAGCCATGCCCACCAGCCAATCAGGAGCAAGTTATGAAAATAAACCCCAAACAAAATGGCTGCGGCCACTGAGAGCAGGAGGGAGGCTTGGGTTTCCCCAGCAATGGAGGAAGCCAAGCTTTCCACCTGCCCTTGCCAGCCTAGGCCTCCACTCAATGCTACAAAGTTTCAATTATAGAAGATCATAAATTCAACAGAAATGGCGGCAGCCACAGAGCTGGGTTGCCCAGGCGATGGAGAAAGCCAAACTTCTGCAGCCCTACCACCTAGGCCTCCACTCTAGGCTACAAAGTTTCAATTATAGAATTTAAATAAACCCTAATAGAAATGGCTGTCTCCAGAGAGCGAGCAGAAGGCTGGCCTCCGCTCCAGGCTACAAAGTTTCAATTGTAGAACATAAATTAATTCCAGATCCAAGGGCCTCTGCTTGAGTCCCTGGGGGGACATGGCCAGCCCGCAAACCACTATAGGACCCTTGCCCAGGCCACCACACACCCCAAAGGAATCCCCACCCTGATCTGGTACACTCTTAAGGGCAAACCAGCTGGCCCCCACCCATGCACCAGACCTCTATCCTATCTAATAAAAGAGTAATATGCAGATTGACCATCACTCCAACACACAAGAGGGCTGCGCCCATGTGGTCAAAGATCCTACTCCCATGTGGATACAAGATGGCCAGCAGGGAAGGGCATTTGAGAGTGACCAGGCCTGCAAGCAAGGGTAGTTGTGGGCAATCAGGTCAGCAGGGGAGGGCAGTTGGGAGGAACCAGGCCTGCAAGGGAGGGCAATTGGGGGTGATCAAGCCTGCAGAGGAGAACAGTAAGGGGTGACCAGACCGGCAGAGGAGGAAAGTTGGGGGCAAACAGGCTGGCAAGGGAGCAGTTAGACATCAATTAGGCTGGCAGGGTAGTGGTTAGGGGGTGATCAGGCTGGCAAGCAGAAGTGGTTAGGGGCAATCAGGGAGGCAGGCAGGTGAGCAGTTTGGAGCCAGCAGTCCTGGATTGTGAGAAGGGTGTCTGACTGCCCATTTAAACCCTATCCTACTGGGATCAGGCCTAAACGGGCAGTCGGACATCCCTTGAGGGGTCTCAGATTGAAGACGGTGCAGGCTGGGCTGAGGTACATCCCCATCCCCGTGCACGAATTTCGTGCACTGGGCCTCTAGTGTAGTTATATAACCCTTTTCTGTCAATCATCCTTGAATGCAAATGAAAGTCTCCACCCAGAAAATTCCTCATTGAAACCATATAACCCAGGAGTTTGGAACCACTGTTTCTCTCAACTGGCCTGCTCCTCACTTAGAGTGTATCTTCAATAAATCCTGCTTTGCTTTACTTCCATTTTACTTGATCTTAAAATATTTTCTGTGTCATTGAGAAGAACCGAGGTCCCAGCTGGTAACCCCAATTAGTACACCTGTATATTAAAGGTAAGGGGGAGTAAAGATGGTTTAAGCTAAAGGTATTTGTGTGCAGTTATTCTTGGAATAAAAGATTTTAAAAGGGGATTTGTGAAAGTGAATTAAAATGATTATTAAAAGGAGGAATGGGTTAAATAAACTAATCAGCATAAAAGTAGAATTTTAAAATTTAAAGTACTTTAACTATTTTAAAACAAATCTTTTAGAATTCATTAGCATACAGCATACTCATTAGTTTATATCGTATCTATTCCATAGCTGCCTTTATGCCACAAGGGCAAGGGAGCATATGGCCTGCAAAGCCTAAAATATTTTCCACTTGGTCTGTTAGAGGAAAAGTTTGTGGACCCCTGGTTTAGACCACAACTAACATACATATTAGACCGCCCCTGAATTGATGCTGAAGATTTGCTCCATGGCTCTAGGCTGCCTCATGTTTACTCTCAAAATGCCTGGTACTTCCCTAACACAACCCCACACTCTGCTTTACCAAACGATTGTGTTTCACTTCATTTTCTGTCTTCTCTCTTAGTCTACAAATTCTACAAAAGAGAGGGTGGATGCTGAAAAGTCTAGCATATAATTATTACTATTTAATTAATATCTTTGGAAAGATTAACTAATAACTATTTAACAAGTGTTTGAAATATACAAACATGTAGACTCTTTTCTTTGCCATTTTACCTATGGGTAGCTTTAACAAGGTTTTACATGATTCTCAAGAAGCAAAGAATTTTCATTACTTGAGAAGTTAAACATTCTCTCTCAATTGTCAGAAATAAATATTTTACCATAAAAAGGAATTCTGAGTTTCCTTACATCAATATAACCATGGTAAATGGAACAGAATCAAGTGCTGAGA
This sequence comes from Antrozous pallidus, assembly GCA_027563665.1. Classification (NCBI taxonomy): domain Eukaryota; kingdom Metazoa; phylum Chordata; class Mammalia; order Chiroptera; family Vespertilionidae; genus Antrozous; species Antrozous pallidus. The sequence goes on along the minus strand of CM050517.1, from coordinate 18,015,477 downwards.
GTCCATCAGTGTAATTTCTCCATTATGAACCCCATCACGTATGTGTGACATTTAACACCTCTCTCTATTGACTCACTTCCCATTACAAGAGCTCATAATGGGCTGATTTCCTTGATTGTCCTGAAAGATGGTCAAAGGCTGGGAGTTAAATGTCTGCAATTGGAAAATAATCAGTGACTCTTGTATCTGCTGTTTTTCACCAGGGTTATTATTCCTCATTGCTAGAGAAATATAATGGATTTAGGTTAAAATAGAACTGAAGCTTAGTCTTTCCCTATTCAGAGTGACAATGATTGGTGAGGCATTGTTCAGAAAATTATGTAAAGGAAAAGGTGAAGTAGACAAGAAAATTAATGATTCATAAAAAGTCAAGGATTTAGATAAAGGAGTGCAGAAAAATTGAGGGTTTTTTTTTCGTACTGATATATATATACATATATATATATATATATATATATATATATATATATATATATATATTTGTACCTCAGAGGCTCTTTTTCATGACAGTTGTACAGTAGGCCTTGGACTTGACCTTGAGGCTTCCAGGGGACTCTAAGTGAAAGTATTAATTTTTCTGGATAAGCCAGTTTAGTCATAGGGCCCATTCTGTAGATTGCTAGATATAATGTGAGAATTGTTTTTTCCTTGTGCGTTTTTTGTAATACGGGTATGTTCACATTCTTTCTTGTTGACCAAAATGTCTATATTCTCATTATTTATGGGAATTCTGAGCCCCAGTGTATAGTCAAGGTTTAATTATCACTGCAGAAGCTTCATTTCTTTAATAGGACCTTTTCTCCTTTCTTTCTTTTTGATTCAGACTAGCGTCATCCAGAACCCTGACTCACTTGCCTCCTTCTCCTCTGACATCCTCTCCCTCAATCATTAAGCCCTCAGGACAATGAGGCCTTAGTCAGCATCAAATAATTTTAGGGAAAAAGCTTCAGGTCTACTGACCACAGAGACAGAATTCCAATCAAACTAAAGATAACATCTAGGCCTCCATTATGTTTTAGCTCCAGACCCAAAAAGCAGTGAAACCAGACAGAGCAATGCTCTGTAATATGAATGCAGAGATTTCTCCCCTATTCACTGGCTAATTCAGAGAATAGCAAGTATCGAGCAAATTTCACTTTTTTAATGAAAGCACTGCATGAGTCCATAGAAGTGGGAAAATAAAAGATCAAAATAATTGTTATTAAGCTGAAAACATTTTTGGTAGTCATTCAAAAACTCTTAAAATTTTCACATAGATAATGGTCTAATTATTTTTTTCTTGGGAAATATATTTAGAATCTCATAAACCATTGAAACCATCAGATCCTTGATTGTATGTAATCAGCACTAGAACTGCTGTTGGAAATAAATGTTGAAAATCTGGTCATATTTGCAGCAATCTCACAGGTGCCTGATTTGTTTTTACACATCCACTTTGAAGTCTATGAAAAAAACTTCGTTGTTCTCAATAATTTCTATATGAAACTCCTGAACGTTCCTAATTAACTCTACCTTTGCATATATGAGAACTATGCAAGCCTCTTTTTCTTTTAACCAAATTCTCTCTAAGGAAATGCATGAAATCTATTAATTTGGGGGGAGGGCAGCTTCACCACAATCATAAACAAGACAAGGATGCCCACCATCACCACTTCTATTCAACATAGTATTGGAAGTCTTAGTCACAGCAATCAGAAAAGACAAAGAAATAAAGGAAGAAGCAAAATTTTCATTATTTTTAGATGATCTGATACTATTGGTGAAAAACCCTAAAGACTCCACCAAAAAGCTACTAGAACTAATAACTTACTTCAGTAAAGTTGCAGAATACAGAAATGTATTGTTTTCATACACCAATAATGAACAATCAGAAGAAATTAAGAAAATAATCCCATTTACAAGTGTATCGAAAAGTATAAGCTAGTTAGGTGTAAATTTTAGCAAAAAGTTGAAAGAACTATACTCTAGAAACTGTAAGACATTGAAGGAAGAAACTGTATAAGACACAAAATAAATGAAAGGATATACCTTGCTCATGGATTCGAAAGATTAATATTGATAAAATGTTCTTACTATCTATAGTAATATACAGAATAAATGCAATTCCTATTAAAATATCAATGACATTCTTCTCAGAATTAGAACAAGTAATGCTAAAATTTATATGGAACTGCCAAAGATCTCAAATAGCCAAGAAATCTTAAGAAAGAACAAAGAGGGAAATATCACATTGTCTGTTGTCAAATTATACTACAAAGCTATAATAATCAAAAGAATATGGTACTGATATAAACACATATGTATAGATAAATGGCATAGAATAGAGAGTTCAGAAATATGTCCTCACTTATATGTTCAATTAATCTATGACAACGGAGGCAAGAACACACAACGGGGTAAAGACATTTTCTTCAATAAGTGATGTTGGCAAAACTGGACAGATACATGCAAAAAAAAAAAGAAGTTGGATCTTAAAAAGTAAATTAAAAATGTATTAAAGACTTAAATTTTATACCTGAACCTATAAAACTCCTAGAAGAAAACATGGACAGTAAACAATTTGACAGTGTTCTTAGCAATATTTTTTTTAGATATAACTCCTCAAGCAAGGAAAACAAAAGGAAAACTAAGCTAAACTAATGGGATTTCATCAAAATAAAAAGGGTTTACAGGGCAAAGGAAGTCATCAATAAAACAAAAAGGCAGTCCCTGAATGGGAGAAGATATTCACCAATGATATACTAAATATGGAGTTAAGATCAGAAATACATTTTTAAAAAACCTCCTATAACTTATCTCCCAAACAAAAAATCCCATAAAAAATGGGCAGAGGATCTGAATAAACATTTCTTCAAAAAGAACTTATAGATGGCCAATAGACACATGAAAAGATGGTCATCATCCTTAATCATCAAGGAAATACATATTAAAACCACAATGAGATATTACTTCACTCCTGTCAGAATGGCTATCATCAATAAACCAACAAATAACAAGTGCTGCAAAGGTGGAGAAAAGAGAACCCTTATATACTATTGGTGGGATTATAAATTACTGCAGTCACAATAGAAAAAAGCATGGAGATTCCTCAAAACATTAAAAATATTACTGCCATTTGACCCAGCAATTCCTCTTCTGGGTATGTACCAAAGAAAATAGTAACACTAATTTGAAAAGATATATGCACTGTAGGGGGAAACAAACTTTTCTCTACCCTAAAATTCATCTGAATAATCTAATAATCAAATGGATGTTAGACAGATTACCAAGAGAAAAGAACCAAATTTAATATATAGATATGTATGGGAACCCTGCATACATGAGAGAGTCAGGGACACCACATGCAAGAGAAGTTCAGAGTTATCAAAGGGGATTGAGATATATAAGACATCCTGAACTAGGACATCCTGCAACACATGCTGGGGTTTTCATTACAGGATGCTAAGAAGATTAGAATTTGTCCTGCCCTATTGCTAGGTCACTATGGGCAAAGACCCAAATTTAAATTCTGCTAGATAGTTGGAGGATTAGGGTGAGGGAGACGGGGAGGAGACAAAAGATTCCCTTGAGCCTATGGTAAAAATTGCCTTCAGTTCAAAGTACTCTGCATACCACTGAAGTACATCTTTGGGAGAGTCATGTTGGACCCCTACAGTGCCATTATGTTCACTGAAACATTACTAGTAATAGCCAATATATGGAAGCAACTTAGATAACCATCAATAGATTAATGTATAAAGAAAATGTGGAATATACTAGTATATATAATGAAATATTACTCAGGACTAAAAAGAATGAAATCTTGCCATTTCTGACAATATGGATAGACCTACAGGATATTATACTGAGTGAAATAAGTCAGACAAAGACAAATACCATATGTCACTTACATGTGGAGTCTAAAACATAATCCTATATAATAAAAAGGTAATATGAAAATTGACTGTCACTCCAACACACACGATAGCCGCTCCCATGTGGTCAAAGATGGCAACCCCCATGTGGACACAAGATGGCCACCACAAGAAGGCCAGCTGGGGAGGGCAGTTGTGGGTGATTGGGCCTGCAGGGGTGGGTAGTTGGGGGTGACCAGGCTGGCAAAGGAGAGAAGTTAGGGGCAAACAGGCTGGCAAGACATCAATTAGGCTGGCAGGGTAGTGGTTAGGGGGTGATCAGCCTGGCAGGCAGAAGTGGTTAGGGGCAATCAAGCATGCAGATAGGTGAGCAGTTGTGAGCCAACAGTACTGGATTGTAAGAGAGATGTACAACTGCCTGTTTAGGCCTGATCCCAGTAGCCTAAATGGGCAGTCAGACATCCCTCTAGAGGTCCAGATTGGAGAGGGTGCAGGCTGGGCTGCGGGACACACACACCCCCATACACAAATTTTGTGCAGCGGGCCTCTAGTAATATAATAAAAATAAATGAATAAATAAAACAAAACAGAAACAGACCTATAGATAGAAAGAATAAGCTAATGGTTGGCAAAGGGGAGGGGATAGAAAGATGGAGGCAGGGGGTAGGGGTGGGAAAGGGATATCTCACCAAAAAATAAAAAGATTAAAGAACATCAGAAACTTTAGAAAAATATACTATATTAATAACTATTTTTTATTTCATATATTTTAAATCAACACCAAAGGATATGTTTTTTTATTGATCTGATAGAGAGAGCAAAAGAGAGAGAGAGAAAAAACATAGATTCAAGAGAAAAACATAGATTGACTGCCTCTCGATAGGTACCCAACTGGATGGAACCCATCACCTTTTGATACATGGGACAATGCTCCAACCAACTGAGTCCCACTGGCAGGGCCATAACTATTTTTTTTAATCTCCTTGGTGTAGTCAGATTCACATTGTCTATATTATTTATCAGAAAAAGGAAAACAAAGATAGAAAATTTAGTTGATTATACAAAATGGCACGATAAGCTACTGATAAAACTCAGGTTTCCTGACACTGAGATTGGTAATTATTCCATGTATCAGTACAACACAATGTATCAGTATCAAAAAATATTAAGTAATGCGTGGTATTTTTATACTGCTTTATCACAGTGTAAAAACATATTTAACATGTTTTTTAACATATTTAACAGTAATTTAACATATTTAACAGTAATTTAACATATTTTATCTTTTCAAGAATTTGCATGAGTCCTGCAGAATATAGTTCAAATATGTCAATCATTGAATCTAATTTTACAAGTGAAGGAAAAAATGGTCCAAAACAGGTCTAGTTACAAACACCACATAGTAAGTGGACAAGCTAGAATTACTTCTTCCTATTTCATTTCACTGCTGTCAGTTTGATGTCTAAAATATTTGCTGCGTGTGCACCTGGGAAGCACCTGTCATACTGGAAGTGAATCTGCTTGACCTAAAATTATAAAATTCATCTAGTTGTAGATGCTCCTGCCCCACCGCACTCCCACCCACCCCGTCCCCACCATGAAATTACGTTATAGGACCAAAGGCCCCAAGAGTCAAAAGGAAGAACTCCCTTGTTAAGTACAGCTCTTTCCCTCTGAGGAATTTTGGTTTGAAATAAGATTAAGGTTGATATTTTTTTAATATTTTAGTTGTGTTTTTTGTTTATTTGTTTGTTTGTTTTAGTTGTCTCTAATAAAGCTCTCTGTATTTTCCTAATATAATGCCCTAAGAAAGAGCTATCATTGGATATGAAGCCTGCTGCTGCTGTGTCTTGATAATTTTAGGATCTTGGACAACTTACATACGTTCTTTACGGCTCATTTGCTTCATCTACAAAATATGTGTGAGGATATCTCAAAGGTTTTACATAAGAAGTGATAGGAGAAGATAAAGGAAAAGATATATCCATAAACACTAAATATGTATAGTAATCATGTTGGTAATAATGAGGAGGCAAAGGGGAAGAATGCTTAACAGATAAATAGATACTGGGAATGCATAGAATATGCCTGTTTTGGGGGGCTTTTTTGACAACTATACATTTGCCAGCTTCAAATGACCACCAGCTAAAACTGGAATGCTCATTTATCTCATTTTAATTTGGAAATCCGAATCTAATTTGAGAGTCAATAGAAATCTTGTATGGCATAAAAATTCTTGTGTTGTAAAAATGCATAAATGAATACATAAGGTAGAAACCATATTAACTCTTCCTTTGACAATTTACAAAATGGCTATCAACGTGAACTCATTTATAAATGACTATAATTTCTCAAAAGTTAACAGGATTGTTATTGTCCATTAATTTCTGGCCAATGGTTTTTAAATGCCCTTGAATAAAATAGAATGAATTTAAAGAGCAGCTAAATTGCTAAAGAAATCTGTTAACTGGAAGTTTTTAAAAAGTTAATTATAGTCAATGGAGTATTTAAAAAACTCATTTGTTCTACTCAATTAGAGTAACAGAATTTTGCTGTGTTTCATAATTTAAATATCAGAGAAATATGTTTTCAAGTATTCAAAGCAAAAAGAGACTGATATATTACAAATTATTATCAAGGCTCCATAAATTTTGGTGAATGAATGAAAAAGAAAGAATAAATGAGTGTCTGATAAATAGTCCTAAGGATCTATCCTAAGGTATCCCTCTAGATACCTTCATCTATTGAGTAATGACCACCTCTTTCACAGTGTTTGCATAAAAATTTTAGAATGTTGTTTAAAGCATTTCTAACATAAGGAAAGCTCATTTTGACATTTTATTTTGGGAAATAATATGTTATATTTGAATATCAAAACCAATTGAAATGTTGCTCTGCCTGATACGGCTCAGTTGGTTGGGTGTTGTCCTATGCACCATAAGGTTGCTGGTTTGATTCCTATTTAGAACCCATGCCAGGTTGAGGCTTCATTCCCGGTAAAGAGCACGCAGGAGGCAGCTGATTGATGTTCTACTCCTGTGATGGAGAACCTATGACACGTGTGTCAGCACTGACATGCGTAGCCATTTTGATGACACGTGGCTGCATGTGGTCGCACACAGAGAAGTATAGGGCCGCACGCCAAGAAGGACATTTCATCCTCGGCTACTGCACGGCCAGGTGCAGTAGCCGAGGATGGAACATTTGCTGTAGTGTAGTGTAGACACTGTGCTGGAGGTCTGTAGGCCAAAACAAAATACCAACCTTCAATTGAAGGTTTAGCCAATGAAATTCAGCAACAAAAAAGTCACTAATAGGCAGGTTAGTTCAAGAATTCCCACTCCCCCTCACTTACCTTAGTTCACTGCACCCCACACAAGTTAAATAATATCAAGATCAACAAAAGAAACTCACTGACAGATGAACAAAAGAAGTCACTAAGCAGGTAAGTTAAATAATTAGTTTTTGGTTTATTAAATGCAGTTATATATTACAATTACATATTTTTGTTATTTAAACTATAAATATCGCAAAATTATGTTTTTTTTCTCAAAGTGACACACCACCCGAGTTATGCTTGGTTTTTTGGCGAATTTTGACACACCAAGCTCAAAAGGCTGCCCATCATTGTTCTACTCTCACATCTATGTATCTCTTTCTCCCTCTCCCTTCCTCTTTTTCTAAAAATCAATAAAAATATTTTTTTAAATCATGAGTTAACTAAAAGGACATATCCCATTTGAATTGTTAATATCTAATAAAATGAATTAAGAGAGAAAATGCAAATTTATTTCAAATGAAAAGAAAACCAATGATGAGTTCAGAGGCTCTCAATACTAGTTTGGTAAATCCTGTTATATTTTCTTCCAAGGGCTATTTGAATTTTCCTGAAATCTCTTCATATCAATTGAGTCATAATTCATTTTCAATTAGTACCTGTTCATAAACATACAATGTATTTAATAGAACTGAGATCATGGTCACAGAATCGAAATGGTAGAAATGGGAATTGCTTCTGAAATGAATTTACAGGATAAATGCCTTGTTATAACTAACATAGCTGTACTCTTTTTATGCATATGCCACATTTATATATATACCCATTCAGAATTCAAACTAAGAAGAACTCTTTTGTTGTACTTTTTCTAAGTTGTCATTAATGAATGAGTGGGTTGTCTGGATAGTGAGATGGCTTCTAGTCATATTCTTAATTGGAGATTATGATAAAACTGTCATCTAAAAGAGATGTAATATCAAAATTGCTGAGTAGCAGAAAAGGAAAAACCTGGTCCAGGGAAGTACAAGATGCAATCAATTTTGGCTGTTAGTGACTTCATGGAGCGCACTTCATACTGAAGCCATTTCAGATGGATCTTAGGGCACTCCTTCATCATTCTCAGCAATGCTGTTACATCAATTAAGCTTGAGCCCATAAAGAAAAAGATCTCTATGAATAAAGTGTACTTAAGGCTATTTTATTTCATGCTCAGTTTTTTAAAAAGATATGATATCTTGAAAGTTTTTCCAATAATGAAAAAATATTTATTTACAAATGAGTTAGTACCCATTGATAAAAGCCAAGGCTTTGGGAATTAGAAAAGCTGACTTCTTTCAAAATCCAGACAGTAATCAATATGTCTGAGAAATGTCATGAGTGATAAAAACCCATCAAGAGTCAGTTCTGTGGCAAGACTCAAATTAGTGAGATGGTCTTCCTACCTATTAGTTGCCGTGGCTTAAAATAAATAGCCTGACAGAGAAAAAATAAAGTAGTGATATTTAAGAAATCTATACAGGGATGAACTTTGTTCATATTGGGACATGGGAGTAAGTCCAAACTCAATAAAGTATTTGAGGGAATTTTAGTGATAAAGAAACCATAAGCTAAAAAAAAAAGAAAGAAAGAAAGAAAGAAAAGAAAGGAAAGGAAGAGAAAGAAAAGAAAAGAAAGAAAGAAAAGAAAGAAAAGAAAAGAAAAGAAAAGAAAAGAAAAGAAAAGAAAAGAAAAAGGCTTAATATGAACTAAAAAAGCTTTTGGTTGTTGGAGTCTTAAAAAAATCTTTACACGCACTAGTGTGTTCCAAAGAGTGTGAGTAGGACAGGTGTGCAGCCTGCACGAAGGGCCTGTTCCCCTTCAGATGTGGTCAGTATATATCAGATATTGATACGAGGGGTAGACAGGCTATTTTCATTATAATTTACTAGAGGCCCGGTTCACAAAATTCAGACATCCCTCTCACAATACAGGACTGCTGGCTCCCAACTGCTTGCCTGCCTGCCTTCCTGATTGCCCCTAACCGTGTCTGCCTGCCACCCTGATCACCCCCTAACCACTTCCCTGCCAGCCTGATTGATCCCTAACTGCTCCACTGCCAGCCTGATTGTCCCTAACTGCCTTTCCCTAACTTCTTTCCCCTCAGGCCTGCCCCCCCCCCCCCCCGACTGCCCTTCCCTGCAGGGCCAGTCTCTCCCAACTTCCCTCCTCTGCCAGTCTGGTCACCACTAACTGACCTCCCCTGCAGGCTTGATCACCCACAACTGTCCCCTGCTGGCCATTTTGTGGTGGCCATTTTATGTCCACATGGGGGCAGCCATCTTGTGTGTTGGAATGATGGTAAATTTGCATATTACTCCTTTATTAGATAGGAGAGAGGCCTGGTACATTAGTGGGGGCTAGCAAGTTTGCCCTGAAGGGTGTCCCGGATCAGAGTGAGGGTTCCCTTGGGGTTTGGGTGGCCTGGGCAAGGGCTTGTAGTGGTTTTCAGGCTGGCCACACCCCCCAGCGACCCAAATGGAGGCCCTGGTATTGGAATTTATTTATCTTCTATAATTGAAACTTTGTAGCCTTGAGCAGAGGCCAGAGCAGGCCAGGGCAGGTGGAAAGCTTGGTTTCCTCCATTGCTGGGGAAACCCAAGCCTCCTGCTCACTCTGTGGCTGCAGCCATTTTTGTTGGAATTTATTTATCTTCTATAATTGAAACTTTGTAGCCTTGAGTGGAGGCCAGGGTAGGCCAGGAAGTTTGGCTTCCTCTGTCACTGGGGGCAGCCCAAGCCTCCTGCTCTCTCCATCCCTGTGGCTGCTGCCATTTTTATTGGGATTTATTTATATTCTATAATTGAAACTTTGTAGCCTTGAGTGGAGTCTAGATATCAATCCAAACGACTATGCTCAATTAATATTTGACAAAGGAGGCATGAACATAAAATGGAGTCAAGACAGTCTCTTCAATAAGTGGTGTTAGGAAAATTGGACAGATACATGCAAAAAAAATGAAACCAGAGCACCAACTTACACCATACATAAAAATAAACTCAAAATGGATACAGGACTTAAATATAAGATGGGAAACCATAAAAATACTAGAGGAATTCACAGAAAGAAAAATCTCAGATATATGCTGAAAGAACTTCTTCGATGATACTGCTCCTAGGGCAATGGAATCTAAAGAGAAAATAAGCAAATGGGACTACAGCAAAATAAAAAGCTTTTGCACAGCTAAAGAAACCATCAACAAAACAACAAGAAAACCCACGGTATGGGAGGACATATTTGCAAATGTTATCAGTGATAAAGGTTTAATTTCAAGCATCTACAGGCAACTCATACAACTTAATAAAAGGAGGACAAATGATCCAATAAAAAAAATGGGCAATGGACCTAAATAAAATCTTTTCAAAAGAAGACAAAAGGAAGGCCCAGAGACATAAGAAAACTTGCTCAAAGTCACTAATTATCCGAGAGATGCAAATCAAAATGACTATGCTGTACCATCTCACACCTATCAGAATGGCTTTCATCAACAAATCAACAAACAACAATTGCTGGTGAGGATGAGGAGACAAAGGAACCCTCGTGCACTGCTGGTGGGATTATAGACTGGTGCAGCCACTGTGGAGAACAGTATGGAGTTTCCTCAAAAATCTAAAAATGGAGTTCCCATTCGACCCAGTGATCCCACTTCTAGAAATATATCCCGAGAAACTAGAAACACTAATTAGAAAGGATATATGCACCCCTATGTTCATAGCAGCACAATTTACCATAGCTAAGATTTGGAAACAGCCTAAGTGCCCAACAGCAGATGAGTGGATTAAAAAACTGTGGTACATGAAATACTACACTGCAGTAAAAAAGAAGGAGCTCCTACCATTTGCAACAACGTGGATGGAGCTGGAGAGTATTATGCTAAGTGAATTTAACCAGGCAGAGAAAGACAAATATCACATGATCTCACTCATTTGTGGGATAAAATGAAAAGCATAGACTGATGAACAAGAACAGATCAAGAGACTGAGAAAGTCCATCAGAATGTCAAACCTCAGGGTAAGTGGGAGGTGGTGGGAGTAAGGGGGAAAGTCAATATATTTGACCTCTTGAACTAAGGTAAGTAATTTGTGTTTTTACATCCCTGACAAAGTTCATATAAAGTTATTTAAAAATTGGCAGCTAGTTTGCGATTGAATTGACATGGCCTAGAACTTGTCATCTTCTATGGACCAGTCCTTAGGCTAGGCCCCTCTTAACCTTCTGTATCACCATAATACCCTTACATGATATTATTGTACAATGTCATTATAATTTTTGATATTTGACAACAGCATATTGTATAATTATCCAAAGAAACTTACAAACTAATTCTTTGAATGTTTGGCAGCAATTTTAAAAAAGGACAAGAAAGGAATTAATCCCTTTCAGAAGGAATTAAGGCACTGGCAAGGCACTTGAGCATTCTATATTGTTCTCTCTTGCTCTTTTTGCCAAGAGGGACCCTCTTCTCACACTCAGAGTGCACACAGCTGTTGCCTGAGCTTTCAGTTCAAGCTGTGATTGAAGCTTCTGGGTGGCTGGCACCATGGATCTGTGTCTCACCCAATGGTGTGAGCTGGGCCCTCCCTGGAGAAGAAACCTGAGTCCCCCGAGATATGTGATCAGTACCGGGACCCCGCCAGCAGACAAGGGAATCACAAGGCAGGTGCAGTGGGTGGAGGTCACGGGGCATAGACTACCAAGGAGACAGAACTGAACCTCACATCACCCTGCTTGGCCCTGGAGGATGGCTGGTTAGCCAGAGACGGGTAAGATTCCTTACAGAAGGAACAACCTAAGACAGGCAGAGTCGCAGAGGGGCCAACAGGAGAGAACTAAAAGATCAACAAAGGTGGGGCACAGACCCTTTTCCCCTAACCTTACAGGGGCCTGAACTCTCACCCCTTCTGAGGGAGGTCTCCTGCCCCCACGGCTACTTTGCCTACCGCGCACAGCTCAGATCAGGACCTAGGTTACAGAGAGAGACTCGGCCAGCAACAGCTGACCTATATCTAAATGCCGTCTAGTACTAGGAATGCTCAGGGCCTACTCAACAATGCAAATAATCCTTTCCACTAACATTCACAGGGTTAACTAAGATGATTGCTTGAGTATTAAATTTGACATTAGAATAGTAATCAAGTTTTCAGATTAATTTAAATTGGCCAAGTGAAATAAGTGAATACTCAAGAAAATTTAACTGTACTGGACAAAAAGTGGTTCCTAAAATATTAACTAAAATTTCTATTAGTAATTCATCTCATTGTAAAATTGCCTAACATGCAAAGAACCTAAAGCAGTAATATTTCTGTGCAAAAATTAAAATTTAAAGTTACCAAGACTGCAATATAAAATTTCCAAAAGCCCCCATTAATAAAACAGGGGAGGGGAGAGATAGTGAGGTAATACCATGTAAGGAAAAATATCCTGTAAGTAAATTACATCTAGAAAATTCTTATCCCAGAAAAATAATTTCCATTTTTAATGCCAACAGCAGGACACCCATGAAAAGCATACAAGGTGTCAAAATAAGCCTAAGGAAAATCATTTGGGCAAAAATAAAAGGAATCCCAAGTCTAATTTACAGAAAAAAAATCCCTTTATTAACTTTTGGTCGAGAATATGTTTGTATATTTTCAGAGAGCAACTACAAGACCATATGGATTCCTGCAACAAAGAGGAACTGACAGGTCTGTTCCAACTGCAGACAGTCCAGAGATGGAAGACACTGACGACACCTTGACATTCTAGCAGTCCGCAGTTGTGTGTCGCTGGAGGTGGCCCAGGTCCAAACCAGAGAGTGTGGAACCTGCATTGCCACCATATATCCACCATCCAAATACCATTGCTGACATGTACACATAAGGAACTATTTGACATTGAAACTTGGACTCAGAACTGTTGGACACTGAAACTGAGACTCAAACATTTTTTGTTCTTATATGTTTATTTCCAGTATGCAGATGCAAGATCTTTATAAAGAAAAGAAACAGAGGGAAAAGATTGATACAGAGGCAAAGACGCATTGAACAGAAGATTGTCAAACTACAGGGGGAAGGCAGGAGAGGGTGGGGGGCGGGGTCTGTAAGAGATCAACAGAAAGACTTGTATGCATGCATATAAGCATAACCAATGGATACAAGACACTGGGCCCGGGGGCAGGTGAGGGCATGTGCTGGGGGTTAGGGGAGGCTGGAGGGAGGACAATGGGGGGAAAAAGAAAACATATGTACTACTATTTGTAATACTTTAAAGAATAAAAAAAATTTTTTTTAAAGAAGAAGAACAGGGAGTATTGTAGTTTGGGACTCCAAAGGGGAGAAAGGTAATCCACATGGTGATGGAAAAGCAAATGCTGGGTAAACAATGTTTGTTGGGCCATCTTTAACAATAGGACACAGGGGCCTTGGTAGGTTCCTCCCTTTCTATCTATCACTTGGATAAGAACAGACACAGGCCTAGTTTCCACTTCTCATTTCAGCACTTCCTCTCCTACCCTATACCTCTCCCCATCACTGCCATGCCTGGTTGAGCAAGGGAAGTCTTTTCTACTGGCTAAAATGGGAAAATGCCTCCAAGGTGAGAAAAGCATGCTAGGAAGCCAGACTCTGAGACCAGTCATCCACCAGTGATCACACTAGGAAACCTAAAGGGATTCTAATACTGCCGCAGCCCAGCTCAGCTTCACAGGCTAATAGAACATGAGCAGCTGTTTTAATCTATGTGATCTCTGAAGCAGGACAGTGCTGTTTGTGGAAAATGGCAACTCTGCTGATAAAGCCATTTCCACAGGTCAGAAGGAGAAAGGAAACATTTAAGCAGTTATCAGGGAAAACACAAGTTAAACAGTGTTAGCAAATGCTAGGTAATGTCAGTTTAGCAGCAAACATTCGTTTTTATTGTTCCTTAAGATTTTGGTTTAAAAACAAAAGATGTCAGTAAAACACCCTAAGGTAATCATTTGAATTAGAATTTATAATTTCCATATTAATATGAAGATGCTCAGTTGACGTCACCTTTTCCGAATACCTAGCCACCTTGTGCGTTCTTCAGAACTTTCTATACCTCTCTGAACATCCAGGACAGAACATGATGAGAATCACTGCTCACCCCTGAGCTCCCATTCTGACCACAGAAAATGAATCTTCTCCCATTGCTGCATACACACTTAGGTTGACTGAACTTTGTGTGATATTTTTTTCTATTGCTCATGAAAATTTATAGTATCCTTGCAAATTAAAAGATGTCCCATAAATTATTATTGGTTTCATTTCAGCAAATAGGACACAATGAAAGAAACCCCAGGAAAAATTAAGACTAAAGCATTCACCCCTCTTTCCTAAGCCAGCTCCTGGGGTTCTGGCACTATTGGAGAATACATTCAAGACATGAGCGAAATGGCTTTGTGGTTGCCACGGGAGGGTGCTGGAGGCCCCTCTTCCTGGCTGCCAGCAATCATCCCCTACTCAAATGTCTTAAAACAGACATGCACCAATTTTGGCCTGGATTCTGATTTTTAGCCACCTAACCACCTTTATTTCTAAATGAAATTTGTTGTTCCCACTTCCAAAGTTTTCATTTACTTCTTGAATAAATATTTTTCTTTCATTTCTTTGGTATCATCTTTGATTCCTCTTTCTTTCCAAATCTTTCGACATTAATTTATGTTCAATTTTGTATGTTCAATGCCTTTCACATTCTTTAAACATTTTCCCTTTTACTTTCCATGTTCTTGCTTTCAGAAACTCACACTGACTGAGACATTTGTTAAGTCTTCTGATGCACCCCAGCCTCCAGGATCCTATCAACACCCCCAGGTGTTTCCAAACCATTCTTCACAGAGCTTCCCAAAGGATCCTCTTAAAATGTTACGGTGTTGAAGAATTCTTAGAAGACAGCAGAGTAGGGAACACCAGGAGTCCATCTGCCCACCTGGCAGAATCTGATATAACTATTTGCAACTTCTATGGGATGGCTTGGATAGTCAGTCAATTGCTAATTAATTTTGGTTCATTTCAGCCCTTAGCACAATGGCCCCTCAGCCTGTGTCAGGCAGCTCTGCACTTGTTTCCTGCCTGCAGCTTCTGGAAGCCAGGGTGAGCAAAAAGGACCTTGTCCTGCAAATGTCAGAGATGTATTCTCGGATTTGTGACCCACACTTCTGACCACAGAGGTTCAGACAGAGGTAAGTGCACAATGTTGTATGTCTTTCCATTTTGCAAGCCCTTCTCCTCTGGCTGACTCTACTTCCAAGGGATTTAAAGGTCTGGCACCCTTTTTTCCCTCCATTAATTTTCCTCCTTTAATGTTTCTCTTTTTCCAAGTTGAAAACCATAAATTAAAGATTAGAAGATTCATAAACAACTGCATATCAAGGGCAGTTAGAAAGTGACCAGACATGTCCAGAGAAAGGCTCAGAAAATATCTGTGAAGACCATAAATTTACACCCTAGCCTGATCCTAAGCACAGAGATAGTGTACAACAACAATAAAAAATAATAAAAACAATAAACATAAATAATAACAAACATAGCAAACCATGGGGGAGAGTCTGATTTCCAGGTCCTCTGTAGGAATGGGCACCAATGCTGTGTGCACATTTCATTCTGGGAAGCATGCATGGCAGCCCAGCACCCCCAGAAGACTCCTGGGGCTGCAGAGGTTAGAGGACCTCAGTACAAGTGGTCACAAATCTGTAGATCATATAGTTCAGAGGACCACAAGGTATAAGGCCACTTTATCCTTCTTAGAGTTACTATTTTAAAGAAACTAGAACATGAAACAAACCCAGACATGTGAGAATCCAATTCAGTAACTACATTTCCTGAGTTGTTTTCTTATACCACCCCAAAAAATGGTACATTGAACTAGGAAAGTTCTTAATTTGGGGAGATTGAGAATACCTTTAAGAATATATCAGAAGCAAGGTGGTGGTGGGAGGTGGGTGGGGAGAGATGAAGCAAAAAATTTATGTGCATACTAAAGGCCTGCGCCCTCTCACAATCTGGGACCCCTTGGGGGATGTCAGATAGTCAGTTTCGGCCCAATCTTCGCAGGCCAGTCCAAGGAACCCCACTGCTGCACGAATCACTTCTCCACCTTATCTAAGATTCATCAGTCTGTTCCATGTTTCCATCCTGTGCATTAAGCGTCTGCCCCCTGGTGGTCAGTGTGCATCATAGCTACCAGTCAAACGTTTGGACACTTAGCATATTAGCCTTTTATGTATATAACAGTAGATATTCATAAGCCATGGACACAGACAATGGTGCGGTGAAGGCCTAGGGGGCATGCAAGGAGGGGGTCAATGGGAAACAAAGGGGGACCTATATAATACTTTCAACAATAAAGATAAATTTAAAAAAAACAATCCCTTTAAGAATCTATGGAAATTATGGATCCTCTGCCTAGGAAATGCTATACTTTCACTCAAGCATCATTTACACATAATTTTAGGAGATTACTTGAATTATCTTAAAGTTGCCTTTCTTCTCTGACAATTTTTTATTCAGCTATTCCATGATTAGTGCTGATATTTAATAACAGGAATTATATTCCTAACTATGTAAATTAATTAGGACTGAGAGATACTCAAATTGTGATATTTATATAGTAAAATAAATTGTGCCCTAGAAAATTGACCTGTATGATCTATTCCTCTCTTCCACGTATTAAATGATTTACCAGCCATTCCAATGGTGACCTGAAGTAGCAGAACAAAGTACTCAAGAAACTTTGAAGACAATACAAAATGAGAAAAACAGCATGTAATCCGAATACAAGCCAAGTATATTAAGGCCATTACAGATCTAATGCACGAAATTCATACACTGGTAGGGTCCCTAGTGGCTGCCAGCTGCCAGCAAGGGCCTCCCTCCTTTCCCCCAGCCAGCCCCGCCTCCTGGTTGAATTCCTGGTTGAGGGGACAATTTGCATACTATACTTTTATTATATAGGATGTTTTCCTTGCAAAGTAAAGATATTTGATGAAGACACATTTAGAAACCAACACCAGCAAACAAACACAAACCCACCAGGTGCTATGAAGCAAAGTCACTATTGAAGGTCAGGGGGGAAATAGACTATATTACCTAGAGTTAAGTTTCCATGTTTTTAAAGAAATAACAGCTGTTCTTGATGTTTTAGAAGATAAAACAAATATACAGGAAGATATATCTGTCACTAATTCTAACAATAAAGAATGCGGAAGGGACATAAAAATGCAAATGCATACAATCTGTCCAATGAAGATGGCTTATTGTAGAGGCAAAATACTAGAGCCAGTGGGCCATAATTTATAGAAAACATATAATAAAATGGCAACATACTAAATTAATGTTTCTTGTTACAAAAAAAATAGCTTTAAAGAAGGGTGGGGGGAGAAGATTTTCTAGTGATTAAAACAAAAACAAGAAGCGTTAAAGAAATATAATGATTGAAAATGGTGTTAAGCCCTTCACCACTCATCATAAAAAATTTTCTTTGTTAATGAGTAAACATCAGGAAATCTATTATAAAAGAGTCAAAATTATGCACCCAGGCAGAATTACCTTTAATATGTCTTTTAAAGGTATATATTAGACAATTACTGATAGTTAAGCAGCACCAATGAATAAATTAATGTTTGCAGAATGAAGGGAAGGAGGGAAAATGAAGAAAGGAGAGTTCAGTTTAGGAAAAGGACAGTAAAATCTGCCTTGTTTTCAATGCTGCACTGAGCAGGAGTATCAGGTTGACTTGTTCACCACTATTTCCAATCCTAGCTTCTGTTGGGTTTTATAGTGTGTGCTCAGCAATTCAGTGGATGAATGCATGACTAATAGGAGCCGGCACTGGAGCATTTAATCCAACATGTTGATGGAGCCACTCACACAGTCAATCATTCTTATCACTGACGTCTTTTAATACTGTGTGCTTATTTTTATGAATCACAACTCTGGACAGTTCAATTTTGACTACTCTGTTTTAAGTTGATTACAATTTTTCTATCCAAATCTCTTAGAATGCTTATATCCATACACATCATGTAATCATTGGTGAAGAAGTATTCACTGCTAAAATTCACTCAGCATCTTGCTTCACAGACGCTGTTAATGCTGGATGGTCTTAGACAGCTGTCTGCTCTTGCATTTAGAGATGTGCCCACGATCCAGGAAGAGCCAGCACTTATCTCAAGGGAACACTTATCTGAAATATTGTTGATCAATTACTAATATTTTGAAAACTGCTTCTGCTTTAGGGGAAAAATACAGATATTAAGATTTACAGCCTATCTAGTAAAAGAGTAATATGCAAATTGACCATCACACCAAGACACAAGATGGCCACCCCCATGTGGCCAAAGATGGCTGCCCCCATCTCGACACAAGATGGGTGCCACAAGATGGCTGGCAGGGGAAGGCAGTTGTGGGCAGTTGGGGGTGACCATAACATCAAGAAAGGGTAGTTGGGGGGGACCCAGACCTGCAGTGGAGGCAATTGGGGGGACCAGATCTGCAGGGGAGGGCAGTTAGGGGTGACCAGGTCAGCAGGGGAGGGAATTTAGAGGTGACCAGGTCAGTAGGGAAGGGCAGTTGAGGGTGACCAGGTCTGCAGAGGAGGACAGTTAGGGGCAACCAAACTGGCAGGGGAAGGCAGTTAGGGGTGACAGGCCTGCTGGGAAGGAGTTAGCTGTCAATCAGGCTGGCAGTGGAATGGTTAGGGGGTGATCAGGATGGCATGCAGAAGTGGTTAGGAGCAATCAGGAAGGCAGGCAGGCAGGCGAGCAGTGGGGAGCCAGCAGTCCTAGATTGTGAGAGGGATGTCCAACTGCCCATTTAGGCCCAATACTGGTGGGTTGGACATCCCTCAAGGGGTCCCAGATTGGAGAGGGTGCAGGCTGGGCTGAGGGAACCATCCCCCAATGCACAAATTTTGTGTACCAGGCCTCTATATAAATATAAGAATTGAGCAGAAAAAAATTCCAAAGAGAGAGATCAATAGTAACCATTAAATTATGTTTAAAATGTCTTCAAGAAGATTTAGGAGGTATTCTTTCCTGGAAAAAAGCCCAGTCTTACTCATAGCTGATCATAGAGTCAATAAGATAATAGAAACATTTTTAAAGGAGTTGTAGAATGAGGTTAGAATGGGAATAGAAACCAAAAGTCTATTTCCTGTACCCATGTGCAGCACCTATCACCATGCTCTAGCTCTCAGCTACAATGCCTCTCTGGTTTTGACTTTACTACTACTAGTAGTATTAGTAGCAGTAGTAGTAGTAGTAGTAGTAGTAGTAGTAGTAGTAGTAGTAATAGTAGTTGTTGTATTTCTTTATGCTGATGCACATCTTCTGGAACTAGGTAAACTGGAAGGGTGTATAGAGCAAGGGAAACACAATATATTCAACAAAATTTTTACATGTACTTTTGAGTATTATCTTCAACATTTGTAAGCTCTAGGTCCTGTTCTATTATTTCAGTAAAATAAATTCATATTATTCATATGAAATGAGTGCGTAAATACAGAAGTGTCCTAACAGCAATAAAAAACAATATTCTGCTGTTTCAAGGGCCAGTTTGCGGAACTTTTGTGGAGCTAGCATTCCTCTGACCTAGTTCAAGTTGCCTCCAGGTGATCACAGGCCTTCTGGTGCCCATGGCATCCATCATTTTTCTGACCCTGATGTTAGCTTTTCGGGAACCTGACCAAGTTGTTGCCATATCTACATCATTCTTACAATTCCTTTTCTCTTTGTGATTCAAAACATGCCCTCCTACTCCTCCATTCCACAGCTTAATTTATTTACTTCTTTGAGGCAGACCAAATATCATTAACTTCTATTTATAAAAGTGGTTAAGAGAGCAATGTAGTCAAGATCACTCAGGTCTTACAAAAATACTAAAGACCAGGCTGTTTTAGTCATTTCTGAAGAACCCTCTCCTGAACACTCAGAAATGACTCAAGGAGAGCTGCATTGGCAAGCCATCCCAGTCACACACAGTACCTTAGACAGTAAGCATCAGTCCTTGTGGCTCATGGTCTATTGTAAGAC
Organism: Antrozous pallidus; assembly: GCA_027563665.1. NCBI lineage: Eukaryota > Metazoa > Chordata > Mammalia > Chiroptera > Vespertilionidae > Antrozous > Antrozous pallidus. The sequence continues at coordinate 17,995,283 of CM050517.1, read as the reverse complement.
AAGCCTATGCCCTAACCCTCATGATATGCCCTAAGCCAAGCTTATGGTTTCCCTTCTGGTTCAGAAGAATTTCCTTCCAGAATTCCCTAAAAATTAAATGATTAGGGGATTTACCCTGAAATCTTTCCAGACATCCCTGGGCAAAGATCCAGTTTACTAGTAGATTAAGTGTAAAATGATCATTTACTTCAATATATTTCAATATATATCAATATACTAGTATTCATTTTATATACAGTCAAATGGAAATAATACTTAAATGAGCACATTGTCTAGTGCTCCTCTAGGATTTTATTTATTTACTAGAGGCCTGATGCATAAAAATTCATGCACTTGAGGGGGTGGTCCCTCAGCCTGGCCTGACCTTTCTCACAGCATAAGAGCCCTCAGGGACAGGAGATGACCTAACCACCAGGGGAAGGAGATGCCCTCTCACACCTCTGCTGCTGCCACTGCCAGTAGCACAAGCCTCAGCCGGCCCTCATTACCTGAGCCTCAGGGGGCTCTGTGCGGCTGGGCAGCCGCCATCTGAGGCTTGCCTGCACCTCAGGCTGGCCCTGGATGGCTGGAGGGCTGAGGGGACTGAGTGCTGCCATCTTGTGGCTGTGGGCACCACCATCTTTGAGAGCATGGCAGTCAATTAGCATATCCCCTCCTTATTGGCTCTGGGCACCACCATATTTTGAAGTGGGACAGTCAATTAGCATATTCCTTTCTTACTGGCCATGGGCACCATCATCTTTGAGGGCAAAGCAATCAATTAGCATATTCCCTCTTTATTAGATAGGATATGCTTATTTATTTATTACTAGAGGCCCGGTGCACAAAAATTCATGCATGGGAGGCGGGGGATGTCCCTTAGCCCAGCCTGCACCCTCTCCAATCTGAGACCCTTCAAGGGATGTCTGACTGTCCATTTAGGCCCGATCCCGGTACATCCTTCTTACAATCCAGGACTGCTTGCTCCAAACTGCTCACCTGCCTGCCTCCCTGATTGCCCCTAACCGCTTCTGCCTGCCAGCCTGATCATCCACTAACCACTTCCCTGCCAGCCTAATTGATGTCTAACAGCACCCCTGCCAGTGTGATTGCCCCTAATTGCCCTCCCCTGCGGGCCTGGTCACCCCGAACTGCCCTCCCCTGCAGGCCTGATCCCTCCCAACTGCCCTTGCTACAAGCCTGATCACCCACAACTGCCCTCCCTTGCAGGGCCTGAAACCTCCCAATGGCCCTTCCCTGCTGGTGGACATCTTGTGGTGGCTATCTTGTGTCCACATGGGAACAGGATCTTTGACCACATGGGGACATCTCTCTTCTGTGTTGGAGGGATGGTCAGTCAGTCTGCAAATTAATCTTTTATTAGATAGGACAGAGGCCTGGGGCATGGGTAGGGGCCAGCTAGTTTGCCCTGAAGGGTGTCCTGGATCAGGGTGGGTGTTCCCTTGGGGTGTGAGACAGCCTGGGTGAGGGGCCTATAGTGGTTTGCAGGTCGGCCACACACCCCAGTGACCCAAGCAGAGGCCCTGGGATATGGAATTAATTTATGTTCTACAATTGAAACTTTGTAACCTGGTGCAGAGCCAAGCCTTCTGTTTGCTCAGTGGTGGCAGCCATTTCTGTTTAGAACTTTGTAGCCTAGAGTGGAGGCCTAGGCTGGCAATGGCAGGTGGAAAGCTTGACTTCTTCCGTTGCCAGGGAAACCCAAGCCTCTGTTCTCTCCAGCTCAGTGGCTGCGGCCATTTCTGTATCTTTTATAATTGAAACTTTGTAGCATTGAGTGGAGGCCTAGGTTAGCAACAGCAGGCAGAAAGCTTGACTTCCTCCATTGCCGTGGAAACCCAAGCCTCTCGCCTGCTCTCAGTGGAGGCAGCCATCTTGGTTGGGGTTTATTTGCATAATCTGCTTCTGATTGGCTGGTGGGCGTGGTTGTGGATGTGGCTTGTGGGTGTAGTGAAGGTATGTCTAATTTGCATATTACTCTTTTATTAGATAGGATTTACTTATTTAAAATATTTTTTATTGATTTTAGAGAGGAAAAGGGAGGGAGAGAGAGATAGAAACATTAATGATGAGGGAGAATCATTGATCAGCTACCTCCTGCATCCCCCACACTGGGGGTCAAGCCCTCAACCCATAGGAATTGCACCATGACTTCCTGGTTCATAGGTCAATGCTCGACCACTGAGCCATACTGGCTGGGCTCCTGTAAGGTTTTAGGGTACACAATTTTATATTCACAATCTAATTCGAGGTCCAGCCAGCTAAACCTAGACAGAGAGGAAAAACAGAGTTCCAGTTCCATTCCAAACACTGATCTTCCATACACACAGGATAGATTTTGCTCTGAAAGGCCAGGAAACATGCTTTACTTCCAGACAACTTAAGCATTAGAAACACTAGTATTATCCATGAGTAGATATAGGCAACATCTAATTATTGTGTTTCTGTAGCAGAATCAACACTTGAGATGTCAGGTCTATTATTGGCCATCCCTAAATAAAAACAAATCTCAAAGTTCTGTAAGTAACAATTTGACAAAGAATGAAGTCAAAACACAGTTTTAAGCTTATTACCTAATTTCTCTCTGCCTTTGAATGTTCATTACTGTGACAAGAACTTGACGTTAGCTGTCATATAGATGAAATCATGTTTACAGAAATCAAAGAGTTTTATAAAACTACTAGTGGTCCAATGCACGGATTTGTGCACATTGAAAGGAAATTAATTAACATAATTGGAGAATATGTTGGTCTTCAGACATTCTGTCGCAACTGCTGCTTTCTTTCAGCTTCAGAATGTCAACAGAAACAACCAAATTCACGATCAACAATGACAAGATTGAAACACGAGCATGCAAACACAGATTGGCACCTGTGAGAGCTTTATATGTATCACGCATACAGGAGTCAATGTTTATTTTTAAATTGCTAGTGCACATCATATGTACCAGCCAGTTGGTTGGTCAGAGGATTGGATAGACAGATGGTCAGTCACTTGGCTTCTCTTATATAGAGAGATAGTATAAAGATCTTCCTCTCTCCCTTCCTCCTTCTCTCCTTCCTTCCTTCCTTCTTTCCTTTTTCCCTCCTTCATTCTTGGTTCTTACATTTCACTTTCCCACTATTCCCTCTTTCCTCTTTTCTTTTTCATTTTTGCCTCCTTTATTCCAGAATGAGCACATAAAATATTATGCAAAAGAGAACCAGATTGATCACTGAAATTGCCCAGAAAGAGAAAGAAGAAAATTAGATTGGGGTCTGGTTCCTGGGTAAGACACAGGATGCATTGCCCTCTGTCTCCCACTGGATACAGCTGGAAAATCTGGAGAGAATGTTTGGAACAGCAACATGAGGACTCAAAAGTTAAGAATGGCAGGGGGCTTGGTGAAGAGGAGCAGGTTTCTAAGTAACACAAGGCCAGTGGTGTCTTGACTGGTTTGCTTTTGTTCTTGTTTTGTTTTCCTTTTTGCTCTGTCTCTCCTCCAGTACTCTGAAGTTTCAACTCAACACATGCTACAACCTAAAAGTGGTCATCAATGTGGACAGATTGCTTAAAAAGCAGCACTTTGGTTCTGGTTTGAAGGATAGGAAAGGGCTCTCTTCACACTCAGAGTGGAGAATATCTCTCATTTGTTTTGTTTTTCTCCATTCTCTAGGACCCCAGCTGCCAAGAAATATTTGGTGGTAACAGCAACAAGGATTTACAAGAACCTCTAACACTTACAGGGAGACCTCTGATGAGAGCAACTATGGTCCTAGCAGGCTGGGGTGAAAAAACAAAGCTTATTTTCCTTCTCTCTTCTTTGACACATGTCTACCCCCATCACCCTCTCACCTCCCACCTTATTCCCCAGCCTTCCACTCCCGGAGAATAGGCATGTCACACTGGCAAGTTCTGACTCTGTTCAATCTGATCAAACACAGACAGCATTACCAATGGGGCCTTTCAGAGAACCAGTAGAGAGGTCAATAATGATAGCTCTCTGGGAATGAGGCACTGAACGATCTTGAGTTTGGTTCCCAGGCTGCTAGATTTCACCACAAATGTTTGCTGTTTGTTTTTGAAGCTACTGGGAAAACTGAAAGTAGTGGGGCTAGTGAAAACCCCCCAAAGCTCAGTGTTTTCATCCTGACAACCATTTTTTCTTCAATAAATTTCCCCTAGATTGTTCCAAGTCTTTGGTTAATAAGTTCTGATAAAGTTGATTCTGATCAATTATACAAGGTTTTAATTTTATTTTTTGCTAGTGCCCCAGTGCATGAAATTTGTGCACATTAAAAGACGATTGATTAGAGGAAATAATTTAATATTGCTATTTGCCCTTTATCTATAATAGAAGTGTCAGAGATTAAAGAAAATTAGTAAAATGTATATGAAAACCTTCTTCCTGTCAGAGTCTGGGGAGCACCACAGGACCCAGAGTCAAGTGCTCACCCACCCACATGTGCCTCAAAATCATGTGAGACCCCACCCCAGCCACCCCCCCATTGGGCTAGATCCAGACCTGGCCAGTCTCACCCTCTTCAAGTCCTGCCGGGCAGAGGATGTAGCCTCAGGTCCCCCATCAAGCCCCACCAGTGGGAGGGGCAGCCTCAGATCCCCCGTCAAGCACCACTAGGTAGGGAGCATGGCCTGAACTCCCCTGTCAAGCCCCTCCAGGCAGGGGGCACTGCCTCAAGTCCCTTGGCCTGGTGCTAGGGTGGGGGACACAGCCTGAGATCTCCTGGCCTGGTGCCGGGGTGGGGGTGGGGCACGGCCTGAAGTCCCCTCCATCTAGTGCTGGGGAGGAGGGCACAGCCTGAGGTCCCCTAGGCCAGCACCAGGACAGGAAGTGCACCTTGAGGTCTCCCATCAAGCCCCAACAGGCGGGGGGCATGGCCTGAAGTCCCCTGGTTTGGTGCCAAGGCAGGAGGCACAGTCTGAGTTCCCCTGTCAAGCCCAGCCAAGTAGGGGGTGTGACTTAAGGTCCCCTCTCAAGCTCTGCTGAGTGGGTATTGCAGTCTGAAGTCCTCTGACCTGGTCTTAGGGTGGGGGGCATGGCCTGAGTTCCCCCAACCCAGCACAGGGAGTGCACCTTGAGGTTCCCTATCAAGTCCAGCCAGGCAGGGGCTACAGCCTCAGGTCCCCTGGCCCAGTGCTGGGGAAGAGGGCACAGCCTGAGGTCCCCTGTCAAGCCCCACCTGTTGTGGGGTGAGGCCTGAGTCCCCCAGCCTGATGCTTGGGTGGAGGGAGCAGCCTGAGGTCCCCTAGCCCAGCACCACGATGGGAAGCACACCTTGAGGTCCCATGTCAAGCTCCACCGGGCAGAGGATATGACCTCAGGTCCCATGGCCTGGTGCCAGGGTGGTGAGGGGAGAGGGAGGAGCAGCATGAGGTCTGCTATCAAGCCCTGCTGGTGGAGAATTCAGCCTGAGGTCCCCTGTGAAGTCCCATGGGTGCGGGGCAATGTGTAGCCTCAAGGCCCTGCTGATTGCTTGTTAAGGCTCCTTATGGGAACTTTGCTTCAGCTGTGGGTGCAGCCATTTTTGTAATGGTGTGATGGTCAATTAACATATTCCCTCTTTATTATACAGGATTTTTTTTTTGCTGCTTTTATGGAGGAGATAATTTTAAATGTCCTTGCTCTGCCATGGTCACTAACATCACATATATAAGTATTTATATCTGTCATGACATTTAATATTTTTACTTAATATAATTAAGTTCTTCCCCCCCACCTCTCCTTTTCTTTCCTAGTTTCCATTGCTTAATTTGAAATCTGTTCTAGCAGCTTAAAGGCCACATATGGTTTTTCTTCTTTTAGAGGTTATCCCTAATTGAACAATAATCCACAGTATGCCCTTTTCCTGAAAGTTTCAAATGTCTATTTCTTCCTCACAAATGTGACCGCTATGACGCAAGTTCAGGCATGCCTCTGAGATACTGCAGGTTCAATTCCAGACCATCATGAGAATGTATCACAATAGTATATAATCATATTGCTTGTGGAGGCACTTCCTCCAGTTTGTAAAAAAAAAAAAAAATGCAACCTCTGTTAAGCACAATAAAGCAAAGCAAATGAAAATGAGGTGTGCCTGCACATTAAACTATTCTCATCAGCTAACTCTAGAGCACAACCTGCCTGGACTATTCCCATAATGCTGCTCACCGGGTGAGGCCCTAACACTGACAGTGAATCAGAACTATGCCTGTGCAGTCACTGGGTCTCTGCAAGCTCTGGCCTCTGCCACCCTCATGGATATTATCTCCCACCCCTTTATTTTTCCACTGATGCCACTAGACCACACTAGCCTTCCCATTTGATGGCCAAACATACTTAATTCTTTTTATAAAAATATATTTTATTGATTTTTTTACAGAGAGGAAGGGAGGAGGATAATTGATGAGAGAGAAACATCAATCAGCTGCCTCCTAGACACCCCCTACTGGGGATGTGCCCAAAACCAAGGTACATGCTCTTGACCGGCATCGAACCTGGGACCCTTCAGTCCACAGTCCGACCTTCTATCCACTGAGTCAAACCGGTTAGGGCTATACTTAATTCTTTAGTTCCCCATGGCCTTGGCAAGTTTGTTCCCTCTGCTTGAATACTCTCCTCCATCCCACTGCAACCTTTTTATTTTTTATTTTATGTTTTTTTATTTTAAAATATATTTTATTGATTTTTCACAGAGAGGAAGGGAAAGGGATAGAAAGTCAGAAACATCGATCAGCTGCCACCTGCACACCCCCAACTGGCGATGTGCCCGCAGCCAAGGTACATGCCTTTGGCCGGAATCGAACCTGGGAACTTTCAGTCCACAGGCCGACGCTCTAGCCAATGCTCTATCCACTGAGCCAAACCGGTGCGGCCCACTGCAACCTTTTCAAATGGCCCTGTTACCTGATTAACTACTGAGATCTCACAGTAGTCTTCAGATGAGAGAATTTTCCCTACTCATTACACTTAGAAAATAGCACCATTTAAACCATAGGATGTCCCTGCAAATGAGACTGAGCTCTCTGGTTTGTTCAGTTATATCCTCTATGAAATAGTCTGTTTCGTGGTTATTTGACATTGGGGATGACTGTTATCAACTCAGATTTTTTTATAAGCTTTTTTAAAAATTAAGATAACTTTTATTTGTACTGTGTAAGAGAATACCTCTAAAACTTGGTCCCGAAACTAGAATAAAAGGTATAGCTGCTTGATATATTTTTATCTTGGTGAATGCACACAAACAATAATTAACCTGGACAGGAGATACACAGCCACATTTAGAGAATGTAACTCTTTCTATACATCAGAAGAAATATAAATCCTTCATTGCTTAGGGTTGACTATTTTCTTAGCAGTCTAAAAACATTAATTTTAAACTCTAATGGGAATTACTAGAATGCTCCTAGATACAGAATAGATTAAGAATTTTGTCTCAGCACCTGTAGGCAACCATCAGAGTGAATTACCTAAAGGGAAATGGAAAGAGAGCAGATGTTGGTCAATTACCACAACCTAATTGTACCAGGACACCTGCTAGAGATAGGATAGTAAAGCTTTTATTAGGCCGGAAAAGAACTTCCATTTGGGGAGTTTCAAGCAATTTCTGCCCACCAGGGAGGAAACTAAAATCTGCCTTTGGGGGCAGACTCTTCTGCTCTGAGGGGGCCCTTGCAGTAACACAGGTAGGTACCCACTCTTTATTTTGGGCAAACCTTCATGTACAGCTGAGTCACCCAACCACAGACGCTTCGAACGAGCTCAATAATATGAACTGAAGAGCTTTAACAGAACTTCCAGGTATTGGAGGTACAGATTTGTTTTTCCAGACCTGGACGGTAATTTCCAATCTTTATAGTTTCTCTGATTCTCTTCCAAAATAATAACTCACTAGAGGTCAGGAATACAGAGACCAAAAGGAGAATTCAAAAGGGAATTTCCTTGACTTGACCCTGAAGGCTCTCACTGCAGTGTTGCCGTTGAAGGCTGAATAACCCAGATTTGTGGAATGTACCACCATGTTTGCGCCTGAGTCATTGGGAACCATCTCATAGTGATAGGCTGGGTTTGAGTTTCTCTAAGAAAGAAAAGATATCTTTGCTGTAAATCATCCTCAGGAAAGTTTAATTATGAGGTAGAAATACAAGTGAATGTTAGACTAAGGGAGAAAATTATTTCCTTTTTTCTTTACTGTCTGGGAACAGTTGAGCCTGGATTTTCAGGTATAAGAGATGTTAGAAGCATTCTTGATTGTTGGGATGTGCCGACCTTCTATTAAAAGCAAAGCAAGAGCACAGAGGAGAACTCTTAAAGGCCTTCAAGGTCAGATTTGATCAAGAGGGGCTTAAGGTTACCCTCACTCAACTTGACTAAGTGTTACACAGACTTTCCCCAGATTCTAGGACCCTCTCTTCCCTCTTTTAGAGCATTTACTTTAGAAAATTGTAATTATATATTCTTTCTCCTTTGAGATATAAACGGGTTTTGTTGTTGTTTTTATTAATCCTCACTTGAGGGTATTTTTTTCCATTGATTTTTAGAGAGAGTGGAAGAGAGGGCGCAAGACAGAGAGAGAAACATCAGTGTGAGAGAAACACATCAATTGGTTGCCTCCCACATGCACCCTCGATCAGGCCCAGGGATTGAGTCTACAACTGAGGACAATGCTCTTACCATTGAGCCAAACAGGAATTTTGTATAAAAGGTACTTGGGACACTGGCAAGCACATTATTTAAACTTTACTTTTTCAAATAATTGCCTACTTGACAAATATAAAATTACAATCCTCTCTCAAAATTGTTGGCCCCTGCTGGAAAATTTTTAGTTTGATAGAAATATTGGGTATCTTAATTATATTGTGGCATAGATGCTTATGATTAGGCAGACAGGAAAAGGGGTGGGGGTTTCCAGGAAAAAATGGAGTTATCTCTGGCCTGAGAAATTAAAGCAACTATAAGGTAGATCTGAGAAGCTGGGAGAGCCATAGGAGTAATAAAACATCTCCAGCCAGGACTATTGAGAGAGAGCCATAGGGAAATCAAAAGCAACTCCAACCTGAACAGATAAGATGAATCATGGGGGAGAGGAAATGGGGGCTTTGAGCTTTGAAACTAATACCATGTAGCAGAATGACCAATGAGGAAAGCACAGAGGTCCTAAATCAAGGAAGGGTCCAATTAAAAATGGTCATATTCAGACAAGGAACTGCAGCATATATAAACCAGAGACAAAGAGACTCAGTAGATTCAGATTTTTTTAGATTTTTTTCCCACCAGAGAGCAGGTTTTTCCCATTTGGGGGCCCTTTACCAGGAGGACACCCCTGCCCAAATGGAGATTGGGGACACCCCTGCCCAAATGGAGTTTATATAACTTCCAATAAACATCTACATTTTTATTACAGGAATCTGTTAGTCCACAAATTTATTCTTCAATTTCTTCAGACAAGGACCCACAAGAATGAATCTATTCCCCGAACCCCATGTTTCATATATATTCCTCAAACTCACTGAACTATACAATTAAAAGAGGTAGATTTTATTGTATGTGGGTTATCCTATATAATAAAAGGCTAATATGCAAATTGACCAAATGGCAGAACGACCAGTTGCTATGACACTCATTGACCATAAGGGGCAGATACTCAATGCAAGAGCTGCCCCCTGATGGTCAGTACGCTCCCACAGGGAGAGTGCCACTCAGCCAGAAGCCAGGCATACAGCTAGTGAATGCAATGGCAGTGACAGGAGTTTCTCCTGGCTTTGCAGCAGCTCTAAGGATATCTGATTGCTGGTTTAGGCCACTCTTCCCCCCCCCCCCCCCCCCAGGGAGTGGGCCTAAGCCATCAGTCGGACAACCCCTGAGGGTCCCTGGACTGCAAGAGGGCACAGGCCAGGTTGAGGGATATCCTCCCACCCCCAAGTACATGGATTTCGTGCACTAGGTCTCTAGTCTATAATAACAAAAGGGTAATATGCTAATTAGATCAGACATCTTCCAGACATCATTCTGGACATCCTTCCTGACAAAGCTGGGCTGGAGGGAAGCCAGCCTGGGTCCCAGGTGCTGGCGGGAAGCTGGTGCCAGCATCTGGGAGATGAAAGGCCTACTCTTTCACAAATTTCGTGCATCAGGCCTCTACTACTTTAATAAAGTAGAAAACAGATTTTTTTAACTAGCAAAAAACTATGAATATAACAATGAAACAAAAAGTTTGGGCCCTTATTGTATTTCTTTGGTTTCTTTCTTCATCTGTTACTTCTCCCCAAGAATACTTTAGCCAGTTGATAAACATTTTATAAGAATTAATTTTCCAATTTTTATCTACTGCAATGCTGTCTATAAAAGATAAAATAAATAGCCATCAGAGAATATCATATTTAATTAATTTGAAAATATACAGTTCTTTTTATTTGGTTCTCTATGCTTAGGCACCATAATTATAAAATTATGCTTCGTGTAAAATCAATAGCTTCTCTATCAAAATAGTGTTAAGCTGAATCAATATTTCATTCTTCCTGATTTCATATTTAGTAAGTAAGAAATATTGGAAAAAGCAAGGTTTAAAACAAAGCTTGCCAGTGCCCAATGCATCTTTCATTCAAAATTAACAAACCATATTATTTCCATTTTTCAACATTGCTCTTCCTCTGTCTCAGTTTTAGTGAGCAATTTTGTCTGTCTACCATTATTGTTTTTTCCTTTCTGGGTAATCTTTAATTTGTAAATGAGAGAAATCTATTATAAAAGAAGTCCCTGTTAAAGAGTTAATGGGATTTATGTATTTTGTTAATTTATGTGGCATATGTCTAGGTGAATCATGCTTAAAACATTCCTAGTTATGTCCTTTAGTTTTGCATTATGTAAGTAGTTAAAGGCATGATATACTCATTTTTTTATTTCACAGACTCCTCACATATTTTTTATTATTTTAAATAGAGACATGAGGTCCTTATAGTTTTAAAGACTAACATACAGTTTTCCTGTTTGGATGCTGAATTAAATAGCATCATTAAAAGTATTGACATTTTAAAAAGAGAAAAAGAAGGCTGTGTTCGTTCTTTTGCTTACAAATATAGTAGAAAACCACAACAAAGCCATTTATTTTGAAGGAAACATTATAACCATGCCCTATACCTGACCTTTCTCCTTTGATTGAGGCCACCCTGCTCCCTCTAGGCTTAGTTGAACCTTAGCTTCTTTAATCGGTCCTGTTGGAACCAGATCCTATGCTTAAGATCCTAACCATAGACTGAGTTAAGTTTGCAACATGTTCTCGAACCAACAACCTATCACATAACAATCTTAGGGAAACTGTACATACATCTTAAAATATGTCTTTTTTTTTCTTCCTCATACAAATAAGGGGGGGGGGGGGAGATCATGAAGCAATGATTTACAGGTTTGCTTTGCAGAAAAGAATGAGAACCTAGACCACACACAAATGCATGTGATCATCCAAGGCTGTCTCCAAGTCTGAAAGTTAAGATCTTATCAGGGAACTGGAAATCCTGAAAATTTACCCTAAACCCCACTCCCCTCCAATGGCCATTTTTGTGCTTGAAATCCCTAATTCAATCCAGTGAGCATGATGGATTTGCGGTATTTCTAAGTCTCCCGTCTTCTCAGTGGGTGCCTTCTTGATCAATAAATCTTGCTTTGCTACAAACACTGAAGTTCTGATTTTGGTTTTGTGAAGCATCAGGCACACCAACCAGAGTCAGATACCAACATCTCACAACACAATTTCTGGTGTGAAGACTGAGCATTTAAGCCCCCTGTACTGAAATACCAGTATGTGTTAAAAAAAAAGAAAGAAAGAAAGAAAGAAAGAAAGAAAGAAAGAAAGAAAGAAAGAAAGAAAGAAAGAAAAAAAAGAAAGAAAGAAAGTATGAATTTGAAACTATCATAAGCTTCTAAATAAAATGACAGGGATTAGAAACAATGACCAGAATATTGTGGGCACTATACTGTATGAAAAACGTTTCACAAAAATTGAGAGAAAAAAAGACATAGGAAGTATAGACATGGTGAAGAGACAAATTTGTTCTGTGTGGGCCAAGTGGTAGGAACTAAAATAAATGAGTGTGAGTTAATAGAGAAGCCAGTTGATCAGAAGAAATTTCTATTTTTGTTTTTTTAAATATATTTTATTGATTTTTTTACAGAGAGGAAGGGAGAGGAATAGAAAGTCAGAAACATTGATGAGAGAGAAACATTGATCAGCTGCCTCTTGCACACCCACTACTGGGGATGTGCCTGCAACCAAAGTACATGCCCTTGACCAGAATCAAACCTGGGACCTTTCAGTCCTCAGGCCGACGCTCTATCCACTAAGCCAAACCGGTTTCAGCCAGAAGAAATTTTTAACCAACCTTTCTAAAAATGGAAGTGGCCATCTCAAATACTGATAAGTTTTCATACATTTTCTGATGTTAAAGCTGTCTCCCTCCAGCCCAACCATGTTCAGACTAAAGATCACTTATTAGTAAAATCCTGCATCAGGATAAATGGTGAGGCTCTTTTACCACCTCCTTACTTCCTCATTAGCCAGGGGCTACCCCCAAGGACAGTGTGACATGGCCAGAAAATTCAAGCAGACAAAAATGTCAAGAGAAAAAAAAAAATCAAGAGATAGAGACTCTCAATTAACCACTTTCCAGATAGTTGAGCAAGAGTCCTTTCCTGAGGCTGAGCTGTTCTCTCCGTGTCTACCACCATCTCCAGTAACATACAATACCAGAGAGCAGGTACAATGTCTTAATAGCATGATAAGTAAAATAAAATAAGCCTGTATAAATAAAAAAGGCCTAAACCACTTTAAAAATCTACTTTGGCCCAGCCAGCATGACTTAGAGGTTGAGCGTAGACCTATAAACCAGGCAGTAATGGTTCAATTCCCCCTCAAAACATATGGCTGCAGGCTTCACCCCCATTGCCCATTGTGGGGCATGCAGGAGGCAGCTGATCAATGCTTCTCTCTCATCATTGATGTTTCTATCTCTCTCTTCCTCTGTGAAACCAATAAAAATGTATGTGTATTTTAAAAATCCATTTTGGTGATAAGTGGCAGAAACTCAAGTCTGAACCCAGATTTATACAATGCTAACATCCATTATCTTCCCACTGTTCAAATTCAACATGTATTGTTTGAGCATCTACTTGGTACCAAGTGGGGCCACAGTGAACAAAACGGATGAGAAGCAAGAACTGTGAGGCTAAACATCTAGTCCTTCAAAATACTAAAATAACTTGCAAATAAGTATACAGAATCACCGTTGGCAAAAAGATGTTAAATATACCCGTTTTTGCGGAGGTAAAAAAGAAATGTAATTGGACAAGTAAGCTTGACATCTTCTCATCACTTCCTCTATTCCTATGTTCCTCCAAAATTTTCCAATTACAAAACAACAACAAAAACAGCCCAAGTGCCCATTAGTAGAAGAGTGGATGAAAAAAATGTGGTACATTTATAGCATGGAATACGATGCAGCAGTAAAAAAATAAAGATAAAAGGGGAAGTATCTCTTATCCTTTGAGACAGCCTGGAGGTACCTGGAAAGTATTATGCTAAGCAAAATAAGCCAGTCAGAGAAAGACAAATATCACATGATCTCACCCATATCTGGAATCTAATGAACAAAATAAACTGATGTATAAAATAGACCCAGAGTCATAGAATCATGGAACAGACTCAAATCTCAGAGGGAAGGCGAGGGTTGGTGGGTGAGAAGCGATCAACCAAAGAACTTGTGTGCATATGTTAGCATGCCTAACCCATGGACACAGACAATAGTGTGGTGAAGGCCTGGGTGGAGGGTGGGGGCGGACTAAAAGGGGTCAATGGGGGAAGAGGGAGACATATGTAATACTTTCAACAATAAAGACATTTTTGTAAATACATTTTAAAAATGAGGTTAGAGGAGGGCAAAGGCATTTTGGCAGAATCTCCTGCTTTAACAGAGTCAAGAAATAACTTCACATCTCACTTTGCTCACTGGCGCCTCTGGCCCCTCAGGTTTTTCCTCCCTGGGAAGTTGTTCTTGCTGGCTGGTTGTGCTCACTAGACAATTTAAAAGTGTGGTGGTAATAGGGTGGTTGGAGGTGGAGGATGCCAACAATAAGCTGTTTCAGAACAAACTCTATTTTGAACAGACATGCCCAGTGCCATTGTTTTCTTCAAGTTTCCCCTCTGTTGACATGCGGGTGCATGGACTGATTCCCTGAACTCCCTGTGATTGGCTCCTTGTAAAAGGATGGAATGGAGCAAGATCTGTGTTTTCCCACTCCTAGCCAAGACACCTGGAAAGCTTTTATAAAACACTATGCGAGACTCCCCTCCAAATCAATAAAATCACACACCATGGGGTGGGTTGTAGGCATCAGATGTTTTAAATGCTCTCCAGCATGCTACTAGCAGTCAAGGTTGAGAGTTATTAGATGGCATAAATAAATAGCCATATGATGGCTAAGGTCCTCTTGAATACTATTATTTATGGTTCTATGAACAGCCCAGGTACGCCCTCTACTATTTCATTTGTTGAGATAAATGTGTTGAGTGCATCTTGTGAATCTGACAATGAGCAAACAGGGGAAGCAACAGTAAGCTTTCCCTGTCCACCAAGATACTTACAGTCCAGAGAAATAATGAATATCTGTTAGTGAGCTGGGTGAGTCCTGTGGATGCACTTTTATACTGGATTGTAGCAGATAAGATGCTGGAATGGAGGTACTTACCTCAGACATGCACTGCATATGATTGCTCTACTGCCCAAAGACATGAGATAGAGCAGATGCCTTCTTCAGATCTTTGCACGTTGATTTTTAAAAACTAAATTAATTACTGACATTTTTGCTGCATTTTGATCAGTAATAGATTAGACTCCTTTATCCACAATAATGAAGTTTAATCCAACACTGTACTTTGAATCAGAATGTATTTAGAGATCATCTGATCTAATTTTTCCACCAATAAACTGACTAGTAAACAGACTGGCCCAAGGTCATACTTATGGCTCACTATTATTAGGGACATACATCAGATGCTCTGATTCTCAGGTCAGTGATCACCCCATTAGAGCTCAGGACTTTCAGGCAGGAAATATACACTGAGTGGCCAAATTATTATGATCTCTGAATGCATAATAATCTGGCCACTCAGTGTATATCCTATATAATAAAAGGTTAATATGCAAATTATCCCCTTGACCAGGAGTTTGACCAGCAGGCAGGCCAGCCAATCGCCCATGTTCCCACCCCCTGGCCAGACTGGCTGGACCACACCCATGCAGGAATTCATACACATTGGGTGGCCAGGTTATTATTCATTCAGAGATCATAATAATCTGGCCACTCTGTATCTTTTGCTTTACTATCAGAAGCAACCATGATGCTCTTTGTTGTAACTGTAATAAATGTAAAATAATTCAATGTTGTTTGAAAAGCCACTTCGTTGCAAACAACCACTTGACCTTGATTTTTCAGTCCGCAAAATTTAAGTAGAGTAACATTTTCAGTCAAAGAAGAATTTACTTCAGGATGCACTCTCTCACTAAATTGGTTTAAAAAAATCTACCTTTTTATGCAAATAGATTTTGAAAGGTTACTAGTTATTATTCATATCCATTAAAATAAACTATCTAAATGTTTACTTTCTTTTTTTTTTTTGTAATGTGTTTTCCACCAGGTTTACTGAGATACTAGAAGTGCAGTTGGTGCACAGGAGGCAAGGAGTGTCCCTCAGCCCAGCCTGCACTCTCTCCATTCTGGGACCCCTCAAAGGATGTCTGACTGCCCATTCAGTTGGAAATCCCTCTCACAATTTAGGACTGCTGGCTCCCATCATCTCACCTGCCTGGCTTCCTGATTGTCTCTAACCATTTCTGTCTGCCAGCCTGATCACTACCCAACCACTCCCCTGACCACCTGATTGATGCCTAACTGCTCCCCTGCCTGGTCCCTCCCAACTGCCCTTACCTGTAGGCCTAATGGCCACCAACTTCCCTCCTCTGCTAACCTGGTCACCTATAACTGCTCTCTCCCACAGGCTTGAACACCCTCAACTGCCCTTCCTTGCAGGCCTGCTCCCTCCCAACTGACTTCCCCTACTGATCATCTTATAGTGGCCATCTTGTGTCCACATGGAGACAGGATCTTTGACCACATGGGGGCAGCCATCTTGTGTGTTGGAGTGATGGTCAATGGCATATTACTCTTTTACTAGATAGGATTGAGGCCTGTGCATGGGTGGGGGCTAGATGGTTTGCCCTGAAGGGTATCCTGGATCATGGTGGGGGTTCCCTTGGGGTGTGGAGCTGCCTGGGTTAGGAGCTGTGGTGCTTTGCAGATTGGCCATGCCCCTCAGCAACCCAAGCAGAGGCCCTAGTATCTGAGATTTATTCATCTTCTATAATTGAAACTTTATAGTCTGGAGTGGAGCCAAGCCTCCTGCTCACTCTGTGGCCACAGCCATTTCTGTTGGGATTTATTTATCTTCTATAATTGAAACTTTGTAGCCTTAAGCGGAGGCCAAGGCAGGCCAGAGCAGATGGAAAGCTTGGCTCCCTCCATCATTAGGGGCAACCCTAGCCTCCTGCTCTCTCCAGCTATGTGGCTGCTGCCATTTTTGTTGGATTTTTTTTTATCTTCTATAATTGAAACTTTGTAGCATTGAGTGGAGGCCTGGGCCAGCCAGGGTGTGTGGAAAGCTTGGTTTCCTCCATTGCCGGGCAAACCCAATCCTCCCTCCTGCTCTCTCCATGGCCACAGCCATCTTGGTTGGGTTTATTTGCATACTTGCTTCTGATTGGCTGGTGGGCATGGCTGGTGGGTAGAGGTTCAGTCAATTTGCATATTACTTTTTTATTAGATAGGGTTTACATACTAGTATAACATTGTAGAAGTTTAAGGTATACAATGTGTTGATTAGATACACATATATATTGGAAAATAATTTCCAACTTAGCTTTTTTTTTTTAATCCTTACCTGAGGATATTTTTCTATTGATTTCTAGAGAAGTGAAAGGAAGGGAGCGAGACAGAGAGAGAGAAACGTCAATGTGAGAGATACACATTATTTGGTTGCCTCCCCCATCTGGCCCAACCAGGGCCAGGGATTGAAACTACAACTGGGGTACATGGCCTTGACCAGAATTTAACCCAGGACTCTTCCGTTTGTGGGTCAATGCTCTATCCACTGAGCCAAACCTGCTAGGACTCCATCTTAGCATTAGTTAACACCTTTCTCACCTCACAAAATGACCACTTTCTTTTTTGTGGTGGAAACATTAAAGATCTACTCTCTTAGTAATTTTAAAGTATGTAATACAGCATTGTTAGCTACAGTCACCATGTAGTGACATTACATTGCCAGGACTTATTCATCTTTTAACTGGAAGTGTGCCACCTTTTGACCACCTTCATGCACTATGCTTGAAGTGTAAAATTATAGAAATGAAGAACAAATTAGTTGTTTTAGTTATTGTCAATGTATGATAAAGAGGTTGGGGGCAGAAGGAAAGTGGATGTGGCTTCAAAGGGCAACATGAGATCCTTGTTATGAAAATATCCTGTATCTCAACTCTGTCAATGTAACAGCCTGGTTGTGATGTTTGAGTATAATTTTGCAAGATGTTACCATTGATGGAAAGTGGGTAAAATTAGATAAATCTACAATTATCTAAAAACTAGAGGCCTAGTGTGTGTCCCTCAGCCCAGCCTGCACCCTCTCCAATTTGGGACCCCCCGAGGGTTGTCTGACTGCCCACTTAGGCCCAGTTCTACTGGGATTGGGCCTAAAGGAGCAGCTGGACATCCCTCTCACAATGCAGGACTGCTGGCTCCAAGTGCTCACCTGCCTGCCTTCCTAATTGCACCTAACCACTTCTGCCTGCCAACCTGATCACCCCCTAATCACTCCCCTGACCACCTGATTGATGCCTAACTGCTCCCCTGTCAGCCTGATTGCCCCTAATTGCCCTCTCCTGCAGACCTGGTCACCCCTAACTGCCCTGCCCTACAGGCCTGGTCTCCCCCAACTGCTCTTCCCTGCAGGTCTGGTCCCCCCAACTGCTCTCCCTTTCAGGCCTGGGTCTCCCCCAACTGCCCTTCCCTGCAGTCCCAGTTGCCCCCAACTTCCCTCCTCTGCTGGCCTGGTCACTCCTAACTACACTCCCCTGCAGATCTGATCGCCCCCAACTGCTCTGTCTTTCAGGCCTGGTCCCTCCCAACTACCCTCCCTTGCTGGTCTGATCACCCACAACCTCCCTCCCTTGCAGGCCTGATTCTTACCAATTGTCCTCCCCTGCTGGCCATCTGGTGGTGGCCATCTTGTGTCCACATGGGGGCAGCCTTCTTTGGCCACATGGGGGCAGCCATCTTGTGTGTTGGAATGATGGTCGATTTGCATATTACTCTTTTATTAAACAGAATAGAGGCCTGGTGCCTTGTTGGGGGCCAACTTGTTTGCCTTGAATGGTGTCCTGGATCAGGGTGGAGGTTTCCTTGGGGCATGGGGTGGCAAGGACAAGAGGCCTGTGGTGGTTTGCAATCCAGTCATGCCACCCAGTGACCCAAGTGGAGGCCCTGGTGTCTGGGATTTATCTTCAATAATTGAAACTTTGTAGCCTTGAGTGAATGCCAGAGCCAGCCAGGAAGTTTGGCTTCCTCCATCACCAGGAAAACCCAAGCCTCCTGCTCACTCCGTAGCCACAGCCATTTTTGTTGGAATTTTTTTATCTTCTATAATTAAAACTTTGTAGCCTGGAGCAGAGGCCTGGGCCAGCCAGGGTGTTCAGGAACCTTGGCTTCTCCCATTGTGAGGGAAACCCAAGCCTGCTGCTCACTCCGTGGCTGCAGCCATCTTGGTTGGGTTAATTTGCATACTTGTTTCTGAATGGCTGGTGGGTGTGGCTGGTGGGTGTAATGGAGGTATGGTCAATTTGCATATTACTCTTTTATTAGATAGGATAAAATAATTAAAAAGAAAAAAATTTCCCCAAGCAAAAATGAAAAAGAAAACTGACATTTGCACATTTTCATGTTATCTGCAAAACTTTTCAAATCCCTAATAAAATTCAGTAATACCTGTGCCCCATAAGAAACTGAGATGAAATATGTTAGGACTAAAAGCACATGGATCGGGTGAAATGAGGAGGGAGGCAGAGGTTTGAATCAGATCATCTCATTGGCATGCCCAGAGAACTAAAACTATGAAGAGGAGGCTGGGACAGTACTCAGTGGCCCAGCCCAAGTACCAAACCTTGACCAATTAAAAACAATATTCTTTTTCTTTTGAATTAATTTATTTTGAAGTCACAAAAATAAATGATTCTCCTACCCCAAGAAGGCACAAAATATATTTATATACTAGGAAGACTCAATCCAATTCAGCATTAGTTTGTGTAAAAGTTAAGTATATGTAGGAAAACAAATTTTGTGACTATTGCCATTTTTGTTTATCTTACCTGAGTTTATGTTGTTTAAAGTACTTAGGAGAAGTTGGTATGCAGGACTTCATTTTATTGAATATGTCTAGAATAATTTAACTGGTTAAATTTGTAATCTTTAAGTTCTTAAGAGTGTTAGCTTATAAAATTTTGGTTGTTATTTATTAATTATATAAGCAGTATTAAATATTTAGAGGAATACTTTAATATATCTGTAAGTTAAATACAATTAGTATTAAAGCAAACACAATAAGTCAAAAGCCCTTTGGATGTTTAAGATTTCAGCAATATAGCTTCCACCTGCTGAGGGACCAATTCTAACACCCAGGGTGCCTCCTTTCAGGACTGGAGGTCTCATACAACTTTAATAATTTGAATTTCTCTAAGTATTTGCAACAGAAGTTGGTAGAATGGATTCTCTTACTTTAGACATATGATATAGCTGTGCTCCTTATTCTGAACTAAAACTAATCATAAACAAATATGTTGGTGGTACCTGAGGAAGGTATCATCACCATGAATGGGTGTGCTAGACCTGGTATATATTTTTGCTCCCCTAGGTGTTGGTGGAATCAAAAGTTACCCCAGTGATAAATATTAAAGAGACACAACCAGTTTTATTCTGATAGTGCCCAACTGAACTACAGTCCCAATACTATTAATGCGACCCACAGGTTGAGATCTGCTAGCAGGATTGCCTAAGACCATCAGAAAACACAGATATTTACATTATGATTCAAAACAGTGGCAAAATTACAGTTATGAAGTAGCAACAAAAATAATTTTATGGTTGGGGGTCACCACAACATGAGGAACTAATATTAAAGGGTCACAGCATTAGAAAGGTTGAGAACCACTGAACTAGAGGTTGGAGGTGAGAATAAAAGGATCCAGAAAAAAAGGTGTAAACCTGAACCAAGTAAAGTAAGTACTAGAAGACTAATCTGGTAACTCCAATTATCAATCCATGGATTCTAGGTGCCCTCATACTGGTGTAAAACTTAGATGTACATTGGAAAAGATTTAGAATGTCTGATGGAAAAAGATAAAGGTGGAATTATTGTGAATCTGTGCACATCTTAGATCTTAAATTGAAAGCATTACCTGCTTCATGCTTGGAGTTGTTCTGGGAGCAGAATCCCAATAGTAAAATGTTTTGAAGTCCTCAACCTCCTCACCTGCTAAATTGTATTCCTTGGCAAGAGTCAGCTAAATGTTCATGAAACAAATAGGGTGGACCTGGAAGAGAAGCTTTCTGCCCCCTGGCAGCCCTGTGAGTGTCAGGAGATAATTCCTAGCTTATTTACCTGGTAATATGAGACAGTGACAGATGTATCACGGCTCTTCTCAATCACTTCGTTGTGAACTTATTAGCTTTCCTAGCAGCTGGAGTAATAGCTCACTATTTGAGAAAGAGAGGAGATTTGTTAGTGATTAGATGACTTAAACAATCTGTCACTTCTCATGTTTCATAAACCTGAGCACATTTATGAAGGACAAGAAAGTAGATTCCTTAACATATTTAATATAAAGCTATAAGGGTTGAGAAAAGGATAAATTCACAGTTCTTCAGATTCCCTTCCTGATTTATATTTACTCTAAAAGTAGATTCCTTAACATATTTAATATAAAGCTATGAGAGTTGAGAAAATGATAATTTCAGAGTTCTTCAGATTCCCTCCCTGATTTATATTTATTCTCTGACAGAACAGAGAAAAATGATACCTATTTAGAGACTAGGTCCCATATTTGCTATTGGGCAAATAAAAGGAACAATAAGTCATATACTGCACACTGTTATATTCATAACACACACAGAGAGAGATACACATCTTTTAAAGAATTAAGAACAAAAAAAACAATTCTTTTTAGCTGGAGGAAATTGCTGGTCCAGACTGCTCAATTCCAGTTCTGACATTTTGCTGCTTGAGTGACCCTAGGCAGGTTATATAAACACTATGCTTCCCAGTTTCCTTTTCTATAAGATGAGGTAATAGTAGTACTTACCTCTTGAAATAAGCCAGGCAGAGAAAGATAAATATCTAACGATCTCACTCATTTATGGAATATAATGAACAAACTAATAAAAACAGATCCAGAGACAGAGAAACATTGGTCAGAACGTCAAACCTCAGGGAAGGTAGGGGACGGTGGGGATTAGGGGAGAGATCAACCAAAGGACTTATATGCACGCTTATAAGCCTAGTCAATGGGCATAGACAACAGGGGGGTAAGAGCATGAATGGGGGGGGGGGTTAGAGGATAATGGGGGAATAAGGACATATATGTAATACCTTAATCAATAAATTAAAAAAATAATAATAATTAAAACACTAGCTTATTTACCAAGGAGGTAAAAGATCTGTACTTGGAGAACTATAGATATTAATGAAAGAAATTAAAGAAGATGAAATAAATGGAAGGATATACCATGTATACCATGCTCATGATAGGAAGCATTAACATGACTAAAATGTACATATTAGCCAAAGCAATCTATATATTCAATATAATCCCAATCAAAATATCAATGGAATTTTCACAGAACTAGAAAAAATAATTCTACATTTTATATGGAGCCACAAAAGACCCTCAATAGACAAAGAAGTCTTGAGAAAAAAAGAAAAAAGCTGGAGGTATCACCCTACCTGTCATCAAACTATACTACAAAATTACAGCAGTCAAAACACCATGGTACTAGTATAAACACAGACAAACAGATCAATGGAACAGAATAGAGAACCCAGAAATAAACCCACACTTACTAGTCAATAACTCTGTGACAAAGAGGCTAAGAATATGCAATGAGGTAGATAGTCTTCAATAAATGGTTTTGGGAAAACTGAACAGACACATACAAAAGAATGAAACTAGACAATTTTCTTACACCATATACAAGAATAAACTCAAAAATAGATTAAATACTTCATGTAAGACCTGAAACCATGAAACTCCTGGAAGAAAACACAGACAGTACACTCTCTGACACTGTTCTTAGTAATATTTTTATATGTCCCCTTGGGCAAGGGAAACTAAAGAAAATAATAAACAAATAGACTACATCAAACTGAAGAGTTTTTGTGTCCCAAAGGAAACTACCAACAAAATTAAAAGGCAGTCTACTGAATGGGAGAATATATCTGCCAACAATAAATCCAATAAAGGGTTAATATCCAAAATACATAAGAAACTCCTACAACTTGACAGCAAAAAACAAACATCCTCACACACACACACACAAAATGGGCAGAGGACATAAGTAGATATTTATCCAAAAAGGAATACAGATGGCCAATAGACATCAGAAAAGATGTTCAACACACTAATCATCAGGGAAATGAGATATCACCTCACACCTGTCAGAATGGCTGTCATGAATATGTCAACAAACAAGTGTTGATGAAGATGTGGAGAAAAGGAAACCATATTACATTATCTGTGTGTTGCAAATTGGTACAGCCACTATGTAAAACAAAGTTTCCTCAAAAAATTGAAAATAGAACTACCATATGACCTAGCAGTTCCACTTCTGGTGTTTATCCAAAGAAATCCAAAATACTAATTTGAAAAGATATATGCACCCCTATGTTTACTGCAGCATTGTTTACAATAGTCAAGATACAGAAGCATTCTAAGTGTTCACCAATAGATAAGAAGTGAAACATATATTCAATAAAATATTACTCATCCATAAAAAAGAATGAAATCTTGCCACTTGTGACAACATTGATGGGCCTAGAGGATATTATGCGAAGTGAAATAAGTCAGATAAAAACAAATGCCATATGGTTTCACTTATATCTGGATTCTAAAAACAAAACTAAACATGAACAAAATGGAACAAACTCCTAGATGCAGAGAACAAATTGATGGTTGCAAGATGGGAGTGGTGTTGGTGGGCTGGGTTATAAAAAGTGAAAGGATTAAGATATGAAAATTGGCAGTTACAAAAGAGTCACAGGAATAGAAAGTATAGTGTAAAGAATATAGTCAATAATATTGCAATATCTATTAATGGTGTCAGGTGAGTACTAGACATCACAGTAGTCATTTCATAAGTTATAGCAAGGCCTAATCACGATGCTGTACACCTGAGATGATGAATTATGACCACTTAAAAGGTATCTAAAGGATATTTTACCACCAATAGCAACAACCATGATGGTAATTTTAAACCTGATTTCAGTAAACACATCATAGAAACTCAGGGCTCTAAATTAAGCTGCTAGTTATTTGAATAAGAAAAAATATAAAGGTATTAATCATATATACTACTTCCTGCAAATTTTGCAACTGAGTTTTGGAAGCTCTGCTGGATACCCTTATGTTGCTATCATTTTTCACCCAGTGTGTGGTCATTGTATCCCTTAAAGCACAAAATTCTTCACTATATTAATTGCACAGCCTGTGATATGAAAGCCAATGTGGGAAAGGGAACAAAAAAATATTGTGAAGTATTATGCTGTTCAAAATGGATGATTCATGTAAATCCAAATCTTGAGTCTGATTTTAATAAGAGGCTTGTTGTGTTTTTTGAATTCAACTGAAAATCATCAGCTACATGTGACAGAATTCCTGATGAGTCTCTTTTACTTATCTCTCCTTGTTACTTAGTGGATATTTTTAAAGATTCCAGTTATTTTTATGCATTTCCTTCTATTCCTTTGGTGCTAGCAGCTTCTCCACACTGGACCAATGCTGAATGGATTTTGGAATGGATTTTGTTAGGGTCGTCTCAAGCCCCCATCATTGGTAACCAGTCACTTGCCCTCAGAATGGCAAGCCTTGTACCTTTGGCTGTGCACAGCCAGGTGGCCAACCTGCTGCACGACCAGAGTTTCTCCCTTCTTCCTCTTCCAAATTCCGAAGGAACATCACATCACAGGAGGGACCTTGACATTCTGAGCTTCTATAGAAAGAGCCAAATGATGTATTCCAGAATATGAGGTTAAGAGTTAACTTTCACAGGGAGAACCAAGATGGCGGCATAGGTAAAACACCTATCTTGCCGCCATACACAGCAAGTTTAAAACTACAACTTAACGAAAGAACAAACACCATCCAGAATCACCAGAAAGTTGGCCGAGTAAAAATTCCACAAATAAAAGTGAAGATAAGAAACTGTGACTTGGAAGAGCAGCGGCGGACAGCGTTGAAGATACGCGCTGAGAGAGGTTTTGGAGCATGTGCGCCAGCAGATACAGCAGGCGGCTGAAAACCGGCCAGTTTTCTCAAACAAGGGAGACAAAAACATCCCATTGGACTGATTCTCCAGCTCTGGGCAAAGTCCAGGGAACCCACTATCATACGGGGTAAAAACTGGACAGTGGGAGGGCACACCGAAGCTCAGGTGCTGCAGGGGCCTGCCGGCTTGTGGAGAAGGCCAGCTTGTGCAGAGTGCGCGTGAACTTGGGAACAGCACAGCTGCCTGTCTGCACAGAGAGTGCTCGTGACTTGCTCTTTCATTCGGGAAACCATCAGACTGCTTTGTTTTGTGACCCTGGGTGAGACATTGGGTGCAGACTCATTTGGGGAGAGTCTGAATTACCCGACAGCCGGTGGAGCTCGGCAGCGGCTCTCTCTCAGAGGTGCTGGCCACCATTGCCATCAGCACAGAGTCCCTGGGGCCACATAGGGCGGAGCTAACGCTGTCTGCTTGGCCCAGAGACTCCGCTCATCCAACCTGAACACAGCTGAACTTCACAGACAATTGGCTTGGAGGTCAACCCCTCCAAGTGCTAACAACGATTAACCTGAGCTTAACTTCAGCAAGATTGTGCAACCCATATCCACCTCAGGTAATTGGGGAGGCTGAGCCACTGTCCCTTGTAGGAAGTCTACCACACAAAGCTAATTGACCAACTCAGGGAAGCAGCCACCATGCAGAGACATGGAAAGAAATCAGATGTGAAAGAAATGGAGGGGGAAAAAAAAACGACTGGACATGGAATTCAAAACCAC
The DNA here is from genome assembly GCA_027563665.1 of Antrozous pallidus. Classification (NCBI taxonomy): domain Eukaryota; kingdom Metazoa; phylum Chordata; class Mammalia; order Chiroptera; family Vespertilionidae; genus Antrozous; species Antrozous pallidus. The sequence goes on along the minus strand of CM050517.1, from coordinate 17,969,900 downwards.
GGTTATAGGGCTTCTTAAGAAGCTCCTAGAAAAGGTCGAGACCTATAAGGAAATAAGCAAGACCTATAAGAAAATGAATGAGACCCTCAAGGATATGAACGAGACCTGCAAGGAAATGATCAAGACCAATGTTTGGAAATGAATGAGTCCTACAAGGATATGAATGAGGCTCTCAAGGATATGAAAAAGGACCAACCAGAAATTAAGCATACACTGACTGAAATAAAAAATATTATACAAAGACCTAAAAGTACTCTAGAGCACCCCAAGAACCAAGTTAAAGATTTGAAATACAAAGAGGTAAAATCCAATAGTGTAAGGGGCCTCTGGGACAACCTCAAGCATACCAACATCCGAATTATAGAGGTGCCAGAAAAAGAGAGAAAGCAAGACAATGAAAACCTATTTGAAGAAATAGTGACTGAAAACTTCCCACACCTGGTGAAAGAAATTGACTTAGGAGTCCAAGAAGTGCACCGAACCCCAATATATAAGAACCCTAAGAGGACCACACCAAGGCACATCATAATTAAAATGCCAAGAGCAAAAGACAAAGAGAGAATATTAAAAGCAGCAAGAGAAAAACAGTTAGTTACCTATAAGGGAGCACCCATACAATTGTCAGCGGATTTTTCAACAGATATGATGCAGGCCAGATGGGAGTGGCAAGTAATATTCAAAGTGATGAATAGCAAGAATCTACAACCAAGATTACTCTATCCAACAAAGCTATCGTTCAGAGTTGAAGGTCAGATAAAGTGCTTTGCAGGTAAGAAAAAGCTAAAGGAGTTCATCACCACCAAATCAATATTATATGAAATGCTGAAAGATATTCTTTAAGGAGAGGAAGAAGAAAAAGATAATAGTGTAAATTATGAACAACAAATACACATCTATCAACAAATGAATCTAAAAATCAAGTGAATTAATAAGCTGATGAACAGGATAAACTGGTGAATGTAACAGAATCACAGACATAGCGAGGGAATGGACTGACAATTCTTGGGGAGAAAGGGGGTGTGGGAAGTGCAGCAAGAGACTGGACAAAAATCATGCAACTATGGGAGAGGACAGTGGAGGGGGTTGAGGGTGGAGGGTGGGATGGGTACCAGGTGGAGGGGAGCTATAGGGGGAAGAAAAGGGGAAACAATGTAATTAATAAACTGAACAATAAAGATTTTAAAAAAAGTTAACTCCCACAGAGGGTAAATTTTGACTACTAGGAAGCAAAAAATTACAGAGCTAGGCAAATAAATTATTTATCCTTCTTCCCTCCCATAACTGTGCCAAGTCAGAGTCTTTATCTTTCTCTAGAGCAGCCCTGGGTTCAGCAATGTTTCTGCTAAGACCCTGCTATGTTCTATGCAGCCCTCCATGAAGTGGTAGCCAGCCTGGCCATGCATTCATTCCCACTCTTCACCCATCATGCCTCACTTCCTACTTCCCCCGCAGGCTGTGCTGGGCTGGGTTTCACCTTCCACATTGCTGCATTATCACTTTATCCATGCTTCAGGTTCTCCTTTCTAGAAAAATTGGGCAATGACAGTCTTATTTTTCTTGTGTTTTAAGATAAGGAGCTTTATCTTACCATTTTAACTCTTTTTGTCTTCCTGAATAGAATCATTATTTTTTTGGGATTACAAACACTAGCATTCTAAATTACAGTGGGCTGAAATATTGTGATGAGCAACATGACTGAGCAATAACTCGATCAGACCTGGAAAAAATAGATTATTAAATCCAGTTTTACCTTATTGGGAGACCAAGATAATTCAGAGCAGACGAATACTTTTCTTTTTTATTAATTCTCTATTGTTTAAAGTATTGCATACGTCTCCTTTTCCCCCCATTGACCTTTCCCCGGCCTCCATCACATCCCCTCTTCCTCCCACCCCCTCTCTCTTCTGTGTCCATTGGTTATGCTCATATGCATGCATACAAGTCCTTTGGTTAATCTCTTTACCCCCTCAGCTCCTCTTCCCCGCTTTCCCTCGTAGGTTTGAAGTCTTTATAAATGCTTTTGGGAGAAAGAAAAATGCAATTTGTTTAACAAGTATCATTACTTTTACTTTTCCAAGAAACACTGGGAAAGGCTAGCACCCAGACATCTGCAGAAGAATGGTTGATTACTGAGCAAGGATAATCACACATAAAACAGAGAATGCACTCAGCAAAGGCAGAAACAAAACACATGACCCTTGAGGATGGTACATACCCTTACACAAGATAATAAACCCAGTTCACTCACTTTTCAACCATACAAGAGACTGAGCCACAAACCTGTAGGAGTTCGCTTTGTTATTTGCATGTTTGTTTGTCTCTGGCTTGTTTCTTAATGGTGTTCCCTGCCATTGGTATGGTCACATCTTCTCTCAGAAACATGAAAATGCTCCTTGGATCTCTTTTGTTAGCAAAAGCAAGTACCAATGTAGGTCTTTTGTAAAAGGAAGTGGTGGAACATGAGTTTTCGGAAAGCACTATGCCATCTTGACTCAGTGAGGTATCAAAGGGAATGCTCCACTTTTGGATAGCGGGAGAAACCTGTACAAGGATTTGCAGCCCTTTCCCACCTCCAACCCCCACTCCTGCTCTCCACACGGTCCCTCAACTCCTCCTCCTCCTGACAGAGAGGACCTGTAATATCGCAGCCAGAAAATGACCCTTTAAAATATCTCAAATATATGATTAAAAATGAAATAATTAAATATATCCTGACTATCCGATTTCTTCACTAACTGAACACAACTACAATCAATCTCAGGGAGGAGCAAGAGGAAACCCTCTTAGACTTTCAGGCCCACCATTGTTCCTTATTCATCTAATAGACAGTGAATGAGAAACGATTTTGAAGGGTAGGACATTCCACCCCAAATACACCACTTTGGCATAAGGATTTTTTGAGCTAAAGGCACTTAAAAAACAGCAGATGCAAAGAAGCTGTTCTGATTTCCTTGTTTCTTCCTAAAAACAGAAGATTAAATACTTCCATATGAAAGATGTCATTTCTGTACCTTAGAGGAAAGAAACAGTTCTTTGGTGGGGAGTCAAAGCTGAGAGAATTCTGTATAAGCAGACCTTGTTAAAATAATTCGCATTTTTCTTTAGCCTCCTCGTATATTTTAGTTACTTTTCCACAATTGCCTCTCTTTGTTCGTCCTAGTATAAAAATCTTTAGGTTTTCCCTGGCCGGTGTTTCTAAGTGGTTAGAGTGTCCACCCACTCACCAAAGGATCATGGGTTCGATTCCTGGTCAAAGGTATGTATCTGGGTTGCAAGTTTGATCCCAACCCCACTCAGGGCATGTGCAGGAGACAACCCATCAATGTGTCTCTCTCACATTGATGATTCTCTCTCCCTCTTCCTCCCTTTCACTGTCTCTAAAATTCAATGGAAAAAATGTCCTCAGGTGAGGATTAAGAACAACAACAAAAATCTTTAGGTTTTACCATTCTTTGAGTCTTTTATTTCATATAAATAATCCTGTGTCATGTAAATCTTATGTAACTTTATAAGATTTTTCTCCTGTTAATCTGTCCTAGGTCTGTTTAATTCTCAAGCCCAGCCAAAATATCCTAAAAAGGTAGAGGTAAATTGTGTCTCCCCTACAAGCTCCATCTCTGCTCAGATGCTGCTTGGGCCTGGAGTAGTGACAACAGCTGCTACTATCAGCACCCAGAGTCCCCAGCAGCTGATCTGCATAGAAGAGGAGGCAATCGGTTGACACAGGATACAGCAATCAACTAAATGTTCTTTCCCAATTCTGTGTGGGCTATTTAGCACTGAAAATGTTTCCATGATTCCACACTGACTAGAGGAATAATGGGGCTATCAAAAGGAGGAATTGGTTATGTTTCCACATAAAAATGAAGAGTATTCATGGTCATCTTAAATGATAAAATACTTGGTCTTTATTCTACTGCAGCATTTGACACTTCTTTCAAAATTTATTCTTACTTTGTTTTTGGAGAATCTTCTCTCTTGATGCTTCTCCTTCATCTGCATTCATTTCATTTAGTTAATGATAGTTTTCTAAGAGATTCCAAACTTAACAATCCTATATAAAAAAATGCTAATATGCAAATCGATCAAACAGCTATGGTCCCCCAGACAGGTCGCTATGATGTGCACAGATCACCAGGGGGCAGACGCTCAATGCAGGAGCTACCCCTTGGTGGTCAGTGTGCTCCCACAGGGGAAGAACCACTCACTTAGAAATCCATAGGGAGGGGGCCTAACCCATCAGTTGGACATCCCCCAAGGGCTCCTGGACTGTGAGAGGGTGCAGGCTGGGTTGAGGGCCTCTCCCACCCAAGTGCATGAATTTCATGCACTAGGCCTCTAGTCCTATTTAATGAAAGAGTAATATACAAATTGACTGTCACTCCAACACACAAGATAGCTGCCCCTATGTGGTCAAAGATTCTACCCCCTTGTGAACGCAAAATGGCTGCCACAACATGGCCAGCAGGGGAGAGCAGTTGGGAGGGACCAGGACTGCAAGGGAGGGCAGTTGGGGGCAATCAAGCCTGCAGAGGATGGCAGTTAGGGGTGACCAGGCCAGCAGAGAAGAAAAGTTGGGGGTGACTGGGACTGCAGAGAAGAGCAGTTGCTGGGGCAGGGGGGACCCAGGCCTAGAGGGGAGGGCAGTTAGGGGTGACCAGGCCTGCAGGGGAGGGAAGTTAGGGGCAAACAGGCTGCCAGGGGAGCAGTTAGGCATCAATTAGGCTGGCAGGGGAGTGTTTAGGGGGTGATCAGGCTGGCAGGCAGAAGTGGTTAGGGACAATCAGGGAGGTAGGCAAGTGAGCAGTTGGGAGCCATCAGTCCTGAATTGTGAGAGTTATGTCTGTCTGTTTAGGCCTGATCCCACTTCCCAGTCAGACATCTCTCAAGGGGTCCCAGATTGGAGAGGGTGCAGGCTGGGCTGAGGAACACACCCCCTGTGCACAAATTTAGTGCACTGGGCCTCTAATCCTATCTAATAAAGAGGGAATATGCTAATTGACCATCACTCGGTCACAAAGATGGCTGCACCCACAGCTGAAGTCAAGTTCCCATAAGGAGCCTTAACAAGCAATCAGCAGGGACCTCAGGCTATGCCCTCCCCTGCCCCTGTAGGGCTTGACAGGGGACCTCAGGCTGCATCACCCACCTGGCCGGGCTTGACAGGGACTTTAGGCCATGTCCTCTGCCCCAGCACCAGGCCAGGGGACCTGAGGCCATGCCCCCTCCCCGGCAGGGTTTGACGGGGAACCTCAAGGTGAGCTTCGCATCCTGGTGCTGAGCTAGGGGACCTCAGGCTGCTCTCTCTGCTCCAGCTCCAGGCCAGGGGACCTCAGGCCATGCCCCTCACCAGGTAGGACTTGACAGGGGACTTCAGGCCATGGCCACCCACCCCAGTACCAGGCCAGGAAACCTCAGACCGCACCCCCTGCCCAGCAGGGCTTGACGGGGGACCTCAGGCCATGCCCCTGCCCAGCACAGGGCCAGAGGACCTGAGGTTGTGCCCCCCTGCCTGGCTGGGCTTGACGGGGACCTCAGGACATGACCCCCACCCCAGTGCCAGATCAGGGGACTTGAGACCACGCCCCCCTCCCCCCCCGCCCCCCCGCCTGGCAGGACTTGATGGGGGACCTCAAGGTGCACTTCCTGTCCTGGTGCTGGGCTAGGGGACCTCAGGCTGCTCCCCACGCCCCAGCACTACTCTGGGGGACCTCAGGCCGCATCTCCCACCCCAGCACCAGGCCTAGGACCTCAGGCCACACCCCTACCCCAGCACTGGGCCAGGGGACCTGAGGCTGCACTCCCTGCCTTGTGGGGCTTGACAGAGGACCTCAGGCCATACTCCCCACCCAGTGGGGCTTGACAGGGGACCTCAAAGGTACACCCCCAGTACTGGGTTGGGGAAATCAGGCTATGCCTTCTGCCCAGTGGGACTAGATGGGGGACCTGAGGCTTCACCAACCTTCCCGTGGGGCTTGACCGGGGACCTGAGGCTGTGCCCCCGCTCCTGGTGCTGGACCAAGAGACCTGAGGTTGTATCCCCATCCCCACCTGGTGAGGCTTGATGGGGGACCTCAGGCCATGCCCCTCACCCAGCAAGGCTTGACAGGGGATCTCAGGCCATGTCCCCCATCTGGTGGGGTTTGACGGGGGACCTCAAGGCATGTTCCCTGCCCCAGTCTGGGCTGGGGGACTTCAGGCCACGCCCCCCTCCTGGCACTGGGCCAGGGGATCTGAAGCTACGTCCCCTGCCTGGTCAGGCTTGACAAGGGTGGGACTGGCCAGATCTGGTTCTAGGCCAATGGAGGTGGGGACCAGCTGGGTCTGGGTCTCATGTGATTTTGAGGTACATGTGGGTGGGTGGGGACTTGACTCTGGGTCCTCTGGTGTGCCCCAGACTCTGACAGGAGGCAGGTTTTCATATACATTTTACTAATTTTCTTTCATCTCTGATACTTCTATTATAGAGAAAGGGCATTTATCAATATTAAATTATTTCCTCTAATTAATCCCCTTTTAATGTGCATGAATTTCATGCACTGGGCCAATAGTATTTAAATAATATAGATAAGAGCCTGACCCAGTATATATAGTCCCTAAATGAGTTCTTCTTTCCTTTTTCTTCAGGTTCCCCCTCTCAGTTCTTGAAAGGCTAATTCACCACTAGCAATTCAATGACCACCTCCATGAACAGTCCGCAAATCTGTCTCCAGTCCCAAAAGTTCTACCAGGACCATGTGACAAATCTCTTCTATCCCTTTCTCAAAATTTTCACAGTCATATCCAAGTTAACTTCCACCAAATGGGACTTTTTAGCTCCTCTTCCTTAACAATCTCCATCCCCTATGTTCTCTATAGCTATCTAAAGAATCTTAATTAATTTGCCACTAAACCTATGAAGATTAATACCCTTTTGGATTCTCTCATTCCTTCCTCCCTCTTTTTTTTTCCACTGCTGCTACTCTAGTCCTTTATTTATAATTTCTCACCAAGACAAGGGCTTCCAGCAGTTGTCCCTGCTTTGATGCATCTATCCCATTGCACCAGAATTATATTTTCATAATAAAAGCATAATATGCTAATTAGATCAGACAGCTGAATGACCTTCCAGACATCCTTCCAGATGACCTTCCATATGAAACCGGGGCTGTGAGGGACGAGGCAAGCCACTTTGGCTGTGAGGGTCAAGCTCCTTGCATGAATTTTGTGCATTGGACTTTTAGTATTTTCAGAATCCTTTCCACTGCATTCTACATATCTGCTCAGAAGTCATCTATACATGGAATATAATGAATAAAATAAACTAATTGACAAAATAGGTCCAAAGACATGAATGTATAGAACAGAATGACAGGTCTCAAGAAAGAGGATGGAGGGGATAGGGAGAGATTAACCAAAGAACATATATGCACATAGGCATAGCTCATGGACACACACAGTAGTGTGGGAAAGGCCTGGGTGGGGCAGGCGTGGGTGGAGGAGAGAAAAAGAGGGGGAAATGGGAGACTCTGTAATACTATCAACAATAAAAAATTAATTACTTAATTGATTTTTTAAAAGAAGTCATCTGCAGCTCCTCACTGCCAGTCACACCACCTCTCTTTCTGCTCTTGACACACCCACATCACAGAACCATTGTTGATGTGATTTCTTCTGCCCAACCTACCACCCCTATGACTTGATAAAACCTGGATCAAGTGCCAACTCAGTTTTCTTCTTTTCATTGAAACTTGCCAAGACTTCTTTGCTCGGGCATGATAGACCACTGATTTCTCTATATTCATGCAATAATTCATCAAACTTTTTATTGCTTTTAAGAAATGTTTATGATTAATAAATGCATTTCAGTCTTTCTTATATTTCTAATCAGCTTACATTATTGCAATTGTAGCCCTTACCTCACTGTGTCATTGGCTTGTGTCTCTCTCCCTAGATAAGTTGGCTTTTTGAGAAAAAGGGCAAAAACCTTGCCAACTTCTTAGACTCTGTGTCTGATATTAATGTCTTGTTCACAGAGGGTCCTGATAATATTGTTTCCTAATAAACTTTATTACAGAAAAATTCAGATTAGGTCATTGGCCTTTTATGTGAGTAGCTCATTTTTTTTTTATAATTCTTCTTGATTGCTTCATTGCATATCCTGTACTACTCACACTTGAGGAAAATACAGATTTAATTGATCTTATAACTTTTCCTCTTAATTAGAAGAAGTCCTAAAAATCCTGTTTTGAAATTTTCTGTTTCATTGTTTAATTTGATGGACCTGAGTAAAAAAAAACCTCACAGTTAAAATACTACTTTTTACTTAATTTTATTAGTTTCTTTCAGTATGCTAGCTATGACACATAATTTTTCTTGTGAGAGTTAAAGAATGCAAAGTTAAATAAGACATTTCCTCTATGTCCAAGATATTTATAGGCCAGAACAGACCCAGATCTATAAACAATTAATATCTGAATCCAAATGAACCAAGTGATAAATAGAGGTGCAGCAAGCAGGGCTGGGAAAGGGCAAAATAATAAAATCAATTCAGAGACCAGAATGTATTTTGTGAGGAGCTGGCCATTGAGAGGAGATTTAAGAATCAGGCCCGGATTCTTGGCCCATTTGTAAAAATGATTAGCTCACTTTGAATTATCTTGTTGAGATTTATTCTTTTCTTTCCCCTCAAACAATAATTTCTTTCCTTCTGTTTCATCCACTCCATCAATTCATAGACTAATGAAACCTCACACATCGCTTTCACTGTTACTTCTTATTTAATGGTTGTGGCATTAGGCACTAGGAAGCACTACTCAGCAGAAAGTGTAGAACTTGTGAGTTAACTCCCGGCAGGAATACTATTCACCTAGCATTTCTGCTAGGAGACAAGATCATTTGCAACAGCTGCTTTGAGAATCTCAAAACAGAACTTCAGGCTTTTGAATGACATTATGTGAACAAATGTCAGTTTCCCTTGTGAGTGTTGTAAACTGTTTTAAAAATTAATTGTTTTGAGGTCATTGAATCCTTAAGTAAATATTATATTTCTAGAGACCCGGTGCATGAAATTTGTGCACTCAGGGGAGTGGGGAGGTCTCTTAGCCTGTCCTGTACCCTCTTACAGTCCAGGAGCCCTTGGAGGATGTCTGACTGACGGCTTAGGGAGTGGGCCTAAGCCATCAGTTGGACATTCTTAGCGCTGCCGCAGAGGCAGAAGTGGCTGCCACAGAGGCAGGTGAGGTTCCTGCCACCACCACTGCATTTGCCAGCTATGAACCTGGCTTCTAGCTAAGCAATGTTCTGCCTGTGGGAGCACACTGACCACCAGGGGGCAGCTCCTCATTGAGTGTCTTCCCCCTGGTGGTCAGTGTATGTCATAGCCGTTCCACCATTGGTCCAAAACCAGCTCTCTGACATCCCTCAAGGGAACCCAGATTGCAAGAAGAAGCCTAGGCCAAGGGACCCCACAATTGCACCATGAAGGCCAGGGAGAAACATGGGAGGTTGGCCAGCCCAGGAGGGACCACGGGAGGGCTCCAGGGTGTGTCCAGCCTGTCTCTCTCAGTCCCAATCAGCTGGACCCCAGCAGCAAGCTAACCTACTGGTTCAAGCGTCTACCCCCTGCTCATCAGTGCATGTCATAGAGACTGGTCGACTGGTCGGCTGGTTGACTCTCTGCCCTGTAGTGATCAGTGCATGTCATAGTGACTGGTTGATCAGTTGACTGTCTGCCCCCTGGTGGTCAGTGGATATCATAGCGAGCAGTTGAGTAGCCTTAGTGTATCATTAGTTTATTATGTTTTGATTGATTGAACGACCAGACACTTAGCATATTAGGCTTTTATTATATAGGATATCAATCTAGAAGTAAAAATTAATTCTTATATGTAGTTATTCACTTATTTTAATTAGAACATTAATGAAACCATCCTTTTTGTAGACTACCTAAAATTACTATCCTTTTAAAAAGGGTATTTAGAAAAATATTTCTCTAGTGCTTTTTTCTAAAGCAATTAAAATAGTAAAATTATTTTGTATTTTATCAGTATAAATATAGTAGTGTTTTAAAATGTCTCAAATTACTTACCACATCTTCCCTATATCTCTGTTACCCTCCTTATTCTCACAATATAATTTACAACATTTTTTCCTATAATCAATAAACATAAGAAATAATATTCTTAAATTAATCCCTAGAAATATATCAATCATAAATTTTAAAATGTAGTGTACAATCACTATGTTGGGTGAAGTAAAAAATAAGAAAAATAAAATATGCTATGTTCCTTGTGTGTGTTCAATTATAAAATCCTTTCATAAGCCTTTGAAATTTAAAAATATATATTTTATGCATTATTAATGTACTTATGTCAAGAAAATATAAACAATTAAAGAAACTTCCTAGCAATACCCCCCTCCAAGCAATATCACACACACCCAACAATTATTAAATAAAGCATTAGTTCTTGTTACAGGCAGTGTTGATTAATGGCACTGTTGTTTGCATTCCACTTAATAATTTTGTGTTGTTGGGAAAGATAGGTTATGTCTCCATGTGTTTTATTAAATATAAATCATGCATACAATGTTTCCAAGTTTTAAAGTATGTAGCACTTTGCCGAACCGGTTTGGCTCAGTGGATAGAGCGTCGGCCTGCGGACTGAGAGGACCCAGGTTCGATTCCAGTCAAGGGAAGGTACCTTGGCTGCGGGCACATCCCCAGTTGGAGGTGTGCAAGAGGCAGCTGATCGATGCTTCTCTCCCATCGATGTTTCTGACTTTCTATCCCTCTCCCCTCCTCTCTGTGAAAAGTCAATAAAATATATAAAATAAAATAAAATAAAAATAAAGTATGTAGCACTTTGTATAGGTTTTCTAGGAAGAAGTTGTAATTAGGAATCATGCCATTTTACAATAATACTCTATAATTTTTTCCACCTCCACATATTCTATGCATTATTTAAGCTGCTTTACAAGCTTTGAACAACGTGGGATAGGAAGGGAGGCAAAGTAGAGATTATTAATTATTTACAACTAGAGGCTCTGTGCACAACTCCGTGCACCAGTGGGGTCCCTCTGCTTGGCCTTCGGGATAAGGCTGAAACCGGCTCTCCAACATTCCCCAAGGGGTCCCGGATTTCAAGAGAGTGCAGGACAGGATGAGGGACCCCACTGGTGCACATTTGGGGTTGGGTAGGGACATGGAGGTTGGCCAGCCGGGGAAGGACCACAGGAGAATTCAAGGGCGTATCCGGCCCATCTTGCTCAGTCCTGATCAGCCAGACCCCAGCAGCAAGCTAACCTACCTGTCAAAGCATCTTCCACCTGGTGGTCAGTGCATGTCATAGCAACTGGTTGACTGGTCAACTGTCTGTCCCCTTAGCATATCATTAGCATATTATGCTTTGATTGGTTGAATGGCCTACTGAACGATTGGACACTTAGCCTATTAGGCTTTTATTATCTAGAATACCCTAGCTCATCAGTTTCTTGTATCATTTACTATTCCTACCACTAGAAGCCCCTCAGATAGTTGGAAGAAAAGACAGAGCAAATACTCTCTGTTTTTCCTCTTTACTTCTTCACAGACCAGCAAGAATCGGGAAATGTCAGGATTATACTGTTTCCATAAAAGAGGAAAAGAATCTCTGGCCTCACTGCTAGTGAGACAGCTTCTTGGTGACCTCTCCTGGCCCTGTGCCCAACTCACTGAAATAAATAGGTCTGGCTATGGAGACAACATCAACAGTTATGGAAAATTACTTCTGTGCAGACACTACCCTAAGAACTGTGTATGCCTTTCTTAAGCACCCCTAAATGAGGCATAATTATTAGTCTCATTTTAACCTTTCACAGATGAGGAAAATGAGTATGGAAAGGTCACATGACCTCATTAATGTCTCAAAACTAGAAAGTTATGGCATGAAGAATCCAGACTCGAGGGACTGGCTATGTGGTGTGCATCCAGGGTGAGCATACCTGCGGGAACTCCAGAAAGGCATCCTTGTTCACTGGCCCCATTAGTGATTTCTATAACTTTGCATTATACTTTATCCAGTTCCCTACAACTAGTCTAACAAGCATATCATTGACAATGGTGAGGCAATTTGTGAACATCACATCCATCAACTCTACAGTTTGTTCACTTTCAGCTTTCCACTTCCTCCTTTCCAAATGGTGCAATAATAGCAGGCACTTCCACAGACTTTCACACACCTGGTCGGAATTGAAAAAGACATTAGACCCTCTTTATTGCCTATAACTGAACTCAGAAAAGGCAAACCAGAAAATCAGTCCCCTGGTAGTTTTAACCTCTTAGTAAGTGAAAAATAGAATCAAGTCTGTATTCAGGTATTTCCACTTTCACACCATCTCTCTGGGTTATGTTTTCCTAGGACAGTGGTAACATTAAGGACTTAAGCAAAGTCACAGCTAAAGTGGCAGACAAGTAGACAGGATGACAGAATAGAACTCAGCGTGTCTGACATGTCATACTTCTTCATCTATAAGAACATTCCAGAGAAAGAAAAAAGCCCATTATCTACAATCATTATTCCTATTTTAATCCATATTTATAAGGCGTTCAGGTTCTGCAAATGATTTGAATTGAGGCCATTAGTTATCATTTTTTAAATTAAATTTGAAGATGAATTAATAGCTAAACTTTGCCAGCTAACCTGAAGTTAAACAAAGGGCATCCTTGTTCACTGTACATTTCAATGACTCAGTAGCCTCGTCAGTCCATTTGTCTGAACCCTGGGGAAGAACCATAGAAAACTAGCATCAACTGAATTCAACTGTAGACAATAAAGAGTATCGAATGTCTTCTTTCTAGGAAGACTGGACAACCAGCATCAACGGCGCAATTAGTTGAATAAAAGAAATGTGCCCCTCTCAATTCTTGATTATTTTTATTTTCATTTTTTTAAATATATTTTATTGATTTTTTACAGAGCGGAAGGGAGAGGGATAGAAAGTCAGAAACATCGATGAGAGAGAGACATCGATCAGCTGCCTCTTGCACGCCCCCCACTGGGGACGTGCCCACAGCCAAGGCACATGCCCTTGCCGGAATCGAACCCGGGACCCTTCAGTCCGCAGTCCGACGCTCTATCCACTGAGCCAAACCGGTCTCGGCTCATTTTCATTTTAAGTCAGCATTTAAAGATCTTATAGAATAAGAACTAGACAATGTACAAAATTATTATCTGAATATAACTTTTCTCATACTGTAGATGAGAAGGACTGTTGGGAGGGTATATGATTTCACCTTTTGCTCAGAAAATAATCTGTTTGTTTGTGTGAGAAGACAGCTGAACTGTTACTAGGACAACATGTAAGACAAAAAGAAATGGCAATGTCTGCATGGTCCAGGACATCCATGTAGCTGTGCACATTCTGATCCCAGGTGAGACCAACATTCTTTCTCAGAATTGTAACTGCTTAGCTGACAGCCTACCTACCAAGATGAAGGCTTGTATGCAGCCAGCCATAGGTGAGCCAAGACAGATGCGATTTATCCCCTTTTCCAGATCACCAAGTACTCTCCAAACAACGGGAGGGGAATAAAAGTTAACATGTGCATTTGATTTTTAGCATTGAACCGAAATATACAGGTAACTTGTTTTATTTGAAGATGATGGATGACAACGACAGACATTTTCATTACTAGAAAGAGAAACAATTTAATAGTTATAGAGAAATGTCTAGTCCAGAGATTCATGGACTCATAGACGGTTGAAACTGTATGGGACTCCAGGGATCATATATTGACAACCCTAATTGTATGGATGAGTCAATAAGAGACTGAGAAAACGAGAAAACATGTGTAGCTTCAGAAAGTTGACAAGGACTAAAATGAAAATTCTCTGACCACAAAGCCGTGCTGCTGTCATTACACAACCTGCCGCCTTTCCTGCCTCAGGAGCACCACCCTGTGATACCTTGCTCTCAACTCTTAGAAACTATTCTGTTGAACACTTCAAATTCCCTTGCAAGAGGGAATAGGTTTGAAGTACTCTTCCATGTCCAAAGCAATGAAAGTCACAATAGTCTGTGTATGTGTATAAATTAAATAATTGTCATCAAATCAATATGCTAATGACATAGAACTAGCAAAACAACTCGGTGGAACAAAATAAAGAATCCAAAAATAGCTCTCACTATAAAGGATAATTTAATACTTTCTCCAGATGGCATTTTCATTGAGGGTCAAAGATAAATGCTGGCATCACTAGCCATAACTTATGGAAGAAAAATACTCATATTGCTCCCCACGCTGGTTAGGATTGCTTTTAGGGTTAAGAAATAACAGGCTTGTGATATGGTAGCTTATACATGTGGAGGGTTATTTTTTCACATAAGTCTGGTGAAGTGTAATTTGCTCCATTCAAGGTGCTCAAGGACACAATCCCCTCTCTGTCTACTTTTCTGCTCCTCCATCCTCAGTGTGTGGTTTTTATTCTCATCATTGCAGGATGCCTGCAGAAACTGAAGGCTTATGAGCCTCATTTGTAGGCAAGAGAGAAGGAGAAAAGGGGCACAGAGAAATGGGGCTTTGTAGGTTTTTATTTACCTGTTTTTAACAGGCTTTTGTCTTTATTCAGAAAAGGTACCTTGTTGTCCATGGACTTTTTCCTATAGCTCGTCCAGAGTCATATGGCCTTCAAATTGCAGAGGAGGCTAAGATACCAAGCAGTATTAGCTTCTAACCTTGACAGCAGAGAAATGACAGGAACACAGATTTGGGGCTAACCCACAGAATCTGCCACATTAAAGAAAAACATCTTTGGTTACATTAAAGAATTAAATGTAAATTAAAATAAGGTGAGTGAGAAAAGATCAACCAAACAAATTGTTTGCATATATGCATAATCCATGGACACAGACAATAGGGTGGTGAGGGCCTGGGGCAGGGAGTGGGCTACAAGAGGTCAATGGGAGAGGGGGGGAAGGGAAGATATACATAATACTTTCAATAATAAAAAATTTAAATAAATAAAATATTTTTGTTTCCTTTGAAGGATATCAGTAATTTACTCAGGATTGAAAACTGGTTAATAAGGAAAACTAATCAAACACTTACCCTCATTTTATATATATGGTACCTCACCTCAGAGTAACCAAAATAGTTAATGCAGGAATGTCTCTCTTGGTAGACTCATTCCCCAGCCAATGAATGATCAGAAAATATAGAACTGGAATATCATGTTTTACAATTCTTAATAAATTAACAGATCTAAGCAATAATTCTAAAGGGCTGTTAATCATAATATATAAAGGTCCATCAAAACCAGAGGCTCGACCAATCAGAAGTCAGTCCTGCAGTCAGCCCTGGGTTGCCTTGGCAACCAGCACTGACTGCTACAGCTGCAGGCCTCCCAGCACTGACTGCTGAGGGGCTGCAAATCAGGCCCAAAGAGAGGACTGAAGGGAGAAGCAGGTTCTGACTCATAGCCTTTGTGGCAACTGTAGATCAGCACTTGTCTCTCTCTTTCTCTCTGGGCCTGGCCAGCAGCCCTGCCTCCATTTCTCTCTAGGGCTCCACCAAGGCTGCTGATTAGCCCTGCCTTTCTGATGAGGCCCAGTTGATAGGTACAGAGACACTGACTAGCATAGTAACCAACCAATCAGAACCAAATCCAGGTGAACTGTGAGGAGCCAATGGCTGCCTAGGAGGTGGAGCTTTTGAAACTAACTGCCATATAAACTGACAAATCATAACCAAACCAGGTGAACAGTGAGAGCCAATGGCTGCCTAGAAGGTAGAACTTTTTATGCTGACTGGCATAGCATCTGGCCAATCAGAACCAAATCCGGGTGAACTCTGAGGAGCCAATGGCTGCCTAGGAGGCGGTACTTTTGACGCTGACTGGCATAGAAACCAACCAATCAGAACCAAATTGTCCAGCAGAGGAGGGCAATTGGGGGCAATACCAGGTTGGCAGGGGAGGGCAGTTGGGGGCAAGATCAGTATGGCAGGCAGAGACAGGGGCAATTAAGCAGGCAGGCAGGTAAGTGGTTAGGGGCCAGGGATGTCCTGTGGGATTAGGCCTAAATTGGCAGTTGTACATCCCCCAAGGGGGTCCCCTAAGGGAGAGGGTGCAGGCTGGGTTGAGGGAACCCCTCCCCCCACCATGTACAAATTTCATTCACCGGGCCACTACTTTCATAATAAAAGAGACAACCAGACATTTTGTGCTTTCAGATGAAAGAAAACCATGACTACCTATTAAGTAGTCTTCAAAACAAAATTAAACTGTAATATAATCATGATTCCATATCTAAGCCCCAATTTACCAAAAATATAGGGGATAGAAGAACATGTTATAAAGCACTGTACAGCAACGAACAAAAGCTAAACCATGGAAAACTCAGCAGGACAAATGATCTAGTTCCTTGAATGAAATGATAAAAAGACGAAGGAGAAGAAAACCACTTAGGATATAATCAACCAGGGACAATGAAGTAAGGGTCGTTTGTTAGCCAGCAGGTGATTTGTTAGCCAGCAAAGAAAGCCTGGCAGAAGAAGTTGGTCCCTTCTGGATGTGAATTTTTATGAAAGCAATAATAGTGACTAACATAGTCTAGTGGAAATAATTAGCATTCCTGTTAAAACCCACCAAGGAAGGTATGACGTGCAATTTCTTTAAAAGCACTTTAACTCTAAAGAGATGCATCTCTCACTTAAAGCTAAGTTAATCACAGAGGAGACTCCATTTGCTAGAATTTCTATCTTGAGTATATTTTCAGAACTTTTCCAGGAAGAAATCTATGTACTTTCTTGCTAAGCTATTCAAAATACATCAAATTTTTCTGCCCCGTGTTTTACCATGCCCTAGTCTCAGGTCTTCTTGCTTACCAACAGTATAATCCAATCCTTGTTTCTTACCCTCCCACGCCTTACTCCTAAAAAGTACAGACTTATTTATCCATGCTTTCCTTTCTCTACTCCAGTCTCACGATCCTTTCCCACTCTAATGTTCAAGATTCTAACATTATTCCCCCACTCTTCTTTGGATATAATAGAGTCTTCTTTCTGGGATCCCTCTCATGGAGTGATGATGGACAGGTGGAGAGAAAGCAAGCAAATTTAGTGCCTTGACCCTGGTAACATTTTAATTAAGGTTGATATATATTCTATCTAATAAAAGAGAAACATGCAAATTGACCATAACTTTGCTATGTCCACAAGCCACGCGCACCAGGCAATCAGAAGCAAGTATGCAGATTAACCCAACCAAGATGATGGCGGCCACAGAGCTGGAGCCAGCTGGAGGCTTGGATTTCCCCTGGAGATGGAGGAAGCCAGCTTCCCAACCACCCTGGCCTGCCCTGTCCTCTGCTCAAGGCTACAAAGTTTCAATTATAGAAGATCAATAAATCCCAGATACCTGCTTCCAGCCTGTGTTTGGGTTGCTGGGGGGCGTGGCTGGACTGCAAACCACCACAGGCATTTTGCCCAGGTCGCCCCATGTCCCAACGAACCTCCCACCCTGATCTGGGACACCCTTAAGGGAAAACAACCAGTTCCCACCTGTGCACCAGGCCTCTATCCTATCTAATAAAAGGGTAATATGCAAATTGACTGTCACTATAACACACAAGATGTCTACACCATGTGGTCAAAGATGGTTGCCCCCATGTGGACACAAGATGGCTGCCACAAGATGGCCAGCAGGGGAGGGCAGTTGGGAGGGACCAGACTGCAAGGGAGGGCAGTTGGGAGCAATCAAGCCTGCAGGAAAGGGCAGTTAGGGGTGACCAGACCTGTAGGGAAAAGCAGTTGGGGGGTAACCCAGGTCTACAGGGAATGGCAGTGGGAGGACCAGGCCTACAGGACAGGGCAGTTAGGAGTGACCAGACCTACAAGGGAGGGCAGTTGGGGGGAGGGGAACTCGACCAGCAGGGGAGAGCAGTTAGAGGCAATGAGGCTGGCAGGGGAGATCAATTAGGGGGTGATCATGTCTGTGGGAGAGGACAGTTAGAGATGACCAGGCTGGCAGGTAAGGGCAGTTAGGGGCAATCGGGCTGACATGGGAATAGTTAGACATCAATCATGCTGGCAGGGGAGTGGTTAGGAGGTGATCAGGCTGCAGGCAGAAGCAGTTAGGGGCAATCAGGAAGGCAAAGCAGGCAAGCAATTGGAAGTTCTGGATTGTGAGAGGGATTCCAGGTTGGAGAGGATGCAGGCTGGACTGAGGAACACCCCCCGCCCATGCACAAATTTTGTGCACTAGGCCTTTAGTGTGTGTGTGTGTGTGTGTGTGTGTGTGTGTGTGTGTGCGCGCGTATCCTACCTAATAAAAGAGTAATATGAAAATTGACCATAACTCTGCTACATACACAAGCTATACCCACAAGCCACACCCACCAGTCAATCAGGAGGGAATATGCAAATAAACTCCAACCAAGATGGCTATGGCCATTGAGAGCAGGAGGGAGACTTGGGTTTCACTGGCAATAGAGGAAGCCAAGCTTTCCACCTGCCCTTGCTGGCCTGGGCCTCCACTCAATGCTACAAAGTTTCAATTATACATGATTCATAAATCCCAACAGAAATGGCAGCAGCCACAGAGCTGGAGAGAGCAGAGGCTAGAGTTGCCCCCAGTGATGGAGGAAGCCAAGCTTCTGCAGCCCTAGCTAGCCTAGGCCTCCACTCCAGGCTACAAAGTTTCAATGATAGAAGGTAAATAAATTCCAACAGAAATGGCTGCCCCATGAAGTGAACAGAAGGCTTGGCTCTAATCAAGGCTACAAAGCTTCAGTTGTAGAAGATAAATAAATTCCAGATACCAGGGCCTCCAATTGGGTTGCAGGGGGATGTGGCCAGCCTGCAAACCACCACAGTCCCCTCGCACAGGCTGCCTCACACCCCAACGGAACCTCCACCCTGATCCGGGACACCCTTCATGGCAAACCAGCTGGCCCCCACCCATGCACTAGGTTGCTATCATCCTATTTAATAAAAGAGTAATAGGCAAATTGACCATACCTCTGATCAAGCCCTGCCCACCAGTCATGCCCACCAGCCAATTAGAAGCAAATAAACGCCAACCAAGATGGCTGTAGCCACTGAGAGCAGGGGGGAGGATTGGATTTCCCCAACAATGGAAGAAGCCAAGCTTTCTGCCTTCCTTTGCCAGCCTAGGCCTCCACTCAATGCTACAAAGTTTCAATTATAGAAGATCATAAATCCAACAGAAATGGCAGCAGCCACAGAGCTGGAGAGAGCAGAGGCTAGGATTGCCCAGGTGACGAAGGAAGCCAAGCTTCTGCAGCCCTAGCCCCTAGGCCTCCAATCTAAGCTACAGAGTTTCAATTATAGAAGGTAAATGTCCCAACAGAAATGGCTATTACCACTGAGCAAGCAGAAGCTTGGGTCCACTCCAGGCTACAAAGTTTCAATTGTAGAACATAAATTAATCCCAGATCACAGGGCCTCTGCTTGGGTCGCTGGAGGGCATGGCCGGCCTGCAAACAACCACAGGCCCCTCACCAAGGCAACCCCACATGCCAAGGGAACCCCCACCCTGATCCAGGACACCGTTCAGGGCAAACCAGCTGGCCTCCACCCAGGCACCAGGCCTCTATTCTTTCTAATAAAAGAGTAATTTGCAGACTGACCATCACTCTAACACACAAGAGGGCTTCCCCCATGTGGTCAAAGATCCTGTCCCCATGTGGACACAAGACAGCCACCACCAGATGGCCAGCAGGGGAGGGCAGTTGGGAGGTTCCTGGCCTGCAAGGGAGGGCAGCTGGGGGCGATCAAGCCTTCAGGGGAGAGCAGTTAGGGTTGACCAGGCTGGCAGAGTAGGGTAGTTGGGGGAAAACAGGCTGGCAGGGGAGCAGTTAGGCATCAATCAGGCTGGAAGGGTAGTGGTTAAGGGGTGATCAGGCTGGCAGAAGCGGGAGGGGCAATTGGGGAGGCAGGAAGGTGAGCCGTTTGGAGCCAGCAGTCCTGGATTCTGATAAGGATGTCCAACTGCCTGTTTAGGCCCAATCCTACTGGGATCGGGCCTAAATGGGCAGTCAGATATCCCTTGAATGGTCCCAGATTGGAGAGGGTACAGGTTGAGCTGAGGGACAACCCCCACCCTCTGTGGACAAATTTTGTGCACCGGGCCTCTAGTCCTATCTAATAAAAGAGTAATATGAAGATTGATCATCACAACAACACACAAGACAGCTGCCCCGATGTGGTCAGAGATCCTGCCCCCATGTGGACACCAGATGGTCACTACAAGATGGCCAGCAGGGGATGGCAATTGGGAGGGACCAGGCCTGCAAGGGAGGGAAGTTGGGTGTGATCAAGCCTGCAGGGGAGGGCAGTTAGGGGTTACCAGGCTGGCAGAGGAGCAAAGTTGGGGGTGACTGGGTCTGCAAGGGAAGGGAAGTTGGGGATGGGGACCCAGGCCTGCAGGGAAGTGCAGTTAGGGGTGAACAGGCCTGCAGTGGAGGGCTGCTGGGGGTGATCATGCCTATAGGAGAGGGCAGATGAGAGGGACCAGCTCTGCAAGGGAGGGCAGTTGGAGGCAATCAAGCCCGCAGGGGAGGGCATTACGGGCGACCAGGCCAGCAGAGGAGGGAAGTTGTGGGCAATCAAGCGGGCAGGGGAACAGTTAGACATCAATCAGGTTTGCAGGGGAGTGTTTAGGGGGTAATTGGGCTAGCAGGCAGAAGCAGTTAGGGGCAATCAGGAAGGCAGGCAGGTGAGCAGTTGGGAGCCAGCAGTCCTGAATTGTGAGAGGGATGGCCAACTGTCTATTTAGACCAGATCCCCAAGATTAGGCCTAAAAGGGCATTTGGACATCCCTTGAGGGGTCCAGATTAGAAAAGGTGCAGGCTGGGCTGAGGAGCACCCTCCTTGTGCACAAATTTTGTTCACTAGGCCTCTAGTACACACACACACACACACACGCACACTGAGAGGACAGATTATTATGATCTCTGAACGCTTAATAATATGGCCACTCAATATATATATATATATATATATATATATATATATATATATATATGTGTGTGTGTGTGTGTGTGTATACATATATATATATATATTAGAGGCCCAGTGCATGAATTCATGCATGGTAGGGTCTACCTAGCTTGGCCAGGGGTAGAAGACATGGGCAGTTGGCTGGCCTGCCTGCTGGTTGAACTGGTTGAGGGGACAATTTGCATATTAGCTTTTTATTATATAGGATATACACTGAGTGGCCAGATTATTATGCTTTCAGAGATCATGATAATCTGGCCACTCAGTGTGTGTGCATGTGTGTGCATGTGTGTGTGTGTGTGTGTGTATACACTAGAGGCATACTGCATGATATTCGTGCATGGGGCCGTGTGTCCCTCAGCCCAGCATGCACTCTCTCCAATCTGGGACCTCCCTCTCACAATCCAGGACTGCTGGCTCCAAACTACTCACCTGCCTGCCTTCTTGATTGGCCCTAACCACTTCTGCCTGCCAGCCTGATCAACTCCTAACCACTGCCCTGACAACCTGATTGATGCCTAACTGTTCCCCTGCCAGCCTGTTTGCCCCTAACTGCCCTTCCCTGCAGTCCTGGTCATCCATAACTGCTCTCCTTTGCTGGCCTGAGTCTTCCCCAAATACCCTCCCCTGCAGGCTTGGTCACCCTCAACTGCACTCCCTTGTAGACCTGGTCCCTCTCAACTGCCCTCCCCTGGTGCCTTGATCACCCACAACTGCCCTTCCTTGCAGACCTGGTTCCCCCTAACTGCTCTTCCCTGCTGGCCATCTTATGGTGGCCATCTTGTGTCCACATGGGGGCAGTCATCTATGTGTTTTGGAGTCAATCTGCATATTACTCTTTTATTAGATAGGATAGAGGCCTGGTGCATGGATGAGGGTAAGGGCCAGGTGGTTTGTCCTAAAGGATATCCCGGATCACGGTTGGGGTTCTGTTGGAGTGTGGAGCATCCTGGCCCAGGGGCCTGTGGTGGTTTGCAGGCTGGCCACAACTCCTAGTGACCCAAGTGGAGGCCCTGGTATCTGGGATTTATTTATATTATATAATTAAAACTTTGTAGCCTTGAGCAGAGCCAAGCCTCCTGCTTGCTCTATGGCCACAGCATTTTTGTTGGAATTTATTTATCTACTATAATTGAAACTTTGTAGCAAAGGCTAAGGCAGTCATGGCTATGGGAGCTTGGCTTCCTCCATTGGCGGGGGCAAACTAAGGCTCCTGCTCTCTCTCCAGCTCCATGGCTGCCACCATTTGCTATTTCGGGGGGTGGGGATTTATTCATCTTCTATAATTGAAACTTTGTAGCATTGAGTGGAGGCCTAGTCCCACTTGGGTGTGCAGAAAGCTTGGCTTCCTCCATTGCCAGGAAAACCCAAGCGTCCTACTAGCTCCATTGGTGACAGCCATCTTGGTTGGAGTTAATATGCATGCTTGATCCTGATTGGGTGGTGGGCATGGCTTGTGGGTGTAGCAGAGTAATTTGCATATTACTCTTTTATTAGATAGGATATATATATATGAGAGAGAGAGAGAGAGATAGAGAGAGAGAGATTGATTTTAGATCAGAGAAATAGAAACATCAATGATGAAAGTTAATCATTGATTGCATCCTGCACACCCCACACTGGGGATAGAGTACACAACCAGAGCATATGCCCTGACCAAGGGTCGAAACATGACCTCCTGGTTCATAAGAGGTCATGCCAGTTGCTCACACTTCTTAATAGTTGTTAAGAATAGAAAAGAATCACAAGTAGTTCTACATAGCAGAGTACTTTTATAGATACAAAGATGTGGAGGGATGGGGAAGGGGGATGACACAGTTGAGAGTATGTAGGAATAAGTCTTTCTTTAGGCCATAACAATGAAGCCTATGCTTCCTCCTTACCTGTCCCATTCAAACAAGCATTTTGTTGAAAATAAAAAGTATTGTTAAATGAGAAATACTTGAATATTTTTTGTCTAAGGAAAAAAAGTTGTTCTCAAGTTAAAAAAAAAAAGGGTCAGCTGTGTAATACTTCTTGTGGCTTGAGCAGGTAGCTGGCAGTGAGCTGTTTAAATGACACCTTATAACTGTGGGCTCTGCTTCAGGTCCCCTCTTTTCACCATTTCACACAGTCCATTGGTTGGCTCCAATGGCCAGAGGAAACTGAGCTAAATTCATTTCTTAAATGTGTTTTTTTGCAAACTGAATATGTGAAACAATTTAATCTCAGCTTATTCACACAATTAATATCTTAGCATAGTAAGCAAACTGTCAATGTTTTGAAAACTTCTTATTCAGAAATCAAGGTCAGAACACTATGTGGTATAGCCAAAATGTATAAAATCCATGATGTAGATAGAAATTGTTTATCTGAACCTATTAAAAAGAAATAAAGTAGCAATTATTCTATAGCATATGTTGTAGCATGGATCTTCAGAAATAACCTTGAAACCTATGAGGGGCAATAAATATATCAGATATAGCTCTAAAATAAAACTCAAAGATTTGGCTTTATGTGCAATTTAATAAATAGTTTTCCCTGTATGCACATAGTCATTAAATGCTTTTGCCTGGCTGGTTTCTGACCCTGGAAGATTTGCTGGCATTAAATTTACAGTTTTGTTTTATTACTGAAGAAAATTTTTACTACAATGTCTTTTCTCTGTCACATTTGTGATCAGCAATGGCTCAATCTCCTTTGAGGAGAGTAGATATGTTTTCATATTGCATATTGATTCCTAGCTAAGGAAATTACGAGGGATAGTAGAATCACAAAGAATGGGCACCACAAAGAATTCATTCAAATTTCAAGAACAGAAACACTGTGGGACATACTGTGTCAGCACTGCCTTCAAAGGCACCAAACAGTCTTCATTCTGCATCCATCGTGGAATACTTGGTTTAGACTTTTGATTGTGTCCCATGAATGATTTCTATTGAAGACATTTTTATCTTTTAAAATCAATGACATAACAGTTATAGTTAGTATTTGCATTAATATCTTATAAAGAATGCATTTATGCATCTAACATGGTATTATGCTTTCTTGTGAAATTGTTGGTCTCCCTGAAATTTCTGAGCGCTGCAGATATATACATAACAATCATAATAAGGGTTATGTGGCAATTTATACATTCAAAGGCATTTTATTTATCCTTGTAACAATAGAAGCAATATCATCAACTCCTGTGGGTGCTCATTATAATGGATACTAATGGAGAGTGTCATGGTACGAGGATCTCAAAAGCATAAAGCTTTGCCATGAAATAGCTCTGAGTCTTCAGGCAAATCACCCCCTGGGTTCTGAGTTACTCATCTGCAGTGAGGTTTCAGCTAGTTGTCATTAGAGTTTCTTCCAGCTCTGAAAGCTGTGATTCTATACATCAAATGTTTTTTTCTCTTCTCAATAACAGTAAAAAGAAATGTGGTCTTCACATTTTTTTCTTTACTGTGGTTCATTGTAAACAGATGTATTCATTTTATAAGTGAACAAAGAGGATATAACTTAGAACCTCATCAAAATCACTGCAAAATTCTAATCAAAGAGAAAAAAATGACATTTTTGACATTTTGTACATGATGACTTTTCCTATTATTTTATACACATGCAGAGTTTATAATGGGAGTTTGACTTGAATATGCATTGCCGCCACTTACAGATGTCCTAGACCAGTGGTCGGCAAACTGTGGCTCGCGAGCCATATGTGGCTCTGTGGTCCCTTGAATTTTTAGCAAAGGCCAGCTTAGGAGTATCCTAATTAAGTTAATAACAATGTACTTACCTATATAGTTTAAGTTTAAAAATTTTGGCTCTCAAAAGAAATTTCAATCTTTGTACTGTTGATATTTGGATCTGTTGACTAATGAGTTTGCCAACCACTGTCCTAGACTGCATCTACATAAAGCAAATGACTTGAATATAATGCTCAAGCATTGTACTGGGTCCTCTCAGCACTGCAGCAAATAATATCATTCCAGAGCAAACATAGTCCATTGCCTTATGTGAAAGCTCTTGTTAGAGTCTTCATGGTACCAGTGCAGTAAGGAGTGACAAGTTTTCTAAACATATAGAATGATTGTGTAGGCTTTCAGTGAAATTGGAGTTAGGAATTTCATTTACATTTTATCTGACATGCTAACGAAAACAATATCTGGAATTTTCTGTATTAATTGAAAAAATTATATACTGTATTTCAACAATTATAAGATGCTGTCAACTTAAGACCCACTCTTATTGTATGCACTATTAAAATATATATGTAAAACACTGTCAATTAATGACAATTACATTTATACACTCCTACTCTAGTTCCATGTTTTTCTATGTACACAACTTTATAATTTAATGACAAATTCTAATATAATTTTGAAAACATGTTAAATGTCATCCTCAGTCATTAGTACACAAAATCTAACTTTCATCACTTCACTGATAATGACATAAACACCACTTCATTAAATGTATGTATGCAAGGACTCCGATAACCTCACCATGCCTGCATTTGGCTAATAACTGTTAGATATGTCCTGAATTCAGAAATGCTAAAATATGAGCATCTTAGAATCAATAAATTGTGGTGTATGTTAATAAACAATATTCCTATGCAATAGGAATATAAGTAAAGCAGAATCCTTCAATTCAGTATTTAACAACTCTATTGATACTGCATTTGCCCTTCCAGATTTTGCCCAAAGCAAAGTCTTTACCCTGCACTCCAGAACTCTTTTTATATATAACTAGAGGCCCAGTGCACAAAATTCATGCACGGGGGTGGGCAGGGGATCTCCCTTAGCCCAGCCTTCACCCTCTCCAATCTGGGACCCCTTGAGGTATGTCCGACTGCCCGTTTAGGCCCCGATCCTAGCTAATTTGACTGGGCTAACAGGATGCCCAGGACTCTAATGCTCACAATCCAGGACTGCTGGCTTCAAACTGCTCACCTGCCTGCCTCCCTGGTTGCCCCTAACCACTTCTGCCTGCCAGCCTGATCACCCGCTAACCACTACTCTGCCAGCCTAATTGATGTCTAACTGCACCCTTGCCAGCCTGTTTGCCCCCAACTTCCCTCCTCTGCTGGCCTGGTCAACCCTAACTGCCCTCCCCTGTAGGCTTGATCGCCACCAACTGCCCTCCCTTGCAGGGCCTGGAACCTCCCAACGGCCCTGCCCTGCTGGCCATCTTGTGGCTATCTTGTGTCCACATGGGGGCAGGATCTTTGACCACATGGGGCCAGCCCTCTTGTTTGCTGGAGTGATGGTCAGTGTGCAAATTACTCTTTTATTAGATAGGATAGAGGCCTGGTGCATGGGTGGGGGCCAGCTGGCTTGCCCTGAAGAGTGTCCCAGATGAGGGTGGGGGTTCCCTTGGAGAGAGGGGGCCTTGGGCGAGGGGCCTGTTGAGGTTTTCAGGCTGGTCATATCCCCCAGCAACCCAAGTGGAAGCCCTGGGATCTGATATTAATTTATGTCTATAATTGAAACTTTGTAGCCTGGAGCAGAGCCAAGGCTTCTGCTCACTCTGGGGCGGCAGCCATTTCTGTTTGAAACTTTGTAGCCTAGAGTGGAGGCCTAGGCAGGCAATGGCAGGCAGAAAGCTTGGCTTCCTCTGTTGCCAGAGAAACCCAAGCCCCTGTTTTCTCCAGATCAGTGGCTGCCGCCATTTCTGTATCTTTTGTAATTGAAACTTTTTAGCATTGAGTGGAGGTCTAGGCCAGCAACAGCAGGTGGAAAGCTTGGCTTCCTCTGTTGCAGGGGAAACCCAAGCCTTCCTCCTGCTCTCAGTAGCGGCAACCATCTTGGTTGGAGTTTATTTGCATAAGCTTCTGATTGGATGGTGGGCGTGGCTGTGGGCATGGCTTGTGGATGTAGCGAAGATACTGTCAAATTTGCATATTATTCTTTTATTAGATAGGATTGGCTGTCACTACTCTGATGTTATCCAGGCTCCTCACATTCTAGAGTCCCAAAATGAACTCATTCCCATTTAAGATACCAACTTTGCATAGCTGCCTATTAGAAATTTTGGAAACACTAGTTTATAATTTTCACCTTACTATCAACATTGTACCAGGACTCAAGTCATAAATATTTTCTCCATAAAAGAATATTTTTAACTCAGCCTCTTCATCAGTATTCACAGCCATCGCATTGCATTAATTCATTTCACTTGAAGTCTTACTACGAACACTGTATTATTCAACTTTAAGGCATATTTCCCACACATTGGTGTTTTGAAATGTGTCCATTTAATGCAAGTCTCATCTCTTTGATTCAAGAAGCTGAATTAAAACAGTAGCGCATTTGACAGTAAGTTTTAGAACATGATTGTGATGGCTAATTTTATATGCTAATTTGACTGGGCTAACAGGATGCCCAGGTAGCTGGTAAAACATTATTTCTGGGTGTGCCTGTGAGGGTTTTCCAGAAGAGATTAGCATTTGAATTTGTGAGCTAAGTAAAACAAGTGACCCTCTCCAAGGTGGGCAGGCATCATCCAATCCATTGAGGGCTGGAACAAAACAAAAAGCCAGAGGAAGAGGGAACTCTCTCGCTGAATGGAGAGGTCCATCTTCTGCTTGCAGACACCTGGTAAGAGTCAAACTGAAAGAAACTTCAATAAGTGTGTATGTGCTAAACAACACCACAGCTAATGACCTAGCATAAAAGCTATTCAATGTGTTTGTTTTTTTTTCAGTTTTGCCTCTTACCATTGTTCAGTATTTTTTATCTGGTTCAATGCCCTGAAACTTAAATTCTATCATATCTGGTTATTTATATCATCATCCTGCTTTTTATTTACATGAACTGCTATCCTTTTATCCATTCCTCTTTAACATTTAAAACTAAATGTCATTTTAGTTTTAAATACATGTCTGCGTACACACATCATCTGAACCCAGATTAACATTCTTCTTTTGAAACCAGTAAAACAACCCTGCGTTCATATTAGTTTTAATATTACATGTACGTGATTTTATTCCTCCCTTTTACTGTTGTTTTTCAGTTTACTTATGTTACTGTTTAATCTCAAACTGATGACTTTAATATTTTATGCGCAAGATACCCATTATTTTCTGCTTTGAGGATTACTGTTTTCTCCACAATGCAGAATGTTCCCTAATTCCCTTTTGGGTTTTTTCCCTATAAGATTTGATTTTTAGAATATTTTATTCTACTGCTCTTCCTTTGCCCTACTCCCAGCTAAGACCTGTAAAATGTTTGTACTTCTTTCCTCTCCCCGCTCCCCACATTCCTTACGTTCTAAAGTTTTTCTGGATAATTTATTAGCTAATAGAAATTTCCTCTCAGATTTACTAATAAACAGTTCTTCATTGGTATTCATTTCACACAATCCAGATGAATTTGTTATTATTTGCAAATTACTTATGTCACAAGGCTCATTTCACAAGTTATTTAATTTTTCTTCATCTTCCCCTACTTCAACATACCTTTACTTATTTGTTTATTTAAGTAGTCATTTCACATGTATTTTCTGTACATGGAAAATGTGAAACCCTGACCAGTAGCTCAGTTGGTTAGAGCATCGTCCTGATATACCAAGGTTGTGGGTTCCATCTCTAGTCAGGGCACATACAGGAATCAATCAATTTAATACATCCAAATGATTGGAACAACAGATTGATGTTTCCTGTGAAGTCATGTACCCACTCAGACTGAAACTTGGTGAAGCTTTTAAATTTTGCACTCAGATCTTTTCTCAGCTTAGGAAAGTTTCCCTCTAATTATTTGCATCTCCTTTATCCTTTTTCTCCTCTTTATTTTTTAATTTGGATCTCCTATTTTACTCATAAGTCTTCTGAATTGGTCTTCCAAGTATTTGATTTTTATTTATGATCCTTTTCCTTTATCTTTTAGAACTCTGCTGGGAGCTACTTGTTGCACATTGAAAGAGCTAGCTAGCTAGTTTAATTAGGCAGGTTTAGAAAGTTTTAGGACTGAAAGGGGTCTATCTGGGAAGGAATATATCATATGAGACTTAAAGACACCAGAATGTTTATCTTACTTGTACAGAGAGTAAAGAAATGGAGTAGGCAAATAGATATATATCTGGCATGTACCATTAAAGACAGCCATACACCAAAAGGCATCTCGGGGCTGAGCAATTAAAGTGACCATAAATTAGGCCAAAAGTAGCTCTGACCTAAATAGCTGGGAGGGCCATAAGATAAGGCTTTCTCTGCCAACACAACTAGGATAGCTATAAGATAAATCAACAGTGACTCCAACCAACAACATAAGGGGGAGAGAGGGTAGGGGACCCCACGTGGGCTTTGAGCTTTGAAATTCCCTCTATATAGCAAAAGGACCAATAAGAGGAGGTCAGGTTCGACAAAGAACTGCAGCCTATTTAATGCCTCAAGACAAAGAAAGCAGTGATCACCCTTCCCAGGGGCCCCTCTGTCCATCCAAGAGGGACAGTCTTAGGCTTAGAATTTAGAATTAGGTTTTAGAGGTAGTTTCTACTTGCAGTAAAGTTTCTGCTTGCAATAAAGCTTCTGTACTTTTCACCTATCACCTTTTGTCTGTGGCTTCATTCTTTGAAACTATCAAGACAAGAACCTGGGAATTCAGGACGTTCAGTTCAATTTTTGTGTTTCAACATGAACTTCTAGTAGATATCTTCTGATTCATCTACTGAATTTCATATTTTTAAAAATTATGATTTTAGCCTGGCTGGTGTGGCTCTGTGATTGAGCATTGACCTATGAACCAGGAAGTTGAGGTTCAATTCCCAGTCAGGGCACATTCTTGGGTTGTGGCCTCAATCCTCAGTGGGGGACGTGCAGGAGGCAACCAATCATTGATTCTCTCTTAGTATTAATGTTTCTATATCTCTCCTCCTTTTCCTCTCCCTTCCTCTCTGAAATCAATAAAAATGTATTTCTTAATCATTATTTTAGATCCCAAACTATCTTATTTTGCATTACATTTGATTTTATATGGTCTTATTTTCCTTTTTATTTTCATGTTCAGCTCTTTCCTCTGGTAGATTTGATTGTTTTTAAATCCTAATTGTTTAATCTGGACTGCCTCTCTTTGAATTATGGATCAGTGTAGATGGATGATTTTTTTTCTCTATGTGCCTATGGGGTTTATATGTGACTAGAGGCCCATTGCAGGAAGATTCCTGCAAGAATAGGGCTTCCTGTGGCTGGAGTGAAGCAGAGAAGGGAGTGAAACCTGCTGAGGCTGGCTTCCCTCCTGTCTCCACGGCTGTCTCGCTCTGCTCCCATCTCCACTGCCTCGCTCCCTCCCTTCTCCGCAGCTCCTCTCCCTTCTACAGTGCTTGGCTTCCTTCCATACTGTCTTCAGTCTTTGCTCCTTGCCTGTGTATACAAATTAACTGCCATCTTTGTTGAGTTAATTTGCATAATTGCTCTGATTAGCTGGTGGGCATAGCTGAGGAACAGTCAATTTGCATGTTTCTCTTTTATTAGTGTAGATATTGGGGTACTCTTACTAAGTAGAATAGTGCAGATGGAGAAAGGCAAGGTGCTCTCTAGTTTAATACACTATCAGTTCTATCTGATGCCTGTTTGCAATTGTGTCTCATACACTCAGCCTGAAAGGCAGAGGAGACTTGTCACATGTGTTCAGTTTCTCATAGACATTTGTGTATCAAGCACAATTAGCACTCACATCCTCTCTCTCTCTCTCTCTCTCTCTCTCTCTCTCTCTCACACACACACACACACACACACACACACATACAAACAAAAATCCAAATGACAAGAACTTTCTGTGATCAAACTTGCCAGTCTATGCCTTCAGACTCTACTTCCATCCCAATCAATTGAACTAGTTCAACTGAGAGGGAAAAAACTCATCTAAACCTTTCAGCCAGTAGATCTCTATAGCTCCAGGGCTCAGGGGGAGGCAAGTTGCTCTGTATTGAGGATAGAAGGAAAGGCAGTCCTATCCAGATCACTGTTCTAGCTATGACTGTAGAAAATAAAAGTCCAAAGTCCATAGTAATAATATTCCTTTAAAAATATTGTGGGCTTCCTATGCATTAAATTGTGATTCAAATCCTATCTAATAAAAGAGTAATATGCAAATTAACCATTACTCCACTACACCCACAAGCCATGCCCACTAGCCATGCCCACTAGCCAATTGGGAACAAATATGTAAATTAACCTGAATAATGGCTGCAGCCATGGAGAGAGCAGGAGGGAGGCTTGGGTTTCCCCAGTGATTGAGGAAGCCAAGCTTTCTGCACATTCTGGCTGGCCCAGGCCTCCGCTTAAGGCTACAAAGTTTTAATTAGAGAAGATAAATAAACCCCAATAGAAATGGCTGCCACCAGGAAGGGAACAAAAGGCTTGGCTCTGCTCCAGGCTACAAAGTTTCAATTGTAGAAGATAAGTAAATCTCAGATAACAGGGCCTCTGCTTGGGTTAATGGGGGGTATAGCCATCCTGCAAACTACCACAGGCCTCTCGCCCAGGCTGCTCCATGCCCTAAGGGAACCCCCATCCTGATGCAGGACACCCTTCAGGGCAAGCTAGCTGGCCCCCACCTATGCACCAGGCCTCTATCCTATCTAATAAAAGAGTAATATGCAGATTGACCATCACTCCAATACACAAGAGGGCTGCCCCCATGTGGTCAAAGATCCTGCCCCCATATGGACACAAGATGGCCACCACAAGATGGTCAGCAGGGGAGGACAGTTGAGACGGACCAGGCCTGCAAGGGAGGGCAGTTGAGGGTAATCAAGCCTACAGGGAAGGGCAGTTAGGGGTGACCAGGCTGGCAGAGGAGCAGTTAGACATCAATCAGGCTGGCAGGGGAGTGGTTAGGGGGTGATCAGGCTGCAGGCAGAAGTGGTTAATGGCAATCAGGAAGGCAGACAGGTGAGCAGTTGGGAGCCAGCAGTCCTGGATTGTGTCAGGGATGTCTCAGATTGAAGAGGGTGTAGGCTGTGCTAAGGGACACCACCCTTCCATGCACGAATTTTGTGCACTGGGGCTCTAGTCATAAAAATTACACCCACATTTCTTTCTAAGACATGTCCTTCTCTATCTTGACATGCATGTGTGTATGTGGTTACTGTGGGGGAATGCCCCTAGAGTCTCAGAAACACATGAGCTGTGGCCTAATGGAACCAGTGGTCTTATTGTTTACCTGCAGCACAGCCTTAAATATTTCTGGGATCCTAACAAAGACTTTTATATCCATCCATACCTCCTATTTTTATCTTTTTTTCTGAGGCCATTTCTCTTTGAGAGCATTTTGCTGGCTGAAAAAACTGTTCCAAATCCCTGTGTTTCTATTAGAAAACTAAACATTTTATTTTTAGTCCATCTGGCTCTTCTCATATTTTATCATAGCCAGTTGGCAATTTTAACACTGTACCTGGGAACCTTTTTAGCAAGAGTCTCAGAAATTAGATAATATTTTCTATTTTCCTTATGATTAAAACAAGATTTCATTGTTTTGCCCGTACATAATTTTGCTCCACTCTAATATAACAGTTTCTCACTGTCCTAACTTCACTCACCTTCCCCTCAAAGCCCTCACATCTTTCTCTAATAATTACTGTGTCTCTTCCAGATTTCCCTGTCACCTGTCCCCAAGCCAGCATCCCACACTTTGATTTCATGTTGCAGCAGCCCTCCACTTTAATGGCAGCATAGGAAATTCTGTGCCAGTTACCTATGATTACTCCAGACTTAGCAACTTAAGTCAAAAGCTATCTTTTTTTCCTCAGAAATCTGCAGTTTTGGCAGAGCTCAGTGAGGAGGGCTTGTCTCAGCTGCATGTGATGCCCATGGGCTGACTTCAAAAGCCTGTGGGCTAGAATGGCTTGGGCTCTTTGGGAACCTCTCTGTCCACAGGTGGCCTAACAGCCTCTCCTGAGTCTCCCACGTGATCTTTCTAACCTGCCACTGTGGTGCTTTATCTCTTTCCATGCCTGCTCAGGGCATGGCAAGTAAGTACTGCAAAAGGTCAAGCCAGATGCTGCAAGTCCTTTTACAAAGTGTCTTTTGTCACAAAGAACCACCTCTAATTCAATGAGAAAGGGGGCTCCACAAGGGCATACATAACAGGAGACTAGAGTTATTGGGAGTGAAGGTTAACTTAGAGGCACTCCACCCAGTCTTTAATTTAGCAGTTATTATTACATAGTATTGTGAATATTCACAACTTCCTCTTTTATGACAACAACCTTTAAAGAGTGTATGTTTATTAACTTAAATACCATAGTCACATTTTACATTTATTACGTAGCTATAATTATTTATACCATCATTTTTAAAGAGTTCTCATTCTGGTGATAACATATTTGGTCAATATTATTATTATTATTATTATTATTATTATATTCTGGCAATTAAAACAGTATCTGGATGTATCTGTCCAATTTTCCCAGCACCATTTATTGAAGAGACTGTCTTGACTTCATTGTATGTCCTTACCTCCTTTGTCAAATATTAATTGAGCATAGTGGTTTGGGTCGATTTCTGGGTTCTCCATTCTATTCCATTGGTACATACGTATGTTCTAAAGATAAAATAAACAAATGAGACTGCATCAAAATAAAAGGTTTTGTACAGCAAAAGAAGACATCAACAAAACAACAAAAAAGCCCACTGCATGGGAGAACATTTTTGCCAATGTTATCACTGACAAGGCTTTAATCCCCAACATTTACAGGGAACACTTGCAACTTAAAAAAAGGAAGATAAACAGCCCAATCAAAAAATGGGCAACAGTGGAAAAACCAAGACGGTGGCATAGGTAAACATCTATACTACTGCCTCACACAACAATTTCAAAACTTCAACTAAAAGACAAAACGGACATAATCCAGAACCACCAGAAAATTAGCTGAATGGACATTCTACAACTAGAAAGAAAGATGAAAGGACACTGAGTCAGAGTAGGTGCACAGACATGGATACATGGAGACATGTACAAGTGGAAAGGGTGGGCGGCTGAATACGTGGCTGATTTTCTTGAACAGAGAGGGAGACAAAGGCTCACCACTGCACTGAACTACAGTTCCAGGTGAGTCTTGGGAAACACAGACTCATACGGGGTGAAACTGGACTGTCAGGAGGAAGCACACTGAGAATAAAGGGAGCTACAGAGGTGCATGAGCTTGAGGAGAGGGTGCAAAACTGAGCGTGTGGCTGGCTGTCTCGTTCCGGAGAAAAACAAAACTTCCTGACTGCACTGTACTCCAGTTCTGGGTGAGACTTTGGGTATCCAGACTCATTTGAGGAGAGAATGGACTGCCTGGCAGCGAGCAAAACTTGAGGGAAGCTTTCTCTCAGAGGTGCGTGCAGCCAATGCTGCAGGACACTGAGACCCAGGCACCACTTAGGGCAGGGCCGACAGGAAACCAAGACTGACTGCTCAGCCCTGAGATGTCCCATCCAAACTGAGCACAAAAGCTCTCCCAGCATAGACACAGCTGATCCTCACAGCCAATTGGCATGGAGGTCACTTCCTTCCAGTGATATCAACAACAATCTAGGCTTAACTACAACAAGACAGTGCAGCCCATAAAGGGGTGCACCAAGAGTATCCACTTCAGGTAACTGGGGAGGCTGAGCCACTGTCCCTAGAGGACACCTACCACACAAAGCTACTCGACCAACTCAGGGAAGCAGCCAAAATGCGGAGACAAGGAAACAGATCACAATAGAAAGAAATGGAGGAAAACAAACAACTGGACAGAGTTCAAAACAATGGTTATAAGGTTTTTCAAGAATTTCCTAGAAAAGGCTGATAAATTTAGTGAGACCCTGGAGGATGTTAAAAAGGACCAACTAGAAATTAAGGATTCACTGACTGAAATAAAAAATATTATAGAGACCTAACAGCAGACTAGAGGACCACAAGAATCAAGGCAAAGATTTGAAATACAAAGAAGCAAAATCCACTCAGCCGGAAAAGCAAAAAGAATCCAAAAAATTAAAGATAGTGTAAGGAGCCTTAGAGACAACCTCAAGCATACCAACATCTGAATTATCGGGGTGCCAGAAAAAGAGAGAGAGAGCAAGATAATGAAAACCTATTTGAAGAAATAGTGACCAAAAACTTCCCCCACCTGGTGAAAGAAATAGACTTACAAGTCCAGGAAGCACCCAGAACCCCAAACAAAAGGAATCCAAAGAAGACCACACCAAGACACATCATAATTAAAATGCCAAGAGCAAAAGACAAAGAGAGAATATTAAAAGCAGCAAGAGAAAAACACTTAATTATCTACCAGGGAGTACCCATACTATTGTCAGCTGATTTCTCAACAGAAACTATGCAGGCCAGACAGGAGTGGCAAGAAATTTTCAAACTGATGAATAGCAAGAACCTACAACCAAGATTACTCTATCCAGCGAAGCTATCATTCAGAATTGAAGGTCAGATAAAGAGCTTCACAGATAAGAAGAAGCTAAAGGAGTTCATCAACACCAAACCAGTATTAGATGAAATGCTGGAAGATATTCTTTAAGAAGAGGAAGAAGAAAAAAGAGGAAAAGGTGACTGCTTCAAACTAGAGCATGGGTGGAACTGGAGAGCATTATGCTAAGTGAAATAAGCCAGTCAAAGAAAGATAAGTATCACATGATCTCACTCATTTATGGAATATAATGAACAACATAAACTGATGAACAAAAACAAATCCAGAGACAGAGAAGCATTGACTATCAAACCTCAGAGGGAAAGTAGGGGAGGGTGAGGGTAAGAGGAAGAGATCAACCAAAGGACTTGTATGCATGCATGTAAGCCTAATCAATGGACATGGACACGGGATGGGGTGGGTGAGGGCATAAGTGGTGAGGGGGGAATTTGAAGGGGTAATGGGGGATGAGGAAACATATGTAATACCTTAATCAATAAAGAAATTTTTTTTAAAAATTATGAACAACAAATACATGTCTCTCAACAAGTGAATCTAAAACTCAAGTGAATTAAAAATCTGATGAACAGAATAAACTGGTGAATATAATAAAATCAGAGACACAGAAAGGGAGTGGACTGACAATTCTCAGGGGGAAATGGGTGTGGTAGGTGCAGGAAGAAACTGGACAAAAATTGTACACCTATGGATGAGGACATTGGAGGGGAGGTAAGGGCAGAGGCTGGGTTGGGTACCAGGTGAAGGGGACCTATGGGGAGGGAGCTGAACAATAAATATTTATTAAATTAAAAAAAATAGGCAACAGACCTAAATATATACTTTTTTAAAGAGGACATAAGGAAGGCCAAGAGATATTTGAAAACATGCTCAAAATCACTAATCATGCATGAGATGCAAATCAAAATGACAATAAGGTACCATCTCATACCTGTCAGAATGGCTATTATCAACAAATCAACAAATGACAAGTGCTGGTGAGGATGTGGAGTAAGAGGAACCCTCATGCACTGCTGATGGAAATGCAGATTGGTGCAGCCACTGTGGAAAACAGTGTGGAGTTTTCCCAAAAAACTAAAAATTACACAGTGATCCCACTTCTAGGAATATATTCCAAGAAACTAGAAACACCAATTAGAAAAGATATATGCACCCCTATGTTCATAGCAGCACAACTTACCATAGCTAAGATTTGGAAACCATCTACGTGTCCATCAACAGATGAGTGGATTGAAAAACTGTGGTACATCTACACAACGAAATACTACACTGTGGTAAAGAAGAAAAAGAAGAAGAAGAAGAAGAAGAAGAAGAAGAAGAAGAAGAAGAAGAAGAAGAAGAAGAAGAAGAAGAAGGAGGAGGAGGAGGAGGAGGAGGAGGAGGAGGAGGAGGAGGAGGAGGAGGAGGAGGAGGAGGAGGAGGAGGAGGAGGAGGAGGAGGAGGAGAAGAAGAAGAAGAAGAAGAAGAAGAAGAAGAAGAAGAAGAAGAAGAAGAAGAAGAAGAAGGGGGAGGGGGAGGGGGAGGGAGAAGGGGGAGGGGGAGGAGAAGAAGAAGAAGAAGGAATTTTTATCATTTGTAAGAAGAAGAAGGAGGAGGAGGAGGGGGAGGAGGAGGGGGAGGGGGAGGGGGAGGAGAAGAAGAAGAAGAAGGAATTTTTATCATTTGCAACAGTATGGATGGACCTGGAGAGCATCATGTAGAGCAAAATAAGCCAGACAGAGAAAAATCAATATCGCATGATCTCACTCATTTTTGGAATATAATGAACAACATAAACTGATGAACAAAAACAGATCAAGAGACAGAGAAGCATCGGTCACACCATTAAACCTCAGAGGGAAATTAAGGGAAGGAAGGGTAAGGGGAGAGATCAACCAAAGGACATGTTTGCAAGAATATAAGCCTAACCAATGGACACAGACACCAGGGGGAAAGGGCATAAGTGTGTGTGGGGGGGAGGGGAATGGGGTGATAAGGACACATATGTAATACCTTAATCAATAAAGAAAAATATATAAATAAATAAACTACACCTTAACTTCAGATATTGTTATATAGATATTGTTATATTCATCTTTGTATGTCCATCCAGAGCATAAGCATAAAATATTAAAACTAAGTGTCCTTAAAAAAAAAAACACTATCTGGAACATACTTGGTAAGTAATAAATGCCTGTTGAAATAATGATTTTATCCATTATTACTTCTATGGTAGAAAATGACACTTGAAATTATAAGCAATATGTTACAATGGCCCCATGAAAGCAAGAATGCTCATTTTTTTGTGTGAATCACTCAGAGGTTCTTCTAGAGTAAGTATGTCAAACTCAAAGGCTAACACCGGCCAAATAAACAAGATTTAAGTTTATGTAGGCCACAGGAAAAAAAAAGCTTCAATTTTCATAGAAATGTAGGTTTATTTCAATAAAGCCATGATGAATACAAAGGGATAAAATAAATGAGTAATTGTTGACATAAAATAATAGAACATTTTAATAAAAAATAATTTTTTTCTTAAACATTAACTTACCAGACACTGAATAACTGCACAAGTTAATAAGTGTGATGCAAATAAATCTATTTTTCTTGTTCTCTGAAAGTGAAATGTTTCCCTTTGCGTACACTAAACAAGTCAGTCTAAGACTAATGACGTGGCAATCGGCTGCTAAAACATTCACTACTTATATTAGTGGAGAAATGGTGCACCTGCACATAAGGCACATAAGGGAAACGAATGCAACATGATTATAGTAATTGGTCATTAGCGAACATTGTAGTTCCTTATTAATAATATATATAACAGGATATTGTAAAAATTAAGTTATTAAATTTTTTTGGAATGGTTCTTACATACCACTATATTGACTGGGCCGCAAAAAAATATTTGTTGTGGGCCGCAAGCGGCCAGCAGGCTGCAAGTTTGGTATGCTTGTTCTAGAGGTTAGAAGTCAAATTAATCTGCATATCTGATAAGGATCATCATCCATTCCTAAAGTAGGCAGGTCTTCACTAATAGCATTTAAATAACATTGACCTTAAAGTTTCCCAAAATAAATACCACAAATACTTTCTATTCTCCAAACCACTTCCATAGGTCACTTGTTTCTTTCTACTGGTCTTGGTCAGATCTTTCTTGCATTCTTCCCTTTAGAGAACACAGGACCAAAGGCAAGAGGCAAGAATTTCTAATGACACTTTTTCAGTTCTCTTTTACTACACCCATAAAAGGATCTTTTAAAAAATAAGTACTTCACAAATGGGACAGAAATGTTCTAATCTATTTTTTATGACATTTACTTTTTTTTATATATACCTTCCTTGACAAAAGCCAAAGTAAACTTCAAAGAACAAGAGAGAGAAACAAGGTCACTCTTGAGAGTTTGTTCCATTTCTATCTCCAGTACCAGAAGTTCCCACTTTATATTTAGCTTCCAAGTATACACAGGCATACACATTTTAATGTATTTCCCAGTATTTTTCCTATGGTGTCTTGTAAATAGTTACCAATCAATGAGTATTTGTTAAACAATTACTTAATCTCATCTGCCATTGTTTTAGCAAAGCTCCAAATGGATTTTGTTCATGAATTCCTCATATTTTTAGTGTCCTAATTATCCACCAATACCAACATTAATATCTATTTGTAATAAGTTCAGGCATTCCTGATAGCACCATTAAGCACAGACAGAAATCCAAATGGCAAGGGTTCATATTTATTTATTATAAGCTTTATAGTGTTTATAATACAAACAAGAAAATAATATATACTTGATTTACTTTTAAATATTTAATGTGATTAGACTTAAGGTCAGTTCAATAAATGAAAGCCATTCTCTTGCCTAAAATAATACCTTTATAGCAGTATTTTCTCAAATATTTCATAGCACACTGAAATTCTGAAATATTTCATAGCACACTGAAATTCTGAAATATTTCATAGCACTAGAGAATCTGCCATAGTTTAGTGTTGGTAAGACCTCACTACTGACAACATCACTTAGACTACATAATCCTATATAATAAAAGGCTAATATGCAAATTGTCCCCTCGGGAGTTCAACCAGGAGACCTGGAGTTCGATTGCTCTCTATGATATGCGCTGACCACCAGAGGGCAGTGAGAGACATGGCTGGTGACCAGCGGTGGTGAAGGGGCACTGAGGAAGCCAGGGAAGGAGGAGGTAGGGAGGCCAGAAGGTAGAGACCTGATCGGCCCTGATTGCTGACCAGACTTAGGAACCCTACCCGTACACAAATTTCATGCACCAGACCTCTAGTTAATGTGTAAAATAAGCCCCCCTGCCAAAAGCCTCCATTCAAGTTTCAGTTTAAAAGTATCAGTGTTTTAATTTTAATTAGAATATAGAACATTGGCAAATATTATTGCGCTTGCCATGACAACCAAAAGCCATCAGATAATTCTTAATAATGTAATTTTATTAGAGTCATTGAAAAGAAAGATGAGTAGAAAACAGTGGCACCTTTATTCCTGCAGTTAATTCCTACTCTCAGTATTAGCACTTGGAGGAGGTTAAGAGACTTTACTATAACAAGGAAACATGAGCTTATTTTTAAAAGCAATGCAGATTGCATGATAAATTGAAGTGGAAGAAAGCTGACTCTTCTCTATTAATAATTCTCCCTCAAAGGATGGTTACAGAGAAAACAATAGCCATGTGTGAATAAGGACTGAAGTGAAAAACGGATACATGTTTCTTAGTCTTACAGGGATCTAAAGTATTGCTGAAGAAGAGTACTATTCCCATCCTGAAAACATTAAATCCTATCTAATAAAAGAGTAATATGCAAATTGACCATACCTCTGCTACACTCACAAGCCATGCCCACCAGCTCCACTCCCACTAGCCAATCAGGAGCAAATATGCAAATAAGCCCAACCAAGATGGCTGCTGGCCACAGAGAGCAGGAGTAAGGCTTGGGTTTCCCTGGCAATGGAGGAAGCAAAGCTTTCTGCCTGCTCTTGATGGCTCAGGCCTCCACTCAATGCTACAAAGTTTCAATTATAGAAGATAATGATGGCAGCCACAGAGCTGGAAAGACCAGGAGGCTTGAGTTACACCCAGAGTTGGAGGAAGCCAAGCTTTCCATCTGCCCTGGCTGGCCCAGGCCTCCACTTAAGGCTACAAAGTTTCAATTATAAAAGGTAAATAAATTCCAACCGAAATGGCTGCCACTGCGGAGTGAGCAAAAGCTTTGGCTCCTCTCCAGGCTACAAGTGTCAATTGTAAAAGAAAAATAAATCCCAGATACCAGGGCCACTGCTGGGGTTGCCAGGGGACATGGCCAGCCTGAAAACCACCACAGGCCTCTTGCTCAGGCCATTCCATGCCCCAAGGGAACACCCACCCTGATCTGGGACACCCTTCAGGGAAAAACAGCTGGCCCCCACCCAGGCCTCTATCCTATCTAATAAGAGTAATATGCAGATTGATCATCACTCTAACACACAAGAGGGCTTTCCCCATGTGGTCAAAGATCCTGTCCCCATGTGGACACAAGATGGCCACCACAAGATAGCCAGCAGGGGGGGCAGTTAGAGGTGACCAGGCCAGCAGAGGAGGGCAGTTAGGGGCAAACAGGCTAGCAGGAGAGCAACTAGGTATCAGTCAGGCTGGCAGGGGAATGGTTAGGGGGTGATCTGGCTGACAGACAGAAATGGTTAGGGGTAATCAGGAAGGCAGGCAGGTGAGCAGTTGGGAGCCAGCAGTCCTGGATTGTGAGAAGAATATTTAGGCCTAAATGGGCAGTTGGACATCTCTCAAGGGGTTCCAGATTGGAGAGGGTGCAGGTTAGGCTGAGGGACACTCAACCCCCCCATGCACAAATTTCATGCACCAGGCCTCTAGTATCTTATATAAATCAAACTATGTAAGGCTGCACCCCAAGTCCAACACAGTGCACTCCCAATTTGATCAAAGAGATTATCCCTTCACCCTGGACTGTCTGAAAATGGAATGGTGAGTACTTCTGGAAAAAGTATTTTCTAGTTGTATCTCTAATAATCTATATATATAATTAGTAGAGAAATATGCTAATTAACTGGGACACTGTAATGGGTCGACCGGACAGGAGGGTGTTGCATGCACAGCATTGGGGGCTGGGCGGTAGAGGCCTCCACGGACCTGCCCTGGAAAAGGACATATCAGCAGCAGTTGCAGCTGCTTCAAGGGCCAGAGAGGGAGGCAGGGCCAGACTGACAGCGGCCACAGCTGCTTCAGGGCCTTGGGAATGAGGCAGGGCTGGACCTGTGACTGGAGTGTGGGCAGCACCACACGATTTTGAATTGCACACTGAGCTCCTACTATTTTATAAACAACTAGAGGCCCGGTGCATGAAATTCATGCATGGGGGGCAGGGGATGTCCCTTAGCCCAGCCTGCACCCTCTCCAATCTGGGACCCCTTGAGGAATGTCCAACTGCCCGTTTAGGCCCAATCCCAGTAGGATCGGGCCTAAACAGGCAATTGGACATCCTTCTCACAATCCAGGACTGCTGGCTCCAAACTGCTCACCTGCCTGCCTTCCTGATTGCCCCTAACTGCTTCTGCCTGCCAGCCTGATCATGCCCTAACCATTCCCCTGCCAGCCTGATCAACGCCTAACTGCTCCCCTGCCAGCCTGTTTGCCTCCAACTGCCCTCCCCTGACAACACAGTCACCCCCAAATGCCCTCCCCTGCATACTCCCTCTTTATTACATATGGTTTTGTCTTTAGCATATTGGACAGCCCTGTTTGGCTCAGTGGATGGAGTGTCAGCTTGCAGACTCAAGGGTCCCAGGTTTGATTCCAGCCAGGGCATGTACCTTGGTTGGGGGCACATACCCAGTGGGGAATGTGCAGGAGGCAGTTGATCGATGTTTCTCTCTCATAAGATGTTTCTAGCTCTCTATCCTTTTCCCTTCCGCTCTGTAAAAAATCAATAAAATATATATTTAATAAAAAGGAACATTTAAAATTCTTCCATATCTGCCTGACTGGTGTGATTCAGTGGTTGAGAACCCAGGCTGCCACCACTGGAAAGGTATCACACCTCAGCCAGGCTGAGACCCAGCCTGGGCTGCAGCCTCAGCTTTGCCAGGCTGAGACCCCAATCCAGGCTGCCATCTCAGCCTGGTCAGAGATGGCTCTGCTGAGGTACGCACCCCAGCTAGGCTGAGACCCGAGCCCAGGATGACATCACTGGTCGGGGAGGGCGCTGAGGAGGATGCCCTTCCAGGCTAGGCTGTGACCCCTGCCCAGGCTCCATCTCAGTGTGGCCAGGGATTGTGCCACTGAGTGCAGGCCCCAGCCAGGATGAGACCCCAGCCCAGGCTGCCTTCTCAGCATGGCCAGAGATTGCGCCACCGCAGGGGGTGTGCACCCCACCCAGGCTGAAACAGCAGCCCTGGCTAGAGTCTCATGGTGGCCAGAGATTGCGCCTCCGTGTGTGTGTGTGGGGGGGGGGGGGGGTGCGCACACCACCCTGCACCACTGTGGGGGGCTGCGCACCCGACTCTGGCCCAGGCAGGAGTCTCTACCCGACTAGAGATCGCTCCGCTGCTGGGGGGTGTATACCCCACCCTGGCCAGGCTGAGACAGCAGCCGGGTGGGGGTCTCATCACCCGACTCTGGCCAGGGTGAGACCCAGCCCAGTTGGGGGTCTTATTCTGGCCAGAAATTGTGCTGCCGCAGGGGGTGCACACCTCACCCTGGCCAGGCTGAGAGAGCAGCCTGGGCGCTGTGCCAAGACAGCCTCCCGTCCCAGCAGCCATGAGCCACGCCGGACTCCTGTCCTGAGGCCTCCCATACCGCGAGCCATGCCCCTGCCCCCAGCCGGCCTCCCACGCACCACGGCCCCGCCTTCCACTCCTGATTGGCTAGTAGCATAGCGAAGGTACGGTCAAATTTGCATGTTACTCTTTTATTAGATAGGATGTTGGACATAAAATAAAATACTTAGGATAAATAGGAAGCAGAAATATGTCCCCTAATCAGAGAATAAAGCAATCAATAGAAACATAAATGATCCAGGTGTCCAAAATAGCAAAGGAAAACTTTAAAAATAACATTATAAATAGGTTAAAGAATTTAGAAAGAAAAACAAAGTGAGAGAGAAAGGATTTAGGGGAAAAGAAAAAGTAAGAGAGGAACTGAAGTCTTTTTAAAAAAATAAATGGAAACTCTAAAAGACAACCAAACCGAAATTATGGAATTGAAAAATATACAGTACTTGAAATTAAGAATTTTTGGAAAGACTTAATAGTAAAATGGCTGCAGAATAATAAAAGATCAATGAATCAGACACCTATTGGAAAATGTCAGTAGTCTAGCATATGTATATTGGAATACCAGAGAGAAAGAAGAAATGGATACAAGAGATAATGGTTAAATTTTTACTTTTTTATTTATTTTTTGCAAAATTCATGAAAGACTTCAGCCATGCATTCTAGAACCAAGTAGGATAAATACAAAGATAATCATAGCTGGGCATATTATAACTAAACTGCTAAAACAACAACAACAAAAAAAGGTAATCAGCAAAATCAGGCATATTATATTTGTGAGGAAAAATTAAAAGATGCTTATTTTCATCAGAAATAATTGAAATGAAAAAAGTAAAAGATTTATATATGCAAAGAGCTGAAAGAAAAATGCAACTTATAATTCCATGTCCTGTAAAACTATCCTTCAAAAATATTGTGAAATAAAGTTATTTTCAAGCAAACAACAGTCTGAATATTTATTAACAGCAGACCTGTACTACAGGTCTTTTTATAAAGAATAAAAAGAAGATATGTATGACAATGGAAGAAAACATATTTATGGAAACAAATGACATGATATGTTTTTAAGGTTCTTGAATTGTTTGTGAAATGATATACTGCTAATAAAGTTAGTCTGTCATAAATTAAGTATGTATATATAATCTGTAGATTAATTGCTATAAAACACAGAAATATAGCTAAAAAGCCAATAGAATGAATAAAAAGAAATACTAATAAGTACTTCATTTGTTTTAAAGGCAGGAATGAAGAAACAAACAACACATAGGTTAAATAGAAAACAAACAGCAAGAAGGTGTACTTAAGATTAAACAAAGTCAGATGTTGGCTTCTTAATAAGTTGCT
The DNA here is from genome assembly GCA_027563665.1 of Antrozous pallidus. Lineage (NCBI taxonomy): Eukaryota > Metazoa > Chordata > Mammalia > Chiroptera > Vespertilionidae > Antrozous > Antrozous pallidus. The sequence goes on along the minus strand of CM050517.1, from coordinate 17,925,419 downwards.
GTTCAGCCAAATACTTTCACCAAAGTCCTTAAGAAACAGAAAGTATCACTTTAGAAACATGATTTCAACTCAAGTGATTACAAGTGATTGTAGGCTCACCAAAATAACACTGCACATATAAATATCTGATTCAACTACTTGTTCAGGACTTATACAATTTGAAAAATGAAAAAGACACACTGATATTTTCCACTCAGCCTAAGAATAAACAAATAACATAATAAGCAATACCTATACAAAATATACACAATGTGTAATCTTTTCACTTTGAATCCAAGCACACGTGTGTGAGTGTGAGTGTGTGTGTGTGTGTGTGTGTGTGTGTGTTTGTGTGTGTGTGTGTAGTTTGTGGAATATATTTTAATGTACCTGACCAGAACTAATGATATGAGCTGAAAAAACAGTAAAATTCTTTAATTTTATACAGAGCATTACAGCTCTTGAAATTATCTAAATTTATGGAGTAACATAGATGTACTTTAAATTTACCTACATTAATAATGACGCTTATTTTATTCTAGTGGGTAACCAATGATCTATTTGCTCTGGAACTTAAAGTAGAAAACTATGAAGAAATTAATCTATTGAGGTAGGTATTTTTATTTAGAGTAGTTATGCCCTCCAAAATTGAAGGTTTGGTGCTTATTTACCCCACAGATAGAGTTATTTATTCATAAGAAACCATCATATCCCTACTTCCAACTTTTGGTAAGCCAAGGTGACAGTTCTCTTCTTCCTATTTTCAATTAACCAAATTTTTTTAGTGCCCATTCTAACAGGCTCCCTATTTCTTAAACCTAAATCCATTCTCTCTCTTCCACTCTTATTATCCCATACCAGCTAAAATGGTTCTCTATGGAAATGGTGGGCTAAGAGAGTTTTCCATCATAACAAAATTTCTTTTTTCCTTTTCATAAAAATTTTCCAGAATGAGTCTTATAAGCAGTGTGGTCTCTTCTAGGAAAATATAAAGTACATTTAAATTATGAAGAGTAAGCATATAAGAAAAGTATGGCTGACATGCTAAAAGAGAAAATAAAATTATATAAAATGCTGACTGAAAAACCACAAAAGTCAGAAAAAGAGTGTAAGACAAAATTAGTAAAAAAAAATAATAATAATAAAAAATAAGGGCAACAAGTACAAAACAGTAACAAATATGGTAGATATTAGTTCAACTATATCAATAATCAACTTGTCAATTATCAAAATGCACCAATTAAAACCAAAGAACTTATATGCATATATGTATAACCTATGGACATAGACAATAGTGTGTGAATGCCTGGAAGATGGGGGGGAAAGAAGGGGCTGGGTGAAGGGGTTAATGGGGAATAAAAGGGAACATCTGTAATACTTTCAACAATAAATATAAAACTTTTTAAAAGACAGAGATTATCAGAATGGATAAAAAACACAATAGCAATGAATTGCCTACAAGAAAATTATTTAAATATAAAGACATGTATAAATTAAAAGTAAATAAATGCAGGAAAATGTATCATGCTAATACTAATGAAAATAGCAGGAGTAGGTATATTAATTTTATTTTTTTTTATTTTATAAAGAAGTCTTTTGTGTGTGTATTTCTTTCTCTTTTTAAAAAAATATATTTTATTGATTTTTTTTCAGAGAGAAAGGGAGAGGGAAAGTCAGAAACATCGATGACAGAGAAACATCGATCAGCTGCCTCCTACAAACCCCCCAATGGGGATGTGCCTGCAACCAAAGTACATCCCCTTGACCAGAATCCAACCTGGAACCCTTCAGTCCACAGGCCAACGCTCTATCCACTGAGCCAAACCGGTTTCAGCAGGTATATTAATTTTAGATAGAGCAGACATCAAAGCAAGGATGTTATCAGAGATAAAAGAGCTCATCTTATATAATAAAAGAAAAACATGCAAATGTGATCGTATCTTCACTACACTACCAGCCAATCAGAAGTGGGGGGCGGAGCCAAGCGGTGCAAGGTGGGGGGCGGGGCCCAGGTGGGGCAGGGTCAAGGCACACATGGGGTGGGAGGGTGGGGCTGAGGTGGCATGGCCGCGGCACAGGCGCAGGCACAGATGGCGGTGTTTACGGTGTCACCAGGGCTTGGGCGGCAGGTGAGGGTAGTTGGAGTGGACCAGGCCTGCAGGGGAGGGCGATTGGGGGGGGACCAGGCCTGCAGGGGAGGGAAGTTGGGGGCAACCAGGCCAGCAGGGGAGAGCATTTGGGAATGAACAAGCCTGCAGAGAAGGGCAGTTGGGAGTGACTGAGCCAGTAAGGGAAGGCAGTTAAAGGCAACCAGGTTGGCAGAGAAGAGCAATTGGAGGTAATCGGGCCAGCAGAGGAGCAGTTAGGCATTAATCAGGCAGGCAGGAGAGTGGTGAGGAGGTGATCAGGCTGGCAGGCAGGCAAGCAGTTAGGAGCCAGCAGTCCTGGATTGTGAGAGGGATGTCCGAATGCCTGCTTAGGCCGGATCCCACAGGGATCGGGCCTAAACCAGCAGCAGTCAGACATCCCCTGAGGGGTCCCAGATTCAAGAGGGTACAGGCTGGGCTGAGGGACAACCCCCCAGTGGATGAATTTTGTGGACCAGGCTTCTAATCCTATATAATAAAAGCCCAGTGTATGCACAGGGGAAGGAAATATAATGCACTTTATAACTATTGTAAAGTGGAAAATGCAATGTCTTAAAACTGTTTAAAATTGGCAAAAAAAAAAATTTCCCCAGGCGATTGTGATTTGCCTGGGTGGCCTGCGTGGGTTATGGTTTTTGCTAAACCAGGTAGGGACCAGCACTTCCTAGGGCAGCGGTCGCCAACCTTTCGGGCCTCCCAGACCAGTGCCCACGGACCACTGGTTGGCAACTGCTGCCCTCGAGGGGCTTCTGCAGAGACGCCCACTTTATATGACACTGGCCTGTCCTTGCACTCAACTCAGAACTGGTGAACAGTATCCGTGATGCCCAGAACTCGCTGAACCGGCACATCAGTTTTATCTGCAGAATCGAATAGAAGGGAGGCCCTGCTCTGTGGGAAGGTATAAGAAATAAAGGTCTAGTAAACAAACAAACAAACAAACAAACAAACAAACAAACAAACAAAATAAATAAATAAATAAATAAATAAATAAATAAATAAAAGCCCAGTGACCTTTATGGCAGAACAACCAGTCGCTCTGATCCATTTTGAGTTCATTTGAATGAAGGGAATAGATTTGTATCTAGATGTTTCTTTTTCTGTATGTATTGGTTCCCATCAACACTGCTCCGTGGTGGTAGTGCACTCCCACAGTTGGAGCACCGCTCAAGCAGAAGCTGGGCTGGCAAGCACAGCCACAGTGGCAGGAGCCTATCCCACCTTTGCGGCAGCGCTAAGGAGCTGCAAGCCAAGTGGTAAGGGGCGAGCAAGCAGGTGGTTAGGAGTTAGAGTTCCCAGATTACCAGAGGAATCTGCAGGTTTAGACCCAATCTAAACCGGCAGCCAGATATCCCTGAGGGTTGCCAGGTTGTGAGAGGGCACAGGCTGAGCTGGGAGACCCTCCCCCAACACACACACACACACACACACACACACACACACACACACAATTTTTGTGCATTAGACCTCTAGTATATTGATAATTTCAGAGAGAAAGGGAGGGAGAGAGAGAAATAGAACATCAATGATGAATGAGAAACATTGATCAGCTGCCTCCTGCATGCCACATCCTAGGAATTGAGCCTGTAACCTGGGCATGTGTCCTGACTGGGAATCAAATCCTGTCCTCCTAATTCATGGGTTGATGCTCAACGACTGAGCAATAGTGGCTGGACTAGTAATATATTTTTAGATAAAACACCAAAGACATGATCCATGAAAGAAATAATCAGAAAATTGAACTACATTAACATTAAAGACTTCTGCTCTGTGAAATACAATACAAAGAGGATAAGAATGCAGCAATCATGCTCCTTGATATTTACCCAAAAGAGCTGAAAACTTGTATCTACACAAAAATCTGCACATGGATATTTATAGACATTTTATCCATAACTAGAGGCCTGATACATGAAATTCATGCACGCGGGACAGGGTTGGGAGGAGGGGTGGTCCCCTCAGCCAAGCCTGCATCCTCTCACAATCTGGGAGTCCTCAGTGGATGTCCAACTGACCATTCTTAACGCTGCCATGGAGTCAGGAGAGGCTCCCGCCTCAGCTGCACTCACCAGCTGTGAGCCCTGCTTCTGGCTGAATAGCGCTCTTCCTATGGGAGTGCACAAACCACCAGGTGGCAGCTCCTGTGTTGAGCGTCTGCCCCACTGGTGGTCAGTGTGCATCATACCACTGTTTGGTCAATTTGCATATTAGCTTTTTATTATAATTTTTGTTAAAAATTAGAACAAACCTAAATGTCCTTCAATAGGTGACTAGATAAACTGTGACATATTCAGATAATAGAATATTATTCAGTAGTTTAAAAAATTAGCCATCAAACTATGAAAAAACATAGTTGAATCTTAAATTCATATTTAAGGTGAAAGCGGCCATTCTGGTTCCAACTACATAAAAATCTGCAAAAGGCAAAACTGTGGAGACAGTAAAAAAAAAAAAAAGTGTTTTTCAGGGGTGGGGTGGAGATGACTAGGCAGAGTACAAAGGTTGTTTAGGGCATTGAAAGTATTTTGCATAATATTATTTATAATAATAGATATTTGTCATTATACTTTTTTCCAGACCCATAGAATGTACAGTACCCAGAGTGAGCCCTAAGGTAATCAATGAACTCTGGGTGATTCTGATGTTCTTCCTTAATAAAAATAAATAAATAAAGTACTATTCTGGCTGAAACTGGTTTGGCTCAGTGGATAGAGTGTCGGCCTGTGGACTGGAAGGTCCCGGGTTCTATTTGGATAGAGGAATCTAGGTGGCCCATCAGGAATCAGGCCAACGCTTTAAAGGGAAAGACCTGGGAAAAGAGAAGAGAAGGATAAATGCTATATCACTGTTCAGGCTCTGTACATACACAATGTGCCCTAATTTTTATCCTTTCTTTTTGCTCATTCTTTCTCCTGCTTAAGCTAATACGTTTTCCTCACCTGAGGATATTACCCTTTAGAGAGGAAGGGAGAGGGAGAGAGAGAAACATTGTTGTGAGAAACACTGATCGCAACACGACTGGGAATCAAACCTACAACCTAGGTGTGTACACTGAATGGAAATTAAACCCCCAACCTTCTGGCATAGGGGATGATGCTCCAACCAATTGAGTCAACCAGCAAGAGTAAGGTAAAATGCTTTTGCATTCTAATAAGTTAGTCTCATGATGTATTCATATAAATACACATTTTTTTCATTTTTGCTAAAATTGATGTCGTTTGAGGGACAATTTAAACCTAACTATTTCTGACTTGATTCCTCTGGTTGATATCTTCCATTGATGTAGACAAATTGGTAACACTGGAGACTCCATAAAGAAATAAGCAAGTACAAAAAAGATTGTTGAAGGAAAAAAAGTAAGAAAATAGATAAAAGACATAAGGATGAATCCAAAATTAGTAAGATTAGTTAGCTTATAGGGTATAGATAATAATGCGGCAGAAGAAATGATGGCATGCAAATATGGTTGAAAGGTTGGCTTTGAGGTTACCTCTGGGTATAGTCCTCACACTTCAGTATCATGTTAAAGCTGCATCTACACATGCAAAAATAATTTTTAAATAGTTGAAATAAACTAGGACATGGGGAGAATACAAAATGAGATACAAACAATAAAGCAACTTAACTGCATTATTAATGGATAACAAAACTACACAGAAGTGTGTAGGGAAGAAAGAGCTAATCTAAGTAACTTTGTAAAACATTACGTGACAATTTGCTGAGAGTCTAAAGGCACAGATGTTCTACAATAGTTAGCAAATTTGTTACAGGAGTACGAGTAATTATGAAATAATGATTTTAGAATGGAGCAAGTAAACAAGTTATATAAATAATGAGAGCCAGTTTTCTCATTATAGAAGAAATGAGTTACAAATAATAATTGAGAAAGGCTAGAATAAACCCTGGAGTGTTAGGTTTAAACTGGAGAATCAGTATGTACACATAATTTTTAAGACTTAAAAACCATATAAATCAATATAGATATTGGTATAGGTGCCTGTATATATCCCCTGAGAAGCCCTAGAAGCAATAACACCACAATAGGAATAAACGTAACTAGCGCCCATATTTTGATTTCTGAACACCACTCACAAATAAAAATTCAAATGATTGATTCCAGAGCTGAGCGGGAAAAGTACTAAATGAAAATAAAACACCTGGTATTGCCAGAAAGTATGCAAGCACTTAAAACCAATAATTCGAACATGTAGAAAAGAAAGGAGCAAATTTGAAGGAATTTTCTATGACCAAATCTGGGGCAATTTGATCAACACTATAAATAATAATAAATGATTATAAATCATAGAATAAGATACCCATGAATCTATACCAATATAAATAACATTAAGTATGTAAACAAATGTGAGGAAACTGGAAGTCCTCCCTTATTCTGAAATTTCAATTAATAAATGTAAAAGGAATGATGGAATGTTATTTGGCAAACCACAGTAAAAACTGTTATAGGCAAGACTCATCAATAAACACTAAAATGAGTGGGTAAAAGTATTATGAGAAACAAGATATTTGCATAATTTAATAGTATGCTCCCACAAGATAATTACTTATTACAAACAGAAAAATAGTAGCTTTACCATGGAGAAATGTTTTAGATACACCTAAACCAAGTTGACAAAGTCAGAAACTTGATTAATGATATGTATGGACATTATGTCTACTCTTATGATGTACTAAGGACATAGCATTAACAAAGCATTTATAATCTGAATTTAATTATAGAGGAACATCAGACAAATCCCAACTGGGAGACATTCTGCAAAATAATTGGCCATTTTTCTTCAAACATGTCATGAAATGCAAAGAAAGACTGATTATATCAGATCTGAGGAGCCTTAAGATTCATGACAACTAAATGCAAATGCAAAAAAAAAATGGAATCCTAGACTGAACAATTTGGACAGTTGGCAATTGAGTAGGGTCTGTAGATTACTTAATAGTATTGTATCAGTGTTAATTTCCTGCTATGTTGTATGTTGGTTAAATAAACTATTAACTTTCAGTTCTTTTTTGCAACTTTGTATCTAAACTTATTTCAAAATTAGAAGTTCAAATTAAACAAAATGCAAAATATTTTTACATTTAATAAAAGCTCTTTTTTGTTCATATGCAGCTATACAATCATGGCTTATCTTCTAATAAGTACACTATAAATTACATATTGAATTGTGCTTTATACTATATAGAAATATTTTCTTGGAGACAATTTTAGTGATAATTCTTTGTTCAAAATATTATTCAAATACTTTTTCTGGAATTGACTTAAAGAGCAGATTATGTAGTACAGAGAATATTACTGTATTTTAAAAGTTGGGGACATTTCTAGTATTATTCAGATAGGATAAATAGATAGAAAGACAGATGGATTATGGATAGTAGATAGACATATATAATGGTAAATTAATGAATATATACTCACTAGGGGCCTGGTGCATGAAATTCATGCACGAGTAGGGTCCTTAGGTCTGGCAGGCAATCAGGGCCAATTGGGGCCTTCCAGCTGCTGGCTGGGGCCTTCCTTCATTTTGTGCCACCCTGTGGCTGTCAGCACACGTCATAGCAAGTGATAGAACTCCCATTCTCCCAGTTGAACTCCAAAGGGGACATTTTGCATATTAGCCTTTTATATATATAGATATGTTCATTCCACCATCTTGTCTCCAAAACAATTACATCTGTTCTTAAGTATTATGATCAACCACAAAGAATAAATTTTTCTGCCATTTAGGATATTAAAAATAAAGTTCATTGCAATAATTCTTAAAGAAAAGTCACAAAATATTTTGGGGTAATGACCGGTATTGGAATTAATGTGCAGATTTCTAAAATGACAGCCTTTAAGAGGGGTAACACCCATAACTTCTGCTATGTTTATAAAATTGGTTTCATTCAAGGTTTAGTGATAGACAATTTAGAGACCCAGAGATACACCCTGAAAGCTGGAATTCAACAGTGCCAGGCTAAAGTGCTCTGCTAGAGAGGATCCCTTTGTTAACTTTTGGTTGAGAATGTGTTTGTGTGTTTGCTGAGAACAACTCCAAGACCATGTGGGTTCCTGCGACTATGCGGAATGGACAGATCTGTTCCAGTCACGAGGATGGTCCAGAGATGGGGGACACTGACGACACCTTGCCATGCTAGTAGTCAGCAGCTGTGCATGGCTGCAGGCGGCCCAGGACCATACCAGAGAGGATGGATCTTGCATTGCTACGATGTGTCCACCATCTGGATACCATTGCTGACATGTACACATAAAGAACTATTTGACACTGAAACTCGGACTCAGAACAGTCGGACATTGAAACTGAGACTGAAACATTTTTTGTTCTTATACATTTATTTCTAGTATGCAGAGGCAAGATATTTTTGAAGAAAAGAAACAGGGGAGAGTGATTGATATAGAGGCAGGGAGGCATTGAACAGGCTGTCAAGCTACAGGCGGAAGGCTTGGGTGGTTGGGAGGTGAATGCCAGGGGAGCTCAACCGAAGGACTTGTATGCATGCATATGAGCATAATCAATGAATGAAAGACACTGGTTCGGGGATGGGGGGGGTGGGGACATGTGCTGGGGGGTAGGGGAGGCTGGGGGAGGATAATGGGGAGGGAGGGAAGGAAAACATGTACTACTATTAAATATAAGTTATACTGCAAAAAATCAATAAAAAATTAAATGTTAAAAAAATAAAAAAATAAAGTGCTCTGCTAACTTGTCCAATAGTACCTGCTCTACTATAATTGCTATGATTGTGACATGAATCAGTACAGCTGAAAATAGTTTACATGAGTTGGTTACATTTGAAAAGGACAAAAGTTATGAATAACAGCAGTAACTGAATGCTCCTTTAAAAATCTATATCACAGCTTCCTCTACCCCATAAAGTGGGAATGACTAGCTTTGGCATTTCAATTACTACATAAAAGCATTTTGGGGTATTAACAACTAGCTGGCGATGGCTTTCTTTGTTTTGTAGCATAACATTACTTTTAGAATAATAATCATGCTTTATACCACTTTCACCATTAGTTTTTCTCTTTTGCCCTCATCAATCTTGGTAATTCTTATGGAAAAAAATCTACTTATCAGCTTTTTAATAGTTTTGATGTGTCAAACATCAATTTAGTATTAGAAAACATAATTATTAATTAACTCAATTAATTCATCATAAGTGCACATTTAAAAAATATTGTGATTCTTTTTTCTTTTTTGTATTGATTTTGTTCTATATAAAATTTATAATTATATTATTTCAAATACAACAAAAATCTTGAGAGTTCATTCATTTGTACTCAAAATGCATTTATTCATCATTCTTTATCATATAAAATAATTTTTAATATTCTCTCATAAAGATGCTTTTTTAAACATAACAGGAAATGGTGCAGTTCTACACTGGTTTGAAATAATATTAAGTTAAAGCACATTATGTCATGTCTCATTAATTTTCTGGTTTCAAAGTTCAGGTCTGTTCTAGAAGTTAGGACCTGCAAATAGAATCCACTATTCGGGGTTCTACACATAACTGAAAGAATTTGAGTCATTTGGCTAATGAAAATAATAGTTCATATTCCAAAAGTGCTTTATGGTTTAGAAAGAATGTAAGTCTCAGAAAAGTAAATGTTTTATCCAAGGTCACGCAAGTATAAAAACGAAAGAGCAAGCGTTAAACTCCTGATTTCAGAGTTTTCTAGGTCCCCCCTCCCCATACTCCCCACCCCACATGTAACACAGCAGACTTGATAAAGCAATTGACAACTCTTCTAGGGTATCCTTCTTAAGGAATAAAAGCAACCAAGGGACAATTTGGCTAAAGGACAATTTTCCTAAAGAAAAAAGCATTCTACAGCTAATATAGTCAAGTTAGAGGTTTTATACTCCAGATGTAAGAATTATGATAAACTAGAGATCAAACCTCACTCAACATTTTCTGCTGAATTTGAGGGCTTACATCCCTCTAAGGCTACATAAACTCGCTTAATTCAGGATGTTACTAGATATGGCAGCTTTGCACAAGAGCTGTATGCGCTGAAATTGGAAAAAATTAAGCTTAATTACTTGAAACTATTACAAAATGCTTCACTTTATCTTGTTTAATATCTTGCCTTAAGTTCTACTCTGCTTGATATTAATATATCCACAGTTACTTCCTTCCTTTCTTCTTTCTTTCTTTTTTGTTTTTTTACTATATTTATTCATTGGGGGAAAAACCTGACAATTTGGGGGGCAGATCTGGGGGCTCCACTCCCTTGTGACTCCGTCCCTTTCAGGATTTTCCACCCTAACCTACTGACTATTTCTCCACCTTAACTTTGTCATTTGACGTCTCAAGCTGACATGCCTGTAATTTTCTGAACCCAAGTTACCCATGAATAAGAAAGTCTTCTCAGGCTAAAAGCAAGGAGCTCACAAACCCTTCGCATTTCAGTTCTGCTTTCCAGGGTAAACTACTGGGCAGTGTCTGTGCTTTTTTTTTTTTCCTCCTCTGGTGCCTAGAAGGAGTTGGGTTTTATCATTCTTACCTTTAGGAGGATTAGTCCATCCAACCAAGCTAGCTACTCTGCTATGACCAGAAGCTGAAATGCCAGTATTTTTAAATTTAAAGAAATTTTCCTATAAAACATCAAGGTCCTAAAATAAGTTTCCTCTTTTTCTTTCAGAAATTTTGTAAGCAAAGATGTTGCATTTTCCTGTCTTACATTTCCTAGGATGTTCTTCTGTTTTCATAGCTATTTCATGGTCCAAGGGTTTTAGTCTTTTCAGCATATGGAATGTTCAAGCCATAAAATCATATTTGCTAACACAGAAGAAAATCACATTTATTAAATTTCTATTCTGTGATAGGCACTGGACGCAGCATTTTGCATGTTATTTCTTTTAACATACATCCTGAGCCAAACAAAGTCCATGCTTGACTAGAAACACGTGACACTCCAATTTGCTTTCAGACTAGATGTGAATAATAATAATAATGGTGACAACAATTCTTCTGCCAAATTGCTAGGACTCCTATCCTTGCCAGTAAATCACAGGGTGATTCATAAATCCTCTTTTGTTTATTTAAATATTTTTCTCTAGGCAGTCAGAGCCATGCCACCTGCTAATGGCTTTAGATGCTACTTTCCTGTTATTTTTTTCAATTATATGAACTACTCTCACAGTGACTTTGGAACTTGCTGCATTGATATCAGTCCTTTCACCTTTATACTAAAAGGCCATTGCACAAAATTCGTGCAGGGGAGGGGGTCCCTCAGCCCAGCCTGCACCCTCTCCAATCTGGGATCCTTCAAGGGATGTCTGACTGCCCATTTAGGCCTTCCCCTGCTGGTCTGGTTGCCCCCAACTGCCCTCCCCTACAGGCCTAGTCACCTCCAACTACCTCCCCTACAGGCATGATCCCTCCAACTGCCCTCCCCTGCTGGCCATTTTGTGGCAGCCATCTTGTGTCCACATAGGGGCAGTCATCTTTGACCACATGAGGGCAGCCATCTTGTGTATTGGAGTGATGGTCAATTTGCATATTAGGCCTTGATTATGTGGGATTTTACAAATGTACATACTGCTTGTTCTTTAAGAGTATTATTTCTCCCTAATGGTACTGAAACTATTTTAAATTTCAAAGCATAATGACCTTATTTGTATAATTTGTTGTTGTTGTTAATCTTCACCTAATGATATTTTTTCAATGATTTTTGGAGAGAGTGGAAGAGAGGGGCAGGAAGAGAGAGAGAGTGAGAGACACAGCGAATGGTTGCCTCCTACACACATCCTGACCAGGGCCAGGGATCAAACCTGTGACTCAAGGGATGTGTCCTGACTAGAAATCAAACCTGAAACCTTTTGTCTATGGGATGATGCTACAATCAGCCAAGCCACCCAGCCAGCACTATTTGCTTATATTTTTACACCATGCCTAGTATTGTTAGCATTTTACTTGATAAACACTTTTAGATTCTTGAAGAGATTTTGGAGAAATTCTTTCATAACTGACATTAAGTATTATCATCTAACTGCAAAGTAGCCTCCCCTAAGGAAAATTAATGAATATTATTAACCACAGAAGGATTAAATGCCAGTCATCTTCCTCATGACGCTGCCTGTGACATTTCTTGGGCCTGTAGAGAATCTATTTTACACCACTTCATTAAGTGTCCATTTCTAGTCTTTTGGGAGCTGATTGCTGACAACAAACCATTTGTTCAATTCCACCCCCTCCCCAGGCTATAGGTTCTTAGGCACACACAACCTCCGGAGGCTAAAGTGTGCATTCTCTCTAGAGTTCTTGCACTTGATAGTTTAGGGTTCACCGTGGATATTTGCTATAGACATAAATTTTAAATTAGAAGCTTCAAAGAATGATGGCATCAAACTTTTAAGATAATATGGATGCTCTGGGGAGAACACCTATCTTGCCGTCATACTCAGCAATTTTAATACTACAACTTAACGAGAGAACAAACACCTTCCAGAATCACCAGAAAGCTTGCCGAGTGAAAATTCCACAAATAAAAGTGAAAATAAGACACTGTGACTCGGAGGAGCAGCAGTGAATAGCGTTGAAAGATTCACCCAGAGAGAGGTTTGGAGTGCGCGCCACGGAGAGGGCGGGCGGCTGAAAACCGGCCAGTTTTCTCGAACTGGGAGACAAAGACATCCCACTGGACTGACTCTCCAGCTCTGGACAAAGTCCAGAGAACCCACTATCATACGGGGTGAAAACTGGACAGTGGGAGGGCACGCTGAAGCTCGGGTGCTGCCGGGTCTGCTGGCTTGTGGAGAAGGCAGCTTGTGCGAGAACAGCTCGGCTACGTGACCACGCAGAGAGCACTCTGCGACTCGCTCTCTCATTCGGAAAACTATCAGTCTGCTTTGTTTTACGACCCTGGGTGAGACATTGCGCATGCAGACTCCATTTTGGGAGAGTCTGAATTCCCCGGCAGCCGGTGGAGCTCGGCAGCGGCTCTCTCTCAGAGGTGCTGGCAGCCATTGCCCTGCCACAGAGTCCCCAGGGCTGCATAGGGCGGAGCTAACGCTGTCTGCTTGGCGCGGAGACTCCGCCCATCCAACCTGAGCACAGCTGAGCTTCACAGACAATTGGCCTGGAGGTCAACCCTCCAAGGGCTAACAACGATTAACTGAGCTTAACTTCAGCAAGGCTGTGCAGCCCATATTCACCTCAGGTAACTGGGGAGGCTGAGCCACTGTCCCTTGTAGGAAGTCTACCACACAAAGCTAATTGACCAACTCAGGGAAGCAGCCACCATGCAGCGACATGGAAAGAAATCAGATGTGAAATAAATGGAGGGGAAAAAAACGACTGGACATGGAATTCAAAACCACGGTTATAGGGATTTTCAAGAGGCTCCAACAAAAGGTCGAGGCCTATAAGGAAATAAGCAAGACCACAAAGGAAATGAATGAGTCCTACAAAGAAATGAACAAGACCCTCAAGGATATAAATGAGACCTGCAAGGAAATGATCAAGACCAACGTGGAAATGAATGAGTCCTACAAGAAAATGAAGGAGACTCTCAAGGATATTAAAAAGGATGAACCAGAAATTAAGCATACACTGACTGAAACAAAATATTATACAAAGACCTAAAAGTGCTCTGGAGCACCCCAAGAACCAAGTTAAAGATTTGAAATACAAAGAGGTAAAATCCACTCAGCTGAAAAAGCAAGAAACCAAAAGAATCCAAAAAATTGAAGATAGTGTAAGGGGCCTCTGAGACAACCTCAAGCATACCAACATCCGAATTATAGGGGTGCCAGAAAAAGAGAGAGACCAAGACAATGAAAACCTATTTGAAGAAATAGTGACTGAAAACTTCCCACACCTGCTGAAAGAAATTGACTTAGGAGTCCAAGAAGTGCACCGAACCCCAATATATAGGAACCCTAAGAGGACCACACCAAGGCATATCATAATTAAAATGCCAAGAGCAAAAGACAAAGAGAGAATAATAAAAGCAGCAAGAGAGAAACAGTTGGTTACCTATAAAGGAGCACCAATACGATTGTCAGCGGATTTCTCAACAGAAACGATGCAGGCCAGACGGGAGTGGCAAGAAATATTCAAAGTGATGAACAGCAAGAATCTACAACCAAGATTACTCTATCCAGCAAAGCTATCATTCAGAATTGAAGGTCAGATGAAGTGCTTCACAGATAAGAAAAAGCTAAAGGAGTTCATCACCACCAAACCAACATTATATGAAATGCTGAAAGATATTCTTTAAGAAGAAGAAGAAGAAAAAGGTAAAAATATAAATTATGAACAACAAATACACATCTATCAACAAATGAACATAAAAATCAAGTGAATTGATAGGCTGTTGAACAGGATAAACTGGTGAATATAACAGAGACATAGACATAGAGAGGGAATGGACTGGCAATTCTTGGGTAGAAAAGGGTTGTGGGAAGTGCAGCAAGAGACTGGACAAAAATCTTGCAACAATGGGAGAGGACAGTGGGGAGGGGGAGGTGAGGGTGGAGGGTGGGATAGGTCCAGGGTGGAGGGGAGCTATAGGGGGATAAAAAGGGGAAACAATGTAATTAATAAACTGAACAATAAAGATTTTTTAAAATGCCATATAAAAAAAATATATGGGTGCTCTACAAGGACCAAAGGATGGGGTTGGGGAGAGAGTTTTGCAGCCAGGAACTTCCCTAAATTACTCCACTGCTGATCCAATGCTGCTGATGTTCAACTTGCACAATTAATTGATGCTGGGCACTAAGTGTTCACTTTGTGGTTCAGGCTACCTCTGAAAGCTAAAGAGTTCTGAGGCCAGTCCAACAAGAATGGATTCCAAGGCATCTGGTTCTTCACACTCACTGCTGTATCACAGACTCACAGGTCTGTGTCTGATAGATTCAGCCTAGGTCCCACGTGCTTATGTCCCAGACGGTAGAAAAGTAAGGAAAGTATTTCTTTTTTATTTTTAATATGTTGTCATTTATTTATTTTTAGAGAGCGAGAGGACGGGAGGAGAGAGGAAAAAACATTGATATAAGAGTGAAACATCAATGGGCTGCCTCCCACATACTCCCTACCAGGAACTGAGCTTACAACCCAGGTGTGCCTGCCTGGGAATCTAACCTGAGACCTCTCAGTGCAAGGGACAGTGCTCAACCAACCAAGCCACACTGGCCAGGGTGGGAAAGTATTTGGGATTTTCATCTTGGGAAAGCACAAACAAGCCATTTGTGAGATTCCCCAAAGAAAGGATTTGTAAAAATATCATCCAACCAAAAGCCTGGCACATTTCCCCTAGATGTTAGTCAGCATGTATGTGAAAATTAGGGTCATGGATTTAAGTGCCAGCAGCCAGGAAAAGTGGGTGGTATGGCTCTTCATCTTGTATTCAGTGTGATTTGTTTCTTATGTTCTTCCTGAAAGAGAACTTGTGTATTACTCTATTATCAGGGCAGAGTCTATAGAAATATGTGGAGATACTTAAATACAAAAAGAGGTTATCAATAGAGTTGTGTCTCATGCAAAAAACCAGTGCAAGTTTTTGCAAGAGTTTGTAGGCCTCTATATTCATAAGAGCATCCTTATAAAATAAAATAACTTATAAGAGGAAAGAGAGTGGGAATCATTTCTGAAAACATTGGGGACTAGAAGAGAAATTTTAATAGAGATTTTACTGTAGAGTTCAGGGCAGATCCTCTTCTTTTCATTGTTATTCCCTTTCTCAATTTCACGTGTCAAAAAAGGAGTGAGGTTTTGCAAGTAACATGGAAGGAAGCCTTAGCACCAAAGGTAACAACTCGCATGGGAGAAGAAAGCCGCAATGATATTAGCTTATCACCATATCACAACAGTGATGCCTCAGATATGCCTGATTAGAATTGGGGGAGTAGTTACACTTTTTGTAGAATTTTTTATTTATAAGTCTTAAGAAAGCTGCAGTGAGAAGTTGGCACATTTATTTCTGATGTGGAAAATAGAAAATGTCCAAAATCTCCAAACAAAGAAGTTACCAACTAACTGGAGACTCTTTCATGGATTATCTCACAGACACATTTGTGGGGTTTTTTGTTAATCCTCACACGAGGATATTTTTCCATTTATTTTTAGAGAGAGTGGAAGGGAGAGGGAGAGACAGAGAGACACATCCATGTGAGAGAGAAACATCGATTGGTTGCCTCCTGCAGGCACCCCAACCAGGATGAGGGAACCTTTTATCAAGGTAGTAGCCTTGACCAAAATTGAACCCAGGACCTTTCAGTCCTTGGGCTGATGCTCTATCCACTGAGCCAAACGGGCCTGGGCTTTTTTTTTTTTAAAGAGCATCCTATCTAATAATAGAGTAATATGCAAATTGACTGTATCTTTACTATACCCAATAAGCCATGCCCACAAGCCTATCCCAGGACAATGGCTGGGTGGCCAGGAGGCGGGGCCAGGCAGCGATGGTGGCTGGCCTACAGCCTGATGCTGCCTGCTATGTCCAGGCAGCGATAGGGACTGTGCAGTTCCAGCAGGCACCTTCTGATATCGCGCCAGGTCCAGGTGGCGATTGGTATGAGACAGGCAGCATAGACAGTGCCTGATGTTTCCCGTGGGCTCCAGGTGGTGTTGGGACCAGGAAGACCTGGGGACAGTGCCTAATGTTGCCTGTGGAGTCCTGGCATTGATTGGGACCAGGCAGGTGGTATGGACTGCACCTGATACCCCCCTCGGAGTCCAGGCAGCAATTGGAACTGGACAGTTCCAGCAGGCAGCTCCTGACATTGCCCTCAGGGTCCAGGCAGCAATGGGGATTGGACAGGTGGCATGGACAGGGCCTGAAGTCTCTGGGGGGTCCATAGGCAGGGGTGGCCCCGGTCTCTGGGATCACTGTCTGCCCCTGGGCCACCTGAAGACACTGGTGGAGCAGGCCTGGATTGAACATTTTAATGAAAATGGGATGCCTGTGTCCCGCCCCACCATGCCCTGGCCCTGGAGAGGAGAGGGAAGTGGGCAGTTAGGAGGCACCTGGGCTCCAAAGTGTCTGGGAACAACCTGCAGGCATGCTACCAGGAAGAGGTGCTGAATCATGAGGACGCAAAGGGCTGGCTGATGGAGGTGAGCAAAGGTGCAGATGAGGCGGCTCTTGCAGGCTTTGAGGTGGAAAAGTGCATCTACAGCCTGATGGACAAAATCGCCTTTCTGAAGAAGGTGAATGATGAGGAGATTGCCAAGCTGCAGGCGCAGATCCAGTATGCTCAGATCTCCAAGTCCAACCTCTCACTATGCTCAAGGACATCCGCGCCCAGTACAAGAAGCTGGCTGCCAAGAACATGTAGAATGCCGAAGAATGGTACAAGAGCCGCTTCACCATGCTGACCGAGAGCTCTGCCAAGAATACCTATGCAGTGCGGGCCAGCGACTGCTCAAGGCCAAGACCCTGGAGATGGAAACATGCCAGGGCATGAACTAAGCACTGGGAAAGCAGCTGCGAGAGTTGGAGGATAAGCAGAACTCCAATGTTAGTGCTATGTAGGACATGATCAACAAATTAAAAAATGAGTTGAGAATTACAAAGAGTGAAATGGTACGGTATTTCAAAGAATACCAGGACCTCCTCAATGTGAAGATGGCTTTGGACATTGACATTGCAGCTTACAGGAAACTCTTGAAAGGTGAGGAGACCCTGCTCAGTTTCACCAGCATCGGAAGCATAGCCAGAGGCTACTCCCAGAGTTCCCAGGTCTTTGGTGATCTGCCTACGGTGGTTTACAGACTATCTACTTTATGTCTTCTCCCTCCTTCCCTTTTTAATATCCCTGCCACGTCCAGGAGAAGCAGATTGAGGTGGAGGAGACCATTGAGGCTGCAAAAGCTGAGGAAACAAAGGATGAACCCCCTTCTGAAGGAGAAGCTGAAAAGGAGAAGGAAGAGGCTGAGGAAGAAGGTGCCAAGAAAGAATTTGAGGATGCAAAGGAGGAAGGAGGTAAAGGTGAAGGAGAAGATGCCCAAGAAGCTGAGGAGAAGGTAAAGGAGAAGCTGCCCAAGAAGCTGCCCAACGAGATGAAGGTGCTGGGGAGGAGCAAGCAACCAAGAAGAAAGATTGAGCCCCCTTTTCCTTAATTATTTCAGGAATAATCCTCCCAATAATCAACCCCATCACCAACCAAGCAGTTGAGTCCCCAATATTATATGAATTAAAGTTGGACATTAAATTTGTGCTATGACTTTTCTCCTTATGCAGAGTACCTGTTTGCTTTCAGAGTGGCTTCCTGGCCTGCTGTCAGCCTGTGCATGGACCATGCTTATGAGTTCAGGATCTATGACAATGTGAATAATTCAGATGTTTACAATAAAAACACATGAATACACGAATTCACTAATGTTAATGTTAAAATTCATGGAAAAAATAGTCCTTTGAATCTTTGGTGGTTATAAATTAAACACCTCAAATCATGTGCAATAAAGAGTAAATAAAGTTACACTGAATGGCAAAATATATATATATATATATATATATATATATATATATATACACACACACACATACACATACATACACACACACACACACACACACACACACACACACACATATACATACATACACATTAGGGGCCAGGAAATGTTCAAAGACCTGGGAACCATTCCCAGATCAGGAAGGGAAGTCACAGGGTGTATATTATCGCTACTAATACTGCATTTCCTACTACTTACAACATATACAATGTAATGTATTAGATGCCTTCCTATCTCATGAAGTATGTATTCTCATAGGTAATACTGGTAGATATGTTATAGTTATGGCAGTATGTCATATCCTATCTATATTAATAAAAGAGTAATATGTTAATTAGACCATGAGACATTCCAGATGTCCTTCTGGAAAAAGCCATGGTGGCGGGGCCGAAGCAGAGGCGGTTATGGGTGATCAGGCCAGGAAGGGAGTGCAGTTGGGGGTAAGCAGGCCAGCAGGCAGAGTGGTTAGGGGAGATCAAGCAGGCAGGCAGGTAAGCAGTTAGGAGCCAGTAGTCCCAGATTGCGAGGGGGTTGTCCGACTGTGGTTTAGGCCCAATCCCACAAGGGGCCCAGATTAGAGAGGATGCAGGCCAGGCTAAGGGACACACTCCTCTCCACCCTCCCCTCCCTGTGCATGAATTTCATGCACCAGGCCACTAGTTTACATATAATATGAGATAAAATTAAAACTTCCTACAATGTTTTTTATGATTCTCTTTTAAACCTTTCATAGAAACATCTATAATGTAAAAAAATAAGAGGAAAAAAAGTCAAAATCTAACATACAGTATTTATTTACTTGCCTAATGTTGATGGTGTTTTTTTATTTTGTTTTGTTTGTGTTGGTTAGGTTATGTCAAAGATGCCTGAGTTCTCTTTTGAACATACACACACACACACACACACTTATATGCATATATATATCTCCCTTCCTCTCTGAAATATATATATATACATATATTTCATGCATGCCCCCTACTTGGGTTTAAGCCTGCAACCCAAGCATGTGCACCTGGTTGGAATCAAAGCTGGAACTCTTCAGTCCACAGGCCAATGCTCTATCCACTGAGCCAAACCAGTTAGGGCATCTGAGTTCTGTATCACACATATTTTCTTCCAATAAATTGCTAACATAGTATCTCCCAATGATGAATTACTTCTAGGGGGCCTCTGCAGCCATCTATCCATCCCATTAGATATATCCTTGATTCTTAATCCAATAACATAAAAGATTTCTTATATTAAGAAATTCCTACATATAGCAAATTTATGGCAGACGGAGACCTAAACCGGAAGGCCCTGGAATTGGCAACTCTGAGTAAGGTAAAATGGGGAGCAGAAGGAAAGAGATAAGGAAGGAAGTACAGCTGTAGGGTTCTCTGATTCCTTGGCCTCATCACCACTGATGAGGTGTTCATCCATTCAACAGTGTCCTCAAATTACCAAAGATCACACAACATTGCTTAGTAACCTTGTACATTTTCTTCCTATGCTTGATTTCCCACAGTCCAAAATGACTATTTCACATTTTTCATTCTGCTAACAAGGCTACCTCCCACTTTCCCTCCACCCCAGCAAGTGGCATTGACTCTTACTTTGTCAGGGAAATAGAGCTCCACAAACACCTAGATGTATCGACACACCTGCATCTCTTTCATCCGAACAGCTCCGTAGCACAGAGATGAAAGCGGGGTCTGTGCTCCTCTCAAAGGCTCACATCTTCTCTGATTACAATCCCATTCTTCTCTCGCAGAACCTGTCTGTCCTTCAGTTTTCTCCCTTGTATCCTGCAATACCAATTTCTCTCTCTCTAGTGGATCGTTCTCAATAGTTTCATACATATTATTCACTCCTACTTTGAAGAAAAATATAAACAACACACACAAAAAGTCCTTTCATATAATATTCAGCTACAAGCCTCGATCTTCCAGAACAGCAAATGAATAAATGTAACTGAAAGTGATCCTTTCCCTGGCAGGTTTAACACCATATCCGCTGGTCTTTACACTACCTATTTTCCCTCTTTAGCCATCTTCTCCTTTTCTTGATGTATTAATGTTGGGATGTGTCCAAAGCTATTCTGAGTCTCTCTACTTCTCCTGTTTTATTTATTTTTTACAAACAAGAAAATTGCATTGACTTTAGAGAGAGGGAGAGAGAGAGAAGAAACATTGATATAAGAGAGAAACGTCTATCGGCTGCCTCCTGTACCCACCCTGACCCGGGATTGAACCCACAACCCAGGTGTGTGCTCCGACCAGGAATCAAACTGGGGACCCCTCAGTGCAATGACACTCAATCCACTGAGCCACACCGGCCAGGCCTCTATTTCTCCTAATTTAAATGATAACTACATGTCAATGAACCTCAAATTATTCTCTCTAACATAGACCTTTCACATATATAATCTTCATAAAACTTCTTCCTTCTAACTTAACTAGCCAAAAGGGAACACCCATCCTCTATCACCAACAAGTCCTTCCTTCTCAATAAATTCTATTATCTTACATGCAGTATTTTAAGTAAAATATGCAAAGATTATTTTTCATTCTTCTTTTTTTTCACCTCCATTACACTGCAGACATCTGGCTAACTGGGTTAGATGGCAGGTACAGTTTCTGGCCAAGGAGAGGCAGGCGTTCGCTTAGATAAAAACCAGACTGACTATTATCTTTGGCCTCTTTTCAAAGCCAGTCCTCTAGAATAAACCTTTTCAATCCTGCCTCCGTAACATGAGCAAAATTTAATAAATGAAGATTGCAGGGAACATTGCAGTAAGTGGGGAAAGCAAGTCCATTGGTTCCATCATAGGCTTATTCACTACATATCTATTATTGATACTTCAATATATTTTTTCAGTTTTAAGTTTTTATTGGCTAATCAAGAGCTGCCACATTTTCTCCCCACCTCATGCCACTATTCCTGAATTTAACTTGCAAAGGAAAGTAGAGTCCAAATATTGTATTTAACAAAATTTAAACAAGTGGGGGAAATGCTTATGGTTAGGAAAGAAAACTTATCTGTCTCTCAGCGTAAACATTTCCTTGTACATCTTATTATTATGAAAATACAGTTTTGTTTTCAGATACAGCTTTGCCTGGATCGACTTGGGATGGATGGTCCTGCCAGGTTACTTGTTCTGGGATGTGAATGAAGGAGGGAGCCGGGATTACTCAGAGAACAGAGTGCTATACTCACATTACATGTCTCCGAACACATCAACACACACACACCCTCTTAGTTTTATTCTAGTCCCTTTTGTACTAGGCACCATTTTGTTTTTGGCATTGTTTTGTGTTTTGGGTATGTTGTTTCCTCAGCCATGTGACTGGAAACTCAAAATTATAATTCGTTGGTTTTTATGTCCTTCAATTCTAAGGTATGCTTATTTTCTGTTCTTTCTCATTCTTATTTTCACGTTCAAACTTATAGAGCTGTCTGCTTGATTTATGAGATACAATGTACATACAAACTCTGTGTCAGAGTAAACACACTGGGAGTCAGAAAGTCGTGTCTCTGCTTTTGTACACACCTGACTGCTTTAATGAATGTAGTTGTGTGTCCATGTCTCGGTTTTCTTATCCCTGCCTGAACTTCCACAGGACTAGTGTGAACATAAGAGGACAAACATAGGCCAAATGTGCCAACATGAAGATCTGTATCAGGATTGCCATGGGAAAAGGCAACATTTGTTTCCCTATCAGTCCTTACTCTAAGTAGCCTAGATCTCTCCTAATTCTGTATAACTTTGTTTTCTATTTAAATCTTAATAATGATATTGTTTAAAGAATATACGAATGCACACACATGACTTTGACATAAGCCATTCCAAACCATTTCTTGAAAATGAATGTAAGTTCTAATAAACTGACACAATAATATATTCGTGGCGAAGGTATTTTGAATGTTTGTTTGGTGGTGTGATTTTTTTGTTTTTAGCTTTGGTTTTTTAAAATATATCTTATTATTTCAGAGAGAGGAAGGATGAGGGAGAGAGAGATAGAAACAATGATGAAAATCATTGATTGCCTCCTGCATGCCCACTACTGGGGATTGAGCCCGAAACCCGGGTGTGTGCCCTGACCAGGAATCAAGCCTGACCTCCTGGTTCATGGGTTGATGCTCAACCATCGAGCCACACCAGCCAGGCGGTTTCTTTTTGTGGGGGTTTTCGTGTGTGTGTGTGTGTGTGTGTGTGTGTGTGTGTGTGTGTGTGTGTGTGTTTTATGAACAGAAAATATATTCTGTGGCCAACTTCCATATTATACTCCCCATTCATTTTCCATTCATCTCTCTAACACTATCGACATCTGAGATCCAATAAATCTTTGTTGTTGGAGTTGTCCTGTGCCTTTTAGAAGGTATAGCACCTCTCTGAATACTACTCGCCAGATCCCAATAGCAAACATGTACCCCCAGTTTTGACAACGAACAATGTCTTTAGACACTGCCAAATGTCCGTGGGGGTGGCGTGGGTGGAGCTGGGGAGGGTGGGGGCAAAATCAGCCCTGGCTCAGAACCATTACTCTAACAGAATTAAGAATGGCTTTTCTTGGATTTGACTTTACTGAAAGTTCAGGTATAAAATATGGTTTGCTACCAATTATATGTGTAAGACAAGGTCAATTTGGGGGACCTATTTCCAAAGCAGAATGGAAAAAAGGGTTAAAATAATAGGGAATATAAGTGTCATTCCATGTGTATATATCCTGTTCCCCATCTTATTGAAAATACATCAAAAACTTTCTTGAATATTTATTATGAACTTAAAAACTTCTTAAGACCTGCACATGAGGTAAGATGAGAGAAAGAACTACATTTACTTACTGAAAATCTTCTGTGGTTCAGCCTCTATATTTGGTGGTTTTCATATCTTATCATCCTGCATGTGACAAGGAAAAACATGGGTTCTATAGAAGACAAACCTGAGTGTGTCCTATTCAGCCACTCCCTAGTTTTATAACATTGATCACATTGTTTTACTTCTCTGAGTTATAATTTTCTCATTTATACATATCCTATATAATAAAAGAGAAACATGCAAATTTGACCGTACCTTTGCTCCCGATTGGCTATGCTACGAGCAAATCAGGAGCAGGGATGGGGCCAAGTGGCATAAGCGCTGGGGCCAGGGGTGGAGATGAACTGGCAGTGGCAGCGAGCCCCAGCCCCCAGGCTCTATGAGGGCAAGCAGCAGCAGCAGCAGTGGTGGTGGCGGCGGCAGGGAGCACCCGGGCCCCGGGGCGCTGTGAGCGGAAGTGGCGGTGAGTGCCCAGCCCCCGGGGTCGGATGGTCGCAGTCAGCTGGGGCTGAGCTGAGCAGGGCGACGGCTGGGTGTCCAAGGCCTAAAGCCTCACCAGAGGCTTTAGGCCTTGGGCAGGCTGGGGTGAGCCATCAGTTGGACATCCCCTGAAGGGCTCCCAATATGTGAGAGGGGGCAGGTTAGCTTGAGGGACCACCCACCCCCAGTGCGTGAATTTCATGCACTGGGCCCCTAGTCCTATCTAATAAAAGAGTAACATGCAAATGTGACCATACCTTGGCTCCTGATTGGCTATGCTACCAGCCAATCAGGAGTGGGGGGGGCCGGGCCAAGCAGTGTGAGCGCCCGGCCCTGGGGGTGGAGACAAAGCTGTGGCAGCAGTGGTGGTGAGCGCCTGGCCCCCAGGCTCGAAGATGAGGCAACGGTGGCAGCGGTGATCGCCCGCTCTCAGGGGCGGAGACAAGGCGCGGCAGCATGGCACTCCAGCCAGAGCAGAGAAGACTGAGGCTCCGGCTAGAGTGAAGCCGACAGCCGGCCAAAGCAAAAACGGAAGGCAACAGCCAGAGGGAAGGCTTGGGTCCCAGGTTCCAGAGAAAAACTGGTCCTGTCAGCCAAGGGAAGGAAAGCCTATTGCATGAATCTTCATGCAACGGGCCTCTAGTTTTATATAATAAAAGTCTAATATGCAAATCAACCAAATGGTGGAATGACCAGTTGCTATGATGCTCACTGACCACCAGGAGGAAAATGTTCTCAATGCAGGAGCTGCCCCCAGCTGCAGAACCCAGGCCAGCCAAGGCGGGTTTGAGTGGGGATCCACCCCACAATTGCCCCACCAATTGTCCCGCAGAGGGAGGTGACCAGTGGCAGTGGTGGGGGGGGGGCGCAAAGCCAGCAAGCGGGCAGCATCAGGTTGGCCAAGGCAGGAGCCAGCAGGGGCCCCCAATTACCCCATTGGTCACCCCACATATCAGCCCTAACCACCAGCTAAGCCTGGGGACCCTACCTGTGCAAAAATTCTATGCACCAGGCCTCTAGTAGTTAATAATAGTGTCTACTTCATGGGATTATTATGAAATTTAAATGTGACAATGCATGAGCAAGTCACAAAAATCCTTATGAAGCAAATATTCCCAGATGTAAAATAAGAAACATTAACCTTCCATCATAGAAGAATCAGACAATTTACAGGTCCTTTATATTTCACATTCTTTTTTAAAATATGGTTTTATTGATTTTAGAGAGATAGAAAGGAAAAGCAAGAAAGAAAAACATTGATGGGAGAAACATAGATCGGCTGCCTCCAGCATGCCCCCCACTGGGGATCGAGCCTGAAATGTGGGCATGTGTCCTAACCAGAATCAAACCCACTACTTCTTGATGCATGGCCCAATGCTCAACCAACTGAGCCACACTGGGCAGGACTAAACTTCATGTTTTTTAAATAAAACTTTAATAATTTATTTTCTTTCACTTATCTAACTTCTTTGTACATACATTGCAATTTTTCAAGTTTTCAACCTCAGGAGATTAATGCTGTATGACAAATTCTGTCAGACTAAAACTGATAATGCCCTTTGTTTTATTTATAGTAACAATTAATGAGCTATTGTGAGACTCCATGTCATCAGTAAAAACAAAAGTCTGAATACTCAAGCATGGATGAATTTTTAATGCACTTTAAGAATAAAAATAATGGTTTATAAACCAGCAATATGTCAGAGGGAAAAGTAGAAATCTCATCATTTCCTTCCTCCTGTTGTTTTTTATCTTTGATATTATTATCCTACTAGAGACCCGTTGCATGAAGATTCATGCAATAGGCTTTCCTTCCCCTGGCTGCCAGGACCAGTTTTCCTCTGGAACCTGGGACCCAGGCCTTCCCTCTGGCTGTTGTTGCCTTCCGTTTTTGCTTTGGCCGGCTGGAGGCTTCACTCCAGCCAGAGCCTGCAGTCTTCTCTGCTCTGGCTGGAGTGGCACGCTGCTGCCACCTCATCTCTGAGCCAGGGGGTCAGAAGCTCGCTGCCACCACCGCCCGAAGCTTCGTCTCCACCCCCAGGGCCAGGCGCTTGTGCCACTTGGCCTTGCCACCTGCTCCTGATTGGCTGGTAGCAAAGCCAATCAGGAGCCAAGGTACGGTCAAATTTGCATGTTACTCTTTTATTAGATAGGATATAATAAAAGAGAAACATGCAAATTTGACCTTACCTTGGCTCCTGATTGGCTATGCTACCAGCCAATCAGGAGTGGGGGTGGGGCCAAGTAGTGTGAGCACCGGGCCCCGGAGGTGGATATGAAATGGCAATGGTGGCGAGCGCCCAGCTCCCGGGGATTGTGAGGGGAAGTGGCGGCAGCAGCAGTGGTGGTGGCGGCGGCAGCAGAGAGCACCCGGGCCCCGGGCACTGTGAGCAGAAGTGGCGGTGAGTGCCCAGCCCCTGGGGCCAGGTGGTCGCAGGCAGCGGAGGTTGAGCTGAGCAGGGCAATGGCTGGGTGCCCAAGGCCTAAAGCCTCATTAGAGGCTTTAGGCCTTGGGCAGGCTGGGGGTGAGCCATCAGTTGGACATCCCCTGAGGACTCCCAGTATGTGAGAGGGGGCAGGTTGGGTTGAGGGACTATCCACTCCCCATGCACGAATTTTGTGCACCAGGCCCCTAGTATTTATATAATTTTTCAAAAGAAGAATTTTAAACACCATGTTTGATTTTAATGAGTATAATACATCCTCTTTGAAATGCTCAAATTTTGTCAATTTTGATATCATAGTGGCACAGAAATAAGCCCAGAGTGATGACGTAGTAAAATTACGCAGACAACTGCTTGACTCATTTTCTCTGTTTCTAGAAAAGCTCAATTAGATTTGCAAAGGAAGTGTAATATTAAGTTATCTATTCATATAGGTTATTCTTCCCAGTAAATTTGGGTAGGGATTCTAACAGCTGAATTTGGGTGAAATCTAAATCTTAGATCATTTGAGAAGCAACAAAGCAAATTACTCAGGGCATGTTATATTCCAGGGATAAAAGTCAAAATATCCATACTAATAAAAGAGTAATATGCTAATTAGATCAGACATCCTACCACTCAGTTCATAATCTCACTGGACATACAAAAAAATCAGTAAGTGATACAAGCAAAAATTGCTATAAGAGGTGGCCATATAAATGAGAGATTCAACCTGAGCAACAGTAAGAGATATTGAATGCAGAAAATCAGGTTAATCTTACTACCTTTTCTCCCCTCAACTCTCAATTTCCTTTCTTCTAGCTTTTTGCCCTTCTATTCAAAGCTACTTCCATGAGAAGAGCATAAATGAAAATTCATTTAAAGTTATAAAGTTAGTATGGAAAGACTTACCACAAAGTTCTGATAGGAAGAGCTCATGTAAGGATACCAAGTACAGGGAGTTCCTGCTAGTGAGTTAGTCCTTTTTGGTTTTGTTTGGCATAGAGAGGTAAAGAATGATTAAAAAGAGAAGTTGGAGGGATACTTCCTCCCACCTTTTAAGAAGAGGGAAATAAAAGATGGTTACAGATGAAGGTAGTTTGTAAACCTGGTAAGAGGTTAGGCTTATGTTTTACTCCTAGCCAAATGTTTTCTCTCCCAACTGCACATAATATAGGTGATTAAAATATTATTTACACATGATGAGATCTTGGCAGAAAAGATTAAAGAACTAGAAACAAAACTACTATAACAATTATGATGAAGGAGCAAATGCTTTTACTTTAGTAATGAATGGTATAAAATATGTTATTAGTCTATTAGCATGTTTACTACAATAGAAACATAAATTGGGAAAAAATTAATTAAATGCTTTAATTTTCATGTTTGTCAGAAAGCCAGCATTCCAGGTGCTTTCAATTATTATCTTCAACAAAGAACTTAAGGCTAGCAAACTCTGTTTTAAGATATGCTCCAATTTTCATTAAATCCCTCTGAGGAAAAATTGAGAAAAAAAATTTGTGGTATGCAATGGATGTGTCATACATTAAACATTTAGACACACGAAGATCCATTAATTATCCATCACCATCAGTAATGTATAACTCTCTAAGCCTTGCTATGCTTTATTTTTGCTTGTCGAAAAATGGAAAGAATAAAATTTACTGCATTTTGTATGCTGCAAAAGGAGATACTTACTATGCTCAGAGCATCATATGAGCATATAGATGCATGAGATATTCCAGTAAGAAAAAATTTACATTATGTCTTTGGCATGTGAATGACAAAGGGGAAATTGCTTCCTACTCTGAAGGGAAAAAAAACATAGAATTATAGAATTTAAAACTTTAGGATATCATTAAAATGGTTCCCTTGTCAGAAAAAGTCTAAAACTTTGGATTTTAGGAAAGCAATCATTTAGACATCATCTCATAGTGATGTCTCAAATCTCACCTCCAACACACAGATATAACTATACATTCCAGGATCTGTTGTGACTCCTTCCTTTTTATAAGTTGTAGTTCCTGTTTTTCATATCATTCAGAGGCAGAGATGCAGTGAAAAACACGAATACAAGAATAGAGTTCTCTGAGTTCACATGCTAGTTCTAGAAACTCTTACTTTTAAGACCTTGGAATTAATCTTCAGATGTTAAATTAAAGTGATAAGGCATTTACCACAGAGGGTTGCTGAGGCTTCCAGTCAAGATGGCAGTGTCTGTAAATGCAGTACTCGCATCCTCCCACAACCACATCAAAAAATACAACTAAACTACACATCAGCCATCACCCAGAACCATCTGAAATCTAGCTGAATGGAAGTCCTACAACTAGAGACATAAGGACTCAGGAGGTGCAGAGACCCAAACTGGCTCTCACACCCACATATGGCAGATAAAAATTGAGAGGAATATCTTGGCTGCAGAGGTCCCCACTGAGAAGTGAGGGGTCCAAGCCCCAGAACAGGTGCCTCAGCCTAAGTGCCAACATTGCTGGGAAGAGAATTCCTCATAACTTCTGGTTGTCAAAACCAGTGATGATTGTGGCTGAGGCAGAGGGCTCCTAGAATTCCAGGTAGTTCCTCTTAAAGGACCCACTTATGCCCAGCCAGTGTGGCTCAGTGGTTGAGAGTTGACAAATGAACCAGGAGGTCACAGCTCAATTTACAGTCAGGGCACATGCCCAGGTTGCAGCCTTGATCCCCAGTAGGGGCATGTAAAAGGCAGCTGATCAATGATTCTCTCTCATCATTGATGTTTCTGTCTCTCTGTCCTTCTCCCTTCCTCTCTGAAATAAATAAAAATATGTTTTTTACATTTTTTTTAATAAGGACCCACCTCTGGACTTACTCTGACTCATTCCCTCTGAATTCCAGTCTTGTGCAGCAGCTTAGAAGACAGCAGGACATACTGGAAAGAAGTAAATTGTCTGGCATCAGAACTATAGCTCAGGGACCAGCTTTCTCCCAGAAATAATTGCTGGCAAAGGCCAATGTTTCTTTTCTGAGCCCTTCCCCAACATAGCTGGCAGATGGCTGCCATAGCTGGGTCTCCATCAACCTATCATTGTTTACCCCGCCATGGTGATTTCCTGAGGCCCCACCCCCACCAACTTGTGGGGCCTCACAAGCTGTTTCCAGCGGTGGCTTTTCCATAGGAATGGCCTATCTTGGCTCATAGTTCAGACTTTCCTAAAACCTCTCAAATAAGCAGCATATTGGCTCAGTGTGCTTCATGGCTCCAGGCCTGGCACCTGTAGCAGCTGGACTTGGTTCACAGCTTGGCATCTGCTGGGCCCCTCCAAGCCCAGCACAAATAGCAGCCATCTACAGATAACTCTGCAGCTCTTATCAAGTGGCCGGGGCAGAACACAGATGGTGACTAACCTTGACCTGCACCTCCAAGGAGGCACTACAGCCAACACACCTGGTAGCAGCTTCAGACCACATCAAAGCCACCCAACCACCTCTACAAGAGACATACTCAAGGGGTAGATTCAGTGGGCACCAGAGCCCCATTGAAGTAAGTCCTGCCCTGTGGGGTGGGCTCTTACACAGCTGATCCACCATGGTGGTGGGTGGTCACAGTCAGTCTTTGCAGACAATTGGCCTGGGGGTAAATCCTTCCCATTGATGTGCCAACAGCAATCAAGACTCAACTACATTAACCAAAGAATTTACATTCATACTCGTGCCCCAGTGCATGAAATTTGTGCATGGGGAGGGGTGTTCCTCAGCCCAGCCTGTACCCTCTTCAACCTGGGACCCCTCAAAGGATGTCCTACTGCCAGTTTACAGGGATCGGACCTAAACTGGCAGTCAGACATCCCTCTCACAATCCGGGACTGCTGGCTCCAGCCACTCACCTGCCTGCCTGCCTGAATGACTGCCCCTAACCACTCTACCTACTGGTCTGCTCACCTCCAAATGCCTCCCCACTGCCAGCCTGATCACCCCCAATTGCCTCCCTGTTGGCCTGTAGTGAACTAAACTGCTTCCCCCACTGACCTGATCACCCCCAACTGACCCCCTGCTGGTCTGCTTATCCCCAATGGCCCCTGCCATCCCCATCCTGGCTTGATCACCCCCCAGTTACCCAAGGTCCCAGCCCCTCCTTTTTTCTTTTTCTTTTTCTTTCTTTCAGTGCCTTCTTGAGCAAAGGCCAGGACCAGCCAGGGTGGGTGGAAAGCTTGGCTTCCTCCATCACCAGGGGCAACCCAAGCCTCCTGCTTGCTCCAGATCCATGGCCACCACTGCTTTTGTTGAAGTTTATTTATCTTCTATAATTGAAACTTTGTAGCCTTGAGCAGAGGCCAGGGCCGGCCAGGGCAGACAGGAAGCTTGACTTCCTCCATCACCAGGTCAACCCAAGCCTCCTGCTTGCTCCAGATCTATGGCCAGCCACCATTTTGGTTGGGTTAATTTGCATACTCACTCCTCATTGGCTGGTGGGTGTGACTTATGGGCATAGTGGAGTGATGGTTAATTTGCATGTTTCTCTTTTATTAGTATAGATATGCACACAGACGATAGTGTGACAAAGGTCAGGGGTGGAGGCAGGGGTAAGCTAGAAGCAGTCAATGGGGGGGAAAGAGGATGCATCTGTAATACTTTCAACAATAAAGTTAAAATTTTTTAAAGACTCAACTACTACATGAAGGTGTACACAGTCCACACAAAGGGAATAGATCCCTCCCATTGATGTGCCAACAGCAATGACTCAACTACTACAGGAGGGTGTACACAGCCCACATGGGGCAGGTCTGCAGGAGTGCACCTGTACTGTCCAGCTCAGGTGAATGGGGAGGCTGTGCCACTGGACTCTAAGGGCACCTATTACATTAGGCCATTCTACCAAACCTGGGAGATGTAGCAGCTCTTCCTAATACATGAAAACAAACACAAAGGGCTGCCAAAATGAGGAAACAAAGAAACAGGTCCTAAATTAAACAAAACTCCAGAAAAAAAGAAATAAAAAAATTTGAGACAAGCAATCTACTAGAGGCAGAGTTCAAAACATTGATTATAAGGATGCTCAAGGAATTTAGGGGAAGAGTAGGTACACTTAGAAAGAACTTCAACAGCATAAAAAAAGAGATGGAAAATTGTGAAAAGAACCAGTCCAAAATGAAGGATACACTAACTGAAATAAAGAATATTTACAGGAAATCAATAGTTGAGTATATGAAGCTGAAAATCAAAACAGTGATTTGGAAAAGCAGTTAATTACTTACAATGGAGAACACATACAAGTGTCCACTGATTTCTCAATAGAAATTTTGCAGGCCAGAAGAGAATGACAAGAAATATTTAAAGGAATGAAAACCAAGGACCTATAGCCAAGATTACTCTATCCAGCAAAATTATCATTTAGAACTGAAGGTCAGATAGCTTCACAGACAAGAAAAAGCTAAAGGAGTTGATCATTGCCAAACCAGTATTACATGAAATGTAAAGGGTCTTCATGAAGAAGAAAAGAACAACAACAACAAAATATGAACAATAAAATGACAATAAATACATATCTATCAATAATTAATTCTTAAAAACCAATGAACAAGCAGAACAGAAACAGACTCATAGATACAGAGAACATTTTGATGATTGCCAGATAGGAGGGGGGCTGAAGGGTTGGATGAAAAAGGTGAAGGGATTAAGAAGTGTAAATTGGTATTAACAGAATATTCATGGGGATGTAAAATGCAACATAGAGAATATAGTCAATAATCCTATCTAATAAAGAAGGAATATGCAAATTTACCATAACTCTGAGGCAAAGATGGTGGCACCCAAAGCCAATAAAAAGGGAATATGCAAATTGACATGACAAGGCAAGATGTAGAAGGTGGCTCTGGCTGGAGCAAAAGTGGAAAGGCAGCACCAGCCAAAGGGAAAGGGGTGCTGGCAGCCAGGGAAAGGAAGGCCTATTCTTGCACAAATCTTCGTGCATCAGGCCTCTAATAACCTATTAACTATGTATGGTTTCAGATGGGTATGAGATTTATCGGGATGAACACTTAGTAAGTCATATAATATCTAATCACTGGAGTGTACATCTGAAACTAACATATTATTGTATGTCAACTGCAATTGAAAAATTAAAAAATGATTTTTAAAAAAATTGAAATAGCCCTGGGCAGTGTGACTCAATTAATAAGAGTGTTGTCCCATACACTGATAGGTTATGGTTCAAATCCCAGTCAGGGCACATACCCAGGACGTGGGTTTGATACCTGCTCAGGATGTATACAGGAGGCAACCAATCAAAGTTTCTCTCTCACACTGGTGTTTTTCTCTGTCTTCCTCTTACTTCTTTTCTTGCTAAAATCAATAAAAACATTTTTTAAAGACTGAAATAGTGACTGACACATAGCAAATGCTTTTTATAAAATTTAATAATTATTCATCACAATTCATCAATTTACTTGTGCCAATTTTGCATTTTCTTATATTTATAGTTTTATATTAAATCATTTCTCATATCCAGAAGTCAGATATTTTCTTTATAAGTCCCATAAAAAATTAGATAGTCAGCAAAACTTTTTCAAATAAATATACTTGTATATAGAAAGCTTTGTATGCCTTAGTCAAAAGTGAAAAAAACAAAATACAAAGAGGAAGGTTTACTATAAATTAAACTATAAAACATTTCAGTGTTATGGTTTAGCTCAGTAATGAAATAAATAATAGCTTTAAATTTCCAGGAGCTAAGGGAGGCAGGTAATGGAGAAAGGAAAAGGAGTGTGAGGATTTTATGTGGACTTACAACATTACAATATAGCAAGCTATTTTCCTTAAGTTTCTAGTTGGTTGCAGATTCAGGGAATGGGAACTTGAAGCAGAAAGCAGCCCTTAGCACTGACAAGTTTCTATGTCTAGAAAATAATCCAGTATTTCCTGTAAGAAAAATTAAAGACAATTAGTCCATTGTTTTTAAAGCACTTTTGAACAAAATTGTCCTAAACGTCTAAAAAGTATTGTGGGTTTGGGGTAAATATGAATATATTTTCTTTTTCAATTAAAAGATTTAGAGTCAGTTTAGTAGAGGGCAATAGGATTACCTGTAGCTTTATTTGTATAGCAAATGTGTTTTTCTCACTTACATATAATCCTAAAGTCCTCCCTGAATCTTCTCTTTTTCACATCTCCCAATCCAGGAAATCCTTTTATCTCTACTTGAAAAACATATCCCATCCTATTTAATAAAAGAGCAATATGTAAATTGACCGCACCTCCACTACACCCATAAGACATGCCCACCCGCCAATCAGGAGCAATATGCAAACTAACCCCCAACCCACATGGCTGGGGCCACAGAGAGCAGGAGGGAGGCTTGGGTTTCCCCGGCAATGGAGGAACACAAGCTTTCTGCACACCCTGGCTGACCTAGGATTCCAATCAAAGCTACAAAGTTTCAATTATAAAATATACATAATCCCAACAGAAATGGTGGCAGCCATGGAGCTGGAGAGAGCAGAGGCTAGGGTTGCCCCAGCAATGGAGGAAGCCAAGCTTCTGCAGCCCTGGCAGGCCTAGGCCTCCACTTAAGGCTACAAAGTTTCAATTATTGAAGGTAAATGTCCCAACAGAAATGGCTGCCACCATGGAATGAGCAGAAGACTTGGCCCTGCTCCAGGCTACAAAGTTTCAATTGTAGAACATAAATAAATCCCAGATACCAGGGCCTCCGCTTGGGTCCCTGAGGGGAGTGGCTGGCCTGAAAACCACCACAGGCCCCTCACCCAGGCCACCCCACACCCCAAAGGAACCCCCACCCTGACCCGGGACACCCTTCAGGGCAAACCAGCTGGCCCCCACCCATGCACCCAGCCTCTGTCCTATCTAATGAAAGAGTAATATGCAGATTGACTGTCACTCCAACACATAAGACGGTTGTCCCCATGTGGTCAAAGATCCTGCCCCCATGTGGACACAAGATGGCCACCACAAGATGTCCAACAGAGGAGAGCAGTTGGGGGCAATCAAGCCTGCAGGGGAGGGCAGTTAGGGGTGACCAGGCCAGCAGAGGAGGGAAGTTGGGGGCAAATAGGCTGACAGGGGAGCAGTTAGACATCAGTCAGGCTGATGGGAGTGTTTAGGGGGTGATCAAGTTGGCAGGAATAAGCAGTTAGGGGCAATCAGGAAGGCAGGCAGGCAGACAAGTAATTGGGAGCCAATAGTCCTGGATTGTAAGAAGGATGTCCAACTGCACGTTTAGTCCTGATCTCATTGGGATCGTGCCTAAACGGGCAGTCAGACATCCCTCGAGGGGTCCCAGATTTGAGAGGGACAATCTCACCCTCAACCCCTATGCAGGAATTTCATGCACCAGGCCTCTAGTTTACAATGTTTCCCCCAACTCTGCCTATGCCACTAACATCTCTGCCTGGGCAAGTGCAGCAGAGCCCTAAATGATTTTGCTGCTCTTGCTGCCTTTGTCTTTTGGTAGTGTCTCTCTCTCTCTCTCTCTCTCTCTCTCTCTCTCTCTCTCTCTCTCTCTCTTCTTTTTTTGGTAATCCTCATCTGAGAATATTTTTTTCATTGATTTTTTTAGAAAGAGGGGAAGGGAGGAAGGAATGCAGTGGAGGAGAGAGAGAAAGGGAGAGAAACATAAATGGAAAAGAGGCACATCAATTGGTTGCCTCCCACATGCACCCCAACTGGGACTGGGGACCAAATCTGCAACTCAGATATGTGCCCTTGGACCAGCAACTGAGAGACCCTTTGTGCACAGGCAAGAACCCTAACCACTTAGAAACACTGGCCAGGGCTACAGTCTTTTCCATGAGGCCATCAGAATGGTCCAAAAAGAATTTAAAAAGTATAAATCAAATCACAACTCTTTTCTCTGAAAGCTCCAAAAACTCTCTATCTCACTAAAAAGAAAAGAAAAAATCCTATCTTATTAAATGATGTAAAAGGCTCTCTAAGGCCTACTGGCCACCATTTCTCTGCCCATCTTCGCTCACCACCTTGCTCATGCTGCTCCAGCTACACTGGCCTCCTGGCTGCTCCTCAAAACTTTTGTATGGCTGTTTCCTGTGCATGAAATGCTGTTCCCGATGTATTGCAGGTCTAGCTACATTCCGTTTCTGCTCAAATATCTTTTCTGTGAGGCTTCCATGATCACCCTCGTCACTTCCCAACTCCAGCCATATCTTTATTTTTCACTGCAACACTGATCCTGTTTCACACATTTCTCACACACTGAGTCCCTGCTAGAATGTATTTTTCATGAGGCAGAATGTTATCTGTATTTGTCAATGTTATGTCCTCTGAGTCATAACAGTACCTGAATTATAGAAGGTACTCAATAAATACTGGTACCTTTTGGATGAATTAGATGAATCAAAATTGTGATTGTGTGGTTATTTATAATAGCTTAAGTGGGTGATACAACTCATGATTTGGGAGGGAGAGTGTCAAAGTTACCTTTCCCACTGCTGGCCCTTAACTCTTATTAACAACTGGGAAGACCTCCAACATTTGAAATGGGATGTATTTAGAGGAGGGGGATAGTGTGACTAGAGCCAAGTTAAAGAGAAAGAGCAAGAGTCACAGGGAATTGAAGAGAGAGGGGGCTTGCAGCTGTAGATGATGTCAGAAATAGGGCTGCCAGATAAAACCTAGGACTTCCAGTTACATTTGCATTTCAGATTAACTGCTTATATAA
This sequence comes from Antrozous pallidus, assembly GCA_027563665.1. Classification (NCBI taxonomy): domain Eukaryota; kingdom Metazoa; phylum Chordata; class Mammalia; order Chiroptera; family Vespertilionidae; genus Antrozous; species Antrozous pallidus. The sequence continues at coordinate 17,889,425 of CM050517.1, read as the reverse complement.
ATTTAAATACTGTGTGCCTCAAAACCTATTTCTTATTATCAACTCTAGATAACCAATATGGCTGAACCCTTACCATAGGATCAGGTAATCACTTGGTTGCCTCTTATAAAAAACTAGAGGCCTGGTGCATGAAATTCCTGCACAGGGGTTGGGGGTGGGGTTGTACCTCAGCCCAGCCTGCACCCTCTCAAATCTGGGACCCCTTAAGGGATGTCTGACTGCCCATTTAGGAACAATCCCAGTGAGATCAGGCCTAAACATGCAGTTGGACATCCCTCTCACAATCCAGGACTACTGACTCCCAATTACTTGCCTGCCTGCCTTCCTGATTGCCCCTAACTGCTTATGCCTGCCAGCTTGATCACCCCCTAAACACTCCCATCAGCCTGACTGATGTCTAACTGCTCCCCTGTCAGCCTATTTGCCCCCAACTTCCCTCCTCTGCTGGCCTGGTCACCCCTAACTGCCCTCCCCTGCAGGCTTGATTGCCCCCAACTGCTCTCCTCTGTTGGACATCTTGTGGTGGCCATCTTGTGACAACATGGGGGCAGGATCTTTGACCACATGGGGACAACCGTCTTATGTGTTGGAGTGACAGTCAATCTGCATATTACTCTTTCATTAGATAGGACAGAGGCTGGGTGCATGGGTGGGGGCCAGCTGGTTTGCCCTGAAGGGTGTCCCGGGTCAGGGTGGGGGTTCCTTTGGGGTGTGGGGTGGCCTGGGTGAGGGGCCTGTGGTGGTTTTCAGGCCAGCCACGCCCCTCAGGGACCCAAGCGGAGGCCCTGGTATCTGGGATTTATTTATGTTCTACAATTGAAACTTTGTAGCCTGGAGCAGGGCCAAGTCTTCTGCTCATTCCATGGTGGCAGCCATTTCTGTTGGGACATTTACCTTCAATAATTGAAACTTTGTAGCCTTAAGTGGAGGCCTAGGCCTGCCAGGGCTGCAGAAGCTTGGCTTCCTCCATCGCTGGGGCAACCCTAGCCTCTGCTCTCTCCAGCTCCATGGCTGCCAACATTTCTGTTGGGATTATGTATCTTTTATAATTGAAACTTTGTAGCTTTGATTGGAAGCCTAGGTCAGCCAGGGTGTGCAGAAAGCTTGTGTTCCTCCATTGCTGGGGAAACCCAAGCTTCCCTTCTGCTCTCTGTGGCCCCAGCCATGTTGGTTGGGGATTAATTTGCATATTGCTCCTGATTGGCAGGTGGGCGTGTCTTATGGGTGTGGTGGAGGTGCGGTCAATTTGCATATTGCTCTTTTATTAGATAAGATGGCTATAAACTAAGAAAGCATAGAAAGTTAGCTTCATAAATCTAAACTAGAATCTATAGGGAATAATACATTCTGAATATTGAGTGGATAAAAACAGTCATTTATTGGTATTTAAATGTAGATCTGTTGTCCAAATGCTTATTTTCATAATGTACTCGGCAACTAAATCATTGAGATGCTTAATAAAAATAATCACGCTAATAATTTTACTACAGATTTGATCCTCTGCCTTTTCTTACATATATGCCACTTAGATTTCCATATCATAATGCTCTCAGATTCCTGAAGCACCCTTGCATTTAAAAATTAATTCTAAAGAGAAGAAAAAACTAATCTTTAGCAGCTCACCATTCTTCTTCCATTACAATGAAAAGTTTCATCTCTAGAACTCTTTCCTTATTGTCTGTCATGTTATCTTAAGCAATAAAAATTCTGTACTTTGTATTCTGTAAAATTTTCAAAATGGTTTTTTGTTCTTTTTTAAATAGTTTTCAATTAGTTTGCTTTTAGAAGACATTGAATATTAGAATTTGGGAAAGGGACTAAAATACTTAAACAACATTAACAAATCATCAATAAGTTCAACACAATATTGCCTTAGAACAATGTCTAACAGTATTAATATTTATTTCTTTGTTATCTTTCTGTATTGAGCAGCTACTTGAGAAAAACTGTTTACTGCCCTCACCTTTCTCTACTATATGAACCGGGGACAAAATTCTCCATTGTTCCAATAAACATGATTATTTTCCTTCAGAACTAGCTTGACTTCATGCCTATTCCAAAGAAGCAAACACCATAGCTACACACTTCAGATAATATCTCCATAATTAGGTAATGATATAATTTAGTTAAAGCAAAACAAATGGCTGTTAAATAATGCTTATGAATATTCTTATTGAAAATTTCTTTTTACAGTGCTATCAGAGTAGACTGGCAATTTAACTTAAGAAAATAGAACTTAGCTTTGAAATGTCTTTCTCATTTAAAAATGTATCTCTTAGGTTAAACAGGTGTCAGTGCCCCCACTTTGGGCTGCCAGTTGCGAGTGTCCCCTGACGTCCCGTGTGGTTTAGGATTCAGGTTCAGGGTTCGGGCTCTGGAGGAGCCCGCACACAAATGAAAGCGACTAGAAAATATTAATTTGAAAATATTGGGGGCCAGGCGGCAACCCAACTCAAGGGGAAGGACTCTGCCCTGCTCTGGCCTTGCTATCCCTTTTATTAAAACTATGGAATACACCCATAGCCTTTAGGCAGACAATTCCAATAATAGCCAATCTGCAAGAATTTACATGAAACTAAAAGGTGGAAGTTGCTTTAGCTACCATTGTCTCAACTAGACAGTGGGTGGTTGGCTCTGACCTTTCAGAGCCTTCAAGGTTAACCAGCCTTCCGGGTTCCTTTTCCAAAGTGAAGGCAATGGGTAGCTTCCAACAAAAGGAACTCAGTCAAAAATCCCTAATAAAAATTTCCTCAAGAAATCAACTAAAAATGCAATTAAAAAACGCAATAATGGGCCAGCCAGTATGGCTCTGTGGTTGAGCATCAACCTATGAACCAGGAGGTCACAGTTTGATTCCTGGTCAGGGCACATGCCCAGGTTACTGGTTCGATCCCCAGTGTGGGGCATGCAGGAGGCATCATTGATGTTTCTATTTCTTGCTCCCTCTTCCTTCCTCTTTGAATCAATAGAAAACTATATTTTAAAAATGCAATAATGAATATAAAATTGAGAGTGTTAGAAAACAAACAACTGAATCATCTGTTTAAATGGCTATGTAAGCCCTGGCCAGTGTAGCTCAGTTGGTTGAATGGGAAATAGCCACAGGCTCATAACAAAAGAAAATGTCCAATGTCCTCTGAAGAAATTCATCTTCAAAAAAATTCCATTGAAAAAATTCCAAGAAACCAAGAAAAATTAGAAAAACAATCAGAAGAAACATTTAAGCATGGTATCCTGAAGAAGAACTTTTCAGAATCATAGACAGCAAAACCAAGCAGACCCACCTAATTTCAGTTACTCAAATTACTACTCTAAGAATCCTATCTAATAAAAGAGAAACATGCAAATTGGCTGTACCTTTGCTGCGTTACCAGCCAATAGGAGCAATATGCAAATTAACCCCCAAGCGATATGGTGGGTGGGCTCCCTCTGCCCTGAGCCGGCCATGGCAGCACTGCAGTGGCGGGGGTCCCCATCACAACCCCAGCAGGGGACCCGGCCCCTGGATGCCCACCGCCCACAGTGAAGCTTGGCCATGGCCATGCTTCGCTGTGGGGCCCTAGCCCCATCCCCAGCAGGAGGCGGGCAGGAAATCCCCGTCTGACAACCCAGGAAAAAAATGACTCTGATTCAGGCTGGCAATCTGGGAGAGGTTGCACAGAAACTTGCGGAGCATGGTCTTCTTTCTAGGGGTGTGTGCTGGAGTCTTTGTGCACCCAGGTGCCCTGAAAAGTGGATTTCCAGGACAAGTTTACTGCCTGTGGGGAACTCGCCACACTGTGCGTCCCAGAGGGGAGGGGCTTGTGAGAAATCTGTCCACTGGCTCCCCTGCTTCACTTCTAGGAGAGGCACATTGGCTCCGAATTAAAGAAGAAAAAAAGGCAAAGCAGTTTGCGTTTTTGTTTCAGTCTCCACTGGAGAAAGGCTCTTTGGTGAACAATGAGGTATTCCTCTAGGATTACTGAAAGTACCTGCCTGCCTGTTCTTTGGGAGGGGAGGAAGTCAACCTGTCCCTGTACAGCAAACCGAGTCTGAATCACTGGGAACTGGCGTGGAGCAGCTGGTACTCTGCTCATTCCATGGGTTGTTTTCACAGTTCCTGTTGTATTGTGTGGGATATGGGTGCACTCTGCCTCACAATGTGTCCCTACAGCCATCCATCAATACCAGCCTCTGAGCAGGAGAAGCCCTAGCCAGAAGTCTGTGAAACTCTTAAGAATTTGGGAGGCTGGCAAGTGTCTGATGCTGTACCAATGAATTTAGAGAAGAGAATGGGTGACAAAGGATGAAGGAAATGAATGGAATTCTCTCCCCACTTTTTCTTCCTAGATCCAATTTTCTCATTTCCTACAGCTGGAATATTATTATGAAACTCCAACACACAAGAGGGCTGCCCCCATGTGGTCAAAGATCTTGCCCCCATGTGGATACAAGATGGCCACCAGAAGATGGCCAGCAGGGAAGGGCAGTGGGAGTTTCCAGACCTGCAAGGGAGGGTAGTTGTGGGCCATCAGGCCAGTAGGGGAGGGCAGTTGAGAAGGACCAGGCCTACAAGGAAGGGCAGTTGGGGGCAATCAAGCCTGCAGGGGAGGACAGTTAGGGGTGACCAGGATGGCAAAGGAGGGAAGTTGGGGGCAAACAGGCTGTCAGGGGAGCAGTTAGACATCAATTAGGCTGGCAGGGTAGTGGTTACAGGGTGATCAGGCTGGCAGGCAGAAGCGGCTAGGGCAATCAGGAAGGCAAGCAGGTGAGCAGTTTAGAGACAACAGCCTGGATTGTGAGAAGGATGTCCATTGAGGCGTCCCAGATTGGAGAGTGTGCAGGCTGGGCTGAGGGACATCTCCCGCCCTCCATTCATGAATTTTGTGCACTGGGCCTCTAGTTTATGATAATAAAAACATAATATGCTAATTAGACTGGATGTCCTTTCAAACGTCCTTCTGGACATCCTTCCATCCTTCCAGACTAAGCCAGGGTTGCGAGGGAAGCCCGAATCCCTGGTGCCAGAGAGAAGCCAGTGCTGGCAGCCAGGGGAAGGAAGGACTACTCTTGCACGAACTCCGTGCATCAGGCTCCTAGTATAAAATAAGTATATCAGATGTATTTAAAGAAACATAAATTGAATTGTAAATATGACTAAGAGATTATAAATATACATAACTATAAAAATTGACCAGGGTGGGAGTGAGAGGCTGGGGGTGGAGGTTAATCGGGGGAAAGATGATACTTTAAACAATTAAATACTGTAAACAATTAAAAAAATTGACCAAACATATTTGAAAAGAACCAAATAAAATTACCAACTGTTTAGCATCTCACAACTTCTGAGCCAGGAATGTAGACATGGTTTCATTGGGTTCTTGAGTGCAGGATCTTAGAAGACCATATCCAAGGTGTAAGTCTCATCTGAGGCTCAAGTGAGAAAGGATCTGCTTCAAAGCTTATTTGAGTGTCTGGGAAATTTTACTTATTTGCTCTGAAGTCTTTACGTTCTTTCTGGTTGTAGTAAACAGACCAGATATATCTCCCAGAGTCCTCTCACTGTTTCTTGGCACATGGACTTCTCCAATAAGGGGAATTTGAACTTTATCAAGCAGGCGAAGAGTGTCTGTAGAGCAAGTCTGTTAACAAAATGATTTTATATAACTACAGTAATCGTGGACATGACATCCCATAATATTTGCCATATTCTTTTTTATTGTTTCAAGTATTACAAATAGTAGTACATATGTCTCCTTCCTCCCCGCCCCCCCGCCATTGACCTCTCCCTGGCCTCCCTACCGGCCAGCACATGCTTTCACCACCCCATTGCCCCCACCCCCAGTATCTGTGTCCATTGGTTATCATTATATGCATGCATACAAGTCCACCAATGGATCTCTTACCACACCCCCCAACTCTCCCCTGCCTTCCCACTATAGTTTGATAGTCTTTTTGATGCTTCTTTGTCTCTATGTCTATTTTTGTTCATTTTATGATGTTCATTCTATTCCACAAATGAGTGAGATCATGTGATATTTATCCTTCTTTGACTGACTTATTTCGCTTATATTCTACTAGAGGTCTAGTGCACAAAATTTGTGCCCTGGGGAGTGGTCCCTCAGCCTAGCCTGCACCCTCTCAGAATCTGGAACTGCTGGCTCCCAACTGCTCGCCTGCCTGCCTGCCTGCCTGCCTGCCTCACTGCGCCTAACTGCTTCTGCCTGCCAGCCTGATCACCCCTAACCACTCCTCTGCCAGCCTGGTCACCCCAAACTGCCTTCCCTCCCTTGCAGGTGTGGTCACCCCCAACTGCACTCCCCTGCCACCCCAACTGCCCTACCCTGCTGGCCCAATTGCCCCTAACTGCCCTCTCCTCCTGGCCAGATCACCCACAACTCCTTCCCCTGCCAGCCATCTTGTGGTGGCTATCTGTGACCACATGGGGGTGGCCATCTTGTATGAGGGTATGATGGTAAATTTGCATATTACCTTTTTATTATATAGGATTGACTAGAAGCAAGCACCGGATCTCACCCACATTGAAGGGCAAAGGATTATACAAAGACACTGATACCAAATAAGGGGCCATACCAGAGTCTGTGTACTACAATGTCTAGTTCATAATGGTAACAAGATAGAATTGAAAGAAAAGATTGGTATGTGTGTTGGCACTGGCGTAACTGTATTAAATGTTTCTAAGTTTACATTGTTTGGGATAAGGGAAAATATATTGGTGAGTTTTTATACTTTCTGAAGTATGTAAGCTAAATTCATAGGAAACTATTAAAAGAATAAAAATAGAGAAAGAAAAGTAAAAAGAAGCAATGAAGGCAAGAAATAAGGAAGAAACAAAGGAAAGAAAAAAGGACCAACCCAAAATGGATACATAAAAGCTTTCCAAAGTAAACTTAAAATTTTCAAGCGAGGGAGGAACCAAGATGGCGGCATAGGTAAACACACCTATTGTGCGGCTGCGCACAACAATTCCAAAACTACAACATAACAAAACAAACATCATCCAGAATCACCAGAAAGCTGGCTGAGTGAAAATTCCACAAATAAAAGTAAAGGTGGGACACTGAGACTCAGAGGAGTGGCGGAGCACAGCCTTGAAGATATGCCTGGAGAGAAGTTCAGAGCCGTGGGCAAGTCAGGGGTGTAGGGCTGACAGCAGCAATCCCGGCTAGATTTCTCCAATGGGGAGGGCGGAGATGTCCCACTGCACAGATTCCCCAGTGTCAGGCAAGGTCTGAGGTCCAGGGTACGCACGCTAAAAGCCAGGCATGGCAGAGGTCTCCGAGTTTGAGGAGAGTGCGCCTAGCTTGGAACAACAGTTTGCACGTAAAGTGTGCGGCAGCACAAACTCGCTACTTGATCCCTCATTTGGGAGACCACCGGACTGCTTTGTTTTACAACCCTGGGCAAGATTTTGGGTGTGCAGACTCATTTGGGGAGAGGCAGAGTTGTCTGGCAATGGGTGGAGATCAGCAGCGGCTTTCTCTTGGAGATACCTGCAGCCATTACCACCCAACACAGAGACCTGTGTGCTGAATAGGGCATAGCTGATGCTGACGCTGCCTGCTCAGCTCAGAGACTCCGCCCATCCAACCTGAACACAGTTTCCCTTCAAAGCCAATTGGCCTGGAGGTCAAACCGTTCTGGGGCTAACAACAACAAGCTGTGCTTAGCTCCAGCAATACTGTACAACCCATAAAGGATTGCAGTAAGAGTATCCACCTCAGGTAAGTGAGAAGGCTGAGCCACTGTCCCTTAGAGGATATCTACCACACAAAGCTAATGGACCAACTCAGGAAAGCAGCCACAATGCAGAGAAATGGAAAGAAATCAGGTGTGAAAGAAATGTAGGAAAAAAGACGACTAGACATAGAGTTCAAAACCATAGTAATTAGGTTTTTCAAGAGGCTCCTAGAAAAGGCCGATGAACTTAATGAGAATTATGAGAAAATGAACAACACCGACGACAAAATGAACAAGACCAATGAGAAAAGGAACAAGACCTATGAGGAAATGAATGAGACCTACAAGGAAATGAATGAGAACTATAAGAAAATGAACAAGACCTATGAGGATATGAATGAGACCCTCAAGGATATGAAAAAGGACAAACTAGAAATCAAGTATACACTGACTGAAATAAAAAAATATTACACAAAGTCCTAAAAGCAGTCCAGAGGGCCACAAGAACCAAGTCAAAGATTTGAAATACAAAGAAGCAAAATCCACTCGGCTGGAAAAGCAAGAAGCAAAAAGAATCCAGATAATTGAAGATAGTGTAAGGGGCCTCTGGGACAACCTCAAGCATGCCAACATCGGAATTATGGGGGTGCCAGAAAAAGAGAGAGAGCAAGGTAATGAAAACCTACTTAAGAAATTGTGACTGAAAACTTCCCCCACCTGGTGAAAGAAATTGATTTAAAAGCCCAAGGAGTGCACAGAACCCCAAAATATAGGACTCTAAAGAGGACCACACCAAGGCACATCATAATTAAAATGCCAAGAGCAAAAGATAAAAAGAGAATATTAAAAGCAGCAAGAGAAAAACAGTTAGTTACCTATAAGGGAGTACCCATACGATTGTCAGCGGATTTCTCAACAGAAATGATGCAGGCCAGATTGGAGTGGCAAGAAATATTCAAAGTGATGAATAGCAAGAATCTACAACCAAGATTACTCTATCCAGCAAAGCTATCATTCAGAATTGAAGGTCGATAAAGTGCTTCGCAAATAAGGAAAAGCTAAAGGAGTTCATCACCACCAAACCATTATTATATGAAATGCTGAAAGATATTCTTTAAGAAGAAGAAGAAGAAAAAGGTAAAAATATAAATCATGAACAACAAATACACATCTATCAACAAATGAATCTAAAATCAAGTGAATTAATAATCTGATGAACAGGATAAACTGGTGAATATAACAAAATCATGGACATAGAGAGGAAGTGGACTGACAATTCTTGAGAAGAAAAGGGTGTGGGAAGTGCAGCAAGAGACTGGACAAAAATCATGCAACAATGGGAGAGGATAGTGGGACGGGAGGTGAGGGCATAGGGTGGGATGGATACAGGGTGGAGGGGAGCTACAGGGAGATAAAAAATTTCAAGCAAGATGTAGAAACTAAAACTTACATATATTTTCCTCAAGTAACAAAGTATTTTGAGAAGGCCAGTGCAGCTGTACAAAATGAAATGGAACCCTTGCATATAAAGTACAAGAATGTTTTAGACTCATAACTTGACCAGTTCAGTGATAGATTTAATCAATTTAGAAGCCTAGAACAGACCACAAAAATAATTAACTATTCTGATGTAGTAGGCTACAGTAGTTTGGAATTAAATGGTTTCCAATGGATGGAAATTGATGATTTGGAGATGCAACTTGCATAATTTCAAGACAGCATCTGGGCTCAGGTGTTTGTCCACTTGAGGTTAAAGCTTGAGAATCTGGAAAGGTGCCACTTGGAGAATCAAGAGGAGTGTCACTATGAACTGGAAATTTGGAGTGCCTGGAACCAATTACCAGACCCTTTTAGCACCCTGAAAATACAGCAATAGCTTTACTCACAATTTTTTCCTCTACATACTTTTGGGAGACCTTATTCTCAGCGTTAAATAATATCAAACCAACAGAAGAAACTGACTGACAGATGAAGTTAGTAGCGCTTTGCTTGAACTTGAAGTGTACAAAATACCATCCTTCAATTGAAGGTTTAGCCAATGAAATTCAGCAACAAAAAAGTCACTACTAGGCAGGTTAGTTAAAGAATTCTCCATCTCCCTCACTTATCTAAGTTCACGGCACCCCACACAAGGTAACTAATATCAAGACCAACAAAAGAAACCAACTGACAGATGAACAAAGAAGTCACTAAGTAGGTAAGTTAAATAATTAGTTTTTGGTTTATTAAATACAGTTATATATTACAATTAATCATTTTTGTTAAACTATAACTATTGTGAAATTATGTTTTTTTTCTCAAAGTGACACACCACCCGAGTTACACTCGGTTTTTTGGCGAATTTTGACACACCAAGCTCAAAAGGTTACCCATCAGAGTCCCAGACTTAACTATTTTTTTAAGCTGCAACTAAAGAAATCCATCTGGATTAATGTATGATTATCAAATAGACTAGATGCCCAGTGCACGAAATTCATGCACACATAGAGTTCCTAGCATTTGCCGGCTGCCAGACAGGGATTCCCTTTCCTGGGCTGCCTGCCACCACCACTGGCCAGGGTGGGGCCAGTTCGGGGGGGGGCTGTGGGCTCTTGGCCAGCTGGCCCTGCCCCTGCTCATACTTCCAGTTGAACTCATGGGGACAATTTACATATTAGATTTTTATTATATAGGATGATTTCCCAATTTAATTAATTATCATATGTACCAAATGAATTCTCTCTGTGCCTTATTTCAGAGGCTGAAGCCTCTATAGACTATGGCAATGGTTAGCAAACCGCAGCTCTTTGGCCCCTTGAGTTTTTAGCAAAGATAAGCTTATGAGTTCCCTAATTAAGTTAATAGTTTAAGTTTAAAAATTTTGGCTCTCGGAGAACCAAGATGGCGGCATAGGTAAAACACCTATCTTGCCATCATACTCAACAATTTTAATACTACAACTTAACGAAAGAACAAACACCTTCCAGAATCACCAGAAAGCTCGCCGAGTGAAAATTCCACAAATAAAAGTGAAGATAAGACACTGTGACTCGGAGGAGCAGCGGCGGACAGCGTTGAAAGATTCGCTCTGAGAGAGGTTTGGAGTGCGCGCCAGCTGAGAAGGAGGGCGGCTGAAAACCGGCCACTTTTCCCAAACGGGGAGACAAAGACGTCCCACTGGACTGATTCTCCAGCTCTAGGCGAAGTCCAGGGAACCCACTATCATACGGGATGAAAACTGGACAGTGGGAGGGCATGCCAAAACTCAGGTGCTGCAGGGGTCTCCCGGCTTGTGGAGAAGGCAGCTTGTGCGCGAACAGCTCGGCTGCGTGACCGCACAGATAGCGCTCTGCGACTTGCTTTCTCATTCGGAAAACCGTCAGACTGCTTTGTTTTATGACCCTGGGTGAGACATGGGGCGTGCAGAGTCATTTGGGGAGAGTCTGAGTTCTCCGGCAGCTGGTGGAGCTCCACAGTGGCTCTCTCTCAGAGGTGCTGGCAGCCATTGCCCCCCGCGCAGGGTCCCTGGGGCCTCTTAGGGCAGAGCTAATGCTGTCTGCTTGGCCCGGAGACTCCGCCCATCCAACCTGAGCACAGCTGAGCTTCACAGTCAATTGGCCTGGAGGTCAGCCCCTCCAAGTGCTAACAACGATTAACCTGAGCTTACCTTCAGCAAGACTGTGCAACCCATATCCACCTCAGGTAACTGGGGAGGCTGAGCCACTGTCCCTAGTAGGAAGTCTACCACACAAAGCTAATTGACCAACTCAGGGAAGCAGCCACCATGCAGAGACATGGAAAGAAATCAGATGTAAAAGAAATGGAGGAAAAAAAACGACTGGACATGGAATTCAAAACCACGGTTATAGGGTTTTTCAAGAGGATCCAACAAAAGGTCGAGGCCTATAAGGAAATAAGCGAGGCTGACAAGGAAATGAATGAGTCCTACAAGGAAATGAACGAGACCTTCAAGGAAATGATCAAGACCAACGTTGAAATGAAGGAGACTCTCAAGGATATAAAGGAGACTCTCAAGGATATGAAAAAGGACCAACTAGAAATTAAGCATACACTGACTGAAATAAAAAATATTATACAAAGACCTAAAAGTGCTCTGGAGCACCCCAAGAACCAAGTTAAAGATTTGAAATACAAAGAGGGAAAATCCACTCAGCTGAAAAAGCAAGAAACCAAAAGAATCCAAAAAATTGAAGATAGTGTAAGGGGTCTCTGGGACAACCTCAAACATACCAACATCCGAATTATAGGGGTGCCAGAAAAAGAGAGAGACCAAGACAATGAAAACCTATTTAAAGAAATAGTGACTGAAAACTTCCCACACCTGGTGAAAGAAATTGACTTAGGAGTCCAAGAAGCGCACCAAACCCCAATATATAGGAACCCTAAGAGAACCACACCAAGGCACATCATAATTAAAATGCCAAGAGCAAAAGACAAAGAGAGAATAATAAAAGCAGCAAGAGAGAAACAGTTGGTTACCTATAAGGGAGCACCCATACGATTGTCAGATTTCTCAACAGAAACGATGCAGGCCAGATGGGAGTGGCAAGAAATATTCAAAGTGATGAACAGCAAGAATCTACAACCAAGATTACTCTATCCATCAAAGCTATCATTCAGAATTGAAGGTCAGATGAAGTGCTTCGCAGATAAGAAAAAGCTAAAGGAGTTCATCACCACCAAACCAATACTATATGAAATGCTGAAAGATATTCTTTAAGAAGAGGAAGAAGAAAAAGATAAAAGTGTAAATTAGGAACAACAAATACACATCTATCAACAAATGAATCTAAAAAATCAAGTGAATTAATAAGCTGATGAACAGGATAAACTGGTGAATGTAACAGAATCCTAGACATAGAGAGGGAATGGACTGACAAGTCTTGGGGATAAAGGGGGCGTGGGAAGTGCAGCAAGAGACTGGACAAAAATCATGCAACTATGAGAGAGGACAGTGGAGGGGGGTGAGGGCGGAGGGTGGGATGGGTATCAGGTGGAGGGGAACTATAGGGGGAAAAAAGGGAACAATGTAATTAATATACTGAACAATAAAGATTAAAAAAATAAAAAAATAATAAAAATTTTGGCTCTCAAAAGAAATTTCAATAGTTGCACTGTTGATATTTGGCTCTGTTGACTAATGAGTTTGCCGACCACTGGACTATGGCATATTACAGGGGCTCTCTTGTCTCCAAATTCCCCTTGGGTTTAATCAATGAAAGTCTCTAAAAGGAGATCTAAGGGTTGGAAGAAGAGTGTTAGAGTATTCACTGACCCCCTTCCATCATTCCACTTTCAGCTTAATTCTGGAGATGTCTGCTACAGCTCTAGCTCCTTCCTGCAGGGGACTGTAAAGAGCCTCTGCTACTGGGAGTGTCTTCCTGCCTTCTGATCCCTGCTGGTCCCCATCACCCTGAACACACCATTGCACACAGCTCTTCATTAAATTATTTCTATGTAAAGTCTTCTGAGCGTGCTGTTTCCTGCTGGGGGCCTGAAGAATCCATCACCAATAAATTTCAGACATGGTTCTCAGACAAATGCAAAAGCAATCATGCCCCCCTAATAAACAGAAGCTGGCAGTCAGTCTTCAAACATGCAAACAAGTCTATGTTGAAAAGCAGTGGGTTTTCCTCACAGAGAATGAATAAATCAGGAATTATTATCCTTTCCCGAATAAGCATGTGTCATCTGCATACTAATTTATATTCTCTTGATTATTTTTCATTCACGATTCAAAAGTGTGATGTGTTCTAGCTGCTTTTATTTCAAGTCTGTTGAAGGAAAAGATAAAATAGTAAAATAGTCTCCTAATGTTTACAGTACTCTCATTTCATCTCTAAAAGATGTGTATCTTGAAATGCAATTGCGTGGACCAAAGCTGTTGGGCAATTCCCTCAATTTTTTACCCTTCCTATTGTCACTTTTCTTTCTCAGTGGAAAATCCTCAATGCCGTTAGCTTTGGAGAAATAATGTATCTGTAGTCTGCTGTCAGGACACCTTATTATCTTGTGGATTGAAATCCATGCCTCCCATAAATCAACTTGATTTAACTTGCCCTCTGCCTCCCTTTGCTTTATTCCTCATTCTTTCTCTAATCTTCCTCTCCCCACTGTTTTACCTCCTTTTGACTATTTATAAGACAGATATTTAATCTGGCCATAAAGTTATGTACTAAGGCTATTTTTCCAAGCTGACTTATTTTAGCCATTCAGTGTAATACTTCTGAAGTTCTAACAGGGAAATTCCTCACAGGCTTGCTCACTAGCTAAATAGTAAGTCTATCAGTAAAAATTTGATAGGTTCATTGCATGAAATCCTCCAAACACTAAAGCTGCTTTGGGGGGTCAGGATAACTGACGCAACTTTGTGAAATATAGGCAAGTTGACTCTGACTATAACTAGCCAACAGGAAAATGTTGAGACCAGAATTGACTGTACTGACCGCTTCTAGTCCAGAAAATCAGGAGAAACCCGGAGAAAGTCTGGGAACATTCAGGCTATCACCCTTCTTCTGTCTAAAAAGACAGTATTTTTATCTATCTCTGGGCAGCATACATAATGTGAGTGCTCAGGGTCACTCTTAAATGCACACACTAAAGAATGTAACATCAAACAGAAGAGCATTCTACCAAAACTCATAATTTCTTCTGTCAATTTAATATGCCAGAAAGATAGAATAGATTACTTTGATTGCCTGGGCATTTAACTGTAATGAAATATATGATCTAAACAAAATCTTTAGAATTCAAGCCTTTGTTGAAATTACTTGTCACTTGATAGATTCATGGAAGATATACAAGAGGATATGATCTTACATACCAAACTATTTGTAACAGAAGGCTTTGTTAATACCCTCAGTCTTAATCATTGATTTTGCTAAAAATCCTACCTAATAAAAGAGTAATATTCAAATTGACCATACCTCTGATCAAGCCACCCCCACAAGCCAATCAGGAGCAAATAAACCCCAACCAAGATGGCTGCAGCCACTGAGAGCAGGAGGGAGGCTTGGGTTTCCACGACAATGGAGGAAGCCAAGCTTTCTACCTGACCTTGCCTGCTAGGGCTCCACTCAGTACTACAAAATTTCAATTATAGAAGATATATCCCCACAGAAATGGTGGCAGCCACCGAGCTGGAGAGAGCAGAGGCTAGGGTTGCCCTGTGATGGAGGAAGCCAAGCTTCTGCAGCCCTAGCACTTAGGCCTCCACTCTAGGCTACAAAGTTTCAATTACAGAATTTAAATAAATCCAAACAGAAATGGCTTTCGCCATGGAGCGAGCAGAAGGCATGGCTCCACTCCAGGCTGCAAAGTTTCAATTATAGAACATAAATTAATCCCAGATCCCAGGGCCTCCACTTGGGTCCCTGAGGGGTGTGGCTGGCCTGCAAACCACCACAGGCCCCTCACCCAGGCCACCCCAGGGCCCAAGGGAACCCCCACCCTGATCTGGGACACTATTCAGGGCAAACCAGCTGTCCCCCACCCATGCATCAGGCCTCTATTCTATCTTATCTAATAAAAGAGTAATTTACAGATTTACTACCACTCTAACACACAAGAGGGCTTCCCCCATGTGCTCAAAGATCCTGCCCCCGTGTAGACACAAGATGGCCACCACAAGATGGCCAGCATGGGAGGGCCATTGGGAGGTCCCAGGCCTGAAAAGGAGGGCAATTTTGGGTGATCAGGCCAGCAGGGGAAGGCGGTTGGGAGGGACCAGGCCTGCAAAGGAGGGCAGTTGGGGATGATTAAGCCTGCAGGAGAGGGCAGTTAGGGGTGACCAAGTTGGTAGAGGAGGGAATTTGGGGGCAAACAGGCTGGCAGGAGAGCAGTTAGACATCAATTAGGCTGGCAGGGTAGTGGTTAGGGGGTGATCAAGCTGGCAGAAGCGGTTAGGGGCAATCAGGGAGGCAGGCAGGTGAGCAGTCTGGAGCCAGCAGTCCTGGATTGTGAGAAGGATGTCTGGCTGCCCGTTTAGGCCCGATCCTGGTAGGGGTCCCAGATTGGAGAGGGAGCAGGCTGGGCTGAGGGACATACCCTAACTCCCTGCACGAATTTCGTCCACCGGGCCTCTAGTGATTTATAAACCTAAGTGATTGCTCATCCTTAGATTTCAATGGACACATTTAACAATAAATGAAATACAGACTCTCAATTAAAGAGAGTCATATTCATAGCATTTAACTAATGGTTTCATACTGATTTCTGTTTTCTGAGTATCATTTGTAATTTTTTCACCTAACCAAACTCAACCGTCTTATGTCTAATTTCCATTGCAATCTTACAGAATAAAAACAAAATTATATGGATCTTATTAATAGCAGTTTCAGATTTTGGTCACTTACTAGAGAAATCAATAGAAGCAAAGTCTTTGTAACCTCACCCTGCAAAAGCCCTCCTACCCCTGGCAGTCTCAAGATGGGTCATGCAATCTCTTTCACTGTTGCCATATAAGCAGACATCCTCCCCCAGGACCCCCCATACCTACACATTGTTGCTCTGGGATGGCACCAACATGATGTGGACAGACATTGACATGACTTTGTTCTATGCAATGCCTTATCCAAGGCATTCGTGTTATTTCTTTAAGGCCTTTCCTGGGTCCATCAGCCATTTTTCTTCCCTTGCCATTTACTTTGTTCTAGCTGAGGAGTCTTGATAGTATAACGGATTTTGTTACAAGCTCACAAAAAAGGTCTCTCAGTTTCTTGAAATGATAAAGGTACAACTCTTTTTACTAACTTTCCCAGTTCCCTGGTAGATAGGAACTGCAGGCAAATCTGCAGGGTTGGGTCAAAGATCAAAGCATAGTGGCTCTTTCAGAAGTATCATTTTCTACTTAAATCACTGAGTCATTCTGAACAGAACGCTTCTCTGTTCCACAGTCTTATGGTGACAAGATAAAATTAAAACACTTGTAGCTAAACATATAATAAATATTATTATCATCATTATACTCTTCATATTATAGTCAGTTGTTAAGAATATTAGGTTTCAATCATGATTTTAAGTCTACTCTCTGTGGAATAATATACAAGCTACTAAACCCCTCTTTGGACACCCTGACCTCAATCAAGCTTCCTCTACATAAACACTTCAATAGCTGTCTCCGGCCAGCACAATTAAGTCCAAATTCCTATGCAAAGGGCATCAGGCCTTTGACAGTAAGAGCCTTGACTTTCCAATCTCACACCTACTGGACATTCAACCATTAACCCATCATGCACTCAACAATGGAAACCCCATGCTGTTTCACACCTGGGACCCTTCAGGTGCCATTCTTCACTTAAAATGCCCTTTCACCTCTCTTTTTCAAAATGAACTTTCAGTCATAAAGACTGATTTAAAATATTCTGTGAAACTCTCTCAGAATCTGCCAGTCAGTTACTACTGCCAATATGCTCATATATACTCATATTAAGATATTAATATCTTAATACCTATTTTGCTCTGGGCATATTTACTGTTCATATCTCTACCTCAGCTAAGGTTTTCACTCAAGGGAAGGAATCTTATCTTGCTGTCTCTCCATAACTCAGCAACTGGTGCTGCTTTCAGCACAAAAATCAATCCCCAAATGTTGGTAGAAAAATAAGTAAATGAAAAAAAAGCATTATTTTAGGCCTCAAAACTCTCATTTATAAAATTAGGAAGTTGTAGCTAATAATCATTTAGGAAAATTCTGTGATGCCATCATAAATAATTTTTCTTTAAAAAGATAAATGTTATTTGATTGGAACCCCTGTTTTATTCAACCTAAAGAAATGTATTACACATACATTAATTTCATTACATATCTACAGCTTTATTGCTGCAAAATAGGCAATATTGAGAACAATTTTGTAAAGGTGTTGGTTTCAATGATATGATTTGGAGGCCTTCTATTTCAAAATGAGATGAAGTAGTTTGCAACAAACCACTATGCCCTGGGAACAAAGATTGAAATCAATGTCGATGGAGGAAAGCTAAAAGGCAAGAAAAAGCACAGAATCAGAAAAAGAACAAAGCGAGAATCAGAACCAAACTGGGATAAAATTCTGGAATTACCAGATAGGGAACTTACATTCACTATGATTCGTATGTTAAGGAAAAATGGGAAAAGTAAACAACATCTAAGAGCAAATGGATCATATAAACAAAGAGACAAAAAGGCTATGAAAAAAACTGAAAGGAAATACTTCAGATCAAAAGTACTGCAGCAGAAATGAAGAACACCTTGATGTGCTCACCAGCAGACTAGACACAGTGAAGGGAAGAATCAGAGTTTAAAGAAACGTCAACAGAAACTTCCCAGATGCGGTGTCACAAAGATTGCTTGTCCTTAAGCAGCAACACCACTTCGTGGGCACAAAGAACCTATAGGAAGTGAAGTGAACACAAGCTTAGTGAATTGAGGAAAAGAATGAAAAGAAAAATTAGTGATTGAGATACAGTCAGGTTACAACTGAGGGAAATAATCTAAGATTAAAGTAAATAGGTGGGAAATGGAGCTTATAGGTAAAATTTAATATAAAAATCATATTTACTAGATAATTTTACAACATACTTGTAGTGCTTCACTTGCTCCTTGGAGAAATGAGCCTAAACAGACATTTCTGAGACAATAACTTAAAGACAATTACATTTTAGCTCATTGAAAAATAGCTTGAATATATTATCCAATGATTGCTATAAAACATTTTTAAATGTATTCCCAACCTTTGACATCTCTCTCTCTGCCTTTCTGTCTCTCTTGCATCTGTGCCCCCACCCCCACCAGAGGGATCGGGGATTTCTCTTCATAGACTCTATCTCCAGAGTGCCCTTTTCTCCTTTTATTTAACATTTTTTGACCTTTCATATACTCAAAAGCCTTATTCCTAGGTCTTCAAAGCAACCAATAAAACCTCCATCATGCAAATGAAGACACTTAGCAAAAAAGGCAAAAATGACCTCTAAGGTCATACAACCATTAAATAGTTGAGCTAGGATTTGATGCTTATATAATTTCATCTTACTATTGCATTTCACATCTCCTATGGGGTTCCTGCTGTCTCTTGGTCATTCTCAACACTATGTACTAAAACCTAGACTTTAAAATGCATGATTAGTAGAAATGAATTATTGGCTTTACCTTACAAAATTCTAATCAACCTGTATTTTGTAGCTGTGAATGTATCTTAGCTATTTTGAAAAACATTATTGAAAACTTATTAGATACATTTATTTTTACCGATCCTTTACGCATTCCAGGAGCACATAGGTGACTTCCCAATATAAAGGATTGGGCATGGCCCTACCCATTTTGGCTAGGTGGATAGAGTATCAGACTGTGGACTAAAGGGTCCCAGGTTCGATTCCAGTTGAGGGTATATGGCTGGGTTGCAGACTTGATCTCAAGTAAGGGAGCATGCAGGCGGCAGCCAATCAATGATTCTCTCATCATTGATGTTTCTATCTCTCTCTCCCTCTCCTTTTTCTCTGAAATCAATAAAAATATTTTAATACATAAATTAATTAATAAATTAATGATTGGTTATGTTTAATATCACTAGAACAACTCTGTGAAGAGCTTAGGAGAAGCTAACAGAATATTTTTACATGGGTCCTTCCCACTTTTCAGTCATGCTCAGCTTCCTTCTATAGATAGAAACATAGTTCTAATTGTGGCCACATCTTATTCTTTTCTGAGAATGAATGGAAGATACTTCACATGTTATCTGAAACACATTTTTACCACCCTTTGTGTTAAAAAAAAACACATTTTACCTCACTTTCTAATATCAAAAGTATTTATTTCAATTCAGTATTTATTATTTATAGGCTGTTCCTCAGTTTATCTTGACCCAGGGTCATAGAGAGTTTTTCTTATTCATCATTATTTTATGAAGCATGTAATGTGTTCTATATGTTGTTTTCCATAGTATGGATAAAATATAAACAAAGCTCAGTCCTTGCCAGAGAGTACTAATTTTACTAAAGAAAATAAAAATGTGCACAGATAATGATAATACTAGATTTTAAATTCCTTAAGAGAATTTTTAAATTTTAAATTTCTTAAGAAAAAAGTCAGAGCTTTTTCCCTCCCACACACTCTTATTTTCTTCACCTCAATATTTACTATCCTAATGGGAGCAAGTTTAATTTTGCATTTTAAACTTCTTTGTCTATTGAAGCATTAAAAATTAGTTAGTATGAAATGGCCATAAATAAAAACCAAATTATTTTACTTCAACCAGACTAATTTTCATTCATGTATCACTTTCAAACTTCATGAATAATTATAATTAAGGAAATGCTGTTATCTCCTAAATCCACCCATTAAAACTCTACCAGAATTTTTGCATTGCTTTAACAATGTAATATCTAAAATATTTACAAATTAATTGAATAAAATTAGTTCATACATGTGTTGTAGCCATAAGACTACAGAGTGATAAATGTAATTAACAAGAGAATATCAGCAAGGTATAGAGTACCAGTATACTATAATTTCGATCCATATGTTATTATTACACATAAAAAAGCACCACAAGTTTATTATCTCAAGTTTTTATGAAACTAATTGATTATAATTAAGAGTTTAATATCTCTGTCATTTGTCTGTTAAACAAAGTCTCCCAGGCCTCATTGAAGGAGGCATGATTCAAGACTAATATTTGGAAATAAATATGATCTTCCTTCATAACTCATTTTAACCTTCAAATGCTTTTTTGTTTTTCTCAGTGTTGCTCCTGACTGTTCCCATACTCAGTGGCTGCCACTGCTGCCATGGCATAATTGTCTTAAGCCAAAAACAAAACAGTCAAAGAAAAGACAGGTTGACAGGCAAAATTTTGGAGTAAGTACATCCATAATTAGAAATTATAGATGAGAAACAGAGGTAAAAAGGACCTCTTTCAGGGCATATGCATAGTTACACATACATATGACTAGTAAGTGGAAGAGCTAGTAATATTAACCTGAAATCCATGGGATAGCCTTTTCCAAAAGGAGCCCCAGTGATCCCTGCCTCCTGTTATTCACATCCTTGTATAATTCCTGCTCACATTGTACCAGTGTTGTTCTATGTGATCAATAGAATATGGTAGAAGTGATGGCATGTCACTTCTAAAATCAGGTTATAAAAGATATCACAGCATCTATTTTGGTTCTTCTATTGGATGATTTGCTTCTGGAGAAGCCAGATGTCATGTCATGAGGAGCCCAGTGGAGAGTCCTATGTTGTGAGGAATGGAGACTTTTTGCAATCAATCATATAAGTGACCTTAAAAGTAGATCCTCCAAGACCAGTCAAGCCTTCAGATGGCTGCAGTCTGGACTGAAGCTGACTGCATCCTCATCAGAGATCCAAGCTGGAAATTACCCAACAGCCATTCCTATATTCTTGTGCTACAGAAACTGTGAGATAATAAATATTTGTTGTTTTAAACTTCGGTTATGGCATAATTGTTTTATTTTTTAATATATTTTTACTGATTTTAAAGAGATAGAAACATCAATAATGAGAGAGATTCATTGATTGGCTGCCTCCTGCAGGCCCCACACTGGGGATTAAGCCCACAAGCTGGGCATGTGCCCTGACTGGGAATTGAACCATAACCTCCTGGTTCATAGGTCTACGCTCAACCACTGAGCCATGCTGGCCAGGTTGTGGCATGATTTTTTATACAGCAATATATAGCCAATGAAATGACTTTGGGCCTAATTATAATAAAAAGTTCTAAAAAAATAAATAGATTGGGGGAGAATAGTATTATACACTAATATCTGAAAAACCAAAATCTTGAAGGCAAAGCTAAGATCAGTGTCCACGGGTACTGAGCTACACAGGAAAACATAGACAAGGACCACTATGTGTAGCCTTATATTTAAGCTGGGCGAGTGGATTCTTATTATAAGAGAAAAGAATATATTTGAGATTCATAAGCATTAGGCAGTGGGAGGTACCTAGACTAACCCTTTTGGAGTAGAATGACTTAGCCCCTGCACATATTCAACTTCATCTCATGCCAGTCTTCAATAGCTCATCACATTGTACATACATTGGTTTCCCATTAGTTTTTAGGAAACTCATTTGTATCTCAGGAACTTGAAACACTCTTGAGCAGCTTCTAACACAGCAGGCGCCTGTTTCCTCACCACACTCTGTAAATAGACCCAGACTCTGCTCTTCCTCTCCTAAACCTCATCACACGATCTGCAATAATTTCTGTGTTTGTTTGCCTAGATATTATTGGGTTCAAAGAGGATGAGAAAGGGAGAGAGAGAGAGAAACATCAATGATGAGAATCATTGATCAGCTGATATCCTGAACGCCCCCTACTGGGGACTGAGCCCACAACCAGGGCTCATGCCCTTGACTGGAAATGAACCCGGAACCCTTCAGTCCGCAGGCCAACGCTCTATCCACTGAGCCAAACCAGCCAGAGCATGTTTGCCTACTTCTCACCATTCTTTTCATTAAACAGTACGATCCAGGAGGGCAGAGACACTTCCTTTGTTCACTCCTGTATTCTCTAAGCCTCGCACATTTCCTGGCAAGTAGTAGCTAGTCAGAAAATAACTGTGGGATCTTGTTGAAATTCAGAGCAGGTGATTCCTCACAACCAACTGTTTAACAATTGCTCATCTCAGAAATGGGCTGTGTGCCCTCTGCCTGCATTCAAAAAATGTAGAGAAGCAGACAGGGCGGCAAGGCGATGGATGTTCCCAAATGAGCTGGATGCTCCCTGCTGATGATCTCAGCGGAGAGCTGTTTCCTCTAAGGAAAGGCAGCGCTGCACAAATGTTAGCGAGTATCAGAATCACCCGGAGGCTTGTTAAACCTCAGGATGACTAAGCCCCATTGCAGTTTCTGACTCATAGATGTGGGGTGGGAGCCCAAAAATTTGCATTTCTAACAATTTTCCAGGCAATTCTGTTACTGCTGTTAGGATGATCACCCTTGGAGAGCCATTGATGAAGAGCCTTCTTCACAGCACCTATTAATATTTCCATATGTCTTTTCCGAGCCTATTCTTGTTCAGATGAGGGCTTTCTACTTGTTGGACTTGGAAAAAAATTCATGGATCTCTCAAATAGGAAAAAAAATAGAAAAAATAATAATTTTAAGCCAGGAAAAAAAATATGCACAGACTATTCCATCTCTCAGCAAAAATAAATAAATAAATAAATAAATAAATAAATAATCTTTTGTTCTGAGAAAGCAACTTTCATAGAATAATATTACATAGAAATGTATTTATTCATTTATTTGTAAATAAAAATATTTCCTAAATTCCTCATAGATGATATGGCCCTTGGAAAGGTCAACTAAGGTCAACATGTTTGTTTTCTATATAAACTGTGTATGACTCTGCTTTTGTAGAATCATGGGTTACAGAAAATTCTACACAAGAGCACATTTCTTTAAAACCTATACATCTATGCCTTAAAATTCCATAATTCTTCTCTAATTGTCATGGGTATTTTATTCTTATTAATATAAAAATTATGAAATTACAATTCTACCAGGACAGGAGCATTGAGCACATTCGAAGTGTAAAGAGGACCTGTATCATGATGTCGGTAACAAGAGCAGTCTGAGGGCCTGGCACACAAACAACGTTGCAAATTTTAATGCGTGTTGTTGCTGGGGTCTCCCTGGAGGCCCCGAAAATATTTGATCTCTTTCCAAATTCTGAACAAATTTAGAAATAAGAGAAAGAGAACCTGGTGGAGACCAAACAACCACTGTAGTAATTCACAGAGACTACACAGAAATAGAGAACTTCATGAGAGAACGAAATGGCCTTTTCGCAAAGAGATCATACACAGGTTTAGACTTCCTGCATGAAAAGGTAGGGGCTACGCAATCATGGTTTCACTTTGAAAATTGGCCAGAGAGCAGTCACCTCTTTCAACTGGAGCAAAGTCAGTGGTGAAGAGCTGGGAAGAGAAATGTAGTTTCACCAGTTCAGCCTCTTCTGGAGGAAACATCAGGGGTAAGCAAGAAACGTCCTCACTACCAATGTATGTGGTACTTTTCAAAATCACCCAGTTTTGTTATATATTTCTATTTTCAGGAGTGTTTGTTTGTTTTTAAAAAGACTTCAAGTTCCTTATACTAGGATATGTGCTTCCCCCAAACTCCTCAGCATGGATTCAAGGTGCTTTATGATCTCAGCCCCATTTACCTCTTCAACACCTTTGCTCATCACTCCCCACCAACTTACTACCCCAGCCTGGACTAGCAAACCTGCCTATTACTTCCTCGGGACCCAATTTCAACACCAGCTCCAGGTCTCCCCAATGTGAAACTGCAGGGAGGTAGCACTGACCCTCGTCCAGGCTGAGCCCTCTGTGAGAGCCTTCCCGTTGCAGAGCTACATCTCTTCACACTAGCAGACTCGCCCACCATCTTCAGGTCAGCTTTGATCTTGTGGATGAAGCAACTATGGCAAGGTGCAGAAACCGGCAGTGGACAGCATCTATGAACAGTGATTTATTAGGGGATAATTGTCATAAATGTGCCTCAGCTAATCTTGGACTCCAGCTGAAATTGTGTGAAGTTAATGTTTTGGAGGATGGTACTTGAAAATCGCTTTTAAATTGAGTCAGGCAGCTAATTAAGTTTCCATTTCCCAGAATTGTTTTAATAAGCTTTATCAAAGCTATTAATAGACTTCATAGTAAAACACATTTATTACCATTTTGGAGGCCCACAATGTAGATCTTTTAACTTTTGATTAATGCCTAAAAAGTCACTAAACCATTATAGTAACCTTTATCACTTGTAATGTTTCCCAAAAATATATAGATACTCTAAAGGAGTTTTTCATTAAAGCATTTCATTAAGAAATATTTCCCAAGTTCCTCATAGATGGTACATGAAATAGACAATCCCTATCTACTCAACCTTGAAAGTTTCTATAACAGCTAGCTAAAAACTGTAAAATCTAATCAAAATATCCCATACCCAGAATATGAGTAACTCTTATGATCAGTGTAACAACTTACCTGTCTTTCTAGGAGGCTATTTGGTTGTATGACAAGGTAGTAACCTACAACTCCAAAGAGAGAAATTTCAATATTGGTAGGATTCTAGAATCTACGTGTCCTTGCTTCAATGAAAATGGATTATTTTAGCTTGAGTTGATAAAGGAAGAACCACAGCAGATTGCCATGAAATGATAAATGAGCTGGTAAATTGCTATATCTAATGATAAATACACAGGATCCATATAAAGCAAGTGTCTGCTCTGGAAAACTTTAGGAAAAAAAATTAATGACCAAGATAGATTCCAGGAAATGTTTGCATAATTTATCAAATTTAGGAAAGTGAAATTGGGAATCTACTTAGAACTCTTGGAAATAAGCCCAAATTTCTTCCAGAAGGCTGAGTAATGTTAAATAGGGATTTATCTCTGTATAGAACAGCTGTCATCTTTTTGCTTGGAAATATATTCTGTTCTAATAGTTAGAATTTACATTTGGCATGAATATAATTGTTGTTTTCAAATATATGGTGTATTTGAGTGATTACATCTATTAGTACATGTAGAATCTGAGATATAGAGAATTCAGCTGATCTTCCTAGTCATATGTGAGATTTAGGGTTTGTTTTGAATGCTCCCTTGTCCTTGTCTTTACTACCCAGTTTTGTACACATATTGGGCTCCTAGTGCCTTTACACTACCCATCACTTACTTACCTACTTCCTCTCATTTTAGTGCTCTCCCACATCCTATATTTCTAGGACACTTCCTCTAACTTAAAAGCTTCCTTATAGCAAATTGCAAATGTGCAAGCCCTACATTATCTTCTAGCACCATAAAGTTAGAATTAGAATCTTATGTAGCCCCTAACCCACATTTTATAGATGAGAAAAACAATGTACTCTTGATGTCATTGAGAGATTAACAGTTCAATTTTCTTCTCTCTCGTGTTCTGGCTTTGATTACAGAAAAATTACACCTTCTGCCAAATGAGGCACATGCTTCCTGGAAAAATCCAAGCATAAATGATGAGCATGTCTATGTACCTAGGTTGAGGGGGAGACAGGAAACCATTTAGAGCCTTCATAGTCTACTATAGGTGTGGTTACATTCTTCAGTGCTGAGTCAGGTTTGCTGTAATCACTCCACAAATCCTCATGTATAGAATTAGTAAAGTGGTGTTGACACCTTCATAGGAAACTATTTTGGGCATCCATCTAAAGGCACTCAAATTTTAACTCCTGTCAGCACGTTTTTATGTAGGAATATACTTAAGCAGTGAGGGAATTTCAGCCTCCTACTGAATTAGAAAAAAATCCAAGAAAAACAAATTAAGTCCTAAATAATCTCTATGAATCTGTTGAGTGCCTGCTATGTGTAAGTCCCACTATGCTCTAAGCCATATAGTCCCTCCACTCAAAGAGCTTACAGTTTGTTTTGAAATATAAATCATAAAACGTGAGCTAACAGTACCCATACTACCAATGCTTCTCTACTGTTATAACATGTGATATAACATAATAATCTTATCAGCGTAAAATCAGCTCTGTGACATTATCTCATAACCATATTTTCTACTTTCCAACTTCTCATAGCTTTTATAATGCACATTATGGGTTCTGCTTTATTATCCTGTCCTCTGTCATTTTAACATAGTTCAGAACATATAATGTAATCCTTAGACCAAACAAGAGCAGAATTCAATATTCTTTCAAAGTATACATGGAATATAATCTAAGCTAGGCTATTAGGGTTTGTCATAAAACAAACCTCAACAAAGATAAAATAACTAAAATCAAACAAAGTATGTTCTCTAGCCATATCAACATTAAACAACAACAATAGTTACAGAAAGGTATCAGGAACATTCTTATATGTTTGGAAGTTTAAAAACCTTCTAAATAAACTATGGACCAAAGTTGAAGTGTTTAGGAAAATTATAAAATATTTTAACTGGATAAAAAATAAAAACAACATATCAAAATGTATGAGAAACAGAAGTTACTCAGAATTTTATAGTATTAAATGCTTATATTCATACACTGTGAAAAGAACTTATATAAAATTAGCAAAAAAACTTTATTAAATCTTAATGACTTTCTAACAAAGTTTATGAATAAATAATATACTACTTATAAAGAAGTCTAAATGCTACAACCATTAGAAGACAAAATAGATTGGGCAACAATTGAAGATGAATCATAATGACAAATCCTGCCTTCAACTTTCAAACTTTTTGGTTACTTCTCTTCAGTTAGAAAATCTAAGCTACAAGATTGCCTAGTTAAATTAACATGTGTTCTTGATTTTTGCTTTACTATAAATTAAATTTTTCCTCCCAAGGACTTCTTTATATTTTTTCTTAGCTAATCTCTTAGTGACATGTCAGGTGAAATTACAAATTTGTTCCTCATTTCACATTTAGAAATAGCTATTTCTTATGGTAAAGTTACTTCATTTCAAGATTGGTCTCATTTATTTAATTTTAATTAGTTCATAATTAATCTGCAATAAAATGCAAACAAAATGAATTCTAATTAAAAAGCAAATTCAACAAGTTTTCCAAATCTAATTTTTCATTAAAATCACCATGCTAGATTTCACACCTTATAATACTATAAAATTTTTTGGTTCATGACACTGAAGTGAAACCATACTTTATTGTATTTTTTAATTGGTTAACAATAAACCTAGGTATAGAAGGGCATACATATCAAAGGTAATGGAGGGAAGCCATCTTAAAATCTGTCTGCCACACCTTCCTTCACAACTTTGTGTATGTCCCCCTTCAACTTTTCTCTTTAGATTAAATATAGAAAAGCAGTAAAAGGTAATATGGGGTACATAACTCCAGCTTGTGAGCCTCTAGCTAAAGTATAAGATTTCTTTTTTAAAAACTTTAAAAAAGAAAACATTTTTATTGTCAACTTTTATGTGCGTACCCTCTGTCAAATTACTGTAAAATCTGGGTCCACAACTCCCTTTTTTTATGAACCTCCAGCTAGAGAGTAGATATAAGAAATGAAATAGGAAATGTTTGTTTAGGACAGATGTCAGCTAAAACTGTGTTTTAATTCATAAACTTGAGGCTTGGACATTAAGCAGATACCAGACATCATTTTATGAACCATTTGTCACAACTATCATAACATATTAATTGAGCATCATTTGAAACAACAGAATTTACAATGCCATGAGACACGATGCCACATGAGTTGCAGAAATAGTAATGGTAGAAAAGTTTGAGCTCTCTATATCTTCCAGAAGAGATAGCAAGTGAGTAGCTATTCTATAGATAACTTGTTTTAGGAGGAGCCTATGGGAGAGAAGCTTAGAAAGGTTGACAGATTTGGAAAGAGAAAACTACTGATTGAGTCATATAAAGCTCAGATGATTTGTACAACGTTTTACTAATGAGGAAGCCTAGAGGGGCTCTTTCATCATTCACTGGCTTGGTGCATGTTTATTGCTGTAGGTTATGAGAAGCCAAACAAACCAATGAGCCACTATACTCACAATCATGAAAGCACTGTTTCATGGCAATTCACGGACTTCATTCCAAAATGCAAAGCAAAAATCCATCCAAGCCAAGGCTGGCTGCATCTCGAGATCAAACAAATTGACTCTGCGACATATCCATCATAGGCCTGATCATTATTTTAGACCTACACACACCTACTTTGCCCCATATTCATATTATTTCTTTGCTCTGAAAGGTATCTGTATAGAGACAGCAGAGTGGCCATTGACTTTTACTTTCCACAACACAGATAAGATTCACCTCTAAGCACAGGAAGTGTGGAGAGTTGGCACTCAACAGAATCAAACATGTAACTTAGGAACTAAATGTACCAAGGGATTCCAAGAAAATGCAAACTAGAAGGATTACTGCAATAACTCTGTGTTGGACTACAATGCACCTTTAAACTTCAATTTCTCTCTCTAGCCATGTATCTACTGTTATAATGACATTCTGCATCAAAGAGAGCCTAATTTCTACACAAATTTATTTAATCTTTATTGTTCAGTTTATTAATTACATTGTTCCCCATTTTTATCCCCCTATAGCTCCCTCCACCCAGTACCCATCCCACCCTCCGCCCTCACCCCCCTCCACTGTCCTCTCCCATTGTTGCATGATTTTTGTCCAGTCTCTTGCTGCACTTCCCACACCCTTTTCTCCTCAAGAATTGTCAGTCCACAAAGTTTATATAAAATTATTAAAAAATGGCAGCTAGTCTGACATTGAATTGACATGGCCTAGAGCTTGTCATATCCTATGGAGACCAGTCCTTAGTCTAGGCCTTCCTTAACCTCCCATGACACCATAATACCCTTACATGATATTATTCTACAATGTCATTATAATATTTGATATTTGACAACAGCATATTATACAATTATCCCAAAATAAACTTACAAACTAATTCTTTGAATGTTGGGCAGCAACTTAAAAAAGGATAGGAAATAAATTAATCCCTTTCAGAAGGAATTAAGGCACTGGGAAGGGATCCGAGCATTCTATATTGGCCCTTCTTGCCCTTTCTGCCAAGAGGGACCTTCTTGTTACTATCCAAATACACACAGCTGATGCCAGAGTTTTCAGTTCCAGCTGTGGCTGAAGCCTTTGGGCAGCTGGCACCATGGATCTGTATCTCGACCAATGGTGTGAGCTAGGCCCTCTCTGGAGAAGAAACCTGGGTCCCCCGAGATATGTGATCAGTACCGGACCCTGCCAGCAGGTGAGGGGACCCCAAGGCAGGTACTGGACGTGGAGACCACAGCGGGGCATAGACTACAAAGGAGACAGAATTGAACCTCACATCACCCTGTTTGGCCCCGGAGGATGGCTGGTTAGCCAGAGACGGGTAAGATTCCTCAGGGAAGGAACAACCTAAGACAGGCACAGTCGCAGAGGGGCCAACAGGAGAGAACTAAAAGGTCAACAGAGGTGGGGCACAGACCCTCATCCACAAATCTTGCAGGGGTTTGAATTCTCAACCCTCCTAAGGGAGGTCTCCTACCCCCATGGCTGCTTCGCCTCCCACACACAACTCATACGGGGACCCAGGTGGCAGACAGAGACCCGGCCAGCAATAGCTGCTCTATATCTAAATTCAGTCTATTACCAGGAATGCTCAGGACCTACTCAAAATTTCAAATATTCCTTTCCACTAGTATTCACAGGGTAAACTAAGATTTCTGCTTGAGTATTAAAATCGACAGGAAAATAGTAGTCAAGTGTTCAGATTAATTTAAATTGGCCAAGTGAAATATGAGAATACTCAAGAAAATTTTAGTGTACTGGACAAAAAGCTTTTCCTAAAACATTAACTAAAAAATCTATTAGTAGTTCATCTCACTGTAAAATTGCCTAACAACCAAAGAACCTAAAGCAGTCACTTTGTGTGCAAAAATTAAAATTTAAAATTATCAAGACTGCAATATAAAATTTCCAAAAGTCCCCATTAATCAAAAAAGGGGAGGGGACAGCGGGGTAATATCATGTAAGGGAAAAAAAAAATATCGAGTAAGTAAAATACATCTAGAAAATTCTTACTCCAGTAAAGTAAATTCCATTTGTAAAAACAATTGCAGGACACCCATGAAAAAACACACATGGTGTCAAAATAAGCCAAAGAAAAATCATTTAGGCAAAAATTAAAAAGAATCCCAAGTCTATTTTGCATAGAGGATCCCTTTGTTAACTTTTGGTCGAGAATGTGTTTGTGTGTTTACAGAGAACAACTCCAAGACCATGTGGGTTCCTGCGACGGTGAGGAACTGATGGATCTGTTCCAGTCACGAGGATGGTCCAGAGATGGGGGACACTGACGACACCTTGCCATGCTAGCAGTCAGCAGCTGTGCATGTCTGCAGGCAGCCCAGGCCCAAACCAGAGAGGATGGATCTTGCATTGACACGATATGTCCACCATCTGGATACCATTGCTGACTTATACACATAATGAATTATTTGACACTGAAACTGGGACTCAGAAAAGTTGGACATTGAAACCGAGACTGAAACACTTTTTGTTCTTATACATTTATTTCTAGTATGCAGAGGCAAGATATTTTTGAAGAAAAGAAACAGGGGAGAGTGATTGATATAGAGGCAGGATGGCCTTGAACAGGCTGTCAAGCTACAGGGGGAGGCTTGGGTGGATGGGAGGCAGATGCGGGGGGAGATCAACCGAAGGACTTGTATGCATGCATATGAACATAACCAATGAATGAAAGACACTGGGGCGGGGAGGGGGGGAAGCTGGGAATATGTGCTGGGGGGTGGGGGAGGCTGGGGGGAGGATAAGGGGGAGGGGGAAAGGAAAACATGTACTACTATTATACTGCAAAAAATCAATAAAAAATAATTAAAAAAAAAAAAAGAATTGTCAGTCCATTCCCTCTCTATGTCCATGATTCTGTTATATTCACCAGTTTATCCTGTTCATCAGATTATTAATTCACTTGATTTTTAGATTCATTTGTTGATAGATGTGTATTTGTTGTTCATAATTTATATTTTTACCTTTTTCTTTTTCCTCTTCTTAAATAATATCTTTCAGCATTTCATATAATATTGGTTTGGTGGTGATGAACTCCTTTAGCTTTTTCTTATCTGTGAAGCACTTTATCTGACCTTCAATTCTGAATGATAGCTTTGCTGGATAGAGTAATCTTGGTTGTAGATTCTTGCTATTCATCACGTTGAATATTTCTTGCCACTCCCATCTGGCCTGCATCATTTCTGTTGAGAAATCTGCTGACAATCATATGGGTGCTTCCTTATGGGTAACCAACTGTTTTTCTCTTGCTGCTTTTAATATTCTCTCTTTATCTTTTGCTCTTGGCATTTTAATTATGATGTGCCTTGGTGTGGTCCTCTTTAGATTCCTATATTTTGGGGTTCTGTGCACTTCTTGGGCTTTTAAATCAATTTCTTTCACCAGGTGGGGGAAGTTTTCAGTCACTATTTCTTCAAGTAGGTTTTCATTACCTTGCTCTCTCTCTTTTTCTGGCACTCCCATAATTCTGATGTTTGCATGCTTGAGGTCGTCCTAGAGGCCCCTTACACTATCTTCAATTATCTGGATTCTTTTTGTTTCTTGCTTTTCCAGCTGAGTGGATTTTCCTTCTTTGTATTTCAAATCTTTGACTTGGTTCTTGTGGCCCTCTGGACTGCTTTTAGGACTTTGTGTAATATTTTTTATTTCAGTCAGTGTATGCTTAATTTCTAGTTGGTCCTTTTTCATATCCTCATAGGTCTTGTTCATTTCCTTGTAGGTCTTGATCATTTCCTCATAGCTCTCATTAAATTCATCAGCCTTTTCCAGTAGCCTCTTGAAAAACTTTATTACTGTAGTTTTTAATTCTATGTCTAGTCTTCTTTTTTCCTCCATTTATTTCACACCTGATTTCTTTCCATTTCTCTGCATTGTGGCTGCTTTCCTGAGTTGGTCCATTAGCTTTGTGTGGTAGATGTCCTACAAGGGACAGTGGGCTCAGCCTCCCCAGTTACCTGAGGTGGATACTCTTACTGCAATCCTTTATGGGTTGTACAGTATTGCTGGAGTTAAGCCCAGCTTGTTTTTAGCACTAGGAGGGTTTGACCTCCAGGCCAATTGGCTGTGAAGGTGAGCTATGTTCAGGTTGGATGGGCGGAGTCTCCAGGCTGGGCACACAGTGTCAGCTCTGCCCTATGCGGCACATGGGTCTCTGTGCCGGGTGGTAACGGCTGCGCACCTCCGAAAGAAAGCCGCCACCGGTCCCTACCCGTTGCCAGACAACTCTGCCTCTCCCCAAATGAGTCTGCACAGCCAAAGTTTCACCCAGGGTTGTAAAACAAAGCAGTCCAGTGGTCTCCAGAATGAGGGAGCAAGTCACCAGTCCTCTCTGCATGGTCATGAAGTTCTGTCCCCAAGTTTACGTGCAAACTGCTGTTCCAAGTTTAGCGCACTCTCCTCAAACTCACAGACCTCTCCCTCGCCCGGCTTTTAGCGTGCGCACCCCAGACCTCGGACTGTGGGAATCCTTTCCATGTCCCACGTGATTCAGGTTCAGGGTTTGGGTTCTGGAGAAGGCCGCACACAAATGAAGAGAGACTTAGAAAAGCATAAATTTAGAAATTGGGGCCAGGCAGTAACCCATCTCTAGTGGAAGGACTGCTCTGTGCTCTGGCCTGGCTATCCCTTTTATTAAGGCTATGGGATCTGCCCATAGCCCCCAGGTAGGAAATTCCAACAACAGAAATACACAAGAACAAACAGAGGTGTTTCAGTTAACAATGTTTTTAGCTTTGAACTTTCAGAGCAATTAAAAGTTGTTTACCAGCCTCCCTGGCTCCTATGCACATCTTTCTATTAGGGAGACAGGATTGGTTTTCGACATCTCCCCACTTTCTTTTCTTTAAAAAAAATCTTGCATTTGCAGACTAGAAATAAACAGCTAAGAACAAAAAATGAGACAAGCAACAATGGCCATACTGAGAGGCAAATGAATCAGTCTGCAGTAAGTTTCTTTCTGGGCCAACATTTTTTTGAGTCCCAATTTCAATGTCCAAACTGTTTCTTATATGTACATGTCAGCAATGATATTTCAGTTCTGGATGGTGGACAAACGGTGGCAATGCAGGTCCAACCTTCTCTGGTTTGGTCTTGGGCAACCTGCAGCAATGCACAGCTGCTGACTGCTAGCATGGTAAGGTGTCATCAGCGTCTTCCATCTCTGGACTGTTTCTCCTCTTGTCTTCATGGTTGGAGCATTCCTGACAATTCCTCTCTGTTGCAGGAATCCACATGGTCTTGGAGTTGTTTTCTGAAAATATACATATTCTCGACCAAAAGTTAATAATGGATCAGGTCCCTTCCATAAACCAGATTCAGAATTCTTCCATTTAACTAGACCATTTTCTTTTGTTATATTCTGGTTCCAATGGGTCTTCATAGGCGTTTTCCCATTTTCATCACAAGTGAAAAGATTTAAAGTAATTAAGGCAGCCTACCCACAGGTGATTTTTCCATAATACCTCCTTTTTGTTTTTTAAGTTGGGATTTTAACCTTTGATGCTGTCGTTCAATAATGGCCTGTCCTTGGGAATTATAAGGTATCCTTGTAATGTGCTGAATTTTCCACTTTTTACAAAATTCCTGGAATTGACAGCTTGTATAAGCAGGACCAGTATCAGTTTTAATAATTTTTGGAACTCTCCATGATGGCAAAAGCAGCTAGGCAATGATTAATGACCTGTTTTGCTGTTTCTACTGTAGATACAGTAGCCCATAGGACTTTTTAAAAGGTGTCTACAGAGACATGTAATGCTCCAAGGCGTCCAAAGGGAGTATAATGCATTACATCCATTTGCCAGATATGGTCTCTTAACAAACCTCTAGGGTTGACTCCTGTATTAGGCCCTTGAGGTAGATGTAACATGCAAGTGGGACATTCCTTAATAATCTGTTTTGCCTGTTGTTGAGTGATTGAAAATGTTTAGACAACATTTTGGCAGGCTGATGTAAAAGCTGATGAGTTTTAATAAAGCAACCAATTAATCAGCATGTGCATTTCCTTTTGTTAAAGGACCAAGCAGGACACTGTGAGCCCTGATGTGAGTGATATAAAAAGGATACTGTCTCTGTTGTACAATCTGCTGAACTTGTTTAAATAATAAAAATAAACTTTGGTCACTAAGCCATTTCAACCAGGCAGTTTCAATTCTATTCACTAAGTTCACAGCGTAAGAGGAATCAGAGACAATATTAAGAGGCTCTTGGAAGTCCTGCAATGCAGCCTTAATAGCTTCAAGTTCAATTCTTCCTCACCTGGCACTGGGGAATCAGTGCAGTGGGGTGCCTCCGCCCTCCCTGTTGGAGAAATCCAGCTGGGATTGCTGCTGCCTGCCCTACAGCCCATGTAGGCGCACGGCTCCGAAACCTCTCTTGGCGCATATCTTCAAGGCTGCGCTCCATCGCTCCTCTGAGTCTCAGTGTCCCATCTTTACTTTTATTTGTGGAATTTTCACTCAGCCAGCTTTCTGGTGATTCTGGATGATGTTTGTTTTGTTGTTATGTTGCAGTTTTGAAATTGTTGTGCAGGGCAGCACAATAGGTGTTTACCTATGCCGCCATCTTGGTTCCTCTCCTACACAAATTTTTTAAGTATATTTTTTATTTTTTTCAGAGAGGAGGGGAGAGGTAGAGGGAGAGACAGAAATATCAATTATGAGGTAGAATCATTGATCAACTGCCTCTTGCATGCCCCCTACTGGGGATCTAGCCCACAACCCGGTCATATGCCCTTGGCTGGCATTGAATCCAGGATCCTTGAGTCCATAGGCCAATGCTCTATCCACTGAGCCAAACTGGCTAAAGCTACACAGATTTATTTTTTTTAAGCCACAAACATTAGAAGTTTTTGTACAGCAAAGGGAACCACCAACAGACAACCCACTGAAAAGGAGAACATATTCACAAATAATACACTTGATAAGAAGTTAATATCCAAAATTTACAAAGAACTGATAAAATTCAACACCAAAAAAACAAGCAATCCAATTAAAAATGATCAAAGAACCTGAATAGACACTTCTCCAAAGAGGACATACAGATGGTCAATAGAAATATGAAATAATGCTCAGTGTCACTAATCATCGGAGAAATGCAAATTAAAACCACAATGAGATGTCACCTCACATCTGTCAGAATGGTTATCATCAATAAATCAACAAACAAGTGTTGGCGAGGATGTGGAGAAAAGGGAGTCCTTGTGCGTTGTTGGTAGACATGCAGATTGGTGCAGCCACTATGGGAAGTAGTATGTAGTTACCTCAAAAAAATTAAAAAATGGAACTGCTTTATGATCCACAATTCCACTTTTGGGAATTTATCCAAAGAAACCTGAAAAAAACTAATTCAAATGAATATATGCACCCATATATTCATTACAGCATTATTTACAGTAGGCCAAGATCTGGAAGCAGTCCTAGTGCCCATCAGTAGATGAATGGATACAAAAGCTATGATACATTTACACAATGGAATACTAATCAACCATAAAGAAAAGGAACATTTACCCTTTGTGACAGCATAGATATCCCTAGAGAGCATTATGCTAAGTGAAATAAGCCAATCAGGAAAAGACATAAATTTCACATATGATTTCACTCATATGTGAAATCTAATGAACAAAATAAACTAATATGCAAAATACAGACAGACTCATAGATAGAGATCAGGCTGACAGTTGTTGGAGAGGGGACGACTGGGAGGTGAAGGGATTGAGCAAAAAAAGAAAAAAACTCATGGATACCTAAAACTGTGGTGATTTGGCGGGGGTTCAGGGGGCGGGGGAGGTGATAGAAGGGTTAAATGGTGATGGAAGGAGACTTGACTTGGTGTGGTGAATACATTATACAGTGTACAGATAATGTGTGGTAGAATTGTGCACCTGAAGCCTGTATAATTTTGTTAACCAGTGTCACCCCAATAAATTCAATAAAAATGCAAAGTCACAAACATTAACTTCGCAGTGTTCCAAGAATACTGGACTCAATTGCCCTATAGGCTTGGTCAAACCTAATTTAAAACCCTAAAATTACATCTTATTCAGCACCTGCCCCTCTGGGCTTTCCAGAGATACCTAATCCCCTGTCCAGTGGAATCCTCTTACTGAAGAATAGTCAGGCTCATAAGGCTTTGAAAGAAATTGTGCCACAGGGAGCCATTTTGCAATGATGGAGATGTCCTGAAAATGCTGTGTTTAAGCATTTCACCATTCCTGAAATACACTTCCTGTAAATCACATTGAGCATCACTGGCTTTTATTAGGAAACAGAAATGTACTGCCACCCTCTAGGCGTAATAGAAAATAACCAGCTTTCCCATCTTCAATTCTTCAACCATTCAACCCATAACTTTAAAATCTGGAAGCCTTGCCTTTTGTCCTATGCCACAATCATAGGCCCAATTTTAGAGTGAATTTTCAAAATCCCCTCTGATTCATGAGCTTTATCATTGATTGATTCAGAGATTCAAATCGTGGATTTGTATGTCAGTTTGACTTCTCTTTGTCATAAACCTTTATAAAATATCCCAGAAAATATGTCAGCTAGATAAATAAAAATAATAGCATATTAGATATGAAGAAAGAGCTGATGAGGCCTTAACTTCTTAAGAGACTATAAATAGAGGTTACTATACCCTGGAATAGTATCCACATCATATGAAAACCACCCATCAGTTTTATTTAAAGAGAAATCAATCAAAACTTCAATAGCAAGCTACTGTGGTGGCTATAGGGATTTTAAAAACCCTTCATATGGAAAACATTAAAAATACTATACAAAGAACTGAAAAATCTTTTTTAATGCATAGCTGAGTTCACATTGAAATAAGGAATATTCTCAAAGGGAAGAAGCAGGAAGGAAAAGTGGAATCCAGAGAGCTATGCAGAACATTGAAGCAGACATTGTCCCTGGGCTTGAGTACAGGAGCAGGAGATAAAGCCTAGAGGGTAAGTAGGGTAGAAGATCAAGGTTTTTTATGATTTTATAATTTTCTATACTTTCCCCCTCTAAAATATAGGCATAAAAGTATCTAAACACAATATACATTTAAGAGAAGGATCCCTAAAGGGAAAGGCCCTCTGAAGAAAATGGCAAATAGAAGAGCTAGACCTTCACTCCAGGTGGAGCTGAAAAAATAAGTTCAAATTGCCAGTTCCATTTCTGGGTAAGGAGCGGGCACACTATGCCCTGTCTCAGCCACTGAATGGACAGAATGTATGGATTCTGAAGAGTAAATGATAGCAGGTAGACAGTGGGGGGCGGGAAGGGGAGATACCAGAATTTGAAATACCACTAAATTAATGATTAGTTTCTTTTTTATCTCAAGATATCACCCAATCTGGACTCAAGGCAGCTCAAAATATAGAAGTTCAGATACCTGGGAATATTAGAGAGAGCTCCAGAAATCTTTAGGTTATGTCTTAAAGAATGAAAAAGGAGTCGCCTAACACAGAAAGAAACTTGGGTGGGGGTCTCCCTTTTTTTTTCTTTATTCTCTCACCCCAGTCCCTTGGCCATCCCACTGTAGTGCTAAAAGCAAGAGCATCACTGGTACCAGGGTCCAGAGGTGCCTCACTGTGAGAAAAGGGAGTTTTCTCTTCAGTCAGAGCAGAGGTGATCAGAAGAGGGCAGGGCTGGCGAGCCTCCTGTCTCTCTGCTCCATCACTTGACCCCAGACACAGGCATGGCCACAGGA
The DNA here is from genome assembly GCA_027563665.1 of Antrozous pallidus. Classification (NCBI taxonomy): domain Eukaryota; kingdom Metazoa; phylum Chordata; class Mammalia; order Chiroptera; family Vespertilionidae; genus Antrozous; species Antrozous pallidus. Next base: position 17,851,520 of record CM050517.1, on the reverse strand, counting down.
GAAGGGCAGCAGAGCAGGATAAGGGAAGCCCCAGCTCCAGGCCGGAAGACTGAAAAAACAAGCACCAGAGAACCTCTTAGGGAACTAAGGAAGGAAGGGAAGGAACTTCCTTAACCTGAGAAAGGGAACTATGTTTTGAAAATGGTAGTTACAGTAAACATCACAGAAAACTGTGAATTGTAAAAGCGTGACACTTAAGTTTAAAAAGTCAAATATGTAGCTATTAGCACTTGCCTTTTTCAGACTTAATAGTAGGTACATTGGTATTCATTTTATTATTATTACTATATAAAATGTATATTGTGTTTTAGCCCTAGCCGGGTTTGCTCAGTGGATAGAGCATCTCCCTGTGGACTGAAGGGTATCAGGTTTGATTCCACTAAAGAGCACATGCCTGGGTTGTGGGCTTAATCCCCAATAAAGAGCATGCAGGAGGCAGCCGATTAATGGTTCTCTCTCACATTGATGTTTCTCGCTCTTCCTCTCTGAAATCAATAAAAAATATATTTAAAAATAATAATAAAAACAGATTTGCAAAAAAACAAAAAAAATGTATATCATGTTTGGACACTTTTATGCCTACATTTTATGGAGGAAAAGTATGGAAAATTATAAAACAAAAAAGAATGTCTTCATTGCTGTGCATATAAAGTCCATGTTGTACCTTGAGAATGCGCTGCACAGGAAATTTGAAATCAGAATGTCTAGCCTCCACTGTCACTCACTGTCTGCATGACTTGTACTAACTAATCACTGAACACTTCAGAGCCTCAATTTACTTTCTAATAAATTAACTGAGTTGGACTCAATATCTTTAATATGTAGTCACACATTCTATAATTCTTTTCAATTAACTGATGGCCAGGCTCTGGGTTTTCATTGCTTTATTTGCATATTTTCATGTATTTGGAGTATAGTTTTGCATTCTTGACAAAGAATGACTAAGTAAAATGACATAAAATTCAAATTTCAATGTCCACAAATAAAGTTTTATGGGAACACAGCCATGCTCATTATTTATGCAAAGTCTATGGCTGCCATTGTGTTTTAACAGCAATGCTGAGCATGTGCAACAGAAACCATATGTGGTACTCATTACTTTCACTGCTGCTCAGCGCACAAGTCACAGTAACAGAGATATAACTTGGCAACTCTTCAAATGCTATACATATCACCATGTGGGTCTTGATATTTTCAATTACCACTGCATACCCATCACACAAAAACAAGAAAAGAAAAATGGATTTGGTACTTCTAAGGCACAGTGAAGGGCTTTGTTATTGGATTAGGTCACCAAGCATTGTATTTATCATGCAAACACTATAGATGAGCTCAATGATTACAATATGTGTTGATGTTACCAGATCAAGCACTGATTGCAATATTGACTGCAACAGAAGAAATGCATCGAGAGAAAACAAACTTGTTTACAAGTAGGAGACATCAGGAATAAAATTAAATCAGGTAATTCATTTTAGTGGAAGCATCTTCCTCCAAGTCCAAGACAGCCACTCAGAATTCTTCAAGGAAGGTGCTATTCTCCTCATCAATATAGCCTTTGTTACTTATGTAAAATGGAAAGTCTCCTGGGCCTTTTCTTCCTAAACATTTGAATTCCTTCCTCTTCCTTGCTATAGGAATTTCTGGCATCCCAAGCTTCTTCCAGTATAGGCTCCCCATAGTTCAGTTCCAGTTAACATACCACACTTCTCTCAGCTGCTCAAGCTACAGCAGAGTTCCATTCTTAGAGCTTCTTCTAAAACCATGCTCCCCTCTTCTGGGTCTAGTGCTCTCAGTCTCTATTGCTACATAACTTTTTTAAAGTCTTACAAATCTTTCGATGGGTAAATCTTTCTTATAAGGTTTGAATTTATAATTGGCCTGTTCACCATAGGGCACTGTTGGAGGAGGTCATTGAGAGGACACTGCAACCAGTGACAGCCCCATCCCCAACTGAACCCAAGCAATCGGAGGCTCCCCACTTCCTCCTCGGTGCTTGCAATGTATATTTTGCCCACCTTTCCCACAGCTGAGCCATTTTCAAGGATGCAGACTTGAAGGAGCAAGGTGTATTGAAACCATCTGGATGGTCTGAACCCACTTAAGGCCTCTGTATAAACTTTCAAGATTTTGATATGCAGGTGAGGAGGTCTACTCATCTTGCTGCCACCAAGACAAGCCTCATATGAAAGTTGCCTTGCTTATTAAAACTGCCACCTACCAGTCTGGAATGCCCTGCCTCTCTCTTCCACCTCTCCTTGCCCTCTGGGGCAGTTTGCTAACCAACAGGCATTCTGACTCTAATTATAGGAGAAGGCAATGAGAATTGGCATCTACCTGCCACATAACAAGCTCATGCGAGTTTAATGAAGGGTCTTCAAGCAATGTAGACCAGGTCCTCAGACAAATGCAAGAGGACAGCCTCCCCTGATGGTGGAAAGTTCTGTGAAATTTTGGACTTGGAAAAAAAATATATATATATGTATATATATATCCTCCAAAGTACTCCTTCCATATCTCCATGTCCCACCCTTCCAATAAATCCTAACTACCACAACATATATGTTGAGACAATAAAATTAATATATGTTTAAATTTAAGAAATGACAAAATCATATTCTGCACCTGGAAATTACTTACAGAAACCTCATGGCTATCCTATATAATAAAGCCCTAATATGCAAATTGTCCAACAGTGGAATGACTGGTCACTATGAAGTGCACTGACCACCAGGGGACAGATGCACAATACAGGAGCTGCCCTCTGGTGGTCAGTACTCTCCCACAGGGGGAGCACCATTCAGCCAGAAGCCGGGCTCAAGGCTGCCAAGCACAGCGGCAGGGGCAGGAGCCTCTCCAACTTCTATTGCATGCGGATGGTAAGAACCGAGGGGTTTCAGACTGCAAGAGGGATGTCTGACTGCCAGGTTAGACCCAATCAGGCAAACATCCTCTGAGGGGTCCCAGACTGGGAGGGGGTGCAGGCTAGACTGAAGGACTTCCTACCCACCAAGTGCACAAATTTTATACACCAGATCTCTAGCAAAAAAATAAAAATTTTTAGTGTCTTCATAGAAAATCTTTGGTTCACTTTTTTAAAATTAAATTTATTGGGGTACATAGATTAATAAAATTATATAAGTCTCAAGCGTACAATTCTATAATACATCATCTCTATATTGCATTGTGTGTTTACAAACCAAAGTCAAATCTGCTTCCATCACATTAGCCTTGAGTGTAGAATTTAAAGCCCTGATTCATTTTCTCTATAGCAGAGTTTGCAGAAACTGTTTTACTCCATAATCCTTGTATAACTCATTATAACTCATACCCATCATAATATGCCATGACAACCACCACTTGGTCTATCCTTAATATTTTAAAGAAATTGATCTCACTCTCTAATAGTATCCTGCTCTTCACTGCCTTCAAATACAACCAGGTTACATAATAAATTCCTAATTACCAATCTTGAAGTCTGTTGCTTATAATGTCCTCTGGTCCCTGATTCTAACAGAAAATACTCTGGACATTTTAAACAGCAAGAAGTTTAATACAAGGAATTGGGTGTCTTCATAATTTTTATGAGGATTGGAAAATTCTCTAAGGTCTATTTTCAACAATTCCTTCCAGGAAAATACTACAGAACCAGCTCCGTGAGGAGTCTCCTTTTCAGCCACATTTAGGCAGCCTCTGTCTCAGCTTCTGGCTTCCAGATTCCAACCTTGCTACAATGGAAGGTCAGAAAGTTTCCACAATCAAGGAATATTTATTCAGTGAATATTTATCAAGTGTCTACAGAGGAAAGAGGTTTTTGTGAGGGTACTGAGTAGCCAGAAGGCAGAAGATACGCAATTATGGAATTACAGACCTAAAAAGAATTTAGGATTATTAATTTAGGCAATAAATGAATGAGGGAAGCACTGATCATAAACTTTATAAAATATTCAGTTTTGTGAAGAAAAATTCTTATTCTAAATATCTGTTTTATATGGTAGAAAATTGAGCAATAAATCATTAGGTGGGACTGTTTATACCTCTTAAATGAAAATAATCACAGCAATTTATTTCATTGTGTCATTTTACTTTTTCATAGATATTGCTAGTAATATTCTTAGATTTGATTTAAAAAAAACAACAACACAGAGAATAATGAAGATTATTTCACCTTGTTTTGCCTTCTTCATCAGCATTTACCCAAGCTCTCATTTTTTTTTCAGAGTAGAAAATATATAAACAAATACCACACTTAAAAACTGGGACTCCAACACCAAAGCAAAAAAATTAACATAACTATATAATTCCAGTAAAGAAATAATGATAATAAGCAGGATAGAAAGAAATTTAAAAACTCACAATAGGAACACCAAGATGGCGGCATAGGTAAACACCTATTGTTCTGCCCCGTGCAACGATTTAAGAACTACAACATAATAGCAGAACAGACATCACCCAGAATCGCCAGAAAGCTGGCTGAGTGAAAACTCCACTAATAAGAGTAAAGGTGGGACACTGAGACTCAGAGGAGTGGCGGGAGCACAGCCTTGAAGACGGAAACAGGTTAGGAGCCATCCTGGTCACACGCACGGGCTATAGGGCTGGAGCAGCAACCCCGGCTGGATTTCGCCAAGTGGGAGGGCAGAGACGTCCCACTACACGGATTCCCCAGCGCCAGGCAAGATCCGAGATCCGGGGGATGCACGCTGGAAGCGGGGCGCGGCAGAGGTCTCCTAGTCTGAGGAGAAACCCGCAGACGAGGAAAAGAAGTTTGTGCGCCAGTGTCGCACAAACCCGCAACTTGCCCCCTGGAAACTTGTCTCCTGGTCCCGGAAACCATCTATTTTACAACCCTGGGCTAGACTTTTGGTGTGCAGACACATTTGGGGAGAGGCAGAGTTGTCTGGCAAGGGGAAGAGACTAGCGGCTTTCCCTTGGAGGTGTCTGCAGCCATCCCCATCCAACAGAGACCCTCACACTCGAGCGCCGCATAGGACGTAGCTGACACTGAGGCTGCCTGTGCAGCTCAGAGACTCCGCCCATCCAACCTGAACACAGTCTCCCTTCACAGCCAATTGGCCTGGAGGTCAAACCCTCCTAGGGCTAACAACAACAAGCTGGGTTTAAACTAAAAAATAGTGTACAACCCATAAAGGATTGCAGTAAGAGTACCCACCTCAGGTAACTGGGGAGGCTGAGCCACTGTCCCTTTGAGGATATTTACTACATAAAGCAGCCACCATGCAGAGATATGGAAAGAAATCAGGTGTGAAAGAAATGGAGGAGAAAAGACAACAAGACATAGAGTTCAAAACCACGGTTATAAGGCTTTTCAAGAGGCTCCTAGAAAAGGCCGATGAACTTAATGAGAATTACGAGGAAATAAACAATACCAACCAGGAAATGAATGAGACTTACAAGGAAATGAATGAGACTTACAAGGAAATGAATGAGACCCTCAAGGAAATGAACAAGACCTCTGAGGATATGAACCAGACCCTCACGGATATGAAAAAGGACCAACTAGAAATCAAGCATACACTGACTGAAATAAAAAATATTACACAAAGTCCTAAAAGCAGTGCAGAGCGCCACAAGAACCAAGTCAAAGATTTGAAATACAAAGAAGCAAAATCCACTCAGCTGGAAAAGCAAGAAACAAAAAGAATCCAGATAATTGAAGATAGTGTAAGGGGCCTCTGGGACAACCTCAAGCATGCCAACATCCGAATTATTGGGGTACCAGAAAAAGAGAGAGAGCAAGTTAATGAAAACATACTTGAAGAAATAGTGACTGAAAACTTCCCCCACCTGGTGAAAGAAACTGACTTAAAAGTCCAAGAAGTACACAGAACCCCAAAATATAGGAATCTAAAGAGGACCACACCAAGACATATCATAATTAAAATGCCAAGAGCAAAAGATAAAGAGACAATATTAAAAGCAGCAAGAGAAAAAGAGTTGGTTACCTACAGGGGAGCACCCATATGATTGTCAGCGGATTTCTCAACAGAAACGATGCAGGCCAGACACGAGTGGCAAGAAATATTCAAAATAATGAATAGCAAGAATCTACAACCAAGATTACTCTATCCAGCAAAGCTATCATTCAGAATTGAAGATCAGATAAAGTGCTCCGCAGATAAGAAAAAGCTAAAGGAGTTCATCACCACCAAACCAATATTATATGAAATGCTGAAAGATATTCTTTAAGAAGAGGAAGAAGAAAAAGGTAAAAATATAAATTATGAACAACAAATACACATCTATCAACAAATGAACATAAAAATCAAGTGAATTGATAGGCTGATGAACAAGATAAACTGGTGAATATAACAGAAACATGGACATAGAGAGGGAATGGACTGACAATTCTTGGGGAGAAAAGGGTTGTGGGAAGTACAGCAAGAGACTGGACAAAAATCTTGCAACAATGGGAGAGGACATTGGGGAGGGGGAGGTGAGGGTGAAGGGTGGGATAGGTATAGCGTGGAGGGGAGATATATGGGGATAAAAAAAGGGAAACAATGTAATTAATAAACTGAACAATAAAGAAAAAATACTCAGAATAGTTTTTTTTTTAATAAAAGTCAAGTAATTGAAATGAAATGGGATATGTTTTAAATGAAGAAGACCCTGTGACCAGAATTGGAGGGTAAGTAGTTTATCTGGGAGGGATCTAATCAAAGAGCTTCGATTCGCTGGGAAGAGGTGTAAACTCACCTCAGGATTATCCCATCCAGGGAAACCAGGATGTTTGTCCTCCAACTCCCATCATCACTGATGGAAACTGCTTCTCAAGGCATCACTGCCAGAAGAACCAGCCTGGGCCTGCTGAGCAGGAGAGAAAACTCCTGCTCCAAATAGTTATGGGTGCTCTCAGTAGGAGGCCATGAACTTGCCCGGCACCTGACACTGTGTGTGTGTGTGTGTGTGTGTGTGTGTGTGTGTGAATTATCCCAACAGCTATTTCAATCATTTATTTTCTCTTGTGTAGCTATTTCCTTTTGCTGCAAATACAAATATAGAAGCAATGTATACTAAATTGATATGTCAGTTAGCAAAGGGTATTAATAAGTGCAGAATAAATAACAGCTTTATACTTTTTTCTTTTTAAAAACAATTTCCAACTACAAAAATGTAGGTATTCAAAATGGATTTTCATATATTGTATATATAACTCTGCTGCAAACAATGAATCAAAAAGCAAAAATGTCCTCAGCATGTACCTCCAATTTAAAGTCTTAATTGACAAGTTACTTTGATGTCCTTAAGTAAAAAACACAAATGTTAAATAGCTGTTGAAGGAGAGAGTAGCTAAGTGGTTAATTTTATATAATTTTCTGTTCCCTTTTATTTTCTAAGTCATTACTTTTGGAAAAACTTTCCAGTGTAAAAAAAGAGGCTATCCCCAAGTATCAGTCTTTCCACTCCGTTAAATACACTGCTATTCAACATTGAGAAATGACTGTGGGGGAAAAAGCCTGTGAATTTAGATTGCTTATTAAGCACAAAGTAAATCAAACTTCACCTAAGATGTCTTTTTCCTTCTGCCTTTCTTTATCTCCTGCTGCATTTTATGTTTAACACTCCTCTGTACTTTTAAATACAACTTTACTTAACAGCAAAACACCAACAATTCTCATGACTTACTTTAAAAATGACTCTCAACACTGTAATCTTCTACCACTAAAATGTCCATCAAGACACACACAAAACGTTTCCACTTAATTGATAATAACAAACCAATTTTAAATTATATTATTTCACTTGCAACAATCTTTTGCCCCAAGATTTTTTAATTTTTAGTAAATAAGAAATCAACACTCTCATTTTTGGATTTGAAATGGCATGAAAAAAAGCTCCCAATTGACTTTTTTGTTACATTTCCATCTGTGACAAGAGGAGCTGATGATAACAGCAAATGTATATTGAACTTCTTTTCAAGTTGTCTTCTTTCCAGAATAATCTTTTTTAATGAAATTGATCAATCTGAGAAGTTTGTCCTTCAGAGCTTTTCCCCAGGAAGAGCATGCCAGTGAAATTCAGCAAGGAATTAAATCACACAAAAAATGCAAGTCATTGCTAATGAACCCAAAGATATCACTTTTGTGATTGAACTATAAGGGAATTAAAATTGCCCTTACCAATCTGAATATTATGCGGTACAAAAAAATACATTTCATCTCTTTTTTAAAATAGACATATATGGCAAAAAATATTTTCTCTGGTTCAATAAATTTTTTCATTTACAAGGCATTGATTAAAAGGTGAGTTTTCAAAATTAGTTAATTAGGAATCATGCTAAATATAATAATATTTTAGTAGTGAAATATTATTTCACATTTGGCAATACTATTAAAGGACATAATTTAGCAACTTTGTCACTAAACTTGGCTCCTCTCATAAAAATTAATACCCAGAGAGGTTTTTATAATTTCATTTAAATGCAAAGAATTACTCTATAGAAATATAGTGCTAACTTTTTAGTGTTTAGGTAAACAATGGTATACATGAACAAAATCCAGCAATGGTAAGCATGGTGTGGGGAAGAAAGGTAAAACAGCAGTGGAAACCCGTTTTGTTAGACCACTGTTTGCCTACCTATTATCCATTCTTCCCTTTCTTTGTACCCACAGACTTTGTATATACGGGCAATCTGCCAACTAAAATCAGCATTTTTTCAACCTCCCTTGTAGCAATGGTGGCCATGTGACACATTTCTGGTCAACGAGATATAAGTCATATTTTCCTAGGGGTTTCTAGAAATGCTTTGTATTACTGGAATAAGCAATTTTCTTGTTTCCTGTTCCTTTCATTTTTTATGCCTGGAATGTGATCTAGAACTGAAGCAGCAATCATTAACCCAAAAGTATGAGAGCCAAGGATGATGGGGCATAAAGCTCTAGGAAGGCAGACTTCAAATACAACTTAACAACAGCAAAAATGACAACTCAAATGACTTTCTTTTAAGATGACTATCAACAATGCAATCATCTACTGCTAAACTGTCATCAGGGTTCTCATGGAGCTGCTACCTCAGACTAAGACTTCTTGGGTCAATAATGCTTCTATTATGAAAAAAAAAATCCTTTCCGCTAAACCATTGCCATTAGGTTTCTGTTACATCATGCCAAGCAACCCCTATTGATAACTATCTTCAGTGTAACTACTGAAAAAAATGTGCAACGAACTTCTTGAATGTAGACAGCTATCCGTATGGGTGTTTATCATGTGCCTTCAGTCAGATTGGTGGAAGAACACTCTCTACATAAGAAAATCATGACCTTCTGAAATGGGCTTCTCCCCTTATTTTGGGGCAGAATTTTGTAAAATCAATTACCCAATAAATAAAGTGGGATAAGTTCCTGTGAAATGAAAATGCATCCCAGCCTAAGGTGCATTTGTTGCAGAACCACAGAAAAGAACCAACATTCTGATGGAGCATCGTAAATGGTCATGCCTTAGACTCCCTTCCATCTTTTTTTCTTAAAATTCTTCTTCAACTAATTATGTTATTTTTTTTCATACACATGTGACTACCATAAGAATCTCAGAAGCTCTGACTATCCTAACATTCATAATACAAATGTTTCTCAGAAGTCTTGGGCATGTTGCTCATAGGCAATGATAGCTAAAGGGCAAGAAGCTTGAATTTCAGATGGGTTTATTATTATCTCTATTTCTCAGGCAGTTTGCAATCAATGATTCATATTGCATTTGCAATAACTTCCTTCAAGTGTTGTTTAAAGCTTCACTTTTTTTATTTTGCCAACTTTGCAAAATGGATGCTTACAAACTGTTAAAATTCATAAAGGTAAAGCTAGTCATTTATAGATAGGCACATTTCTTTTGAACCATTAGATCAGACTTGCCAAATTTCTGAGTCTTATATCCATAATTCATCAAATTACCAAATATACTTGCTGTTTATTAACTTGAATGAAATAATTAATACAAATAATGAGCCTCTTAGAAAATATTTAACAGTCATTTTATCTGTGGGATCTTTGCTTTGATAATTCTAAAGGAAGAAACCATCCAATGTAAGCAGAGGCCTCAGCCAATTCCATAGAGAAGTTTGTATTTGGAGACCTTCAAAGTTTCCCTAAATTGAAGGAAAGGGTAAGATTTTATCACTACCTCTACTAGTCACTGGATGGGGGCTGCCTTGGAGAGGGGAACTGTCCTTGGATGGGTCAGTTCCCATGAACTAGAGCAGTGCTGAAAGAAGGAAACAGCTGGGATCCATCAGCAGCCAATGCTCCCAGTAGGCGGAGGAATGAGTGTCTTGACCTGGAGACCCTTCTCATCACCTTTGTATGAGACACAGATCTCATCACATTCTTTGCCCACACCATATCTCTCACCCAAACATCCTTGCCAATTTTCTAAACTTCTCCCCATGTCCTTGAGCTATTAATGCCTGCCCTTGAATCACCATAGTTTGTACCTCAGGTTCTCTTCTGAAATAAATGACGAAAGGCACAACCCAAGATCAGGACTAATCCTGCTCTTAGACTATGCAGATACATATGAACACTATTTGCTACTTGTCCACAGATATGGGTAGAGGGAGAAATAACAAAACCATGGACAGTACTACAATGTGAGTCTGAATCACCTGCTTTTATTTCTCTACCTTCTGGATTTCCTGAGATCCAACCCCATTACATCATTTCCACTTTATACTGAAATAGTGCCATGCATATTGAGCAGCATGTGCCTGTCAAACAGATGAGCTCAGTTCCATGGGGACATAATCCCCTGACTGTGCATCAAGTCAGGAACTGCTTTTTAATTGATTGGAGAGGATAAGAAAGAAAGAGAGGTTAAGGGTTACTCAAAACGTGTGGGGGATGATGGTAATAATTGGTATCAAACCATATGAACAGTGAAAGAAGACATTGGTCAAATGAGGGAAATATTGAATTGCAAGTATGGGGGATGAGGTGACTTTGAATGCAGTCTTCATGAATCTTTAGCAGAAGTTTAGTTCTCACTGAGATGTCCATACTTTTAAAAGGCTACACAGGAAATGGAGAAGGAGCAAGGGGCAGCTGTATAGGGAGTCAGAACAACCATCCAACTGTGATTACTCAAAGGTAATCACCCAGGGGACAACAGGAAGAAAAGGTGGTGTGTGTTTTTTATTGCTTTTCTATATCATAGTATTTACTGAGTTATGTGCTGACTCAAGTGTTGAATCCCTACACATTCTCTATCCTCTCTAATGCAAATAACAAACCAGTTTTAATTAATTGCCCAGCAATCATTGGCAAATGCCTGAGATGAACTTGAACTTGAAACACAGACCTGCTAGCTCTGAAGGCCACACTGCCCCACCAGGTAGCTCTCATTCAATTTTGCTGATTTTATAACTTCACCTGGGTCAATCATGAAAGACATTCTGTATAAAAATTCTTGTTATTCTGCAGTTATCTAGGCAAATGTGGAATGTTTTCATTCTATAAAAGGCCTGGAGAGCTCATTAAAGTAGATATATGCTTAGTTGGAGAAAATTAAATTGGTCCCTTGCTTCCTCAAACTAAAGGAATTTTCAAGGCTCTTTGACATGAAAAGCATTGGGATACACTGTCCTTCACACTCATGGCCTTCAGGTATGTTAACATATAACAACTATATAGTGTGAATTAGATTTGGGAACAGCAGAGAGGGACTCTTCCAGGCTGAGAAAACATTTGTGAATTGAAAATATTTTCTTTCTAATTGATCTTCAAAAAAAACTATTATAATTTTTAGTGTCATGATTTTAATCAATTCATAATGTAAAGCATTGTCATTTGAGACTTATCAAATTACATTTCTGCAGAAACAAAAAAGGATTAGAATTCTTTTTTAATTCATTTTTTTAGAATTTTACTGAAATGATAATTAATTTCTTTTCAAAGTTAATGTGTTGGATCTTATACAGAGCACATAGTAAATGTTATCAAAGAGTTTGTTTCATTACTGTGTGTGAAACTGAATGAATATATAAGAAATCCCTTTACATATATTCTAATTTTCTTGTATTATATTGACTGATTCTAATGTATAGCTGGCTTCTGGGAGCATGAAAAAATTCACCACATCCTAAGCTGTTAGCAAGTGAAATCCTACCATCTCAATTTTTAACAAGGGATTTTCATATTTGTGGGTCTAGAAATGTATTCAGAGACCAGGCCTATCTTCTGGATATAAGGTATTAGATAGACAGCCAAGTGGAATGATTTGGAGAACCAAGAACATTGGGGCCAAATATGTTCCTACTGGAGATCTTTTACATCAGTGAGCTCAAACTGGTGGGCCCCAGCTCAGATCTGTTTTATTTGGCTATCAAAGTGTTTTGATTTGAATGCCTTTATGCTGGCCACACACCTTCTCCATTTTGACACAATACCTACCACTTCTTATTGTCTTATGTCCTGATCCAAACATTGAAACTACCTACTGGACTCAGAGCAATTAACTTTGGGCAGAAGATATTTCACATTTTAGGAATGATCTGTCAAGTCCTTAAAGATTAATGATACCTAGTTTTGGCAAGTGTGCAGAAAAAGTCATCTTTCTACATTTTAGCTAAGGGAAAGCCTTTCTAAAGACAAATGCAGGTTGGTTATTAATAACTATCAACTATTTTAAAATTGTACCATGGATTTTATAATTCCAAATCCAATAATTTATTTTTCTAAACACTTACAAAACCTTTTATGTACAAGAATGTGTTTAGCTGTGTTTTTCAAAGTAAAAAAAAAATTCATAAAAGCAATCTAGATGTGCATTTATAAAAGAAGAGTTATAGAAATAATGCTATAGCCCTAGCTGGTTTGGCTCAGTGGATAGAGCATTGGCCTGCAGACTGAAGGGTCTTGGATTTGATTCTGATCAAGGGCACATGGCCAGGTTGTGGGCTCTATCCCCACAGGGGTTGTGCAGGAGGCAGCTGGTCAGTGATTCTCATCATTAATGTTTCTAGCGCTCCCTCTCTCTCCCTTCCTCTCTGAAATCAATTAAAAAAATATTTTTAAAAAGATAAAATGTATAACCCCTCTGGCTTGAAATGAGAAATAAGAGAGACAGCACAACTTATCAATATTACTAACAAAATAGGAAACACTATTTTACATATATCCTAGAAAGCTAAAAATAACAAGGAATTATTATTTAAAATGTATGCCAAATTTAACAAATTACCTGTAACATTTATTTATTAAAAGATCCAAATTAACTAAATTTATACAAGAAAAAATAGAAAAATTCTAGCAATCCTATATTTGTTAAAGAAATTGAATATGTAAATAAAATCTTTTCCATAGAAATACTCCCAGCCCAGATGCTTTCACTGGTGAATTCTATCAAACATTTAGGAAAATATAATTTCAATCTTAAACAAGTGCTTGCAGAAAATAGGGGAGAACCTGGCCAGTGTAGCTCAGTGGTTGAATACTCAACCTGGGATCCAGGAGGTTGAGATTCAATTCCAAGTCAGGGCACATGCCCAGGTTGCCAACTTGAACCCCAGTGTGGGGCATACAGAAGAGAGCAAATCAATGATTTTCTCTCATCATTGATGTTTCTATCTTTCTCTCCCTCTCTCTTCCTCTCTGAAGTCAATAAAATATATTTTTTAAAGAAAATAGGAACAAAAACATGCTTCCAAACTTACTTTGTGAAACCAGAATAATCCTGATAACACTTAAAATGGGTATTACAAAAACTGGCAATGGACAGTGATACTCCTCATAAAAAAAATATTGGTAGCAAATTCCAGTAATATTTATTTCAATAATGACTAAATAGGGCCAATCCAAAGATGGGAAAATTGGTTTCACATTTGAAATCAATCTATCTAACTCACCATATTAATAGTACAAAGGATAAGAACACTACCTCTGTCTTAATAGATGTGGAAAAAAGGCTTTTGATTGTATTCAAAGTCCATTATGATTTTTTAAATTTTCAAATAACTAGTCTGATAAAAAAAATCATCAAAAAACCTAATGACATACTAAATGTAGAAATCGACACTAATAAAAGAGAAACATGCAAATTGACCATACTTCTGCTATACCCACAAGCCACACCCACCAGCCAATCAGTAGCGAGAATGCAAATTAACCCAACCAATTTGGCTGCAGCCAGGGAGTGGCAAGAGGCTTGGGTTTCCCCAGTGATGGAGGAAGCCAAGCTTTTTGCCTACCCTGGCCTCTGTTCAAGGCTATAAAGTTTCAATTATAGAAGATAAATAAATCCCAGATACCAGGGACTCTGCTTGGGTTGCCCGGGGGCATGGCCAGTCTGCTAACCACCACAGGCCCCTCACCCAGACCGACCCATGTCCCAAGAGAACCTCCACTCTGATCTGGGACACCCTTCGGGGCAAACCAGCCAGCCCCCAACCATGCACCAGGCCTTTATCCTATCTAATAAAGGAGTAATATGCAAATTGATCATCACTCCAACAAACAAGATGACTGCCCCTATATTCAAAGATCCTTCCCCCATGTGAACACAAGATGGCCACCACAAGATGGCCAGCAGGGGAGGCAATTAGGAGGGACCAGGCCTGCAAGGCAGGGCAGTTGGGGGCAAGCAAGCCTGCAGGAGAGGGTAGTTAGGGGTGACCAAGTCAGTAGAGAAGGGAAGTTGGGGGTGACTGGGCCTGCAGGGGAGGGCAGTTAGGGTGACCAGGCCTGCAGGGAAGGGCAGTTAGGGGCAATCATGCAGGCAAAGTCATCTGGGCCTTCATTAAAAAATCAGTAGACTGGCCCTCATGAAATGATGTAGGGGAACCAAATTGAAGAATGTCTATATTACCTAAGAGCATCTCCCCTAGGACAGAAATCTCTCCTACAACTTTCTCAAGTGCTGGTTACTCAGCTCTCACCTGGATACATCAGCGAGGGAGAACATACTTGCTCATGATTTGCATGTTTCCTATACATATTTTAAACAGTTGCTTATTGTATATCTTATATTCTTCATTTACTTTACCTGTGTGGGAATCAAAGAGACTTCAGTAAATTTCCTTGTTTTCTATTTCTGGTCTTCAAAGGCCTTTAGAGTTGTGTACTGTATAACAGAATATTCTCAATCTGCTTTTCAACCAAAATATATTGAACCACAGCACCCCCACATCCCAAGTAAAAAGCAGTCAGAGAGACAAACAAAATAAAAAAAAATATCAAAGGATCAGACTCTGGCTTTCAAAGAGGCTCCTAATCCAAATGTAGACAGGCTTGGAAGGGTCCTTCATTACTAATGGCTGGCAAAGAGAATCCTGGAAAGAGAGAGATGGAAATAGAGAAGGGAAGATCCTCTTTCATCTCCCCTCTGCTAGAGAGACAGAAAGAACAATTGCATTTGCCAATAAATGTGACCTGATAATAAGGTTACTTATGAAAAGAGGGACAATTTGAAGCAACAGTTTGTCAATTACTTGAACAGTTCTGTAAAGCAATCTATCTACACTAATAAAAGAGAAATATGCAAATTAATCATACCTCTGCAATACCATAAGCCAATCAGGAGAATGCAAATTTACCCAACAAAGATGGTGGGTTAATTTGCATATGCAGGCATGGAGCAGTTGAGTGGGGAGGGACACCTGCTATGAGGGGGAGGGCAGAGGATGAAGGGATCTACAGGCTCCCGGGCGGCGGGGAGTGAAGCTAGGGGAGGGACTTTGGGAGGTTCGCTCCAGGGCATGTCCTACCCATCTTACCCAGTCCTATCCCACTGGCCACATTCTAATTAATTTCCTTTCAATGTGCATGAATCCATGTACTGGGGCACACTGGAAAAATAAAAGATTAGTAAACAAGCTTCTCAAATTTAGTGTCTGAAATATCCCTGTTAATCAAAGCCAGAAAGGGAATCATCCCTGAATTCCACTTTCCCACTTCCTTCCCTCTTTACCTCCTTACTTTCCTGTTCCTTCCCTACTTTTTTCCTCCCTCCTGCTTCCTCCCTCCCTTCCTTTCTTCCTTCCTTCCTTCTCTCTCTTCCTCCCTCCCTCCCTTCCTTCTTTCCTCCCCTCCTCACTTCCTTGTTTCTTTCCTCCTCCTTTATTTCCTTCCTTCTTTCCTTCTTTCCCTCCTTACTTCCCTGTTCCTTCCCTCTTTCTTTCCATCCTTCCTTCTTTCCACCCTTTCTTTCTTCCTTCTTTTTTATTGTAGTAAGAACACTTAAGCTCCCACCTAACAAATATAACACTATTGACTGCAGGCACTATGTTGTTTAGAAGATCTCTAGAATTTATTCATCTTGCATAACTGAACCTTTTTTATCCATGCTGAGTCTTATGAATAAACATAGCATCTCAGATCTTGCTAGTGTGTCATGTTTAGCAGAATGTAAGCTGAACAGCAAGGAGAGGAGCCTAAAGCAAAGGAGAACCTAATCCCTTGTTCCCATGGAATCCATCTGCTTTGACCTTCAAAGAGAAGCCATCCCTGAAGCGTCTAGAAAAGCAGCGCTGGGAACATGCCACACCATCAAAGCGCTTTGCATTGCACACCCTGTCTCCAGCTCCTCCGAATGGGAATCAGCGTGAGTGTATTGAAAGTAGACACAGTAGGTGAGAGACCGGAGTGCCCAAAATATATGTATATAAATGA
This sequence comes from Antrozous pallidus, assembly GCA_027563665.1. NCBI lineage: Eukaryota > Metazoa > Chordata > Mammalia > Chiroptera > Vespertilionidae > Antrozous > Antrozous pallidus. The sequence continues at coordinate 17,834,901 of CM050517.1, read as the reverse complement.
TGTTTGCAACTAAATACTGCACCCAAAAGACAGGAAAATAATTATCTTTAAAAAATCTAAACTATCACTCCTTGGGCATGTTTATGTTGTTAATTTTTTCTGTAAATACCCTTTTTGTGGACTATGAAAAAGAAAACTTCAGGCCTATTTCTGTCTAAATTTATTTAGAATATAACCCAGTGGAATCAGAAAATGAGACTTTTTTAAAAGGTCATATGTTCTTTTCACTGTGTTAGTTCTAAGTGCTTTAGTATTAAATAGAGTTGGGTAGTAGGGGAATAAAGAACAACCTTGTCCTATATTTAGTTATTTTCCAGCAAGTGACACAGCAGAAGTTACAAGTAACGTTTAGAGTTCTGGGAACCAAACCGGATAATACACTGCTGCCACAATGCTCCACAGCCAAATCCTGGCAAGCATTACCTCTGCAGAGAGAACAGTGAATTCCCCCTGGATTTCTTGAAAAGGAAAACAGAAACATGTTGGGGATGAAAATATCCAAAATGCAGGGTATTTAAACACCCCAAAAAAACTGTGGCTCTGGAAAGCACATCATGGTCCATTGTAAAAGAAAAGAGCAGGTTACAAAATGCAGGACTTTTATATTTATAAATATTGATATATAGGCACAGATATAATATATGTATGCAATATATGTATATAAGAAAAAATATCTGGGAGTAAATCCCACAAGATGCCAACAATGCTTAGCATAGAGTGTGGTTTTCCTTGCCTCTTTTTGATGATTAAGGATAGTCTGATGAGCCTATCAGAAAACCTACATGTACATAGAGGTTTTCTCTGTGTGTAGCACACTTACCGTTATACTAGTTAATGCTTATCATCTTGCTTCTTCAGTAAACAGAGCAACGTGAGGTCAGAAACAGGATCTTGTATTTCTGGATGAGAGAGAGAGAGAGAGAGAGAGAGAGAGAGGGAGAGAGAGAGAGAGAGAGAGAGGTAGAGGAAGAAGAAAAAAGAAGGAGGCAGAGGGAGGCAGAGGGAGGGAGAGAGGGAGGGAGGGAGGGAGGGAAGGAGGGAGGGAGGGAGGGAGGGAGGGAGGGAGGGAGGGAGGAAATATCATTAATGTGCATGTACTTAAGAAACTTAATTATTGCCGAAACTGGTTTGGCTCAGTGGATGGAACTGTGGACTAAAAGGACCCGGGTTTGATTCTGGTCAAGAGCATGTACCTTGGTTGCAGTCACATCCCCAGTGGGGGGTGTACAGGAGGCAGCTGATCAATTTTTCTCTTTCATCAATGTTTCTAGCTCTCTATCCTCTCCCTTCCCCTCTGTAAAAAATCAATAAAATATATCTGTATAAAAGAAACTTAATTATTATAACAGCTCTGTAGTCATTATCGTCCCCGATTTTACAGATGAGAAACTAAGGCTTAGACATATTAAGTAACAGCTAACACAGCCAATGACCTTCAGTGAAGAAGTGCTAGTGCTAAGACTCAGGGGCACATGTCTCACACCAAACTAATGCTGTTGTTAAAACTTGAAGTCAAATGGAAGAGAGAAAGGAAAAGAGCAAGCCATGTAGACTTGGGTAGAGTTTAAAGCTATAGTGTAAGTCAAATGAATAGAATATAAAATGAAATCTATAATGAGCAATTACTTTTAAAATGTATACAAAATATACATGCCACAGCAAATATGTTCTCCCTCTCTGATGTATCTAGGTGAGAGCCGAGTAACTGGTGCTTGGGAAAGTTGTAGGAGAGATTTCTGTCCTGGGGGAGATGTTGATAGGTGATATCCGGCCCATCCAACTGAATACTTCCAGTCTCCAAATTTTCTAATGAAGGCCCAGGTGATTTTTAGGGACAGAGCTTTGCTTCTTCCCGTTGACATCCTCTCTTTTTCCTGGCAGCCATGCCCCCCAGTGGCACGTGAATGAAACAGCAGTGAGAGGAGATTCAGCAGCGTGAAAGAACTGATCAATCACTAGAGAGGCCCTTGCTGCACTGCATCAGCAAACACCCTGGATGCAAACGCAGCCCACAGGTCTCATGGAATTTTTTTAATAATTAAAAGTCATACCATTAGTAATACCTCTGAGGCATTATGCTTGGTAATTTATGACAGCTTTAATTAAAGAAGATATACCTTTAGGTAAACGCTGGGTATACTCAGAAAGGCTCAGGTTATTCAAAAGGTAGATGAAGAAGTTGATTTCTCCTCTGGGACTTGTATTTAGAATAAATTGGTAAAAACCAGCTACTAAGTAATTGGTGAATGTGAATATGAATTAGAGTGATCTAACAAATAATGCAATTTAGGACTACCTATTGTCTAAGTCAGCGACTTTTAGCCTTTTTCATCTCATGGCACACATGAACTAATGACCAAAATTCTGTGGTACATCAAAAAAATATATATATTTTGCTGATCTGACAAGAAAATAGGTATAATTTTGATTTATATACATTCCAGGGCTATTGTTGTGCTGGCTGGTGTCATTTTTTTTATTTGACATTCTAAGGGAAAATAGGTCAGTGCCCCTGATTAAATAGTCAGATATTGCATGGTTTAAAAATTCCTGTGGCTCACTGGTTGAAAATGGCTGGTCTAAGTACACAGTCGTCTTTGCCTCAACTTTGAATTAAGTCCCTTAAGTATGAAAGTTGAAATGATCCAGCTTTTCATTCTTTGAATATTTGAATATTTCTCAGGCATATAGATAAAGAAAACTGTTCCATTCAAAGAATGGAACCTAACCTAGCCAGGTTGGCTCAGTGGATAAAGCATTGGCCTGTGGACCAAAGGTCCCAGGTTTGCTTCTGGTCAAGGGCATGTACATCAGTTACAGGCTCTGCCCAAACAGGCCCCTGGTACATGAGGGAGGCAACCAATTGATGTGTTTTTCTCACATTGATATTGCTCTCTGTCTTTCTCTTTCTCTTTCACTCTCTCTAAAATCAATATAAAAATATCCTCAGATAAGGATTTTTCAAAAAAGAATGGAACTTGATCTTTTCCCTATATCATGAGTCACATGGGCACTAATATTAGTAATACTACCTACAGAATTTAATAAACAAAAATATCATTACTTGATGACTGTTAGTATGTTTTAGAATTTCAGAGTGAAAACAAATATCTTTGATTTTTATAACAAAAATCTATAAAGCTAGTACTTCTTTTCACCTATTTTATTTTTGACCTACTCTCTCATTTTTTATTTAGATCCTTAAAGCCTTTAACCCTACAACTAGCATACACAAAAATAAACAAGTCTGACAGAATTTAAGTTATCAAATTCAAAAAGCCCTACCAAAATGAGATAGAGGCACTTGTCTCCTGATAAATATTTTGGGAGACAGCAAGAAAGGATTAAATTGACATTCCAATCACTGTTCACACACACAAAAATGAATAAATAGCTCTGATCACAGGAACTTATCATTTATGGAGAAGATAGACCATAAGTAAGTAAATTTTATACCCACAAATAGGTACACTGAAGGTAGATGCACTGAAGGAGACACACAGGTGTTATAGGTGCACTGGGAAGTGACCCCTGACTCAGGCCATTGTGGAAAAGGAAGGGCTTCCTGGATAGCCACTTGAGCTGAGATCAAGATATGTAGGTGTTAGCCAGGCAAAGGGGTGGGGTTGCACGAAGCAGAGTAGGGAAGGACATGCCAGGCAGAAGTGGTAACATGAAGAAGGGCAAAACAGAAAACATACAGTGGGGAACTCTGAGGCAGTGTCATGGGTGGTGGTGCGAATGAGGGGTGAGGAAGAACTGGTGCGAGCAGGTGAAAAAGATTTGGAACAGTCTGTGTGAGAAGGGAAGAACTATTGGGTGATGACAATGGTAGCAAAAGCTGAACACAGGCCAAGTGAAACAAGCCAAAGGAGAGGGAAAGGTTGATGATGTAGAAAAGAGAAGAGATGTCTTCAAAGGTAATGCCCCAGGGGAGATGTGAGAAGATGAGATCTTAAAAGATGGAAGAGGTAACCCAAATGAAAGGACTAACCTGATGCCAAAGACAACTTTGGCTTGTCTCTGCATTGTTTATCTTTTTGTTGTTGTTATTCATTCTTTATAGAACAAAATACTAGGCTAGTGCGAAAACATTTTGTTAATAGTTCTAAAGAACATTGACTTCTTAGCACTATCGTTACACACCTTTATCTAGAAGGTCTGAATGTGCACCTTTTCACTTACGTGTCAATTGACTGAGCGATGTCTGTCCCAGCATCCCAGTGCACCTATAACAGGGAATGTACTCACCAAATTCAATACAAATACCTGCCCTGCATCACTGGATCTTTGTGAATGCTCAGAACACCTATGTAGTCATCGCCTGAATTAGGTCTTGACATCCTGTCAGTACGTCTTGTGACAAAGAGGAAAGAATATCAGGTTTTCCTTCCTCACGGGTACTATTAGGAGGAACAATCTGTTCTTGTTTAATTAGCATTGATTTTCTTCAAACTATTACTCACGGGTCATAATATTTTTTAATTGCTTGAGATGAAACAAACACTTCATTTGGTGAGTTTTGTAAAAGGATCATTCTTTGCAATACCTTCTGTTAATTAAATTTTTACTGCATGTTTATATCTCATTCATTTTATATTTAGATCTGAATATTTTTCTCATTAACAGAAAACATTGATGAGAGGTACCCAACTCATAATAGGGATGAAAAGATAGTGTTGTTATTAAAATCTGAAGTCTCTCAAACTGCAGGATCCATATATCATGTAAAACCTGAGCATGTGCCCTGACCGGGAATCAAATGCATGACCTTTTGTGCATGGCATGGCATTCAACCAACTGAGCCACACTGACCAGGGCGTATAATATTACTCTTGATATGATGTGATTAAAAAAATGGTACTTTGCTTCTGTAGTGTTCCTCTCAAAAACATAGAACACCAGTGCAATCCTGAGAAAAACATCGGACAAATCCCAAATGAGGGACATCCTTCAAAATACTTGAAGTGTAAGCTTCAAAAGTGTCAAGCATATAAAAAAATAAGGAACGCCTGAGAATCTGTCCCAGTCAAGAGGAACCTAAGGAGCCCTGAAAACGAATGTGATGCAGTATCCTGCTTGAGATCCCAGAAAAGAAACAAGGCATTCAGTAAAAGACTAACGAAATATGAATCAAATATAGATTTTTCTTAATAATTGTGTACCCATTTTGGTTCATCAATGGTAGCAAATGTACCATGTGTTAATAATAGCAGAAATGTGGGGAAACTTTGTATTTATTATCTCAATGTGTCTATAAATCTAAAACTGTTCTAAAGTTTAAAATTTTTATTTAAAAGATACATTTAGATAAAACACCTGCAATTTTGAAACAAATGTTAAGCAATTTCTCTGAAATAACCATTCTCTGTCTCTCTATTCCTTCTTCCTTTCCTCTCTTCCTCCAAATTTACTTGCTGGAACTACTGCCCCTTAGAAACCATAAGGCTAGGATGAAGAGTTTCCTGAGGGCCATTGAGAAGGACCCACGAAGGAAGGGCATGACAAGTTCACACACAAGAAGAAGCATGGTATCCATTAGGGACAGTCAATTCGTGGCAAAGCTGCAAACAGCTATCATACGGGGTGCTGGATACTGTGTTAAGTACCACTTACATCATCTTTTCATATCTGTTCTCATAGTAGTTGTATTGATACAGATACTCACCCCTTTTTGTAGATGAGGCTAAGGTGATTCAGAACCCCACAGCTCACAGGAACCAGAGTTAAGTTCCAACCCCTAGATGGAACCACTGCACATACTCCCAAGGCCACGGTCAGATGATCAACTTGTCTTTTGGGATCTCCCACTTCCATTTTTGTGTATTTCTTCTCTCTAGGAGTCCAGCAACATTAAGTGCCCACTAAGCCGTTTAGTACCTCTTCCTTTCTCCAGAAATAAAAATGAGAGCAAGGGAGTGTGGAAGGGTGTGAGGAAAATTAGAAGGGAGAAACAGAGCTAAGATTAGTTGAGTAGCTGTTATCCACCAAGACACTTAGTAGATACTTTACCCACTTTAATAACATAAGCCTGCATGAAATCCTCAGAGAGCATAATTTCCATTTTTAGGCTCATGGTCATTCAGTGCTTTTACTTCAGCTGCTTTGAAAGGGAAAGTTCTTCCTTTTCTGTTACCACTCTCCACAATATTCCTTTATATACTGCTCACCCCATTCAAGCTTGCCTCCCGTGTCCTCCCTGTCCTTGCTGGCCACCTACTTCATCTTGTTCTAATCTCCTTGATTTTTCTGCTCCACTGGCCAGCTTTCAAGTTTTCCCATGTGAGTTTTGCTTGGCTCCATATATTTCTCCTCTACTCTAAGCTTTAATGTATACTGTCACCTCTGTCTTCTGGTCTTCATACAGCTAACTCCTCCTTTATATTGGATTTTCACTTACATGTCAATTGACCGAGCGCGGTCTGTCCCAACATCCCAGTCTAAATGAGGCCACCCTATTACCCTATTAACAGCTGTCCATTTTCTTTAGCTGGGGTTGACATATGCATTGTAACTGTGTATGTAGCGATGGTCTTATGCATTCACTCTCCGTCTCTGATCTGGACTGTCAGCTCCATGAAGAAATAGACTGCACCTATTTTTTTCATATATGCATAGCACAGTGCCTGGCATATAATATGGCTCAATAATTATTTATTAAATGTAGCTTTAAATTCCTTATAATAAGGAATTTTTTCCTTTCTGAAACATTCTTTTCAAGGAATGTGTCACAGTGTGCCTTATATTAAAGTTATTTATGCACATGTATTCTTTTCTTTGCTAGACTTAAAGCTCTAAAGGGATTTTCCTATGTAGCCTCTATTTCTCTCTCTCTCTCTCTCTCTCTCTCTCTCTCTCTCTCTCTCTCTCTCTTCTCACACACACACACGCACACGCACACGCACACGCACACGCACATGCACACACGCACACACCAAGAAAATCCTATGTGGTAGATGCTAAAAGCAAGATGGCAAACTGAAAACCAACCATATAAGTACTTTGAAAGAGCAATAGGGACAAGCTATACCTGAAACCCACTAAATGGCTCTGGGTGGCATATTAGAATCATTACTGATAAACTAATGGGGCTTCACAGAGTTCAGAAACCAACTTTCTTTTTTTTCAAATCCCTTCCATAAATAGGCTTCTCTGGCCTCAAAGTCAACGGGCTCTGTTTGAAAAACAATAAAAAACTGTCAGTGATTCTTAAAGAGTTTTCACAGTCTCTCCCTCCCTCTTCTTCACTTCAGAGTGCAATGATGCCCATAAATCCCCCCACCCACCCACCCGCCCGCCCCCATTTGTCCCCAGAGGGTAAGTGTCTTGACCAACATCTCTCAGCTGCCTGAGCAGCTTCCTGGGTCAGTCATGACCTCCTGTCCCCTATTCCATCTTGATGATGAAATCCTTGTCTGATGTCCCTCCAGCAAGGCTCAGAAGCATTTCCTCTGTCACATAAACAATTATCTGATCATTTTAAGTTCATTTCCCAGGGAGGGAAAAAAACACAAGATTTAATTTAAAATGTAAGAGTATGTTTATCTCGAAGGCCTCCATAATCAGAGAATGAGCTCATTCGCTCTGAATAGCACTGGAGGAGATGGGCTGGATGGCCAGCAGCATCATGCTGTCACCAAAAGATGAATGTGTCCAATTATCAGTGATGCTTTGCCTTCGGTCGAGTTAAACTGAAGGGTAACAGAGGAGAACTCTTCAGCGCCAGGGCTGGTGGATTTGTGACCTAAACTCAAAAGCGAGTCCTGGTCAGCACAGTATGAATGTCCTACTCTTTTCCTAGTGCTTGGGGAGATTGGAGCTAAAGATAACCATGGAGCTTAAGATAAACAATTCACAAGCATTCATTAAGCAACTCAATGTGGGAAGGGGGGGGCTCCTCGCTGTGCTCAGGTTTGGCGCTTCCCCTCTCTCCATCCTCCAGTCCATGCCGGCTGGTGAGTGTGCACACTTGCTTTGTCAGCACACTCGGGTATGTGTGTTGAGAGTGGAAGGATGCTGTGAAGAGGAAGAATTAATACGGAAACATGGGAACTGAATGGGGATAAAAGAGGACCACTGACACTGTTGAGTATTACTATGTTCACCCAGAAGCCAGCAATAGTTTTGAGAATTAAAATAGAGAGAAGGGCTCTTTAGTACTTGAAATATATTCACTTTACCAAAAATCACCCCACACGCTGCCATTGGCATCTGCACTTCAGGCAGTAAACCTCTCCCCATGCTGACATCGGGAGCCCCAACGCACCAAAGAGGCTACAAATCAAAGTGAAAATGCAAAGCAGGATCTGATTCATTCACCTTAAGATATAAAATAAACCTGCCCTTTCATGGTGTTAGACTGCATGTTTATACCTATGAATACAAATATATAACACAAAATAATGCCTTCCGAAATGTGGATATTTGTATGGAATGTTATAATGAACACTGCCATTTTTAATACCTAGTATGCAAACATTTTTCCCTTTGAGGGATTAATCCTGGGGTGATATCTAGCATCTAGAAGTGTTCAGGAATCTGCAGAAGGCTCCACATATAAATTAATAAGGAGACTAAAAATATAATATAAATTTTTAATCCACGGGGGGAGCCAGAGGAGTCCTTAGCTTCAGTAACCAAGTTCTCTGAATCTGGACGGCTCGCTCTTTATTAACACAAATTGCCCTAAAGCAAAGCAGATATACATATTAAAGGTTAAGGTTTAGTATACAGTAGGCATTGTCAGTTTTGGGGGCACTGCCTTCAGCTGTTCAGGTGTTTGGCCAGCAGGAGGCAATAACATGTAGATTAAAATGCCCTCAGCTGAGTGGAGGTCGGTGGGAGTAAGGGGGAGAGATCAACCAAGGGACTTGTGTACATGCATATGAGCCTAATCAATGGACACAGACAACAGGGTGTTGGCATAAGTGGGGGTGGGGGTAGGGGTAATGGGGAGATAAGGACACAAATCTATATATATGAATAAAAAATAAAATGCCCTCAGCTGTCTGTAAGCAAGCAATCATTTATGTAAATTCAGGTTTGGGGAAATGCTTTTTGGCCATTCCAGTAGGCAATAATATGTATTCATCTCTGTTGAATATAGAAGCCCATCAACCTTTTGAGGACTTCTTGCATTTATTATTATGACATGCTGGAATTATCCTCCAGCAAGGGATATCTTAAAGTACAAGTGGGTTTCCATCTCTTACAACATAAAGGAAAGAAAGACTGTCTTCACAAGACTTCTGGCAGCTGGGCATGGCTGCCACACATGGTATCAGCCAATTGATAACCCCATTGAGAATTTGAGCCTTTGAACCTTGAGAGACTAATACCAAAGAATTAAAGAAAAAATTAAAACCTCAATAAAATACTAGCAAACAGAATCCACAAAATGTAAAAGGAATGGTAAACCGTGACCAAGTACACTAGCATCTGAAAATCAATGTAATAGCCATAGCAATAGAATAAAGACCCAAAACCACAAAATCCAATAGAATAGAAGAAAACTTTCTCAAACTGATCAGTGGCATATATGGAAAAACTAAACTAATGTCGTATTTCATAGTGCAAGACTTGGCACTTTTCCCCTAAGCTCAGGAAAAAGATGAATATGTCCACTCTTGTCACTTCTATTTAGCATTGTATTAGAGGTCCCAGTCAGGGCAATTAGGCAAGAAAATGGAATAGAAATAAACCAGATTGGAAAAGAACAAGTAAAACTTTCTCCATTTTCAGATAACAAGATCTTGCATATAGAAAATCTAAAAAATGCATTCAGCAGAATTGCAAGGTACAAAAGACTAATATACAAAACCAACTGCATTTATATACACTAGCAATGAATAATGAAATTTTTTTAAAAGCATTTACAATAGAGAACTAAGATGGCGGCAAAGGTGAAACACCTATCTTGCCGTCATAATCAGCAATTTTAATACTACAACTTAACGAAGGAACAAACACCTTCCAGAATCACCAGAACGCTCGCCGAGTGAAAATTCCACAAATAAAAGTAAAGATAAGACACTGTGACCCGGAGGAGCGGCAGCGGACAGCGTTGAAAGATTCGTGCGCAGAGAGAGGTTTGGAGTGCGCGCAGCGGAGAGGGCGGGCGGCTGAAAACCGGCCAGTTTTCTCGAACGGGGAGACAGGGGCGTCCCACTGGACAGATTCTCCAGCGCTGGGCGAAGTTCAGAGAACCCACTATCACACGGGGTGAAAACTGGACAGTGGGAGGGCACGCCGAAGCTCGGGTGCTGCTGGGTCTGCTGGCTTGTGGAGAAGGCAGCTCTCGCGCGAACAGCTCGGCTGCGTGACGGCGCAGGGAGCTCTCTGCGACTTGTCTCTCATTTGGAAAACCGTCAGTCTGCTTTGTTTTACCCTAGGTGAGACATTGCGCATGCAAAGTCATTTGGGGACAGTCTGAATTCCCAGGCAGCCAGTGGAGCTCCACAGCGGCTCTCTCTCAGAGGTGCTGGCAGCCATTGCCCCGGGCACAGAGCCCCTGGGGCTGCATAGGGCGGAGCTAACGCTGTCTGCTTGGCCCGGAGACTCCGCCCATCCAACCTGAGCACAGCTGAGCTTCACAGACAATTGGCCTGGAGGTCAAACCCTCCTAGGGCTAACAACAACAAGCTGGGTTTAAATTCAAAAACACTGAATACAACCCATAAAGGATTGCAGTAAGAGTACCCACCTCAGGTAACTGGGGAGACTGAGCCACTGTCCCTTTGAGGATAGCCACCACATAAAGCAGCCACCATGCAGAGACATGGAAAGAAATCAGGTGTGAAAGAAATGGAGGAGAAAAGACGACAAGACATAGAGTTCAAAACCACGGTTATAAGGCTTTTCAAGAGGCTCCTACAAAAGGCCGATCAACTTAATGAGAATTACCAGGAAATAAACAAGACCAACCAGGAAATAAACAAGACCAACCAGCAAATGAATGAGAATTACAAGGAGATGAATGCTACTTACAAAGAAATGAATGAGACCCTCAGGGAAATGTACAAGACCTCTGAGGATACGAACCAGACCCTCACAGATAAAAAAAAAGGACCAACTAGAAATCAAGCATACACTGACTGAAATAAAAAATATCACACAAAGTCCTAAAAGCAGTCCAGAGGGCCACAAGAACCAAGTCAAAGATTTGAAATACAAAGAAGCAAAATCCACTCAGCTGGAAAAGCAAGAAACAAAAAGAATTCAGATAATTGAAGATAGTGTAAGGGGCCTCTGGGACAACCTCAAGCAAGCCAACATCCGAATTATTGGGGTGCCAGAAAAAGAGAGAGAGCAAGTTAATGAAAACCTACTTGAAGAAATAGTGACTGAAAACTTTCCCCACCTGGTGAAAGAAACTGACTTAAAAGCCCAAGAAGTACACAGAACCCCAAAATATAGGAATCTAAAGAGGACCACACCAAGACATATCATAATTAAAATGCCAAGAGCAAAAGATAAAGAGAGAATATTAAAAGCAGCAAGAGAAAAACAGTTGGTTACCTACACGGGAGCACCCATACGATTGTCAGTGGATTTCTCAACAGAAATGATGCAGGCCAGACGCGAGTGGCAAGAAATATTCAAAATAATGAAGAGCAAGAATCTATAACCAAGATTACTCTATCCAGCAAAGCTATCATTCAGAATTGAGGATCAGATAAAGTGCTTCGCAGATAAGAAAAAGCTAAAGGAGTCCATCACCACCAAACCAGTATTATATGAAATGCTGAAAGATATTCTTTAAGAAGAGGAAGAAGAAAAAGGTAAAAATATAAATTATGAACAACAAATACACATCTATCAACAAATGAACATAAAAATCAAGTGAACTGATAGGCTGATGAACAAGATAAACTGGTGACTATAACAGAAACATGGACACAGAGAGGGAATGGACGGATAATTCTTGGGGAGAAAAGTGTTGTTGGAAGTACAGCAAGAGATTGGACAAAAATCTTGCAACAATGGGAGAGGACATTGGGGGAGGGGGAGGTGAGGGCGGAGGGTGGGATAGGTACAGGGTGGAGGGAAGATATAGGGGGATAAAAAAGGGGAAACAATTTAATTAATAAACTGAACAATTAAAAAAAAGAACTGATTAAAGAAAAAAAAAGAAAAAAAATAAAAGCATTTACAATAGCATCATAAAAATAAAATGTCTAAGAATAAATTTAACATAAGTGTAAAATGTAGTCTTCAAAAACTATAAAACACCGTTGAAAGAAATTAAAGAATAAGTATTTTCTCAGAGCAACTGTAGTGAAGTTGAGAGCTAGGCAATAACAGATGACTAAAGATGAAGATGCTGGTGATAATAGGGACTGATGTTTCCAATAAGGAAGGAGCAAGAGACGTCACCAGCAAACTCTTTGTAGGATGGAATTTTGGCCGTGGCATAGCTCTAAATGTTGGTCCACTCACTGAGTCTATTTCTTCAGCCCTCCCATAAGCCCAGATCTATGTATTGTCCTCTCAATAACTTCCATTTAGTCAGAGTTGCTTTCTATTTCTTGTAGCCAAGAACCCTGACTCAGGCAGGTATTACTACGTAGTTTCCTTTCCAATTCTATTGATTTTGGTTTAAAAAGGAAAATTTCTTTTAATTCCTATTACACATTTTTTAGAACTTTCTAAGTGCCATTGCTTTCCCAACGTTTAATTTATTTCCTTGGGAGCCTTATAACTTAATAATAATGATCTTATGAAGTATATATTATTAATCTTCTTTTTACATGTGAGAAAACTAAAATTGAAGAAGGTGGCATAATTGCCTAGGATAGGATAGACTACAGATAAAAATCCAGATAAGCTGGGTACAGACTCTAGGCAACTTCTATTACACTAAGCTGCTTCCTTGATTTTCTGTCCTCAGAACACATGCAGGTGAGCTTGCCTACGGAGGAAGGGCTTGAGGTCAAGTAGACACCACTGTAACCTCAAATTACTCATGAATTGCTCATATCCAGTCAGTGAAATAGGAACAGTTATCAACAGTCCTGTTTTCCAAAAATAGTTAATGATATAACTAAATGCACAATATTAGTTGGAAATTTTAAGATAAACATGGTCAGAAACAAATCCAAACATGTTATATGCATATCTGTATATGTATATGTCTGTGTATGAGACAGACACACACAAATTTATGTAAATTGCTAACCATTAATAACAAAAAGGCAGCATCCCAATACGTTGAGATTTTGCTTACTGGCAATTGTCAACAGTTTGGCCCTAATAAACACACACACACACACACACACACACACACACACACACAGATAAGGAAGAAAAACAGCATAAATTTCAAGGAGAAATAGGGATACAGGAAACAGGCACTGAAAGAGAAAATATGTCGCTCTATTCTTGGCCATGAAGGAAAAGACAGGGCCCATGGAAATCCTACCAAACTATACTCACTAAAATCCTATTTCAATCCCTCGTCCTTAAAATAAAACCACCTTTCCTTTCTGTGTCAGAGATTCCTACTGCTTTTTTTAAAATTGGTTTGCAAAAGCATACAGGATTCAAGTATACAACTCAACAAAACATTCTCTGTACACTGCAATGTATGCCATCAGCCAAAACAAAGTCTTCCCCATTCCCACTCATGCCCCTTTTGCCCATTTCCATCCTAGTTCCCAAATATCCAAGGAGTACTGTCATAGCTTCTTGAATGCTGCTCTCTCCTGGCCATTTCTGGTATTACAACTCTTCCAAGTGGAGCACACTTAGCACTAAGGCGGCTATCAACCTGTTCTCTTCACCGTTTACTGTTCCAAGATGAACTGAAATGACCACAGGCGCCTAAGAGGCTAAGACCTCTTGGAACCCACTTCCAACAATCCTCAATCCCACTTATGTCAGTCTGGCCACTATCCAAATCCAAGTTCACAATGGTGGGCACTCTTGAAGCTCCTCCCCATCCAACCCTGGGCACTGGCAATTTTTTTTATTAAGGCATTTTTTGCAGGCTGGGTTTCCATCACAAATTTGAATGTTATCAACTGTGTTCCCTGGTTTCATACCTTTCTACTCACACCTGTGTCTTCCTTCTGCCTCAGTGAACGGTATGACTTACTTTAATAATTTTGAGTCTCCACACTAGACGATAAAACTGTTGAATTTGGAGGCATTATTAATACAGGGGGAGGAAAACTGGGCCCTTGGACATCTGAAATTTCATCTGTCATTTTGGGGAACTTTCAATGTTAGAGGCTCTGTTCTAATATCTGAAGGGAGAACCCAGAGGTCTCCTGCTACGGTTGAAAACAGAGCCTTCACTTGGGGGTAGCTCCTGTGGACAATCACTACACTACAAAGCAATTTCATCGGTCATAAAACTGATGACCAGCTAGGTCTCCTGCCAGCAATGGAACAAGCCCAGTGCTATCACCGATAAAGGCCTTTGTCAGTCATTGGAGCAACATTAGCTCTTCATGCTGTGAGTTGATTGCACGCTTAGGATAGAATCAGAAAGTAAAGGTTTAACAATGAAGGTTATTCAACTGGTAACATGTATTTGCTGCAATTTATATTATGATAGTAGCCTGATAAAAAAATTGTAGATGGATTCTTTTAGGCCAAAGGCTTTTGATAATATACTCTATTTTTTAGTGTTTCTGAGCATATGTTAGTAAGTCTTTCTGAATTTAAATTATTATGTAGCCCATTAAGTTACATAAATGTGAAACACTGACCCCAGGAATGAGAAAGTGGAAAAAAAGTAGAGAAGAACTGAGCATTTGACACAATGAAGCTACTGTTGGGGGGCATTCCAGCAAGAGGCTGTCATTGAATCTTTGTATTTTTTATAACAGCATGTCTGCTTTCAAGTTAAGTCTAGTTTCTCTTTGTTTTCCTTCAGTGCAATTACTTTGCTTTTCCAAGGAGACTAAGAACATGAATACCCATTTAAAAATATATGTGATGAAGATAAATATAACTGTAAGCAAACAGTATTTTAAGAACCTAAACTTGGTTTTGACACTATGAAAGATACAATAGGAGTATATGCAGGGTGGGGCAAATATTGGTTTACAATTATTTGTATGGGTAATAATACCAGAATTAATAAATAATAGTACAAGAATAAACTCTGTGTTTCACGTACTCACAACTGTAAACTTACTTTTGCCCCACCCTGTATTAGTTAGAATTCATTGGGTGCAAGGAGTATATCACATGCAGCTGAAACTGGTTTAATTGGTAAGAACAGTTATTTCCCCCCATAACAAAAGCTCTAGAGGTGAGGCAGTTCCATGATTTCTGTAGTTACGCAGCAATAGAATCAGATCCATGTTCCATACATGGACCCATGTTCCCACTCTGCCACCTTAGATTACTGGCTCTCATTTTTGGCTTTTCTCCTTTGGGTGGCAAGATTGCCATCAGAGCTCCCAGCAAGCACCACAAGGAACAAAACAGGGGATTTTATTTTCAGGCATTTTTTAAATCAGGAAGTTAAATATTTCCCAGAAACAATAGCGCCTGCTTCCTTCCATTCAAGTCTCCTTGGCCAGAAACGGATTCACTACCTAAGTCCTAGCTGCCAGAGATATGGCAAAGAGGTTTTTTCAGGCACTTTCGGCCAAGAAAGCATGAAGGAGTTTGTAGGGTGCAGACAGCTGGTATGTAAGCAAAAAACATAATCTGTTGCATAAAGGTAAATTCACAAAGAGCTTTTTTAAATTAAAATATATTTTATTGATTTTTTTACAGATAGGAAGGGAGAGGGATAGAGAATGAGAAACATCAATCAGCTGCGTCCTGAACAACCCCTACTGGGGATGTGCCCACAACCAAGATACATGCCTTTGACTGGAATCAAATCTGGGACACCCCAGTCCACAGGCCAATGCTCTAACCACTGAGCAAAACTGGTCAGGGCTCACAAATAGCTTTTGTGACTATTAATTGACTATTAATAACATCATTTTGTATGGCAACTGACAGTTCACAAAGTACGTTCTAATGAATTACGTCACTTAACCTTCACATTACCTTGCAGAACAGATTAAATCATTCCATATTTTTGATAAGAAAATTTACCTCACAATGAAAAAGACTAGTAATGTTGTACCAATTAAGCCTTCTTCAACTTTGTAAGTCTAGTAGTGTACAAACCTAGAAATCATAGACATCAGTTAGAACTGGCATGGAGACTTTAAGACCAGAAACAGTCAGGGGAACCAGGCACTACATAGACAGATCACTACCAAAATTTAACTCATGCTCTAAAAAATTAGCAAACAAGAAAAAACAAGCAGCCAATAAATGGATAAATTCTAAGACAGGGGCCATGAATGCAAAATCAACTGAGAATTTTCATTCCACACTGCTTATTGGGCACCTACTAATTCTCTGCCTAGACTGTAAAGGAAATCAATGTGAATTAGACTTAGTCTTTACCTTCTAAGATGAGTCATATAATATCAATTAGTAAATGCTCTAATAGAATATAAAGCTCATAAATACATGGGGAAAGATCAAGCAAATAAACAGATTTTAGAAAGGAGGCAGCATCTTCACTTAACCTTGAAGAAAGAATAGTGATCAAGAAAATATATGCCACAGGTGGAGAGATATAATATTAGCAGAGATACAATAATAGAAACTGCAGTGTGTGGAAGAATAGAGTGGGGGAGCTAACAGAACAGGTAGAGTGTTTGGCTAGGTAGGAATTTATGGAGGAGAGAGGATGGAGAATGACATCTTGTGTGTGTCATCATAATCATCAGTTAATAGTTTTCTTGAAATTAAGTGACCTTTGGCCAGGGAGCAATTCCATGAAACAAGACATACAAAAGGGGCAGCCAAACAGGAATGGGGCAGTTAAGTATGCCTGATGCTGTGGCCCCTGAGAGCTGGCACCAAGGAGTTGGACCCTACAGGATTCTGTCAATCTACTGAAACCATGAGCCCCTGCCCTTGCATTTACCCTCTGAGCGATGCCTCTGATTTTAGAGCTCTGATCTTTCTTAAGAAATATAAACCCCAGATTAGGGGAGAACCAAGATGGCAGCATAGGTAAACACCTATTGTTCTGCCCTGCGCAACGATTTAAAAAATACAACATAACAACAAAACAAAAATCACCCAGAATCGCTAGAAAGCTGGCTGAGTGAAAACTCCACAAATAAGAGTAAAGGTGGGACACTGAGACTCAGAGGAGCGGCGGGAGCGCGGCCTTGAAGACGGAAACAGGTGTCTGC
Source organism: Antrozous pallidus (assembly GCA_027563665.1). NCBI lineage: Eukaryota > Metazoa > Chordata > Mammalia > Chiroptera > Vespertilionidae > Antrozous > Antrozous pallidus. The sequence goes on along the minus strand of CM050517.1, from coordinate 17,817,673 downwards.
AGCCATCCCCATCCAACAGAGACCCGTGAGCGCGCGCGTGAGCGCCGCATAGGACGTAGCTGACACTGAGGCTGCCTGCGAAGCTCAGAGACTCCGCCCATCCAACCTGAACACAGTCTCCCTTCACAGCCAATTGGCCTGGAGGTCAAACCCTCCTAGGGCTAACAACAACAAGCTGGGCTTAAATTCAAAAATACTGTACAACCCATAAAGGATTGCAGTAAGAGTACCCACCTCAGGTAACTGGGGAGACTGAGCCACTGTCCCTTAGAGGATATATACCACATAAAGCAGCCACCATGCAGAGACATGGGAAGAAATCAGGTGTGAAAGAAATGGAGGAGAAAAGACGACAAGACATAGAGTTCAAAACCACGGTTATAAGGTTTTTCAAGAGGCTCCTAGAAAAGGCCAATGAACTTAATGAGAATTACCAGGAAATAAACAATACCAACCAGGAAATGAATGAGACTTACAAGGAAATGAATGAGACCCTCAAGGAAATGAACAAGACCTCTGAGGATATGAACCAGACCCTCACGGATATGAAAAAGGACCAACGAGAAATCAAGCATACACTGACTGAAATAAAAAATATTACACAAAGTCCTAAAAGCAGTCCAGAGGGCCACAAGAACCAAGTCAAAGATTTGAAATACAAAGAAGCAAAATCCACTCGGCTGGAAAAGCAAGAAACAAAAAGAATTCAGATAACTGAAGATAGTGTAAGGGGCCTCTGGGACAACCTCAAGCATGCCAACATCCGAATTATTGGGGTGCCAGAAAAAAGATAGAGCAAGTTAATGAAAACCTACTTGAAGAAATAGTGACTGAAAACTTCCCCCACCTGGTGAAAGAAACTGACTTAAAAGCCCAAGAAGTACACAGAACCCCAAAATATAGGAATCTAAAAAGGACCACACCAAGACACATCATAATTAAAATGCCAAGAGCAAAAGATAAAGAGAGAATATTAAAAGCAGCAAGAGAAAAACAGTTGGTTACCTACAGGGAAGCACCCATACGATTGTCAGCGGATTTCTCAACAGAAACGATGCAGGCCAGACGGGAGTGGCTAGAAATATTCAAAATAATGAAGAGCAAGAATCTACAACCAAGACCTTTTCTCCCGGACTGTTCTCCCAGGCAGTCTGGGAGGAGGTCCGGCTGGGTCTCCTCCTCCCCTCCCCTGGTTTCTCTGCCTTTACCCCGCACGTGAGCTCTTTCTCCCTTGGGAAGGGTCACTTCAGTAAAGTCTGTGTCCTGGTACCCTGCTCTCTCTCTCTCTCTCTCTGCTCGTTCTGTTTCATCTTTCATACGGTGCCGAACCCGGTGAGTGTGGACGATCCTCGAACCCAGCCCCCAGCTTCTGGCTCCTGCTCTGGCTCTGCTTGGTGGCATGGTTGTGAGTTGATTGGCCCGCTCAGAACACTTCTCAAACGCTGCTGGACCAGGACACATGGGGATCTCGTCGCTTCCTCCTAACTGGTAGGCTTCAGGGTACTCCCTCCCCTCTCCCTGGTTCCCTTGACCTGGAAGGGCCTCAGAGTTTCCCGTCTACTCGGCTACGTTACACGGTCTACGTTCTACGTTCTACGAAAGCCCGGGTACCTGGCCGGGAAACTCTGTTCTACTCCACGGAAAAGATTTCTGGGTGACGACCCATAGATCTTCTCTGTCCCTTTTTCTACAGGTTGGCCTAGGAAAAGGACGCTTCTTATTCCTTGCCAACTTTCCAGTGGCCTTTTTCCTCAGGTCAAGGGAACCCCCTACGCACCTTTAGGTGCCTTTTCAAAAACACTCCCGTTTTTCGCGCCCTTGTTGAGCACAGATGATTTCTGCCACTGGATGGGAAAAGCTTCCAGAGATTCCCTATGTGCAGCCTGTCTTTCCTATCCCTCTCTCTGCTCCTTCCACACCCCAGGTTTTCCTAGCCCACGGGAAACCCCCTCAAACTGCCCCTCTGTCGCCCTCTTTACTCTTCCGACCCAGCCGTTATCTCCTCTCCTCCGCCTCTCCTTCTCCTCTCCCTCCTCCATCGCCACACTGCGGCTGCCCCTCTTCTGTCCCCTTCCACTGCTGCCGCCAGGCATCTGTGGGAACCAACTCTCTACACCTGTGGGAACCAACTCCACCAGACCAGAGGCTGCTGTGAAGCACGAGAACCTCCTGCCACCCCAAACAGCTAAGGGAATTTCTGAATTTCTGTTTTGCCTTGCTCTTTTGACCCTGACCACGTGGCTCTTGATCCCCCTGGGGGCCGCCATATTGGCTTGGCAAGTCCCGCCCCCTCTGGACCCCACCTGGTGTGGCCGCACCTGGCTCCTCCTCCCTTGGCCTGCTGCCTGCTCCACCCTGCCTCCCCTCCCCTCTCTTTATGCCTCAAACCCAGGTCCAAGATCCGAACATGGCATTTAACTCTTAATTCCCCTTGGGAAGCAGGCAGAATAGGCCTGACCCTGCAAACCCAAGCCTTGAAGCAGATTTGAGGCCCACGAACTGTGCGTGGTGGGGGTGCAACAAGAGGACAAGCATCGCCTGGAGAATGCTTCACATGCGGAAACAAGGCCACCGACTGAAAAAGCTGTGCCTCCGGCCCCGGCCTCCAACCAAGAAAAGTGACTTCCCCTGGGAAAGTGACGGGCCCTCTGTGTCTCAGCACAGAGGGGCCATCCTTCCAGGTCCTGACCAGCCGATGGCCATGCTGGAACTGGCTGAAGACTGCAGATGCCCAGACTCGACAACCCCCATCACCCACGCTGAGCCCAGGTTAATGCTCCATGTAACGGATAGCAGGTCTCCTTTCTGGTCAACACGGGTGCTACCTTCTCTGTCCTGCCTTCCTTTGCTGGGCCACTTTTCTTTCGTGATCTCAGTCCTGGGTACTGATAGCAAATCACCCTTCAGCTCTGAAAACTGCTCTGGCTTCAGCGCCTCCTCACCCTGCCCTCTCCCCTGCCCCACCCTTCCTAGGGAACAACTTTCTTGCTGGCGCAAGCTTATCAATTATTTAATGGAAGGGGCAAGAATGTAAAAGGACCCACTATACCAGCCCACTAAAGAAACACCAGTAGGCCTCCTCTTCTCACCCTCCCTTGTTCGCCAGGCTTTTTCTAACTCCAGGATACCCTCCTGGCATCTCTCTCCCTCTTTCCCAGACATCTCTAAACCTTTCCAACTATTTTACTAATGATAAACAGGGAATAGCTATGGGGGTCCTCACCCAGGCCCCTAGGGCCAGCCTTCACCCCCATAGTCCATCTGTCCAGACAGCTTGATCCCACGGTTCAAGGATGACAACCCTGCCTCCGGACTCTGACTGCAGCCGCTGTTCTCACCAAGGAGGCCCAGAAGCTCCCTCCAGCAACCCTTAACAGGTCTTTTCCACCCATAGACTACAGGACCTTCTGTGCTCCTCCCCTCCCCATTACATGTAGGAAGTCCCCATCTCCTATTCCTTGAGAATCCTGACATCTCCTGAACCCAGTCCACAGCCCTGAACCCAGCCACTCTCCTCCACCCAATCTGTGGCAACGCACTCCTGCCCCAGGTTGTCAGAGGCCCTCTCTCTAGAAATTCACAGCTTCTGGCCGGACCCTCTGCCCATGGGCTTGACCGGAATCCAGGCTACACCAAGGAGCCCCACCTCCTGCAAGCCCTTTTCAGGAGCCACCTTCTTAAGCCCCTTTTAGACAACTGCTCCAGGAACACCCTGACAGGTTTCTAACCAGGCCAGGACCAGCTGACCACAGCTCCCAGGACCAGCCCTCCAGCCGAGGGACCCCAGTTCTCTTCAAGAACCTTACTCTCCCTCAAGTTGTATTTCAGCTCCAGGCCCAGAAAAGCAGCAAAACCAGACAAGTGATGCTGTGACAGCCTCAGGACCAGCTTTTACCTCCAAGTGACTCAACTGGATCGTACTTGAGACTTCACCAACCAGTCCCTTGGGGAAACCATGGTGCTACACCTTCATTAAGCATGGAAAACACCCCCTGTTTTTCACCCACTTACTCCCTGGCTCCTCTCATTAGGCACACTGGTATCTTCCTTTAATCTTGCTCTTTGGCCCATGCCTCATGCCTTGTTTCACTAGTTTCTTGCAGAACAGAATGCAGACGTTCACCAACCAAAAGATAGATCTGCCACTGAATTCAGAACCCAACACCAGAATCCTTGAGACTCTGGGGAGACGCCCCTAACGACCCCCCCTCTCAGCTGAAGGTAGCTACGGAAGATGGACCTTCGCCCCCTAGACCTTGCCTGGACTCGCAATTATTTTCTTTAATATTACCAGAAGCCTGGAATGATAGGTATCCCCCTCCCAACTGGTGGTCGGAGTTATGATGTAATTGACATCTGCCTCAGAGACATTGAGCCACCAATCAATCACATACCAGAGTGCCCTGTGTCCCACCCCTTCCCATTCTGCCCTGGGCCCAACCCCTGCCTTAAAAAGGGTGTCTCGGTGCGCCACGTGGCACCTTTTCTCCCGGACTGTTCTCCCAGGCAGTCCGGGAGGCGGTCCGGCTGGGTCCCCTCCTCCCCTCCCCTGGTCTCTCTGCCTTTACCCTGCACGGGAGCTCTTTCTCCCTTGAGAAGGGTCTCCTCAATAAAGTCTGTGTCCTGGTACCCTGCTCGCTCTCTCTCTCTCTCTCTCTCTCTCTCTGCTCCTTCTGTTTCATCTTTCACTTTTATTGGAGGGACAATGCCTTGCCATGTGTCCTGCTCCTATGCAACTGATTTTTTAAATTTCTCCTTTTCATTAAGCTAGAATATTATTTTTCAAAGAGTATCCTCTTAGGCTTATTTGTACCCAGAGAGATTTTGGGAGGTCTTAGTAACTTAGAATACTTAATCAAATTGTTCATAAAGACATTTTTATTTAGCTTAAGACCTTAATTTTAATTTTAAAAAGACAACTTATTTAAGTAATTAAAGTAAACATCTTACTTTAAAAAGGAAAGCGAATTTAGTAAATGCAGACGTCTGATTTACAAGCTGTAAATGTTGCCCTGCCTTTAGCTTAACAATGTAAGAGGCTACCAAATTCAGGCAGAAAATAATGGTTTCTAATCTGGTTTTTAGATTTTACTTAAATTCAATTACTTATAAAAACATTGGCTTCTCAATGTAACTCAATTTATATGAGACCTTAATTATATTTTTTAAAAGGCTATTTATAAAGTAACTTAAGTAGGTATCTTTGTTTTAAAAAGCAAAGAAAGTTATTCAGTAAACTTACATTAGAGGTCAAAATACACTGTCCCATAACCACCCTACTTAAAGGTGTAGGCGGCTTGAGGCTTTTTATCTTTCTTAAAATTCTACAGTGGTTGAAAAATTTGGCTATAATTAAGACATATATTGTTACTTTACTTTGTCCCTTCCAGAGGCAAAACCTCTACAATCCTTAATACATGTATAGAAGCAAAATATATATTGGTTAATTATATTTGATAAAACTTTCCATGCAATCTCAAGTATAATTTTAAAATATTTATTTTAAGAGAGAACAGACTCTTGAAAATATTTCGGGGCCCTTGAAATGTCCAAAAGTTACTCTCACCGGGTCTTGAAATATACTTGGAAAGATCAAATACACATATTTATATATATGATTTAAAGACTATATACTTAAATTATCTTAAAAGAATATCAATTAAATTTAAACTGGATTACAAAAAAAAAAAAAGAATCTACAACCAAGATTACTCTATCCAACAAAGCTATCATTCAGAATTGAAAATCAGATAAAGTGCTTTGCAGATAAGAAAAAGCTAAAGGAGTTCATCACCACCAAACCAATATTATATGAAATGCTGAAAGATATTCTTTAAGGAGAGGAAGAAGAAAAAGGTAAAAATATAAATTATGAACAACAAATACACATCTATCAACAAATGAACATAAAAATCAAGTGAATTGATAGGCTGATGAACAGGATAAACTGGTGAATATAACATAAACATGGACATAGAGAGGGAATGTACTGACAATTCTTGGGGAGAAAAGGGTTGTGGGAAGTACAGCAAGAGATTGGACAAAAATCTTGCAACAATGGGAGAGGACAGTGGGGAGGGGAAGATGGGTGTGGAGGGTTGGATAGGTACAGGGTGGAGGGGAGATATAGGGGGATAAAAAAGGGGAAACAATGTAATTAATAAACTGAACAATAAAGATTTAAAAAATTTAAAAAAAAAGAAAAAGAAATATAAACCCCAGAACAAGCTCCAAATATCATGAGTAAGTCATCTTTGTGTTCAGGAAATTCTTGACCAAATGTCAGAGGTAGACACAGATGAAGCCATACCCAGGAGCCGCTGATCTGAAAACAGGGAGGACAGCCTGAAATGGAAGTCTAGGGGGAGATAGAAGAGAAATAACAAAGAATGTCCCAGGATAAACAAAAGATGCAGGTGAGTTCTGACCCCAGAGCAGAGCAGACTCCCGACTATTTGTCCTGCTCCACAGAGTCAGCTTAATGCAGGCAGTGGAGGGCTCACCACAACTTGCCTGTGCAGCTTTCAGGAAGTTACTTTTAAGTGTCTGTTTCTTCATGTTAGAAAAGGAGAAGGAAGAGGGTCAACTATGGGAAATTTCTTCACCTACCTTGGGAAAGCTGGACGTGAGGGAAATGTGCTTGTCCATTTCAGCTCCTCGGCTCTATCTGTCGCTGTAGCATCCAGTCCATAGCTCCCTGAATAAGCAACTAGATTTTCCTTATTCTAAGGTTACTTCTTCACTGTGTTCCAGTCAACTCCTGGTATCTTCTGGACTATCCCCCTATTGGAGGGGGTCATCGAGAAGACGTGACCACCAGCTGACCACGGAGCCAGACCTAGGCAATGTGAAGCTCTCCTTCTCTCTCCTCCCCTGTCCTTGGAATGAATGTTCTGCCCAATGTTCCACAGCTGGAACTATTTTAAGGGCTCAGCCTTCAGGGAGTAAGACGTTGTTGAGAGCACCGAATGCAATAGTGACTGAGCCCAGTTAAACTATATAAAAGTTTAACATTCTAATGGGCAGGTGTGAAGATGTACCTGTCCTATGGCTGTCCAAGAAAAGCAAGTTTTCTTGCTTATTACAACTGCCACCTACCAATCTGGACTAGCCCGCCTCTTCCATCTCTCCCTGTCCTCTGTGCACCGGGCCAATTACAGATTTCACCTGGGAAGGTCCCGAGGCAATTCCAGACTTCACCTGCGAAATTCCCGCGGTAGTTTTCAAACCAACATTGTCTGACCTTCAGGTAAACAGGGCAAATCCAGATTTATGGTCACAGCATTTCAGCAAATATTTCAAGGAACAATCCTCCAGGTGTCCTGTAGTATCTTATGCAACTCTGAGAGGCTGTTGCATGTAAAAGCAGACACTGTTGCTGCAATGTTTGCAGTTGATGGAGAATAGGAGCAGCCTCCTCAGGAGCTAATAAAAGGCCATCTGGGGACACCCTTCAACACTGATGTTACATTTCATTTTTTTTAATGCACTAGAGATTGAATGGGAAATTGGGTTTTGTGAAAGCCAGCAAAGGGGATGTCTGTTGCCTTTCCTTGGGACTTTGTCATTTATATTGATGATATTGTTTTTAAACTGACAAGGTGACTCAAATCAAATCCATTTGCAAAACCTACTTTGGATGGGCTGCTGCGGATTTCTGTATATCACAAGTCCACACCTCGGAAAAAGCTAAATAAATATCACACCTTATGTATAGTGTCCTTTGATATCTTAGTAGTTAACAATCTTTTTTTTTTTTTTTTTACTTTGTCTTAACTGAGTGAAAAATTGTACTCACTGTCTCACTGGATAACCCACACTATTTGTTTCTCTCTCCTTCAGGGAAATAAAACTAATATTCTTCAGTGTTTCCTCTGACACACACATTCTAATAAGAAAACATTTAAGAGGTATTAAAGTATTAAGAAATCTGAGGCCCAGCCAGTGTAGCTCGGTGGGTGAGCATTGACCTATGAATTAGGTCAATTCCCATCTGGGCACATAAGCGGGTTGCGGGCTCAATCTCCAGTGGGGAACGCGTAGGAGGCAGTCAATGATTTACTCTCATCATTAATGTTTCTATCTCTCCCTCTCCCTTCTTCTCTAAGATCAATTAAAACATGATTTTTTTTTTTTTAAGAAACAGGCTCAGCAGGACAAATAGGTAACTTTCCCAGAATCCAACATCTGGTAAGAGTCCAAGACAGAACTAGAACTTGGAACTAGAACTTGGATCGGTCTCATGTGCCTGTCCTTACTCTTTGCATGGCTCAGTATGGTTCACAGGGATTGAGATGAGATGCTACATCCTGGGTGCAACATGGAAGCCTAGAGAGAAGCTTGATCAAGTGGTCAGAGAGCAGGAAAGAAAATTCGTTTCCAAAATGGAATCAGAATCATGGAAACAGAAAGCTTTACATCCATCAGTACCCATAATTAGGTTACTTCCACCTCACTTGCATATCTTCACTACCATTTACCTCAGCAAAGATATAAAGCAAAAACTGTTTTGTTTTAGCTCTGCATGTACATGCACATATGTGCAGACACACACACACACACACACACACACACACGCACACATGTTAAAATACTGAATTTAAGGGAAATGAAGAATTTGACAGTGGGAATGTCTGTACAGAGGAGGTGCATATGCAGCAGTCCTTAGCGTACTACTTCCTTCCGTTCGTGGTTCCCTGTGGAGGCACAGTTCCTGTAGCCATCCTCTTCAGGAAGTGTCCTGTGATGCATACATAGGTTGGGCTCTCCTGGTTGTGGAACCAGTCTGGGCTCAGTAAAGCCATATGATGAGGGCAAATGGAAGCATAAGCTGTACACAGGTGACTTTTTAAGACTTTGCTGCCAATTTCACATTACTCCGAAAAACACACACATTTTTCTGTGCCTTAATCTTCTCCTTTTCCCTGATCCTCCCCTAATTCTATGATTCACACCCTTAGCTCCTTTATAATCTCTCCCAGATCAAAATGTGAGTGCGTAAAAAGGATTGGTAAGGATTGTCAATACCTCTTTCCATTATTTACATTTTACTCTCAGTTCTCCCTGGAATTAAAGATGCTGTCTACTGTTAAAGGAATTTCCAGCACAGCCAAGCATTCAGGAAAGTATATTTTGAAACAACATCTTTGAAATCATACCAATGAATTATTTCTCCTTTTGATCTACCAATTCATTGTCCAACTGAATAGAGACTTTGATGAGTCAGAAAATTTGACTGAATAAAATGCTATTTTGTATCATGATAATTCTATCTGATTAGCTACCTCCTCATAAAAGCGATGGAGGAAAGGTATTTCACAGAACCATTTTTACTGCACTGAAGAGGGACTCATATCCATGGGTTGGCTAACAATTAGATGTTTAAAGAACCCTTAGCTGGATTCTTAGCAAATAGAAGTCTAGAATTATCTCAAACGTCTTCTATAAAAAGGACTGGCATTTTGGAGAGCAGAAAGGTAACTTTGAATCTTGAAACAAACAAAAATTCCTTTCCACTTCTGGGTCTTTGCTTGATGATCATACAAATTATCTAATCCTCTTGTCAAAAAGCCTCATTTTAGGGGAGAAATGTCTTTTGGTTTTGTTAAGCCAAAATAGCAAATGATGAATTTTCTCACCCAAAAAGCCAGTAAAAAGAGCTGGTCTTAATTTTTTGGTTTATTGTAGACACCATCTCTGAACCATTTTATATGAATAATGCTGCCAAGTCAAGGGCAGTAGGTCCTCAAATAACATCCTTCCATTCAATGTTGTTTCATTATAATGCTGATAGTGGGGGAGGGGTTAGCGGGTTTGATTCCCAACTATAGCCACTGTCCATGTAGAGTTTGCACATGTCTTTTCTCCAGGTAGTCTGACTTCCTCCCACATTCCAAAGCTGTGCATGTGGGGTGAAATGGGGTGTCCTAATTGCCCCAGTCTCCATGAGTGAGTGAGTGTGTGATTTATCCTGCAATGGAAGGACCCCCTATGTCCAGTCTTGCACCCTGAGCTGCCAGGATGGGCTCTGCCACCAACAACCCTGCACTGGAATAGCAGGTTGGAAAAAAATTATCTTCTTTTTATTAAACTTTCTTAAATGTATGTATACCTCACATTTATTTTCAATGTTTAATATTAGAAGCATTTGGGCTCTTCACTTAGAAGTTTGGTGATGGTTTAATGACCAGAAATATGCCATAGGAACTTAACTCTTGTTTATCAATTAACCTGTGCTAAAATTGGTTTGATCATACATTGTTTTGCTTAACGTCACAGTTTCCAAAAAATTTTTGACAATATTAAGTGAGATCTTACTGTATATGTCAGGCATATATATAAGCATTTTGTTTTTCCCCCAACAATGGAATGATTGGCCAGTGATCCAGTTAAGAGATTCCTATGTGACCAAATATAGTTAGTACAATGGCCCTGGGTTTGAGTGTAGGGTTCACAAAATGGATTGAAATTAAGGGGTGTATTCTGAGCTAATCTGCATTTTTGATAAGCAGTCATAAAGGGTTGCACAGTTACAGGACCCTCAGCCACAACTTGAAAAATACTGCCCTAATCGCAAAAGCCTTGGCCAACCTTAGGCAAAAAAGAAGTGCAAAATTCAGAAAACTATTATCTATCACAAAGGCCTTAGTTACAGGAAGCATGTGAGAAGGTAAAACAAACAAAAAAAAAGTCTTATAACTCAAAAGGAGATAATATAGAATTATTTTTCTACTTCAGTACTACACAAGTATCTTCTACTTGAAATCAGCAAGCTACCTAGAGGAAATAGTTTTTTTAGAAAGCATTCACAAGATGCTAATAAATAATAAAATCTGCATCCTGCATCTTAACCTTATCAACCTACGCAACTGCTCCCATTTCCCGGATTCTCTGTTTCCTCATACCTCTGTTATGTATACTCATACCTCTGCCCACTTAAACTCTCCCATTGCTTTAGGGTCCAGATGTTGTCTCCTTCTTGTAGCTTTCATTTTTCCCAGGGGAGAAAATTAGCAACTTCTTGTGTCTCACAGCACTATGTGGAGATGTCTACACATGTAGTCAGTCTTCCTATGCACTAATCTTAACTCATGCAAACTGGCTACCAGCTCCTTGAGAAGAATCATGTCATGTGCATATATTATTTCCAAGGGCTAACAGTGAGGCTAGCATATACCATAATAACAATAATTATTTATTGGCCTTCCACTGCATGTTGCAGTTCAAAGCAGATCACATGCATGATTTCATTTAATCCTTAAAATGAACGTTTTATGTGGGCTCTATCATTACCCTCTCCTAAGATGGAAAATTGCAACACAGAGCAAGCAGAGATAGGATGGTGCGTGACCACAGAGGAGACAGCAGTCCAGGAGCTGGGCAGTGCACAGCCTGTGCACAATTAGCAAGGGCCCTCTCAGTTGAGCTCTCAGAGTAAATTTAAATGTCCAATTTAACATTATGCTTTTAGCAGATATATTTGCAATACTAAAGACTATTTTTACAGGCCTTGATGCCTTAAACCAAAGAACGTGTTAGAGGCCAAAAGGGCCATCTACCTAGTGTCCTTTAAAATGTAATGTCTAGACAAGCATTTATACTGACAGAAAATTGTCATTAACTTTGGTCTAATGATCATGTGGTCTAATTAGAAGGACACCATTAAAGGAGATAACAGGACAGACTGAAGTCTAGTAAAGACAGTCTAGAAAACCATCAAATATCATCACTGTTATTATACTCTCTACCCCCTAAGAAAGCTCTAGTCCAGGTTTTCCATTCACAGAAAGAATTGAACAGGAAAATGTCTCTTTGCTATAAGGCATATGTAATGCTTATTGGCCCTATAAAACAATAAAATATTGTATGAATTTATTTTCCCAAAAGTATAACTTATTAGAATTTAACAAAGGATATGCAACCAATAAAAATATATATTCCATGATTTCATGGCATTTATCTAAATTAATATTTTGTCCATGATCTCAGAATCAAATTATTGGAATAATCCTTAAAGAAGGAATTACATTCTGCCTTTCTCTTTTTTTAAAGGACTTTGGGGGAATATATGTATCCTGTTGGGTGTAAATTACTTTCATGATGCCTGAATTCATGGTAAATGAAAGAGAAGGTCACTATAACAATAAAAGGCTTGAATGCACAGGGAGGAAATAGGCCATAAAGAATTAGAAACTTAAAATGAGTCAGTGTGAATTACCGATAGATTTACTGAATAAAATTCAATAATAATCTCATGTCCAAGGTCATATTCTAGCTTCATTTCTAATCAACTAACCATTTTAACACAAATGTAGCACAGTTCAAGAGCAATGATCATCAGTGAGTGTTACTGACCACAGATCACAATCACAAAGGATGACAGTAGGTGCATAATAATAATCCTACATAAGCAGATTATTTAAAGAGATGGGCTTTTTCTGAGTGTGTTTATAGCACCTATGAGTCTCTGGGATTGACATCATTTCAAACAGTGTTTTAAGAATATAGAATAATCCTGGACTTAGGGAGACACCTACAGGTACAATAGAAAAAATTAAAATGTGAAACAGAACCAGAAAAACAGAGCATTATGTTTAACCAGGAAAAGCAAAGTGAGTTTTCTTCAAAAGTGGTTTTAAATGCTCAGAGCATTTTTCGTAATGATCAGTACAAATGAGACAATACGTTAATAACAACTATATAGATTTTTAAATCTTATCTCTCACATGTAGGCTACTTTAAAAAATCAAGTTTTGTCTAATGGCCTACAGGATTGTCCATAATTCTTTTAAAATGAGCCAGAATTTATCTATTAGAAATAACATTAGCTTTTATCATAATCATCATCATTTTTTTACTAACTACCAAATAGCACAAGTATATTTAGATATTCATTACTTCAATAAGTATTTTTCTTCATTTAAAATATTACTTGGAAAATGAACATAGTGTACTTTAGCAGACATTTGTGTCTTAGCATAAATGGTTTTATTAAATCCCTTGTTTTTTTAAAAAAGGTTTTTTTAATACTATGAGGTAGGTAAGAATTTAAAGGCATTAGTGGAGGGTGGTGATAACATCTGGTATATTTCATTTGTGGCTAGATCTGGAGATCTTTACAACCTCTGTCTCTCCTCCCCTTTACCTGCATCTCCCTCCCTGAAATCAGAGCAAGGAGAATTCATCCTGGTTTCTTTTGCTTGGTTACTCTCTCTCCCTTACTTCTGTGCGGGCTTAACTCAGAAAGGATGCCTCCTAAACCTCTTCTCCACTTCCTATATTGCTATTATAATACTGTGTCACACTTAAATTTCCAAAAAGTTTCAGGGAAATGATTTTGATGTCTTCCAAGACCCCTAAAGATATCATTCCAGTATACTTCGAAAGCCAGAACAGCTTCCCAAGCTCTAGAACTGACAAAAAGATCATTGGAAAGCAAAATTTTATCTTTCCTGCTTTTGACATTATTCCTGTTTATCCAGTCATCAAATAACCACACATTCAAAAAGGTCCATAGGTTGCCACTGCCTCCACTGTCACCACCACCTCCACTGTCAAGACCATGATGGGGAGACACTGCTTTCCTTAGGAATGTCCTATCTTTCACAAATTAGGGCCACACTAGAATTCTGCCCCCTCAGTCCCTACACCCCCAGGGCCCAAGCTTGGACTGGCTGAAAAACTCTGAAAACCTCCAGGGACAAGGAGGAGGTCCCCTCCACTGGGGCCCCCAATAAAAATGTGAAAACAAACACCAAAAGTCCACAAAAGAACAACCAAGATAGGTGAGGAAACAGCAGATTTCATACAGCAATTTTCCAAAATAAGATCTCCTCTTCACCTTTGCCATCTCTGAGCAGTACCTAAGCAGACAAGGGTAATACTTAGACTTTCTCTATTCCATTACTGTAACAGTCCAGAACTCTTATCTCCATCTTGCTCCTTAAAAGACATTTGCCACACAGCTGCTGTGCTAAAAACAGAAGTCTTATCAGATTACTTCTGTGGTTAAAACCCTTGTATGATTCTGTCTTTACTACAGGATAAAGTCCAAATTTTAACTGTACAAGCCTCTATATGTGATCTTCTTAGTGTGCCATGTCAAGACTGTGCTAAATACTTTTTGTTGTAGTAAAATACACATAAAACTGACCTTATTAAACATTTTTAAGTGTATGGTTCTGTGGCTTTACTAACAGTCATGTTGTTGTCCAACCGCCACCACCATCCGTCTCTGATTCTGTTTCATGTTCCTCAATTGAAACTCTCCACCCATTAAACACTAATGCCGCATTCCCTCCTCTCTCCAGCTCCTGGCAACCACCATTCTTTCTGACTCTGATAATTTGACTATCCTAGATACCTAATTGAAATCATATATTTGTCCTTTTGTGAGTGGCTTATTTCACTTGAATATCACCAAGGTTCATCTGGGTGTTGTTGCACGTATCAGAATTTCCTTGCTTTTTAAGGCTGAGTAGTATTCTTATGTAATTATGTATGTACTATATTTTATTTATCCATTCACCTGCTTCAATCCTTTGGCTAGTGTGAATAATTCTGCTTTAAATATAGGTGTATAAATATCTGTTTGAGTCCCTGCTTTTAATTCTTTTGGATATATATACCCAGAAGTGGAATTGCTGGGCCATTTGGTAATTGTTTTTTTTTTAAATCGTATCATTTCCCATAGTAGCAACATTAGCATACATTCCCACCAGCAATGTACAGGGGCTCTGTGACAGATAATTTTACATGTCAACTAGATGCCATGGGGTTCCCAGATTAAATATTATTTCTGGTTATGTCTATTAGACTGTTCCTGGATGAGCTTAACACTAAATCAGTGGCTTAGTCAAGTCTCACTGTGGACAGTTGTCATCCAATCTGCTAAGGGCCTGGATGGAACAAAGGCAGAGGACGGAGGGGTTCTCCACTTTTTCCTGACTGACTAGGATTTACATCATGGGCTCCTTTCATTCTCAGGCCTTCAGATGTGGCAGAATTATATCACTGACTTTTCTAGATGTATGGTCCATGGCCCTTCTACACCCTCAGCTCACACTGCCATTCTGAGGAAGCCATACTCACAACCAAAGCACTTTTTCATGTTAGGGAATACTCGTAAATATCTATCCACTCTCCCGGGTCTTGAGCCAAGTCCAGCAATAACAGGTCATGTGTTCGTGCCCAGGAAGAAAGTAGTCAGCCCAGAAATATTCTACCGTTTCCCACCCATTACAACCTTCTGATTTAATACTCTTACTGGGGTAATCCTATTAGAATTGGCTGAGAATCATAACCACAATCTATTTCCCTGCATAAATACTTACCCATTATATTTTCCAAGATAGATATAATATTTTTTACTCACACATGGATTTTGTTTTCTGATGGTCAAGTCAAAATGGGACTAGTCAGATTTTTTAAGATATAATTTAATTCTTAAAATGAGAAAGTAATAAATTTACAAGTAATATTTCCAAAAAAAACATGATTTTTTAAAAGAACATATTTGTTTAGAGTTTCTGGTAAAGCAGTGAGCATGTGTTGAGTTTTTTAGGATAATTTTTTAAGTGAAATTGTACATACACACTTATAGCACGGCAACATTCTTGTAAGTCCAGTATTTTAATGTAAAGCTTTCAGGAAAGCATATATACGGTGTTGAATTAAATTGAAAATATCTTCTTTAATAATAATTGAAAGAATGTTTTAGAAAAAAGCTAAAACAGAAAGAGAATGTTACATAGATTGCTGCTTCTTTTCTAAACACTTCTCAATATCATCAAGCACTTGAACAGCAGCCTTTGGAATTCGTGTCCCAGGGCCAAATACATTGGAAACACCAACTTCATACAGAAATTCATAATCCTGTTGAAAGAATTTGTTTAATTAATAGAAACAATAATATTTTTAATTGCAAGCAAATGAAACAAAAGAACAATATTTGCTTTCTTTTTTCTTTGTCTCCAGTGCCCCAAACTTTTTTCCCTAATACACTACTGGCATTTGGGGGTGAAAATTTTTCCTTGATTGGGACTGCTAAAAACCACTAGCACACCCTTATATTCCAAGTCATTAAAAGAACAAAACACATTCTGCCCATTTCCCAAACAGCCTTCTGTTGCTTAAAACTTTATTTTAAGCAAAGTCAAAGTTTGAGTGAAAATATTCACAGGACAGAAATACTCCTCCAGGCTTTTGGCTGTTTCAATATTGGAATATTTATTGCTATAATAATATTAAGTGTAGGACATGCTTTAAAGCCATGATCCTCAATCACTAGGGCAGTTATATATTTTAGGACATTCTTTTCTTTTCTTATGAGCCTTTTTTTTTCATTGAAGTATAACTGACATATAACATTATATTAGTTTCAGGTACATAACATAATGATTTGATATTTGTATATACCGCAAAGTTATCTCCAAAATATGTCCAACTAACATCCATCATCACAGAGTTACAAAATTGTGTGTATGTGTATGTGGAGAACTTTTAAGAATTATTCTCTTGCCCTGGCTGGTATGGCTTAGTTAATTACAGCATCATCCTGTGCACCGAAGGGTCTCAGGTTGGATTCCCAGTCAGGGCAAACACTGAGGTTCTGAGTTGGATCCCCAATTAGGTTGCGTATGGGAGGCAACCAATTGATGTTTCTTTCTTTCTCTTTCTCTCTCCCATCCCCTTTTCCCATCTTCTTTTCTGTCTCTCTAGAATGAATGAAAAACATATTCTCGGGTAAGAATTTTTTTTTTAAAGATTTATTCTTAGTAACCTTTAAAGATGCAATACAGAATTATTAACTACTAGAGGCCCAGTGCACAAAATTTGTGCACGGGGGGGGGGGGGAGGATGGGATGATCCCTCAGCCTGGACTGTGCCTTCTTGCAGTCTGGGAGCCTTCAGGGGATGTCCAGAAGCCAACAGTCAGTCATCCTTAGTGCTGGCATGGAGGCGGGATAGGCTCCCGCCACCACCACTTCGCTTGCCAGCCATCAGCCCAGCTCTGGCTGAGCGGTGCTCCCCCTGAGGGGGCGCACTGATCACTAGGGAGCAGCTCCTGCTTTGAGCATCTGCCCCCTGGTGGTCAGTGCACATCATAGCAACTGGTCATTCTTCCTTTTAGTCAATTTGCATATTAACCTTTTATTATATAGGATTGTCAGTATGCCATACATTACATCTCCATGAAAGTATGTACTTTGTGACTCCCTTTACCCATGTCCACCCACCCTCTGTCTGGCAATCATCAATCTCTTCTTCCACATATAAGTGAGATCATATGGTATTGTTTTTCTCTGTTTGACTTATTTCACTGAGCATAACACCCTCTAATATTCTCACAAATAGCAACATTTCATTCTTTGTATGGCCGAGTAATATTCCATTGTGTATACAGACCACATTTCCATGGAGGTGCATGTTTTCCCTTTCTTCAGATAAATGCCCAGAAGTAGAATTACTAGCACACATGATAGTTCTATTTTTAATTTTCTGAAAAACTTCCATACTGTTTTCTATAGTGCCTGTACTAATTTACATTCCCACCAACAGGGTACAAGAGTTCCCTTTTCTCTACATCCATGCCAACACTTGTTATTTTTGTCTTTTTGATAACAGCTATTTCAACAAGTATGAGGTAACACCTCATTGTGGTTTTGATTTGCATTTCATTGATGATCAGTGATGCTGAGTACCTTTTCACATATCTGTTGGCCATCTGTATGTTTTCTTTGGAAGCATATCTATTCAGATATGCAAGCCATTTTTAAATCACTCTTTTGGTTATTGCAGTACCCATTTTCATTATCAAGTGATCAAATTTGGATAATAAATTATATGGTCATGCTAATTACCCCCCAACTATTTCTTTTTTGTCTCTATTATTTCCTTATAATATTCTTGCAATACTATCATCCTGCGATAGCACTTAACTCATCTCACTGAAATTTATTCCTAGTCTATAAACTTCTAAGGACAGAGACCACATCTGAGCATCTTTATATCCTCAGTTCGTGGCACATGAAGGTGCTGAAAATATGCCATCACTCTTGGGCAGATGCTATAGTTCTGCTCATTTAAAAGTTCATAAGAAAACTTGATAAAACATGTAATAACAATTACCTCCAAACTGGGGATGGTTAAGTTGCTAGGTTACCTTCTATCTTTTCTAACAATGCTATGTACTATTTGTTCTGACATCCAAGTTATGGATTTGGAATGGAGGACTCAACTAGAAGAGGGCTATGAAATGCTCCTACTGGAGAAAGGGCCTTTGACTGATCTAAGCCTAACATAAGCCTTGAAAATGTATTTTAATGAGACGATAAAAATGGTAGAAACAAGTGAATCTGAGTAAAGGGTATACCAGTGCTCTTTGTACTGTTTTCATTTTGTACGCTATTAGTTTGAAATTATGTCTAAATAAAAAGTTATTATTATAAAGTGTCTTCCACTGAGCTGGGCCAGGCATATCACATTGTCTGCCTCATGATGGAAGAAGGCAGCATGAAGCTGCTAATTTTGCCTAGAGTCCTTGGAACCACTGTTGTTAAAGGGGTTAGAAGATCCTGAAGGTGGTTACACATACTGGTGAGGGCAAACCACATTCATTTAATCAGGCAGCAGAAACTATAAGCTCTACAATGGCAGTTGCTAAATCTGTTTAATTAACCATCATATACTAGTGCTATCTAATTTAAAGTCAATGTATCTTTCAATCAAGTAATAACCTTTTATATATTTACTACAAACAAATAATAAAAATGCATGGATACTGACTGCTATAATTATAACAGATACCCATATTAACACTTTCAAGTCTGTCACTACATAAAATGATACTTAGTCTTTAAACTCAGAGAAAAAAAAGTACAAGAAACACCTACAGATATTCCAAGTGATTCAAACATCCAGAGTTGATACAACTTGTGAAATATATTCCTTGAAAATGTCTGCTACTCATATAATAAGCCTAGTATGGGGTTTTTTTCAGCTTGTATTTCAATTCCATTATTTTACACTGCCTAATTATTTTGGTTCTTAAATTTTAATATCATACCCAAGAGCTTAGATATTAGTCTCTAAAACTGCATTATAAATAGAAGTATTCCAGTGATAACTAGCAATAAAGAATAAAAGCCCTTTATATTCCCAAATAGTAAGTTATAGCTATGAAAAAATAGGCAAGTATGTTAATAAAAGCAATTTTGTGTTGACTATATTACCTTTAAGTATTGTGTTGGTAGTCAGAATAAAATACATACATATATATATAGTTTGTTTGCTAGTCCTATATTATTACCAATTTCATAACCTCATGCCTATGTATTCTCTCATTTCATAAGTAGTATCTAAAGCCACTATTTTATATTCTGAGCTGTAATGGAGAAAAAAGTTTATAGACTGGGACACAGCTCCCATTTCAATGACAGAGTCCTGTTATAGCGGTGGGGGTTTTGTAGCATCTATACATCATTTCCTTAGAGCCGTGGTCAGAAAACTGTAGCTCCTGAACCACATGCAGCTCTTTGGCCCCTTGATTGTGGCTCTTCCACAAAATACCACGGCCTGGGCAAGTGTATTTTGAAGAAGTGGCATTAGAAGAAGTTTAAGTTTAAAAAATTTGGCTCTCAAAAGAAATTTCAGTCTTTGTACTATCGATATTTGATTCTGTTGACTAATGAGTTTGCCAACTACTGCCTTAGAGCAATCTCATATACAGTTCTACTATCTTGTTTTTTTTCCATTCTCAGTAAAAAAAAAAAAAAAAAGAAGAAGAAGAAGAAGAAGAGAGAATTTGATATAATTAAAAATTGGATTGGAAATAGACCCAATTTATATTTTTGTTGTTGTTAATCCTCACCTGAAGATAGTTTTCCATTGATTTTTACAGAGTAGAAGGGAGGGGGAGCCGAAACCTGTTTGGCTCAATGGATAGAGCGTTGGTCTGCGGACTGAAAGGTCCCAGGTTTGATTCTGGTCAAGGGTATGTACCTGGGCTGCAGGCACATCCCCAGTGGGGGGTGTGCAAGAGGCAGCTGGTCGATGTTTCTCTCTCATTGATGTTTCTGACTTTCTATCCCTCTCCCTTCCTCTCTGTAAAAAAATCATTGAAATTTATTTTTTAAAAAAGAAGAAAAAGAAGAAAAAGGGAGGGGGAGAGACAAAGAGAGACACATCAATTGGTTACCTCCCACATGTGCCTCGACCAGGGCCAGGGATCGAGCCTGCCACCCAGGTACATGCCCTTGTCCGGAATCGAACCTGGGACCCAATTTATATCTTTACTAATTATTTTAACTGATAGGTAAAGGCAATATGTGGAAGGAGTCCCCCACTCCATTAATAAATTAGTTGACATCATTGATTGTTACCTAGTGTCCATTTCTCCTTTCCTAAGATGATCCACATTTTTGTTTAAGAATCCACCTCTACTTCATTTGGCCAATAATTTGTAGGACAGGCTGATTCCATTTACATCTGAAATATGGTATTTTGGGCTCAAAGATAATTATACCCAATCAAATTAGCTTTAATAAAAAAGGGGTTTTATTAGACCATGTAACTGTTACAGCTCTGAATTAGAACAGCATTTAGGGATGGGAGTATGGGGGAAATGGACAAGGTAGCTACTCTAAAACAACACAAGCAAACGCTGCCAACTGGCTAAGGACTCACTTTACTACCAGGGGAAGAGTGGTCACTACATCTCTGGTTGCTATATGCACAGTGTGTTTACCATTCTCTATTCCAGCTGTGAGATTTTTATTACCTTATCCTGTTCCTTCTCATCACTGTTTATTGAATATAAAGAAAGTAGTTCTCTATTTCAGTTATTAGTTTGCAAGAGTATAATTCTCTCTAAGAAGTTCTGTAAATTGTTAAATGATACATATGAATTACATGTAAAAGAGAAAACAACATTGCCCACTTTTGAACTTTGTCAAACTTAGTAAAATCACCAGAAAATAATTTGGCTCAAATCTACCACACATTGATCTTCAGGAAAGGTGTGCAGTAAATTAAAGAGCTACATATTATTTACTCAGGATTCCCACCATAGCACTAGAAAAATATAGGCGATGAAAAATACCTGTGGTGGTATCACCCCTCCACACATGACAAGAATATCTGGCCGTCCAAGGGAGCTGAGCTGTTTGATGAGCTCGGGAACGAGGGTTTTGTGACCAGCAGCAAGTGTGCTCACACCCACTGCGTGCACGTCTGCGTCCACAGCCTGCTGGGCTACCTCAAGAGGTGTCTAAAAATTAGAAAGGAAAGGGACAAATCTCATTTATTCCAAAAAGTATTATCTACTTAATCGACATTCTAAGATTTTACTCATTAAAAATATTAAAGTGAATATAACTTCCTATTCTATCATTCTCAAATCATAAATACCAAGTCATCCAATGGATGCAATAACACCAGTGCTGTATTTGCTTCTAATACTATAATTTATCAGATTTAAGCTATACCAAAACATATTTCCTCTTCATTTTCATTTTTAAGAATGTATCAGTTGTCTTCATTTTCAACATTTATTGAGTAGTTGTGCACTATCAGGCAACTTTTTATAGTATATATGAAGAAATAAAAAGCCAAATATAAAATGCAATGTTAAAAGTGAATCTTAGATTTTAAAACAGAATGGGAAAGAGTAATGTTAGCGAGATAGCAGGTGAAGAAACTCCAGGACATGGTTCTCTCACAGAGACACTGAATTAACAGCAATATGTGGACCAAAATAACGTTGTAAGAACTCTACTTTTAACCAGTTAGGAATACAAAAATTATAAAGGTTATTTCCCGTATTCCATTATTAATTGGGTTACCCAAGATCATATCCACTTTGCGTAATGAGTCTGTGACATTGTTTTGATAATTTATATGTATTTAAGTCATTCATATAAAAATGCCTAGGAGTTTCTCATTGAGAATATAATGTAAATTGAGAAATTCCAGAAGGATAGGGCCACCTCAGAAACCACTGCACAATTATAAGTTCAAAAAAATTATCAAAATCTATGAATTTTCTAAGTTTGGCAAGATTTTAAGGCTCATAATTTTAGTGTGGAAACAAGAGATTCTATACTCTCAGTAATGGAGCCACATTCAAGAAGATCACTAGGTAATCATGCAGCATATAGATCAAATTTTAAATATGAAATATATTAACACATAAAATTAAATATATTAATACATAAAATTAAAATATTTTAAAAATTATGCCATTGATTTCTTAAAGGTGAAAATTTTTAATTAATTTAATCATGATTTGTCATCCATTTCATCCATGCTACCATAATTTATAAGATAAAATTCTATCTAAACAGTTCAGTTCCATACTTTCTGCTTTGGTAAACTATATTTTGCATTATCAAAGGTTGAAAATTTTGAAACCTCACATCTAATTTTGATTAAATCAGTCATCAAAGAACTATAGGGTTGTACCTTCAGCCACAGATAAGTTTTTATTTAAATGACACAATATTCTGTTAACAAAGTTGATGATACTAAAAGGCTAATTATATTTTTATAAATGGGATTTAAGAGGGAATGTACTTACAGTTCTTCAAAACAAATGTTTAGGTGCCAAAGGCTTTTATTAACTTTTATTTTATGAAAAATAATTTCCCAACTACTAAATATTGGAAATGCATTACATTTGATCACTTTAAAACAAACAAAAAACAAACTAAAGTAAAATGATAGAAGATAACTTTAAAAATAGAAAAGTATTCAACTTAAAGAATGAAAACAACCTAAATATATATACTTATTTATAAAATATATTTGAGGAGCATCTGAAATCTTGCTTCCTGGTATATTTCATCAGCTTGGTTCAAATAAACACTTATAAAAGTTCTCAAAAATTAATAAAATTAAATATACTTGAGATTCTTAATAAAACCTACCTTAAATGCTAAGACTGTTCTCAACCTTTCAAATGCCACGACCCTTTAATACATTTCTTCATGTTGTGGTGACCCCGAACCATAAAATTATTTTCGTTGCTATTTCATAACTCTAATTTTGCTAATGTTATGAATCGTAACGTAAATATCTGTGTTTTCTGATGTTCTTAGGTGACTCTGCCAGTGGTTCTCAACCTGTGGGTCATGACCCACAGGTTAAGAACCGCTGCTGTAATAAAATAATTTTACGGTTGGGGGTCACCACAACATGAGGAACTGTATTAAAGGGTCGTGGCATTAGAAAGGTTGAGAACCACTGCTCTAAATACATTAATAAATTCACCTACCAACACAGTTCAAGGACATATCTCCAGAAATTTGGGCTCTTTATAGTAATAATTTCTCCTAGACTCTCTTGAGTAATATTCCAAAATTCAAAAAGGGAAAACTCTTACGGGAGATTCTACAAAGGCTAGAACTCTAAAGGAAGGTTTACTTCTTTACTGTAAAAATGCAATGAGTACTCTTTTAGTCTCTATCTTAGTTTAGTTGACGTATTTGCATTTGTAATAACAGTACTTTCCTCTCCTTGAAACTCTTCTCTCAGTTTTTATCTCCCTATTTATCCCATTTCTTTTCATTCCTTTGCTGTTTCCTTCTCTTCTATTTCCTTTTAATGTTCAAGTTTTCTCATCTTGTTATATAAACTCTTTATGTAAAATGACATCCATGTCATGGTTTTAAGTAATACTTATACAGTGACAAGTCACAAAGTCTTGTCTATAACTGAGGCCTCTCTGCTCCTTCAGACATGTATATCCAATTTATGTGGTCATCTTTACTTGAATGTCCCACAGCTGGTTCTCTTAAGCCTGCCAACCTATCTGTAAATAGCCTCTTTATTAAATTTTCTTCAAAATTCTAGTTGACTCTTTGTTTCTGCAAAGACCCTGATCCTGCCTTGGTTAAGGTCTTTGTTGTTTCTCACTCAGATTACCAAACATTTTAGCTGGACACATTGCAATCTATCTAGTCACAGCTCCTCTTGATCCATTTCAGTAAGGGGCTTTAGTATAAAGTGACCTTTCTAAAATATAAATTTGATGGTGTCACTCTACCCAAACACATTTGGGAT
Source organism: Antrozous pallidus (assembly GCA_027563665.1). Classification (NCBI taxonomy): domain Eukaryota; kingdom Metazoa; phylum Chordata; class Mammalia; order Chiroptera; family Vespertilionidae; genus Antrozous; species Antrozous pallidus. The sequence goes on along the minus strand of CM050517.1, from coordinate 17,793,613 downwards.
GAAGTTCAAACTCCTTAGAATGGCATACAAGGCCATTCATCACAATCTGCACACTATCCCAATTTTCCTGAACCTCCTGGAGGCATCATGCTCCGTAGTTCTGCACCTCTGCTCAAGCTAACCCTTCTCAGCATGCTCTTCCCTGCTTTGTTCTCAGGCTTCTGAAAGGCACAGCTCAAATGCAACTTCCTAGGATTCTTGGTCAAGTTCCTCATCCCTAGTTCATTTCACTGATATTACTATGCTGTGATTGGTAGTAAGTAAATCTCTGTTAGAAGCTTTATCTCCTGAAGACAAAATAAAATAGTATCTTATAGAACTCAGAAGCTAACACTTGGTAGATGATAAGTAAATATGTAATGGATAAAGCCTTTCATATAAAAGTTATTACAATTATCTCCTCAACCAAAGATTTGGGGGTAGTGAATGATTAATGCTTCATCATCCTATTGAGAATTTCAGCTTCATTTACTTGCAATAAAATTTTTCTGCTAATTCTAATATTCTGTGATCAAATAAAATATTACCAGAGAGAAAATTTTAAATTGAGCTTACTCTGATGCTTGATTTCCATTTGAAAATACTTTCCACCAATCCAATGTGGGCTATCTTTCCCACGAAATATTAGTCACATCTTAATTAGTAGCATAATAAGATACTTGAAAGTAATCTTCACAGCTTCAGAAGCCTAATAAAACTTATAGTTCAGAACTGACAATGATTTTTACAAAATCTGATTAACAAGTACATTAGCATAAGTTATATTTCATTCCTATTTCTGTCCTAATTAATTAGATTACATGCATTCAAAAATAAATTAGGAAATTTATTGAATTCAAGATCTTCTTTTAAAACTTTAAAATATCATCATGGCCTAGTATGTTTTTATGATTTTTTCCTACATGTGATTTATGATATACTTTTTAAAATTCTCCCCAATAATTTTCAGTACCTGAAAAAGAGGACCAATGTCCACATCAAAACCCAGATCAGCAAATCCTGTAGCTATAACTTTTGCTCCTCTGTCATGTCCATCTTGTCCCATTTTTGCCACAAGAAGACGAGGTCTGCGACCTTCACGTTCCATGAATTTATGAACCCTAAGCAACATTTTAAAATACAATAATTATATATTAGTTGTCCAAAGGCAGAATATAAAAACTACAATTTGCCGCAAATATTTCAAGTTTATTTAAAAATCTATTTATCAAAATGTTTTTAACACCTCTGTTTTACATTTTACTCCACTAAAGCCCGAATGCTTACCATGTCCCCCTGAGAGGAAAGTTTGAAAGATGGCACAGCCTATATGCCCATATCCCTGAGAGCATCACAGTGAACCAAGATGAGAAAATGACTACTTTTCACCTTCTTACGCACCACCAGAGTATTGAATATTAAACAGTAGAGATATTTAAAAGTAAACTAAAAAGTACCTTTCAGAGTTATTTACATACATATGTTACTCACTAGCTGTAGTGAACTATCCATATACCTCCCTTCACAAGTGTGAACTCCACCAGGCTGACTACAGCATGTCTTACAATGCCATGTAATCAAAATACTTGCTTAATTAAATCAATAACTGTATACCCCATATGAAAAAGCATTACATTTATTTCTGAAAAAAGGAAAAAAGATTTCATTTTTATGACTTTTACCTTGGCTGTTTTGGTATTTATCTCATATATAGATAGTCACATAAAAATTTTAGTGGGAACTTTTATTACAAAGTTTGAGAAAACTAATCACCAGGAAGCTACTTCTTACACTTGAGAAACAAGATCCTTTTATATTAATATATATTTCCAAATCATGTTTGACAGTTATTACTGTCAGTCTACTGAAGACTGATTTTAATTAAAGGATAGAGATGGCAACCAAACATGTACTTTCAAATAGGAAAATTAAGATTTTATAATTATTTTCAGCAATTAATGTAAATAAACTTGAGAAAATATGAAAGCACTTTAGTACTTCAGTAAGGAGAATGAAATTGAAGTACCTGGAGGATATCAAGTAATATCACATTAGTTAAATAAACATCTGTTTAAAATGAGAAACTACTAACGGGACTACAGTGAAAAATCAGAATACTGTTTTAGTAAAACTACATACTAACAGGAAAGACAATTTACATATTTTCCAAGGGATATGTGAAAAAAATTAAGCCTGCAGTAGATTCATGGGGACTGTGTTAACTGAAAAGAAGATATGCTGCTATAAGAAATCTCACATATTACCTTGTGATAGCATATGTTATCTCTTTACTTTCTCCAAATTCTTGGCGATAGGCTCCACTCACCATCCGATCATTAGCTTTGTGTTCACCAAATACCTTTTTCATGGCATCTGTGATTTCTCCAACTGTACATCTAAAATATTACAGTTAATATTCTATTAACATAATTTTATGAGATTACAATATTTAGTTACTGACTGGCCAAAGTAGCTCAGTTATGGAATGTTGGCCCATGAACCAGGAAGTCATGGTTTGATTCCCAATCAGGTCAGGGCACATGCCTAGATTGCCGGCTCGGGCCCCAAAAGGGGGGCAAGCAGGAGACAGCAGATCGATGTTTCTCTTTCATCAATGTTTCTATCTCTCTATGCCTCTCCCTTTCTCTCTCTAAATCTCAATAAAACATATATTTTAAAAATATTTATTTACCTTAATGTCAATATAATTAGACATGTTTTATTACCTAAGTAAAAAACAGGCTGTCAAAAATCTAAATAAGAATTTTTTATTGCATCATGAAAGTATCTTTCTCAGATATTTATAAAGAGTGATTTTAGAGACATAGAAGCTTATAATGGACTGATGAATCTCAGAGGGAAGGCAGGGGTGGGGGATAGGTGGAAAGAGATTAACCAGTATATGCATACGAGGGGCCCAGTGCACAAAATTCATGCACTGGGGGTAGGTGATCGCCTTAGCTCAACCTGCCCCCTCACACATACTGGGAGCCCTCAGGGGATGTCCTACTGACCACTCACCCTCCAGCCTGCCCAAGGCCTAAAGCCTCTGGCTGAGGTTTTAGGCCTTGGGCACCCAGCCATCGCCCTGAAACGGGGCTAATGGCTGGCTCCATCCCAGCCACGCCCCCCCTCCCTGGCCCAGGCCTTTGCCCCAGCCAGCTCGCACCCAGCTAGCATGGGCCTCAGCCCCACCCCCCCGGCCCAGGCCTTCACCCCGGCCAGTGCACTCTGGCCTCCTTGGCACCGCGCCCCCGGCCGCATGCTCACTGGCTGACTCCACCCCAGCTCCTGATTGGCTTGTGGGCATGGCTTGATCGGCTGTATGGTCAATTTGCATATTACTCTTTTATTAGATAGGATATGCATATCCCCTGGATCCACAGACACAGACAATAGTGTGGTGAAGGCCTGGGAGGGGCGGGTGCTGGGTGGAGAGGATCAATGGGGGAAAAATAGGAGAGAACATCTGTAATACTCTAAACAATAAAAATAAATTTTATAAAAAGAAAAAATTATTTCAGATGCCTTTATATATAGTAAACTCTTTTCAACATTTTCAACCAAAAAAATGACCTAAAAACTATATAAAGGTTACTGAATAATTCACCACAACATAAATGTGCAAAGAGCAATATATTTTCATTAAAAGACAATCTTTTATGAAAGATTTATTCATTCCATTTGTTTATTAATTCATTCAACATGCACTAAGTACCTAATATGGGTCAAGCACTGGTAAGTGCTAGAAATTCATTGACATATAAGACAAAACAAAAACAAAAACAAAAAAACACGTACCTATTCTTATAGAGCTTATCATCCAGTCAGGGGATACAGACAATATAGTAAACAAATACTAAGATAATAATGTGACAATAAGTACTACAAAGACACTAAAGTAGGGCAAATGGAATAGGGTGGCTGGGAAAGCAGTTTTAAAGATACTGAAAATATGAAGACTTTTGAACTAGGATATAAATAATAAGAAATAGAAGATAAGGGGAAGAGTATTTGAAAAAGGAAACATTACATACAAAGGTTCTGGGAAGTAGAAAAACTTTTTTTGTATTATAAAAATAGAAAGGGAGACAATGAGGACACAGCATAGTGAAGGAAGCAGGAAAAGGTCATCAAGGTAGGCAAGAGTCATATTCAGCGCGGCCTTGCAGGCCTTGCAAGCCTTGGGAAATTAGGTTTTAATTTAAAAGTACTAGAAGTCCATTAGGGGGATTATAAGAAATTAAAACTGAAATAAATAAAACAAAAAAACCCACACACTATTTACTCTACACCTTAAACATTTAAAACAACATGCTTTTAAAAAGTTCATTATCTTCAGCAATAAATAATAAAAGCAAAAATAATTTATTTAGTAATATTATCATACATTAGGAGAAAAGTTTCCGTGAGACACTCGCTTTTTTCCATGTCCTAGGAGGCTAGGCACTGATTGGCCCTTATTCTGAACTATCTTTTCGAAGATATCTACACAGTAAATAGCCCTGGAAGACAGACATATAGTCTACCTCTGGACAAAGGGCAAATCTTATTGTCCAATGTATTAATGTCTCCTTATATGTGAAAGTACATTAAACTTTAACTTGCAAATGGATTCATTACAATGTCAAATGTCCTGAGTCACAGGAAAATACCCAAGATTAATACTCTGCATTCAAAAAATATATATGAATGTTTTAAATGCACAGATGTTTAAAAAAACAAGAACTAACTTTATTTTGTTCTCTAATATTTTCTTTCAGGCTCCCATGGTTTATGGAATCAACCTTTTATTTAAGTATACTCTGAAAAGCTCACTGGCCAATTTTACGGTTTGGAAATCTCCAAAGGTAATAATATCCTCACCTTGCACGAGCGGCATCCACAGCAAGAGCCAGAATATTCCCATCTCCACTGGCAGCACACGCAGTCAGCGCAGCTAGACACTGGTCCGCCACAGCAGAATCCCTGCTAGATTTGACCTTATGGGAAAGATCAAGGAAAGGGAGAAATTAAGTGAATAGAGGATAAAGCAGAGGTTAGGAGACTAGAACATCACATATAAACTGTTCCACAGCCCTAATCTCAAAAACAGAAGGGGGGGAAAAGAGAATAATATGTATCCTAAGTCTAATATTCCTTAAATTTATTCATTTACTCATTCAATAAAAAACATTTAAGAACTTCCTAAATAAGACTAAATTCTATATAACCCTGATAAATTAGAAACAAGCAGGGAAATAATAAATAACAGTGCTGACCACCTAGTACATGCTTCTGGGCATTTCCCCATATCTTTTATTTCTTACTAGAGGCCCAGTGCACAAATTTCGTGCACTCTGGGGGCGGGGGCGGGAGGGGGGTGTTCCCTCAGCCTGGCCTGTGCCTTCTCGCAGTCTGGGAGCCCTCGGGGGTTTGTCCATCAGTCAGACATCCTTAAGGCTGCTGTGGAGGGGGAGAGACTCCCCTCACTGCTGCTTCATTTGCCAGCTGTGAGCCTGGCTGTGGGAGCGCACTGACCACCAGGGGGCAGCTCCTGCGTTGAGCACCTGTTCCCCTGGTGGTCAGTGCATGTCATAGCGACTAGTCGTTGCGCTGTTTGTACAATTTGCATATAGGCCGTTTATTATATAGGATTATTTATGTCCTAGTTCATAAGTCTTCATATCTTCAATATCTACAAAACTGCTTTCTCAGTCACCCAATTCTGTTTGGCTTACTTTAGTGTCTTTGTAGTATTATCCCATGATTATCTTAGTATTTGTTTACTATGTATAGTCTCTATCCCTTGACTGTATGATAAGCTCTATAAGACACTGAAAACAAGTGGCTCTTTTATATGAGGAGTTTCAAAGGCATTAAAGATGAACAGTGATTAAGGGAGAAAAAAATTAGCAGATTACAACTCAGATAATATTTTAGTTACATTTTGTTTCTTTAACTAATTAACAATATACCAATATGTATGTATATTGTTTTTTCTTTTGTATTTAATAAGCCAGAGAAAGACAAATGCCATATGATCTTACTTATATGTGGAATCTAATGAACAAAATAAATGGACAACTAAAAGAGAAAATGTATATTAAGGGTAAGAAAAAAATCAGCTCCATTATTAAATTTCTCTCTCTTGCCCAAAATAAGGTCTATCATCATTTATTATAAATAGAGGGCCGGAATTCATGCACGGGGAGGGGGGGGGGGAATGTCCCTCAGCCCCAGCCTGCACCTTCTCCAATCTCAGACCCCTTGAGGGATGTCCAAACGCCAGTGGGATCAGGCCTAAACGGGCAGTTGGACATCCATTTCACAATCCAGGACTGCTGCCTACCAACTGCTCAGCTGCCTGCCTCCCTGATTGCCCCTAACCACTTCTGCCTGCCAGCCTGATCACCCTCTAATCACTCCCCTGCCAGCCTAATTGATGCCTAATTGTTCCCCTGCCAGCCTGTTTGCCCCTAATTGCCCTCCCCTGCAGACCTGGGTACCCTTCCCCCAAATGCCCTTCCCTGCGGTGCTGGTCACCCCCAACTTCACTCCTCTGCCGGCCTGGTCACTCCTAACTGCCCTCCCTTGCAGGCTTGATCACTCCCAACTGCTCTCCCTTGCAGGCATGGTCCCTCCCAACTGCCCTCCCCTGCTGGCCATCTTGTGGTGGCCATTTTGTGTCCACATGGAGGCAGGATCTCTGAACAAATGGGGGAAGCCATCTTGTGTGTTGGAGTGATGGTCAGTTTGCATATTACTCTTTGATTGGATAGGATAGAGGCCTGGGTGGTGGCTAGCTGGTTTGCCCTGAAGGTATCCCAGATCAGGATGGGGGTTCCCTTGAGGCATGGGGTGGCCTGGGTCAGGAGCCTGTGGTGGTTTGCAGGCTGGCAACACCCTCTGGTGATCAAAGCGGAGGCCCTGGTATCTGGGACTTATCTTCTACAATTGAAACTTTGTAGTCTGAAGCAGAGCCAAGTCTTCTGCTCACTCCGTGGCGGCAGCCAATTATGTTGGATTTATTTATCTTCTATAATTGAAACTTTATAGCCTTAAGCAGAGGTTTGGGCTGGCCAGGGCAGGTGGAAAGCTTGGCTTCCTACATCTCTGGGTGCAGCTCAAACCACCTGCTCTCTCCAGGTCTATGACTGCCGCCATTGTCTTCTACAATTGAAATTTTGTAGAACTGAGTTCAAGGAGGCCTGAACCTGCAAGGGCAGGTGGAAAGGTTGGCTTCCTCCATTGTCAGGGAAACCCAAGCCTCCCTCCTGCTCTCTGTGGCTGGCAGCCATCTTGGTTGGGTTTATTTGTATATTTGCTCCTGATTGGCTGGTGGGCATGGCTTGTGGTTATAGTGGAGGTACAGTCAATTTGCACATTACTCTTTTATTAGATAGTATGGAACCCCTCAAGCTTGAAGGTATAGAATTAATATAAGCCTAAAGTATAACAGAAGAAAAAAGGGGGTTCCCAAATAAAATAAATATCGAGACTTCTTTGGTTACTGGAAATAAAATGCTACATCCTAAAAGGGCCTTTTAAAATGACAAAATGTAAGAGAGGAGTCACTATCTCCTGATTAAATAGGAGTAAATATCATTAAACATCTAACATTAACTCTATCATTATGTAGTCAATCTACCTGGACAAAGTTTATTAGATTGTTATAGATCATTAGAACTGAGAGGGAGCGAGAATTCTATCTTAAACCAGGGGTGGGGAACCCTTTTTCTGCAAAGGACCATTTAGAGAGTTATAACATCACTAGAGGCCCAGTGCATGAATTTGTGCATAGATGGGCCCCTCTGGGTGGCCTGTAAGGATGGAGGACCAGGCCAAAACCCACAGTTCCACAATGCCTGCAGCTCCTACCTGCCATTCACGCTCATCCTGGCCCCACTGAGCCTGCTGTGGGCTCACACTCAATCAGTCCCGATTGGCAGAGGCTCGCACTACCACAACAGTGCTTGCCAGCCATGAGCCCTGCATCTGGCACCCTCCCGAGGGGAGTGGCCTGTGGGATCGGGCTGAAACCAGCTCTCTGACATCCCCCAAGGGGTCCTGGATTGTAAGAAGGCACAGGCCAAGCCGATGGACCCCACTGGAGCACAATCAGGCTGGGAAGGGACCACAGGAGGGCTCCAGAGCGTGTCTGGCTCTGTCTTGCCTAGTCCCAATCAGGGCCGGCCAGCCAGGATGAAACATGGGAGGTTGGCCAGCCAGGGAGGGACCACAGGACGGATCCAGGGTGTGTCCGGCTCATCTTGCTCAATCCTGATCGGTCGGACCCGAGCAGCAAGCTAACCTACCAGTCAGAGTGTCTGTCCCCTGGTGGTCAGTGCATGTCACAGCAACTGGTCAACTGGTCAACTGTCCCCTGGTGGTGGTCAGTGCACGTCATAGTGAGCCATTGAGCGACCTTAGAATATCATTAACATACTAGAGGTCCGGTGCACAAAATTCGTGCACAGGGAGGGGGGTGTCACTCAGCCTGGCCTGCACCCTCTCACAATCTGGGACCACTAGCTCCTAACCACTCACCTGCCTGCCTGCCTCATCGCCCCTAACCACTCACCGGCCTGCCGGCCTGATCGCCCATAACCACCTCTGCCTCAGCCTTCAGTGTGGTGGCTTTGTCTGGAAAGATGTCCAGAATGACATCCAGAAGGTCATTCGGCTGTCCAGTCTAATTAGCATATTATACTTTTATTATTATAGATTACACTTTAATTGGTTGAACAGTTGACCAGTCACTGGACACTCAGCATATTAGCCTTCTATTATATAGGATTCGCGAGCCATACAAAATTATCAACTTAAAAATTAGTCTGCTATGTTTGGTCAAACATTTAATAACTGACCCCTAATGCCTTAACATGGCCAGACCAAATGATTTCTGTGGACTTATATAGCCTGAAGGCCAGTTGTTCCCCAACTTTGTCTTAATCATAGGGAAAGTGAACAGGGAAAAGCCATTAAGGAATTTCAAAGTTTCCTGCCTTTGACATAACTACAACACTCAGAGATTAAGAGACTAAAGTAACTTCATACAATAGAAATATATAGGCTAAAATATATAGTGAAAATTAGTATGTTTTATCTAATTTAGTATTTCATATACTTTAGATAATCTCAGCGAGAAAGTAGAAATGAGAAGACAGTACTTTCGTTTCAATCAAAATAAATATAGTTCATTATAAAGTGTAGCTTACCAAAGCACTACCAAATATATTTCTTAAAAATACAAAAACAGAAGATAAATGATTCATAATAGTATCAAAAACCATGGTCTAGTGGAAATAAATTACAGTGAGAAGCCCTGGGTTCCAATACTGATTCCTTATTGTGAATTACATAATCACCTATGCCTTATTCTAATCTGTAAATTATAGGAAATATTATTGTGGTGTGGTTTTTAATAATGATATATAATTTTCTCAGAGGCAGATATCATGATTTAAAGCACTGAATGTTTGGCACTAAGTCAACATACTTAGATTTGAGTCTTGGCTGTACAATTATTTATCAAAGTTTTTCAATCTCCCTTATCTTAGTTTCCTTATCTTTAAAATGTTGGGAAATAATATCCACCTCATGAGGTTGTTGTAAGGAATTAACAGAATAATGTAAGAGTTTAGCCAGTGCCCAGAACACAGAAAGCACTCAAAACATGATAGCTATTATTACCTTCTTAAGTTTTTCAATCTGCTTGTTACGCACTGAAGTATTATCAATCGCCATAACATCCACAGGTTCTTCTTTCTCCAGCTGGTACTTATTTACTCCAACAATTACTTCAGAACCTGTTATTACCCAGAGGAAAATAATATGTAGCTTCTACTCACAAATGAATGCCTAATAGTAATAGTAGACTTCTTAAAACTTAGTGAAAAACTTAAATATAAGTCAGCAAAATCCAATCTGAGATGAAGTTGGGAGTGGGAAAAAACTGGTACATATCAGAAACTCTGTAAAGGACCATTTTTTATTACTCTCCCAAATAATATGCTTTCCCAGAGTTCCTGACAAACAATCTTCTCACACTTTTACAAAATCAAAACAGTAATAGCAGCAACCATCTAAGATTTATAAAGTAGAGAATTAACACCCAACAGGTTTTCTAATATTTTGTTGAATTCTCTTATGGCCAATCACATGAAAACAAAAAACATTTTATAAATAATAAACTAGAATTACAAAGACACTTTCTTAACATGATAAAGAATATACTTTGCCTCAAACTACCAGATTATTAGTCTAGCAAAAGACAACCTCAGGTTATATATACCCTAAACCCAGGTTATATATCCCTTCTAAATTCCTTCATAGAATTTACCACAATCTAGAATTGCTTTTTTTATTTACTTGTTTACTTGTTTTTCTCTCTCTTACTAAAATGTTAACTCTGTGGGTGCACAGACCATGCCTGTCCTATTTACAGTTGTACACTCAGACACAGCACAGTGTCTCAAAGACTTAAGACTAAAAAGTCTTGACTGATTGATTGAATAAATTATACTCTAATTATCATGTCACCTTCCAAATGCTGAAGATACCCACCAACACACATGTACATGGACACAATGGGCATGTCTCCATTTATACTTTCATACTTTGTACATATGCTTGTCCATGTGCATCCATACATACTTAAAATACAAAGAAAGAAAGACAGATAGCTAGATGGATAGATTCCGATGAGAAACATTTTATCCACATTTCCATTTTCCTGTTACTTTTGTTTTATTGACTACATATGTTATCTTCAAACAGAAATTAATATTTCTTTTTAAATACTGGATTTCACATATGAACAACATTTCTACTTTATCTTACCAGAATCAATTCTAGCTTGTCTTCGGGCAGCACATTCTTCAATTCGAAGTTTCGGTATTCCCTCTGCTACGGCTTTGGCCATTCCACCCATTTCTTCAATTTCATTAATGAGCTAATAAGAAAAATAGATTAACAAAATGAGAAGAGAATATAAAACTATTTTCATAAACTGTTCAGATTTATGTTACATAATTGCTAAAATTGAATTATTTCAGTGGTAAATTTAATGATTTATAAGAATTAAGTTAATATCAAGGGAATTAGAAATTTGCAGAGTTAATAATACTATAGTTATATTTGAAAGTTGCTAAGAAAGTAGACTTTAAAATTTATCCTCACACACAAAAAGTTACAACCTTGTGTAACTAAACTTATTCTGGTAATAATTTCACAATATATACATATATCAAGTCATTATTTTATACACCTAAAACTAATACAATTTTATATGTCAATTATATCTTAATTTTTAAAAATCTATTTAAAGTTTCTTAAAAGTTAACAGAAAAACTAACAAGTATATTCTGAAAAATAAAAACTCTCAGATCTTAGGATGAAACTAAAGATATCATTAATTCTCTAATCTTTATTTTTAGTTACATAAATAAAGTTTTCATAGTTACTTAAATATTCTTTAAAATATTTCAAAATGCAATTCTACTTTTTAAAAAATATATTTTTATTAATTTCAGAGAAGAAGGAAAAGAGAGACAGAGATAGAAACATAATAAAAAGAGAGAATCACCAATCAGCTGCCTCCCTCATGCCCCACACTGGGGATCGAGCCCACAACACAGGCATGTGTCAGCAGGCCGACACTCTATCCACTGAGCCAAACCGGCCAGGGCCAATTCTACTTTTTGTTTGAACAGCAGAGTAATGGTATAACTACATCTTTATTGACACCAGGAACCATGTAAACCTTCAATCACAGCCTCAGATATAAATGAAATGGTGGGAAAGGGGTAGTGGAATAGTACCTGACAGCAGAAAGGAGCAAGGTCAATTGTACTTTCTTTTTGTTTTTTTTACAAGCATGCATTTCTTTTCTTTCTTAAAAATATATTGTTATTGATTTCAGAGAGGAAGGGAGAAGGAGAGAAAGATAGAAACATCAATTATGAGAGAGAATCATTGATCAGCTGCCTCCTGCATAACCCCTATGGGGGATCAAGCCGGCAACTTGAGCATGTGCCCTTGACTGGAACTGAACCTGGGACCCTTCAGTCCACAGACCAACACTCTATCCACTGAGCCAAACTGGCTAGGGCAAATACACATGTATTTTTAAATTATGTTTCAGTTTCAAATACTAGAAAGTCAAATCTAAAATTCTTTTCCATCAAACATTTTATTAATCTTAAGTTAATTCTATAAATGATTTGATTTATAAATCAAAACATCTATAGATCTATATAAACCTGTAAATCTTGAAAACAAAGTTTCAAAGAGACTAAACTGACCTTCAAAGCAGCATCATACACATCATTTGTGAGAGATTCCATCATATATGAACCTCCCCAAGGATCAGCTACTTTGGGAATCCCAGATTCTTCTTGAATGATGATTTGTGTATTCCTGGCAATTCGGGCACTTTTCACGGTGGGCAAACCCAAGGCTTCATCAAAAGAATTTGTGTGCAAAGATTGAGTCCCTCCAAAGACCGCTGCCATTGCTTCCACTGTGGTACGAATAATGTTATTGTAAGGATCCTAAAATATTTAATGGAAAAAAAGGCATATGTCTACATTAGGCTTCAGAATATCAAATAAATTTAGACAAAATAGTAAATGAGCCAGACTTAGAATTAAGAGTCAAAGTGTCTAGTCTGTGCATAGGCACTAAAAATATTACCTCTTATAATCCCTGAAATATTAAGTGTTTATTGATTTTATTTTTGTATTCCTTACTCTTTTGTAAGTATATCATAACTGTACACTTGTCTATGTAGATTGTAACATCCTTCATTTCGTAATTCACTGTCTCCGAATTATTTTGTATACCTTGAGTATCTGCCACAAGACAGCCAAAACAGCCCTCAATAAATGAGCTATTGTGCTCCTAGTTGTGATTTGGGCAAGTCGTTGAATCTTTCAATTCCTTAGCTGTAAAAATGAGGAGTTTAAGACAAAAACAATTATTAAAGTTCCTTCCAATCCTGAAGTCTGTATTTCTCCATTTATAAGGACATGAAGTTATATTTAATATGGAGCATATTCGTTTTATTCACTTTTAAGTATATGAAAACAATCTAAATCTAAAGCTATAAATTATTTTAAAATTTATCAAAAAAACTTAATATATAAAGAAAAATGCATGTAAAAAAGACCACCATAAAAATTTTAATAGAATGAAATTAAATTATCCAAATGATGATAGTTTTTAAATGCTTTGTCTGCATGGATGCTTATTTAAACATACAACTATAATAAATAAATATATATATAATCAATTTAACTGGGCAGTTTTATGTTATGAATTTTCACCCTTAAAATTATTTAAACAATAGCATTAAATTATGATTTCTACTTCTTCCTCACCACATTTTTCCCCTTTAAAAGTAAAACATGTGCCCTGGCTGCTTTGGCTCAGTGGATGAGGCATCAACTTGCAGACTGAAGGGTCCCAGGTTTGATTCCAGTCAAAGGCACATGCCCAGGTTGTGGTCTCAATCCCCAGTAGTAGGTGTGTAGGAGGCAACTGATCAATGATTCTCCTCATTAATGTTTCTGTCTCTCTCTCCTCCCTTTCTCTCTGAAATCAATAAAAATATTTTAAAAAATAAAAATAAACAAAAGTAAATCATGTAAGCTGATTTAAGTAATTTTATATTGTTAAACACTAGAGGGACACAACTTTATTTATTTTAATATGTGTGAAAACAAGTATGAATGTGTTAAGTATAAATTATGCTTCAGATTAATAATTATTTTCAAATATTAGTAGATAGATTCTTAAATCTATTTCCTGATTGGGTCATGTTGCTTACAAGAAAATATATGGCTTTGTTAAAATTCTACATTTTAAATTGTATGCATACCTGCTCAGTAAGTGACCATCCTGATGTCTGACAATGTGCTCTTAGAAGAAGGGATTTAGAATTCTTAGGCTGAAAGGTTTTCTCGATTAAGTGAGCCCAGAGTCTTCTCCCAGCTCTCATTTTTGCTATTTCCATATAGAAGTTCATCCCAATTCCCCAGAAGAAAGACAACCTAAAATAGTTTAAGTCCAGAATTTGATTATAGTTAACAATATAAAATGGAAAATAAAACAAATTGTATCACACACTAAAAACAATGTCAGATTTTAATTTCACAACTTAATTTAAATTAAAATCAAGCACATATACTTTAGTAACTTAAACCAAAATCAAGCACATATACTTTAGTAACTTAAACCTAACAAATAAAAGTAAAGTTTTATGCATGCAGAAGAAATGGCCGTGATTATTTGCTTTAGGTAAGAATGAATTCACTTTATAATTGTGTTGTTGATTTTTTAGGGGGAAAAAAAGTTCTCTTGTGTCCTTAAAGAATTATTCACTACACACACACACACACACGTAGATATTTTTTAAGAATACCAAAAGACAGAGGTCACTTACAAAGAGAGTAAAACTACAAGCTTGATTATTTGAATAGCAATTTAAGTTTTTTTAAAAGAATGACTATCTAGGCATATACTTGGTTTAGGCATATATTTTTCCAATTATTCCCAACCCACTACTCCTTTTTACATTATGAGCTGTACATATTTAAGTTACGTGCCTGAGTCTAAAAGCAAAAAGGTTGTGAACCCCTATATAAAACAAGGTAAGCCTTAAGAAACTAAAACACGAAAAATATTTCTTGATATACACTTGAAAGTTTTTGTTTTTCGTTTTTATTTTTATTGAATGTATTGGGGTGACACTGGTTAAAATTATATGGGGTTCAGATGTACATTTCTATAACATGTTATCTATCTATACATATAAAAGCCTAATATACTAATTGTCTGACCGAATAGTTGACCGACTGGTCACTATGATGTGCACTGACCACCAGGGAGCAGATGCTCCAACTAGTAGATTAGCTTGCTGCTGGGGTCCAGCCCATTGGGACTGGGCAAGATGGGACCAGACATGCCCTGGAGCCATCCCACAGTCCTTCCCATGGTCCCTCCCCAGCCACCAGCCCCGATTGGCCCTGATCAGGACTGGGCAAGATGGCCTCTGATCAGCCCTGATTTGCAAGCCTAGGGAGGAACCCCATCCATGCACGAATTTGCGCACCGGGCCTCTAATATATTATACTGTGTGTTCACCAACCCAAGCCAAGTCTACTTCCAACACCATTTATCCATCCTATATCCTCTTCTACCTTTCCCCACCCCTCTTTTCTTCTGGTAATCACCATACTATTATCTGTATCTATGAGTTGTTTGTTTTTGTTTTTTATTTCATCTAGTTGGAAGTTCTTAACCCAACAGTTCTCAAATATTTTGGCCTCAGGTTTCCTTTAATTCTTAAAAATTACTAAAGAAAAGTTGTTTATTTGGATAATAACTATCAATATTTTATATATTAATTCATTTAGAAATAACAAACCCAACATATTGACATAAGTAACATTTTCATTAAAAAAAAAATACTTTTCTAAAACAAAAAATTGTAAGAATCACTGATCTACATTTTTTCAAATCTCTTTAATGTGTGGCTCCAGACGATAGCTGGAGTCACATATCTGCTTCTGCATTTAACCTGTTACATCATATATCACGTAGACTTTGAAAACCGCTGCATACTCTTGAGAGAATCAAAGTGAAAGCAGCAAATTCTTAATATAATCATGAAATCCCTTTTGAGCTCTAAAACCCAGGAAAGTGTTTTAATGATTCCCAGAAGTTCTTGGACCACACTTTGAGAACTGCTGTAATGACAAGTATGCAACAATCCCTCATCTGAGCATTCAGCAGTCTATAAACTCTCTGAGAGCAGAAGCCATATTTTTCACATGCAATATTACTAGTGCTTGGCCCAGAGCAAAGCTTAGCATGTTATTGCTCATCAGACTGATTTTGATCTCCATATTTAAATGCTTCATAAACTTCATTTAAGTTTGTTCATATTTTCATACAATTTTATTAACAAGGTGTTTGAAAGAAAAATTTTAATAGTACTGTGCATTCTATTTATAAGTGCAACAAATGAAAAACTAAAATGTAATAGATGACTTCTATATTTTAAGCTTTCATTAAAAAAATAAAAACAGCTCTAGCTGGTTTAGCTCAGTGGATAGAGCGTCAGCCTATGGACTGAAAGATGCTGGGTTCGATTCTGGCCAAGGGCACATGCCCAGGTTGCGGGCTCAATCCCCAGTGGGGGGTGTGCGGGAGGCAGCCAATCAATGATTTTCTCTCATCATTGATGTTTTTATCTCTCTATCTGTATCCCTTTCTCTCTGAAATCAATAAAAATATATTAATTAATAAATAAATAAAAATAAAATGAAAACAAATCTATCCTAAGCATTATATTCACATTTTAATATTAGTTGTCAAAACGTGCCAGTTAATTGTATCCTTTGAATATCACAGGAGACAAGATTCTTCTTATTTACCAAGAAGTATAGTCAAACTTTATTCTGATTTTTAATTATGAAGAGTATTGACTTATTCTCTCATTAACACTGATAAAACAATCCTATCTAATAAAAGAGTAATATGCAAATTGACCATACCTCCGAGCAAGCCACACACACCAGCCAATGAGGAGCAAATAAACCCCAACCAAGCTGGCTGTGGCCACTGAGAGCAGGGGGAGGCTTAGGTTTCCATGGCAAAGGAGGAAGCCAAGCTTTCCACTTGCCTCTGCCAGCCTAGGCCTCCACTCAATGCTACAAAGTTTCAATTATAGAAATACATAATCCCAATAGAAATGGTGGCAGCCACGGAACTGGAAAGAGCAGAGGCTAGGGTTGCCTGGACGATGGAGGAAGCCAAGCTTCTGCAGCTATGGCTGCCTAGGCCTCTACTCTAGGCTACAGTGTTTCAATTATAGAAGGTAAATGTCCCAACAGAAATGGCTGTCACCACGAAGCAAGCAGAAGGCTTGGCTCCACTCCAGGCTACAAAGTTTCAATTGTAGCACATAAATTAATCCCAGATCCCAGGGCCTCTGCTTGGGTCGCTGGGGGGTGTGGCCAGCCTGCAAACCACCACAGGCCTCTCACCCAGGCTGTCCTACACCCCAAGGGAACCCTCACCTTGTTCGGGGGGACACCCCTCAGAGCAAACCAGCTGACCCCCACCCATGCACCAGGCCTCTATCCTATCTAATAAAAGAGTAATATGCAGATTGACCATCACTCCAACACACAAGATGGCTGCCCCCATGTGGTCAAAGATCCTGCCCCCATGTGGACACAAGATGGCCATCACAAGAGGGCCAGCAGGGGAGGGCAGTTGGGAGGGACCAGGCCTGCAAGGGAGGGCAGTTGGGGGTGATCAAGCCTGCAAGAGTGGGCAGTTAGGGGTGACCAGGCCAGCAGAGGAGGGGAGTTGGAGGCAAACAGGCTGGCAGGGAAGCAGTTAGACATCAATTAGGCTGGCAAGGGAGTGGTTAGGGGGTGATCAGGCTGGCAGGCAGAAGCAGTTAGGGGCAATCAGGAAGACAGGCAAGTGAGCAGTTGAGAGCCAGCAGTCCTGGATTGTGAGAGGAATGTCTGACTGCCCGTTTAGGCACAATCCCAGTTGGACATCCCTCAAGGGGTCCCAGATGGGAGGTTACAGGCTGGGCTGAGGGACAACCTCCCCAACCCCATGCACGCATTTCATGCACTGGGCCTCTAGTAGAATATAGTATAACACATAAACACATTCATTTTATCAATATATTTTGCTGTGTATGCTCATAAAATAGTCCTATACATTTTATTAATGTTGAGGCAATATCTGAATTTAATTTACTCACCTTGGTGCAAATTCATCAATTGTCAGGCCAGCTTGGATTCCAGTTCTACAGTACTCCAACCCATCTGCAATAGTATAGGCCAGTTCCAAGATGGCATCAGCTCCTGCTTCCTGCATATGGTATCCACTGATTGAAATGGAATTAAATTTTGGCATGTGCTACATAAAAAATAAATAAAAACACAACAATGAATAAAAATATTAAAAAGTTCTATTAAATCTATTTCATAAGATAATATTATTTTTAAACAATATCCAACTCAGATATACTAAATAATAGCTTATAATATTAACAAAATATTTAATGCTTACTTTGCTACATTTAATTCACTTGCCAATTTAAATGACTGATCCAATGAACCTTTAACACCAAAAATTTAAGCTTCAAAATTTGCTGGCTGAGGTCAGGAATGTAACCTTTGCCCTAAGAACTGAATAAAGACATCTTTAATTCAAGACCAATGACTTCAACCTCATAGGACCTCATAATTTGGGACTTATCTGCTGAAGATGTATAAATTTAATTATTTATTTGTTACTAATTATTTTATTTGAATGAAGTCATTGAACATGAGTAAGTATACAATGTAGGAACAAATGGGAAAATTATTCAGTACTACATATTGAAACAAAACAGTATAAAAATGAGTGACAAAAATCAAAGATTTCAGTTTAATTTACTGATATTTAATGCTATGCATATCTCAGATTCTTTCTACTATAATCAGCATTTCCACTATTCTCCTAAAATTTCATGTTAGATAGGATGAAATATCACATATCGCACACATATTCTCACACATATTCTCAAGAGCCAAAAAATTATTATCCTGCCCCAAAATTAAACAAACAAAATAATAAAAACTAAATGATCAGGAAGATAACTGGAAGTCACAGTGGTTAAGAACATGGGCTCTGGAATCAGAGTGCTCAAATTTTAGTTATCACTTAACTAGCCATGAGACTGACTATAAGCAACTTTCTCCACCTTGTTATTCCTGCATTTCCTAAAGTATAAACTATAGATAATGATTGTACCTTCCTCATGAAGTTGTTGTAAGATTAAATGAGATGATTCATCTAAACTACTTAGTATTATGTCACTGCACAGTAATAACACAAAAAATTAGTTGGCCTAGCCAGTTGCTCAGTGGTTAGAACGTCACCCTGGGGACTAAAAAGTCTCAACCATGTGCAATAGGCGACCAATCGATGTGTCTCTCTGTGTGTGTCTCTCTCCCTCCCTTCCACTCTCTCTCAAAATCAATGGAAAAATATTCTCGAGTGAGAATTAACAAAAAATCAGTTGTTCTAGCATATCATGTGAATTACCTTTATTTTACTTTGCAGATATTTTATTTATAACTAACTAAAAGCTCTTTAAAATTTCCCATCACAAAAGCAATAAGGGATTTGAATTACATGGAAGATACTACTTGAGTATATTGGGAGTTTACAAATAAGAAGCAAAGAAACAAACAGGTGCTTCTCTACCAAGAGGAGTTTAGTAGTAGGATTTCCTTAAGAATAATAAAAATACTGGACTATTGAAATAATATTCAGCCTTAAAAAGGGAGGATAGTCTAACACATGCTACAACATGGATGCACCATGAGGACATTATGCTAAGTGAAATAAGCCCGTTGAACAAAGACAAATACTATATAGTTCCCTTTATATGTGATACTTAGTCAAATTCATAAAGATTAAAAAGTAGAATGGTGGCTGTGGGGGAAAGTGAGGAAGGAGGGGATAATGGAGAGTTAGTATTTATATACAGAAGTTTCAGTTTTGTGAGATTAAGTGTTCTGGGGATGAATGATGGTGATGGCTGCTCAACAATGTGAATGTACTTAATGCCACTGACTATACAACTTAAAAATTATTAAGATGGTAAATTTTATGTTATGCATATTTTGCCACAATTAGAATTTTTTTAAGGAATAATACAAAAGTTTACAGTTTACAAGCACTTTAATACAACATTATTTTATCAATATCCAAAACTGGCACTTTTATCATTTATATGAAGGACTGTATTTAAAGCAATTTTGAGCTTGTAGAGGACATTAGGATTTTTACAAGGTGAAATGTGTAAGTATGGCAGTACAGACTGCTATATTCTCCACTCTCCTAGAATACCTGCACTATAAATTCATAGTGTCAATCAATGTCCAGAACTGCACTTCCAATCTTCTCTCACTACTGGTGTATCTCCATTGAGACATACAAGTAGAAATTTGGTTTGTTCCTTCTGGAAGTTTAGCTTTTATCATACAAACACACCTGGCCCATGAGCTGGCACACTAACAACAGAGGAGAAGCCAGATGAAAGGAGACTGGAACGCTATGACTGTGGTGGTTTCTGACAGCTCATCTTACTTCTTCTACATGAAAGAGAACTGCCTCCTGTTTAGTTTAAACCACTACTTTTTGTTTATCTGGGTTTGTCATATGCTATCCTCCTGGGCATGTGTTCTTGACACTGAAAAGGGTGATGGAAATGTACAATTCTACACAATATCATTTTCATGGACAGATGAAATCTATGAAAAGAAATAAAATTGCAAAGTGTAAAGGCTAAATCTCAAAAGAGAAGAGTATACAATACTTGTAAGAGTTCTAAGATAATAGCAATTATAAGAGATGAAAGAGATAAAGATTTGATGGTGGAAGTGAGATTTGCCCTTTATAAAACAGTGGTCCGACGTTAAGTTGGTAAGGAAGAGGAGAGTATTGCCATCAAGAAACAAAGAGAGACCTGCCAGTGTTGCTCATCAATCCAGAAACTAAGAGATCACAGTTTGATTCCTGGGCAGGGCACATGCCCAGGTTTTGGACTTGATTCCCAGTACAAGATGTGCAGGAAACAGCTGATTGATGATGTTTCTCTCATTGATGTTTCTCTCTCTATCCCTCTCCCTTCTTCTCTCTCTAAAAATCAATAAAAACTTATTTTTAAAATGCTTAAATTATATATATATACATATATATATATATATGTATATATATATATATATATATACACACACACACACACACATACATACACATATATACACACACATATATTTTAAAGCAAAGTGAGAATGATGGGGGGTGGGGGGAGATATATATGAATTACCCAAAGGGAAATTAAGAAACCAGGTTTCCTGTGGAGGGACTGTATTAATATAAGAACATTATAAGGCCTTATTTTTCCCAACACTCTGATTGAGAAAGATGAACCTAATTCAGGGATGAAATATTAGGACCCTTATTATAAGTTGCAAATATAAATGCTATCTTCTAATCCAACAATTTCTAATCGTTTTCATCTCATGGCATACATAAACTACTAAAATACTGCAGCACACCAAAAAAAAAAAATATATATATATATATATATATATATATATATATATATATATATATATCTGATATAACAAGAAAATAGCTATATTTTTTTTATTCATTCACACTAGATGGCCATTGTTGCATTGGCTGTTATCATTTTTTTAATTTGATAATCTAAGGTAAAAAAAGATCAATGCCTATGACTAAATAGTCAGGTATTACATGTTTTAAAAATTCTTGCAGCACACCAGTGTATCATGGACACAGTGGTTGAAAATTGCTGTTATAATCCAATTTTTAGCAGAAATAAAGCTGACACTTTGATCCCCATCAGTCTGACACCACAACTGAAGAAATGAAGAAATGTAAATTATGGGCCCTATCTGATTATAAAATTTTTAATAATAAAGAAAATACAGTAAATGTCTAGTGTCCAGATTTCTACAGCTAATGACAGTCCATAACATTAGTACATTAAAGATAAAATAAATAAATAAATAAAACTAACAACACACATACACAAAAGCAAAACAAGACAAAAAAAGCCCACATCTGACTTTATACTACAGTATTACTCAGAGTCAGTTACTGAATTGAAATCAGGTTATGGTATTTTATAAAATTTCTTACATTCACAGAACTACAGAAAAACCTATAGTAAACACAAAGGATACCTGTGCTGTATATTGGAAGATGTCAGCAATAATTTTCATGGATGGTTCTGGAGGAAAAATATAAGTATTTCTGACCATAAACTCCTTTAGTATATCATTTTGGATCGTACCAGTAAGTTTTTCTTTAGGTACACCTTGCTCTTCTCCAGTTACTATAAAATTTGCAAGAACTGGAATAACTGCTCCATTCATGGTCATGGAAACTGACATTTTCTCTAAAGGAATTCCGTCAAAAAGAATTTTGGTATCTTCCACACTGTCAATTGCAACTCCAGCCATTCCAACATCACCACGAACTCGAGGGTTGTCTGAATCATAGCCACGATGTGTTGCCAGATCAAAGGCAACTGATAATCCCTGTTGGCCAGCTAAATATATAAAGAAAAAACAAAGTAAGGTGAGTTGTGGCACAGAAGTTAACTGATTTGCCTATCACAACTAAGTATTGATTCATCTACTCCTACTATACTTTTATAACAAACATTTTTATTTGTAAATGTCAAAACAAATTTAAATGGTACTTTATTTCCTAAGACAGTCAGTTGTTTCTCGTGCGCTAAAATGCACAAATTGAGCTCCAGACCTCACCACCAGAAAGAAAGAAAGAAACAAAACACCTCATTTATGTCACGTCCATTTGTAGATTTTTTTGTATCTTAAACATTTTTGATAGAAATATGTTGATGATTCATGTCAAGATTTGGCTGTTTATATATAGTTAACAGTATTTAGTATTTCAATGCTCACTTATTTTTGTTCATTTAATATGATCATTACAGGATGTCTTGGCTATTCAAATATTCTTGGAAACTATGAAAATGATGCGAAAAACTGAAATATTCTACACTGAATATAAGTTCAGTCCTCGATGGCCAATACAAACTTATAGATTCTCAAGTCCAGCATTCAAATAATATGACTTTATAATAGATCAGAAAGAATAAATAGTAAATGTGATTTTCAGAGAATGAATGCCAGATTACACTGAATATATTTATACCACATTTTTATTTATTACTTTCTTTGGACATCATTTTGTCCTCCAATTGCTACCCTAAAATAATGTTTACTCAAACTTTTCAAAGGCAAAGCCAATGTCTCCTTTCTTCTTACAATTTCATCTCACATAATTTCTTTTACACAATGTGCATGGAAGTGTTTTTTGCTTTCAAGAACTAAGTATTTTATTCTGGCTCACCTATCTTTTGACCATGGAAGTTGAAAACCACTCATTGTTTTCAGAATACAATCTAAACTACAAAATTATAAAGTAACTATTATCTTTACAGAGATTAACCAACCTCCCCTCAAAAAGAAGCCAAGATGAGAAAGTGTATGTTTGATCATAAATATTATATCTCATTAAAATCTCACCCTTAATATTGTCCTTATAGAATTTATTGCTCTCTTCCACAGTACTAAAGCCAGCATACTGGCGGATGGTCCAGGGCCTAAAGGTGTACATGGTAGGATATGGTCCACGTGTAAATGGCTTCACTCCTGGGAGTTCTTCAGGTGAGTCTTTGGTATCCCTGCTGGAATATAAGGGCTTTATGGAGATCCCTTCTGGGGTGCGCCATATTAGGTCTTCCGGATTTTTGCCTTTCAACTGCTTTTTAGCCAGGGCAGCCCATTCTGGGTGAAGGGGTTGTTTTTGATGTAGAAGTCGCTGCCATATAAGTCTGGAGCCTGATGACTCTTTTAGTTGCTTCAGATGATGAGGTGAAAGCAAAACAAGCCGAGTCTTAGCCCTCAACATGATGGAGCATGGAAAATACCCAACAGGGTCAAAAACTGATCTAGAAAAAGAGCACAGTGTATATTTATTTACAAGAGAAAGGTAAAATGGGAGCTATTAGTGAGAAAAGAGAAGGAAGAAGGTATATTAGTATGATTTTATCTCTTCCTCTTTTCTGCTTTCTGTATCTGATATTTTACAACTAGCCCGTCTTCTCACAACTACTATTATTGTTCTATAGCCTCTGAGCTGATTTTACTAACCAGTCTTGGCCCCTCTAATTTATTCTACACACTGACAGCAGAGCAAATCTGATGTCACACTGCTCTTATAGACTTTTCAAAGGTTCTGCATTGTATAGAGGATATAGTATATAGCATCTTAATTGATTCTTTTCATTCAAAAGGTTTTCATTTAACACTTACTTAATGTGTTGGCTGCTGGCTAAAAAGTGGTAAGGAAGACAAACAGATATTTAAGGCCTTCATGACCTGCTGCCTCTCCCTCATCTCTGCCTTTGTCCTCTAGACAATCTGTGTTCCATAGATCCAGGATTACCCATAGTTCCCTGCATATATCAAAGTTCTTTGATTTGTTCTTGCTCTCCCACCTGCCTAGAATGTTCTTATTTGGCTAATTCAGGTAAGGCATCATCTCAAATATACAGGGCTTAGAGCAGGGCCCACTGCTCTAAGCACTTTATACATAAAGTACCAATTTTAATTTTCACAACACTAAGAAATAGGTACTAATACTATTACAGACAAGGAAACTGAGGCACAAAAGAGCCAGCATTTGAAACTAGGCAGTCCCATTTCAAAGGCCTTGAATTGAAATAATACACTCACAGCCTCTCCTTGAATCCACAAGCTGGGCTAAATGACCTCTTCAATAATCTACAAAACTCAGTTTCCCTATTTATACATCTACTAGTGGCCCAGTGCATGAATTTGTGCACGCTGAAAGGAAATCAATTAGAAGAAATATTTTAATGTCACTATTCGCCCTTTCTCTATAATAGAAGTGCCAACCAAATTCATGATCGACAATGACAGATTGAAACACACGCTTGCAACTGGCGCCAGTGAGAGCTTTATACTAGTATGTATCGTGCATGCATGAGTTAACTTAGCCTTTTATATATATAGAACAAACTTGCTTAATTAGACCCACTTTCTGATCTAGCTAAACTTTTTCCAGCCCAGTGAAGCACTCCAACTTCTCTTTCAGGTAATTGTCAGCAACACAGCAGTAAACATCAACATGAAGTAGATTATTATTGTAGGCTAGAGGCCCAGTGCACAAAATTTGTGCACAGAGGGCAGGAGGAAGAGTGTCCCTCAGCCCAGCCTGCACCCTCCCCAATCTAGGACCCCTCTAGGGATGTCCAACTGTCCATTTAGGCCTGATCCTGATAAGATTGGGCCTAAATGGGCAGTCGGACATCCCTCTCACAATCCAGGACTGCTGGATCCCAACTGGTCACTTGCCTGCCTTCCTGATTGCCCCTAACCGCTTCTGCCTACCAGCCTGATCACCCCCTAACTACTCCCCTGCCAGCCTGTTTCCCCCAACTTCCCTCCTCTGCTGGCTTGGTCCACCCCTAACTGCCCATTCCTGCAGGCTTGATCGTCCCCAACTGCCCTCCCTTGGAGGCCTGGTCCCTCTCAACTGCCCTCCCCTGCAGGCCTGGTCACTCCTAACTGCCCTTACCTGTAGGCCTGGTCCCCCCCAACAGTCCTCTGCTGCAGGCCTGGTTACCCCAAACTGCCCTTCCCTGCAGGCCTGGTTCCCACCAACTGTTCTCCCCTGCAGGCCTGGGTTCCCCCCAACCGCCCTTCCCTGCAGGCCTGGTCACCCCTAACTTTCCTCCTCTGCCATCCTGGTCACCCCTGACAGCCCTCCCCTGCAGGCTTGATGACCCCCAACTGCTCTCCCTTGCAGGCCTGGTCCCTCCCAACTGCCCTCCCCTGCTGGCCATCTTGTGGTGGCCATCTTATGTCCACATGGGGGCAGGATCTTTGACCACATGAGGGCAGCTGTGTTGTGTGTTGGAGTGATGGTCAGTTTGCATATTACTCTTTTATTAGATAGGATAGAGGCCTGGTGCATGGTTGGGGGCCAGCTGGTTTGTCCTAAAGGGTGTCCTGGATCAGGGTGGGGATTTCCTTGAGGCGTGAGGCAGCCTGGGCAAGGGGCCTGTGGTGGTTTGCAGGCTGACCAAGCCCCCCAGGTGACCTAAGCAGAGGCCCTGATATCTGGGATTTATGTATATTCTACAACTGAAACTTTGTAGCCTGGAGCAGAGCCAAGCTGCTGCCATTTCTGTTGGGTTCTATAATTGAAACTTAGTAGCTTTAAGCAGTGGCCTGAACTAGCAAGGGCAGGCAGAAAGCTTGCTTCCTCCATTGCCAGGGAAACCCAAGCCTCCCTCCTACTCACTGTGGCTGCAGCCATCTTGGTTGTGGTTTATTTGTATATTTGCCCCTGATTGGCTGGTGGGCGTGGCTTGTGGGTGTAGCGAAGGTGCAGTCATTTTGCATATTACTCTTTTATTAGACAGGATCGCTCAGGGAGAACCAAGGGTAAAATATTTAACAGCAACAGTGTTTGACTATATTCTGCGCAGTGAGAAAACCTGAAGTCATTTTCAAGGTCCACCATTTCTTACTTCTTTTCAATCAGGTCAAGTTTCTAAGTTTTCTAAATCTCCATTTTCATTATGGCTAATGAAAAGAAAATAGGATTCCACCAAGTCTTCTATCTACCTACTCCAGGACTTCTGTGAGGATTAAATGAGGCACAGGAAAACACTTAACAGACATTTGGTTACAGTGTAAAGTCTTCCCACCTGGCTAAAGTGTTCCTGGACTGAAGAAACTGCAAGGAGGCTAGGGAGAGGAAGCCAGGTGTTGCTACATGATGTCATTACCCAGACAGAGGGAAGGACACTTAGCATAGTAGCCTTTTATATAGATAGATCATCTCCCATGTGACAACATATTAGAACACTATCTTTTATGCTTCTATAAAATGCATTTATGTAAGATACATTTGATATCTATATAAAATACATGTATATAAAATCACATGTACATCTCTATATATATAAAAGTTAGTCTATACACTGCTAGTCTATACACTGGTCTGATATTAGAGCTACACATTCCTTATAACTAGCACAGAGTCTTACACTCGGTATCTAAGTCTCATTAAGTCCAGTTTCACCATTTTACATATGTAGAAATTTAGGTCCACAGAAATAAAGAAGGAACAACCTAAGACAGGCACAGTCGCAGAGGGGCCAACGGGAGAGAACTAAAAGGTCAACAGAGGTGGGGCACAGACCCTCACCCACTAACCTTGCAGGGGCCTGAATTCTCACCCCTTCTGAGGGAGGTCTCCTGCCCCCATGGCTGCTTTGCCTCCCACACACAGCTCAGACTAGGACCCAGGTTACAGATAGAGACTCGGCCAGCAACAGCTGACCTATATCTAAAGTAAATATAGTACCAGGAATGCTCAGGGCCTACTCAAAAATGCAAATAATCCTTTCCACTAATATTTACAGGGTAAACTAGGATTTCTGTTTGAGTTTTAAATTTGACAGTAAAAGTTTTCAGATTAATTTAAATTGGCCAAGTGAAATAAGTGAATACTCAAGAAAATTTAAGTGTACTGGACAAAAAAGCTGTTCCTAAAATATTCACTAAAATTTCTATTAGTAGTTCATCTCATTGTAAAATTGCCTAACATACAAAGAACCTAAAGCAGTCATAATTGTGTGCAAAAATTAAAATTTAAAATTACCAAGACTGCAAGATAAAATTTCCAAAAGCCCCCATTAATAAAACGGGGGGTGGGGGGGAGATAGTGAGGTAATATCATGTAAGGAAAAATATCTTGTAAGTAAATTACATCTAGAAAATTCTTATTCCAGAAAATTAATTTCCATGTTTAATGCCAATAGCAGGACACCCATGAAAAACATACAAGGTGTCAAAATAAGCCTAAGGAAAATCATTTGGGCAAAAATAAAAAGAATCCCAAGTCTAATTTACAGAAAAAAATCCCTTTATTAACTTTTGGTTGAGAATATGTTTGTATATTTTCAGAAAACAACTACAAGACCATATGGATTCCTGCAACAAAGAGGAACTGACAGGTCTGTTCCAACTGCAGACAGTCCAGAGATGGAAGACACTGACGACACCTTGCCATGCTAGCAGTCAGCAGCTGTGTGTCGCTGCAGACGGCCCAGGACCAAACCAGAGAGGGTGGAACCTGCATTGCCACCATTTGTCCACCATCCAGATACCATTGCTGACATGTACACATAAGGAATTATTTGAAATTGAAACTGGGACTCAGAACAGTTGGACATTGAAACTGAGACTCAAACATTTATTGTTCTTATACATTTATTCCCAGTATGCAGATGCAAGATCTTTTTAAAGAAAAGAAACAGGGGGAAAAGATTGATAGAGAAGCATTGAACAGACTGTCAAACTGCTGGGGGAAGGCTGGGGAGGGTGGGGGATGGGGGCTGTGGAAGATAAACGGAAGGACTTGTGTGCCTAAGTGACCAGATGACCAGCCAGTAGCTATGACATGCACTGACCACCAGGGGACAGATGCCCAATGCAGGAACTGCCCCCTGGTGGTCAATGCGCTCCCACCACTCAGATGACCCACAGGTGCCAGAGACCCAGCTCATGGCTGGCCAGAGCAGTTGTGGTGGTGGAGCCACTTCTACCTCCTGTGCAGTGGCAGGTGCAGCCAGACTGGAATTAGCGGGAGTGGCGTCCAGCCAGGCTTGGGCTCCTCCCGGCTGCCTGCCTCTTCCCACACTACTACAAGGGGATGCCAGAATGCCGGTTTCAGCCCAATCCCCACAAGCCAGGCTGAGAGACCCCACCAGTGCATGAATCCATGCAGCAGGCCTCTAATCTATAATAATAAATGTGTAATATGCTAATTAGGTCAGACTGCCAAACGACCTTCCGAACGTCATTCCGGATGAAGCCACGGTGTCGGGGACCAAGGCAGAGGTGATCAGGCAGGCAGGCAAGTAGTGAGGGGCGATCAGGCAGGCAGGCGAGCGAGTAGGAGCCAGTGGTCCCAGATTGCAAGAGGGAAGTCCCACTGCCAGTTTAGATCCCTGTGGAATCAGGCCTAAACACTGGCAGTTGGACGTCCCTCAAGGGGTCCTGGATTGCAAGAGGGTGCAGGCCGGCTGAGGGACATCCCCCTTGCCAACCATCCCCCCTCCTGCCACCCACTCATCAGTGACTACTGCTGATGGCAACAGGACTTCTAAGGTTTCTCAGATGCATCAAGAGAGGCTTCTAATCCAGCCCATATTGCTCAGTGGTCAGGTGAGGAGCCATGAACTAGCAGGGCAGTTGGATTCCCAGTCAGGGCACATACGGGTTGCCGCCTGAATCGCCAATAAAGGGTGTGCAGGAGGCAGCCCATAAATGATTCTCTTTCATCAGATGTTTCTATTATGTCTCTCCCTGTCCCTTTCACGCTGAAATCAATAAAAACATTTTTTAAAGAGGAGCTTCAAGCATTCAAAGAAGCAACTTACAAAGCAAATAACGTTTAAGTTTTGGCTGTTTACATGTAGCTCCACATTACTATTTTAATAACTAGTTACCTCTACCCTGCCAACATGGCTCAGTGGTTGAGCAGGGACCTATGGACCAGCGGGTCACGGTTGCTGGCTCCGTCCCCAGTAGGGGGCATGCAGAAGGCAGCTGATAAATGATTCTCTCTCGTCAATGATGTTTCTCTCTCCTCCTCCTCCTTTCCTCTCTGAAATCAATAAAAATATTTTTTTTAAAAATAACATCAATTTCCAATGTTCAGCAAATTTGGATTGAAGATGACAACACAGAACATGCATATTAAATATTAGCATAAATAAATCATTGAACATAACATGGGGGGGGTTAGCAAGCGATCTAAAACCACACGTACACTATCCACGTTTTCGACCTTCTGATACAATGCTCTCTTTCTAGATAGATCAGAGAACAAGTTAGTAATTTACAATTTTACGTCGATTTAGATCTGTCTTTCCGTTACCTGTATACCTAAAGTCACTTGGAGTACCGCCACCTCTAACAAACACACACACAAACTCACAGTAACATGCGGAGCCAACACACCCTTGTGGAACCACACAAGTGACAGTGACCATAGGCTAGGAACCTCGGGGTGCTTGGGTGGCCAGGGAAAATGGCGACATGGCCCCCGCCCCGTTCAAAACACCTTCCCAACAGCACCTCTGCATTCACAAGGGCTTCAATGAGAGTGAGAGGTCAGTGGCGAATCTAAACCTAAAGATAAGGCAGAGGAGAGCGGGATCTGGTCCGAGCAGACGTCAAGTTGGGAGGGTGGAGAGGTCAGAGGCTCAGAAGACGGGCTGAGGGGGAGAAAGGAGCCAGAGAGAGGAGGGTTGTAAAGACTGACGTGCCCCAAGGTGCACAGTCCTACTCACTGGCCGCTCGGTCTCGGACCTGGGCTTCGGGAGAGCGCGGCTGCAGCTGGGCGCCCCCCGCCCCACCAGCCAGAGGTCCACACAGCTGGCCCCGGCGAGCAAGCCAATCGGGGGGCGTAGGTCGACAACGCCCTCCTTCTAGCCAATCACGTCGCACCCTCAGGGCGCGCGCTGATTACGTCAGGCTGCAGCCCGCAGCTTGCCTCCGGCTAGCGGCGTTTCCGGACTCTCCCCGTCCACTTCCGGGTTTCCCGGGTTTGACTGTTTGGGCGCGAATTGCGGCGGGCCCGGCTCGCTGAGTGATTCACGCGGAGCACTCGGTGAGTAGTAAAAGCCGGACCTTGCCCGCGGGTGCGGTGGGAGAGTGAGTTTTGTGACCGACCCGTTCGTGGCAAACTCCGCGGTTTGCATTTGAGAAGTGCGAGGTGACTTTTCCAAAATGCGAGCCGGTCTGCCCTGCGGGGCCTCGGACTGAATTATTTGTTTGATTCGCGAGGAGGGAGTGGAGCCACCTGGTTCGCCCCTCTTCCCCGAATCATCCTCACCCTCGTCCTCCTTCCGTAATCTCCCCGCAGCCCTTCGCGGGACCCAGTGCAGCCTCAGAGATTAGTGTCTGGCCTGGAGGCTACTGGGGTCGGCGGCCGCTGGCGTCCTTGTCAAGAGGTAAACATTGTGTTTGTGTTTTGCCCCACGTCGTGCTCGCGTCTTCTGCCCCACCGAGGTCTAGACAGAGATCCTTGATTTCCGCGAGTTTCAGCATGCTAGAAAGGAAACAAGGCCTCCCTGTTTCCTACACCGTAAAGCAATACATTTTTACTGCAAAATAAAGGCTGCCCCACGCCTCCGTTCCAGTTATTTCTGTCCAGTCCTCCCAGGCACGGTCAGGTGTCGCTGAACGCACCAATCTCTTTCAAGCTGTCCTGTCATCAGGGGTTCACTCTTTTTTCTTGAATACGTCATTCTCCTTCTGGCTCATTATTTCAAACTGTAATTCAAATATTAATTTTTTTATCTGAAGATATTTCTGTCCCGCACACCATCTTGAGGTAGTCATTCACTCGTTTGTCTTATAACATTTGTCACATTGTATATAACTGTAAATAATAATTGCTTTTTTGTATCTGTCTGTACCCACTACCACTAAGCTGTGGTTTCCTGTGAATCTAAAATTTCTATTCCTTTTTTTTTTTTTTTAAGCTATATCCCAGATATTGTCCGGGGCTTACTCACAAGGAACAACAACAGCCTGTAATTATTGGAATCAAGAGTCTAGGACTAGGCGGTTGACATATTCTGTACAAAATTTTAGCCTTACACAAGCCTTTGGTGTTGGTACTTTTATTAACCCATTTTACCAGTGGGAAAGTGAGCAAATTTATTTGGCCAAGGCTCTGCAGCTAGTTAAATGGCAGAGCCAGGATTTGGAACCTGGGCAATGTATTTACTCCTGGCTCACTCTTGGCAGTGGTTCCCAAAGGGGGGCAATTTCACTACAGGGGCATTTGATAATGTCTGGAGATAATTTTGGCCATCACAACTGGGGAAGGTGCTATTTACATCTAGTGGGTGGAAGCCAGAGGTGCTCCTAAACATCCTATGGTGCATAGGACAGCACGCACAACAGAGAATTACCCATTCCCACTGTGAAGGCTGTAGGGCCAAGGTTGAGAAACTTTTTGCATTATGGCTTATTGCTTCAAGTAGGTTTCATTGGAAATGATGCTTCTCAAACTGTGATAGAGGACCAATTTTTGTTTTTTAATTTAATCAGTCACATCTGACACTTGTAAAATGCAGTTAAAAATGAATTGCTAGTCAAACTCATAGAATATTAAACACCAAGAAGGAATACTAATGTCTACTATAGACCAAGCATGTCAATCTCAAAGACTAACACAGGCCAAATAAATAAGGTTTAAGTTTATGTGAGCTGCAAAAAAAAAAAAAAATTCAATTTTCATAGGAACATAGGTTTATTAGCAGAGATATGCTGAATGCAAAGGGCTGAAATAAATGAGTAATCATTAAAATAATAGAACATTTTAATAAAAATTAATATTTTTTCTTAAACATTAACTTACCAGACATTGAATAATTGCACCAATTAACAAGAGTAAGCACAAATAAACCTATTTTTCTTGTTCTCCAAAAGCGAAATATTACCTGTTGCACACACCAAACAAGTCAACCCAAGACTAATGATGTGGCAATCGGCTGCTAAAATATTCACTGCTAGTATTAGTAGAGAAATGGTGCACCTGTACATAAGGCACGTAAGGGAAATGAATGCAACACGATTATAGTAATCAGGTATTAGTGAACGTTGTAGTTCGTTATTAATAACCCTATATAATAAAAAGCTAATATGAAAATCGACCAAACGGTGGAACAACTGGTCACTATGAGGTGTACTGACCACAAGGGGGCAGGCACTCAACACAGGAGCTGCCCCCTGGTGGTCAGTGCACTCCCACAAGGGGAGTGGCTCTCAGCCTGAAGCCAGGCTCACGGCTAGCGGGCACAGCATTGGTGGTGGGAGCCGCTCCCGCCTCCATGGCAGCTCTAAGGATATCCTCAGTTGGACATCCCCCTAGAGCTCCCAGACTCCGAGAGGGCACAGCCCAGGCTGAAGCCACCCCCCTACCAAGTGCACAAATTTCATGCACAGAGTCTAGTTATGTATAACAGGGTATCGTAAAAATTAAGTTACAAAATGTTTATTAAAACGTTTCTTACATACTGTTATATTGGCTGACCACAAAAATATTCGTTGTGGCCGCATGCAGGCCTCAAGTTTGACATGCTTGCTACAGACTCTGCCTGGTGTCATGTGTCAATGTAGGTTCATGAATTGGGGTGGGATGTTGATGTGGGGAAGGGTAGTGGTAGGGGGAGGTATACAAATATATTGGAACTCTTTACTTTCTGCTCAGTTTTGCTGTAAACATCAAAATTCTCTAAAAACAGTGTTTTTTAGGAAAAAATAAATTACTAGAAATATGAAATCTAGTAAAAAGAAAAACAAAGCCTATTATTTATTATCAGATTCAATATAGACAAAATTGTCAAATTTTAAAAGCTTCTAAATCAATACTCTCAATTTCTATACTTAAAAGGACTGTAAGAATTTATGTATGGATGTATATGTGTTTATATTCTCCATGTATACTATACCTAATTTCTGGCTATCTACTCCTTATAACCTAATGCAAGAATAATTATCCTATTCCCCTGTTCCTTTTAGCAGAAATGAGTTTGGTGATTAAAAACTATTAAATGGAGAAAGGGGGTTATTCTAAATTTTGTCATTGATGTTCTCACTCCACTCCTGTGCCTGTTTTTTTAATTTGTGGGAGGGACAAAGGAATCAGTATACTTCTGTGCTCTTGTTAAAATGCACATAACCCAGACAGTTACATAGCTTAAATCCTTATGAATGAATTTACCTCATTAATCTGCACAAGTTAGATTCATGGTGCAATTCTAAAAATTATTTTCTTCCATTTTTGGCATAAGTTGAATGATAAATCCATTAAGTTTAAAACAAGAAGTCCTGAGTGATACCTGTGAGATAATAGATACGAAAGTTATCTGTGACCAGAGTAAGACAATTCAGCAGTTTATATTCCCATATTCTTGGATTTAAACATGGAGATAATGTTATTGTATGGAGGAGTATAAAGTTATAAATGCCAAAACATTTTAAAATAGTTTTTTTAAAGCCATGCAAATGGAAGAAATTTCTAGGAATGAAATTAAATTGAATATTCTAACTCTAATAAGAACCAATGTTATTTGTTTTTAAATATGTTTAAAATATTTAAAAGGCCAATTTGGAATATTTATAAATATAGGTAGTTTTTTGAACAAAATATCATGCAAGTCTTAGGCATTTTTCTGTCCTTTTCATTTTTACAGATTTTTGTTGGAACACTGTTAGGATTGTCCTATTTAGATCAAGATGTCTAGCAAAGCAAATGCTTCTACGAAAAGTTCTCAACAGTTAAAAAGAAAACTAAAAAGAAAAATTGATGATAAGGAAGTGGAGTTATCAGAGAAAGAGGTAATGAAAATAATCTAGTTTATCATCCAAAACTCATTAGAAATATCTTTCCTATGTAAAGGAGTATATGAAGACTAAAGGCCACTTTTACTGCAAATTATAGTAATTCATATTATGTGAGAGTTTGTACAGCATGATTTGTAAAAGATCTCAGACAAAAATTGTTTACTTCAATTCTGAATATATTAATTAGAATTCTGAGTGGGTCATAGGGCATGGCTAAAGTATTTAAATGGGAAGACTAGGAATACAGGATACAAATTCTATGGCATTCATATGTTAAAAGACAAGAGAACATGACAGTTGGTGGAAGAGATTTTTATTAAGATAGAGAAAAGTTAGGTCGATGGGAATTAGCTTTTTTCTACCATGACTTTACCATCTCTTCTAAAAGAATAAATTACTAAATAATCATTTTTCCCACCATTTTACCCTGTATTAGGCAGTGTCTCTATTTGTTTTGCAGATTAAGTATTTAACACTATTTCACTGGCAAAATAAGAAGTGATTTCTTTAAAACATTGTTTGAGATCCTGGGACATTCTATTATACATTATCACATTGTCCAGGAGTTGCTTTAGTTGTATTTTTTGCCTAAGGCAAGTACATACCCTTTTTCTGTAAAAGTGGCAATATACTTTCTTCTACCTAGCCAAAAATTATATGAATACTCTTTTTCCAAATAAATGACAAATCTGTTGCCAAAGCAAAAATTTTTTACCTGATGTTTAATTCTTTCTGTGTATGTACCTGTTTTCCCCTCTAGGTTAAAAACACAGTGAAAAAAAATAAAAATCATCCAAAGCATCTGTCTTCTGAAGGTATTTCCTTTCTATACCTTGTTGAACTGGCCTTTCAAAAGCTGTGTTTATTGATGGAAAAATTATCAGTATCTTATTTATGAGCTCTGCAAAAGCAAAGGATAGTAACAAACTGCAGCATTCTCATTTTTGCAAGAATAAGTAGCACTGGTTAGTCAGTTATTTTGGTCTACTATCACTAACAAAATATTGTGTAGGATTCTAAAATTTATAGGAACTAGAGAAATTTTAGTTACTATCACTAACAAAATATTGTGTAGGATTCTAAAATTTATAGGAACTAGAGAAAAAGTGTCCCATAGTCTGAATTATTACTGATGTGTTATACATAGAAGCACCTACTGATTTCACAAGACAAATATACTTTCTGCCACCACTGTACAGATTAGTTTGGAACCACTACCTTATTTTATTTGGAGTAAATTAGTTTAATTAAATATCACCTTTTCCTTGAAGGATTGCCTGCCTTTCCTCACCCAAGACCAGGTTATATTGTCTGATTTTATACTTCCAGGGTGCACAGTACTTCTGCTTTTATAATGCTTGGTGTTCTTTTCATTATTTAATCTGTCTTTTCTCCAAAGTAAATCTTCATGTGAGCCATTAATATATCTCCTTTGTTTATCCCTTCTCGGTAGAACAGTTAACAATCTACTAAACATTGTCTGTGGTTTAGTTCATCGATTTTGTTCAGTTGCCATCCAACAGTTAGTAGAAAAAGTGCCCAAGTCTTAACAAACTCCTTAATTAAGGTCATTTCTGAGAATCATACTTTTATGTTGAATCCTAACAATTGTAGCTTGATTCTTCATTTAAAATTGTCTATAGTGTCCATTAGTATTGTTTTAGTTAATATAACAATAGGTAGCATATTCATATTTAACACCTGACATGTGAGGGCTGTGCAATAAAGAGGAAATTAAACAGATTATGTAGCTTTATAGTATTTGGTTCTCTTAATTCCATTAGCTATTTTAGATAAATTTATATTTTAATCACTTTTTAAGTAAAATCATACAAACTTCTAGACTAACTAGTCTCTTCTTTCACCAGGACAAACAGAGCAAGCTAGTTTAAAACAGGTAAAGATAGCATCCAGCAGGAGAAAAACCTGGCAGCCTCTTTCGGAGAGTAGCAGAAAGCATTTGCAAACTATGATGGAAGCAGTCATCATGTGAGTATGAAATTTTTTCAATTAACTTTATTTCAACTTACGATTTTTATAAATAGTATTCTTTTAAATGTTATTTTCTGTTTTATAGTGATAGGATGTTTTTCTCTTTCAGAAGACATTTTTAATGGCATTAGTAAGCCGAAAAGTTTTGGTTAATTTCAAAAACTTAGAATTCCAGCAGGGAAATAAAAATGAAGTCTATGTGGCCTGATCCGTACAATATGGACATTTTAGGAAGAAGTTGAGTTCAAAATGACACTATATGGAAGCTACCACTCTAGATGGGATACAAAGAAAATAAGGATTCTGTCCCCAAGGAACTAAAATCCGTCAGAAGAGTCAGGCATATAAATTAAACACAACAACATAATATAATAAAAAGCACTTTGATTATTCCTCCACTTAAAATGCATGCAGAAGAAAAAGTGATTGGTTCTGCCTGGCTAAGCAAGAGGCAAACGAATATTTACCCAATCCTTTTTCTTTTTTCTTTTTTCTAGAGCAATTTTGAGTAACAGAGTTGGAGAAAATGAACAAATTCAGTATCATCTCAACTGCCTGAAGAAAAGGTAATATAGTTATGCAATAGGAAACAATTAAAACGTATTTAGGAAAAGTTTAATCTGTCTCTGTTGCAGAACAGACATTTGTGGAATAGAAAAGTTTTTCATTTGGGATTTTTGTTGTTTTAAAAAGAGGAACAATTTGGGAATATACATTCCATCCTAAATTGCTGTTATATGCAAGTCTGCGTTCTTTAAGAGATTTTATTAGGAAGAATCTGAAGATGACAAAACGCCTTATCCTATAATTCACTTTTCTGTATTGGGATTTAAGCAATATTTTGTCAAATTTAACTCCCTTCAGCTGCATTTTGAACAATTTGAAGTTAACAGTTCACCACTCTTATTTATTCTATCACTGTGTTTTCATGTAATTTTCCAGAATATTACTGCTCTTCCTGTTGTGGCAAGTCACAAATGGAGGGTTTTTTTCGTGTGTTCTTAAAAAGTCACACCAATAAGAGTGATTTTCACTGATTACTCTTTTCCAGTATTTGCACAACATTGTCTTTTCATAGAAGAATGTTCTGCATCTTAGTTACTGGCGTATCCAGAAATGTTTATAACCTAGTACTTTATTCTTCAGAAGACTGAACACAAATTCTGTTTACTTTAAAGTAGCAAAATAGAAAGGTTGGGATGTGGTAAATACGGGTGGGAGTTGGTGGAGAGAAGTTGAAGAGATTAAAGACAGACTTCTATAAGCAGGCCTGTAAATGGCTTACAGGAGTAATATTGAAGGAGTGCCCTAAAAAAACGACTAAATAAGGTAATATATAATAAAGGTGTCCCTTATTCATGTCTTTTTAATATGGGACAAATAACCATAATTAGTTTATAAATGAGAATATGACAGTACATTAATAGCTGTTCTTTACCATGGTCATGCTGGGTAATCAGAAAAGATTAAATTCTGTTCAACACATAGGCTGTCTCTTCATCATGTAGCAGCCATGGAGATGTATATTTTAAAGACTGCCTGTTTTTGTGTTTGCTCAGTTCAGTTTCACTTTTTGTGTTTGCAGTTCACTTTCTTTAGTCCCCAAAATAATAATACTCAAGACACTTTCCCTTTTACTAGTTTTGCATTGTTTACAGCCTTAAATTTATTTTAACTGGATCTCTGAATACATTTTTCCTATAGCTGCATTTCTCAAAATATATTTGGAACACTTATTCTTAAAGATACTCTGTGAATAAAAGTGACATGTCGTGAATAATGTTTTGGTCCATCAGCATATTAAAAGTCCTGCAGTTAGTAAATGTATTTTATTTTGCTTAACCTAGTGTCTCCCAAATTAGTATTTTTCACAGGGACTCTTTATTTCATATATTAGTCTCATCTCTGCTCTGTCTGCATTTTTCTTTTACATAGATTATCCTCACTAGGTTAGAATTATAGACATAGACAGCTTCCTATTTATCTTTTCAGCCTTGCGAAGAAAGAGGAGAAAGAAAACAGTTATCCTCTTAGCTCCAGTCACAAAATTCTAGGAGATAGACTGTAATTGACCCAGCTTTGATGATACCCCTTGTCTTTGGGCTGATTTTGTGGCAAGACTATTATGATTGATATAGATTGTATCATATACATACCCACATGATCAGACAAACAGGGTTGCTAGTTAGATAAAGTGGTTATACCATGTAGTTTCTAGAGGAACATGCTTTGGGAAAGTTATTGTATTGAAGCAATATTGTAAATGGTGATTAAGTATTATGGCTAAGTAGGTGTATTCATGTTATATTTTTAGTTTAATTCATTTTAAAAGAATTCTGGAAATCTGACTACTATTTAGGACATTGAAATAGTGGATGACCCTTCCACAGAATTGACTTAATGAACTTTTAGAAGAAAGTTTAGTTAAAAAGTCAAAAACTGCCGAGACCGGTTTGGCTCAGTGGATAGAGCGTTGGACTGTGGACTGAAGGGTCCCGAGTTCGATTCCGGCAAGGGCATGTACCTTGGCTGCGGGCATATCCCCAGTAGGGGGCGTGCAGGAGGCAGCTGACCCATGTTCCTCTCTCATCAGTGTTTCTGACTTTCTATCCCTCTCCCTTCCTCTCTGTAAAAAATCAATAAAATATATTTAAAAAAAAAAAAAAAAGTCAAAAACTTACCCTCTTGGGAAGATTATACACAGAAGATTTGTGCTTAAACATGATGCCCTAATGATGGTTTTCTTAAAAAATGAGGTTTATACTAAAAGTTTGATGAAAATTATGATTGATGGGGGTTTTATTGCCTACTTTTTTCTTTACAAAAATTAATATTTTGAATAAGACCCCAAGAAGATAAGTCTTAGGTTCCACTGTTGTTCAGATTAAGTAATAAAAATTTTTAGCACCCCTAAGTGCTCCTAGGTAAAAGCAACCAAATTCAGATTTTCCTACTATGGAAACAAGAGTCAAATATTGGAAAGCTGTATTGTTCTCTGCTAGAAGTGAGGGTAGTAATGTCAGTTTTTATTGATGCTCTAATCAACTCAGTTTGAAGGAGGACTTTTTAACTTTCATATTTAGTACTACTCATGTTCATAGTACTTTAAAACAAAGCACTTTAATCTCAATGTTTTGTTTTAAAGTCTGCAGGACTTAGTTTTCTTTAAAGTCATTTTATTAATCACATTCTCTAAAACAGTGGTTTTCAACCTTTCTAATGCCGCGACCAATTAATACAGTTCCTCATGTTGTGGTAACCCCCCCCCCAACCATAAAATTATTTTCTTTGCTACTTCATAACTGTAATGTTGCTACTGTTATGAATCGTAATGTAAATATCTGTGTTTTCTGATGGTCTTAGGTGACACTGCTAGTGGTTGAGAACCCACAAGTCGTGACCCACAGGTTGAGAACCGCTGTGTAGAGCCTAAGACCATCGGAAAACACAGATATTTATATTATGATTCATTAACAGTAGCAAAATTACAGTAATGAAGTAGCAACGGAAATAATTTTATGGCTGGGGGTCACCACAACATGAGGAGCTGTATTAAAGGGTCGTGGCATTAGAAAGGTTGAGAACCACTGCTCTTAAACAACCGAGATTTAGAATACAGGCTCATTGTTAAGAT
This sequence comes from Antrozous pallidus, assembly GCA_027563665.1. Lineage (NCBI taxonomy): Eukaryota > Metazoa > Chordata > Mammalia > Chiroptera > Vespertilionidae > Antrozous > Antrozous pallidus. Next base: position 17,753,908 of record CM050517.1, on the reverse strand, counting down.
TTATAGAACAGTGCTCCATCTCCTCAATAATTCACAATAAATAATACACTTATGTGCTGGAATAGTCTAGAAAACATTTTTAAAAACACAAGAAAGTTTTTACCTTAAAATGCATCTAAGTAATTGTTAAGTGTATAAAAGATAAAATTTTCCTTTTATGAAGAAGCTTAAGGGCCCCCATGACTTGAAGTAAATCTTTAAAATAAATAAAATGTTAAATGATGATTTGTCAGGGCTTTTTTGGGGAGACTTACTGCTAAGGTGAGTCACTTTCAATAAAGATGAAGCGCTTGGGAGCAAGACGGCAAATAAAAACGATAACCATATTTCAAAACAAAACAAAGGTAATATTAATGGTACTCAAAAAAATAACTAATAATTGTGTTTTAATTCTATTCCTAAGATTGCTCCAAATGTTTGAAACCCTAAGAGTCCCTCCCCCAAAACTGAAAGATTTAACTAACATGTCAAGTCTGCTGAAAGTGGAAAGGGCCCATCACAGAGCCAACGAAGAAAGCCTGGCGTCACTGCAGGTAGGAGGCTGAACAAGGATTCCGTACCTAGGGACACGGGAAAGAGACAAAGTTTTTTAAAATAATTACGATATTCTCCTGGCAATAAATACTTGATCTTGGACCAGGTTTGTTCATTAAATTCTTTGTTTTTTACTCTAACCAAAAACTTCACCTATACTTGGGACCTCTAAAGTTAAGTATTTCTAATAAATTAGTGATTAAGTAACTGTCTTATTTTTGTTTGTTTTTACCAGACTTTATAACTGAACTACCTTAGTGATTTTTAAAAATATTTTTATTTCAGAGAGGAGAGAGAGAGAGAAATATCAATGATGAGAGAGAATCATTGATCTCTGCCTCCACAATCCTCACTGGGAATCAAGTCCACAACGTATGCATGTGACCGAGAATTGAACTGTGACCTCCTGCTTCATAGAGTGACACTCAACCACTAAGTCACACTAGCCAGGCTATTTTAGTATTTTTTATTATCAAATTAGTGGAACTCATCACTAAATGCTGTAGAATTTTTCATCCTGTACTTCATTGTCAGGAAAACAGTCATCATCATCATTGCTATTATAGCTAACACTAGAGGCCCAGTGCACGAAATTCATGCATGGGAGGGTTATCCCTCAGCCCTGCCTGCACCCTCTCCAATCTGGGACCCCTCGAGGGATGTCTGACTGCCCATTTAGGCCCAATCCCAGTAGGATCGGGCCTAAATGGGCAGTCAGACATCCTTCTCACAATCCAGGACTATTGGCTCCCAACTACTTGCCTGCCTGCCTTCCTAATTGCCCCTAATAGCTTCTGCCTGCCAGCCTGATCACCCCCTGGCTGCCAGGGGTTCAGAGCAGGGAGGGATGAATAGGTGGGCCACAGGTGATCTTTAGGGCAATGAAACTGTTCTGTCTGATACTACATTAATTGTACATTTGTCAAGACCATAAGATGTTCAACATGAAGAATGAACCCTAAAGTAAACTGCAGATTTTACTTTTGTTAATAATGTGTCGATAAAGGCTCATCAGTTGTAATAAATGTATCACATTAATTTAAGATGCTAATAATAAAAGAAGCTTTAATGTGGTGTGGTACGGCGTGGCCTTGGGCAGCGGTGCGGGTCTGGGCCCCCTGCTGCCTCTGGGACAGCCATCGGGACCCCCGCCGCCACCCCAGGTTTGCCGTGGCCGTGCCTCGGGGCAGCGGCAGGGGTTCAGACCCCCTGCTGGCTCTGGAGCTGCTATCAGAACCCCACCAGCCCAGCAGCCACCTTGGCCTGCTGGAGCGAAGGGAGCCCACCTGCCATCCTGGTTGGGGGTTAATTTGCATATTGCTGCTATTGGCTGGTAGCATAGGGAAGATATGGTCCATTTGCATGTTTCTCTTTTATTAGGATGTAATGAGGACTTTCTTTTTTCTAAGCACTTATAGTTATACTAGAGGACCAGTGCATGAAATTTGTACACGGCAGGGGAGCGGTGGGGAGAGTTGTCCCTCAGCCCAGCCTGCACTCTCTCCAATCTGGGATCCCTCTCACAATCCAGGATTGCTGGCTCCCAATCGCTTGCCTGCCTGATTACCCCTAACACTTCTGCCTGCTAGTCTGATAATTCCCTAACTACTTTCTTGCTAGCCTGATCAACGCCTAACTGCTTCCCTACTGGCACGATTGCCCCTAACTGCCCTCTCCTGCAGGCCTGATCACCCACAACTGCCCTCCCCTGATGGCCATCTTGCGGCCTACTTGTGTCTACATAGGGGTGGCCATCTTGTGTGTGGGAATGACAGTCACTTTGCATATTATCTCTTCATTGGACAGGATCCCTTAATCCTCACAAGAATTTAGAGAGGTCTGTGCTATATTATCCTCATGCTACAAATGTGAAAGAGACATACTGACATTTCTGGCTGAACCTTAGACAAACTGCTTAAAGTTGTAGTGCAGAGCTAGCCAGTCCAATGTCAGAGCATAATTCTTAATCATTATGCTGTAGAAACCACTGAGAAATAACATTAGTTGTTATCGTTAACTTTAGCCTTGTACTTAGTGGATACTTGAACAATTAAGAAAAGCACCTATTGGGAGATCACTTCATAAATTACATAACTGTTTAATCACTATGCTATACACATGAAACTAATATAAATAATATTGCATGTGAACTATAATTTAAAAATATTTTTAAAGGGTGCAGGCAAATCAAATAGATATATAGAGAGAGAAAGAAGCAACTTTAAGGGGCTTATTGAATATAATTCTAAAAAGTAGATTGAACCATATATCTCCTTGTCATTTTGATGATGTTTGTAGATACGGTGCTTAGTTCTTTGTTAGTAATACAATAAGTACAAGGTGGTAGTAGTTTATGCAGGAAATGCTAATGATTTCTAATATTTCAAAATTCACAAATAAGTTATTCTAGTTTATCCATATAATTTAGATAATGTTGGAAGGATTTGTTTCTGAGCAAGAAATCTTATATTGTAAATTAATAGGGTAGTATTTTTTAGTGATTACCTGGCTTTCTTCATAGGGTGAGATTACATTTAATTTTCTCCCAATATTATTACTTTTCAAGGATTATTTTCAGTCAGACACTTAGTATATTATGCTTTTATTATATAGTATTATCCAGATCTAGGGGCCCAGTGCACAAATTCATGCACCTTGAAAAGAACTGTGGGCTGCGAGGCTGCAATGGGCATAGGGGTGGGACTTGGCCCATTCTCCACACCCCCGCCGAGCCCCTCCCACCGCAGCCCCTGTCCCCTGTCTACCAGCAGCCCCAAACCCACTGCCACCGCGCCCACACACTGACCACACTGGCGCGGAGTGAATGGGGCTGGCACCAGCAGTGGGTTTGAGCAGCAGTTGCTGCCCCAATTGCTCTTCAGCAGCAGGGGGAGGTGGAGAAGCCCTAAAGGGCTATTGGGGCCAGAGCTGCCACTAGCACCTGCTGACATAGCTGAGTGATTGGGGCTGGCACTGGGCACCGGCAGTGGGTACAAGTGCTGGGCAGGACCACAGCACATGAGAGCAAAGAATTTTCAGTAACCACCTGAGGCTCACCCCAATGACAGCGACTGGTACCCCACCTTGGTCTGATGCCCCTGCTCACCTGCTCCACCACCCCGACCACGGCCAATGCCTGCCATGTTCCTCGCTCTGCCACCTGCTGCTGACACCCGCCATGTTCTGCATGTGCCCCCTGGTGGTAAGCACATGTCATAGCAGCTAGTTGTTAAGTTCTACTGTTCGGTCTATTTGCATATTAGCATTTTATTATATAGGATGTGTTATCAGTTATAATCACCATGTTTTACATTGATTATTAGGCCACATTATCTTGTAACTAAAACTTTGTACCCTTTTAAACATCCCTTCCCTATTTCTCCCACTCCTCAGCCCCTGACAATCACTTTCCTACTCTGTTTCTATGACTTTTTACTTTTTTGAGGTTATTTTAAACTAGGGGCCTGGTGCACGAAATTTGTGCACTGGGCGTGGGTGGTCCCTCAACCCAACCTGCCCCCTCTCACATACTGGGAGCCCTCAGGGGATGTCCAACTGATGGCTCACCCCCAGCCTGCCCAGCCATCACCCTGCTCAGCTCAGTCCCGGCTGCCTGCGACCACCCAGCCCCAGGGGCTGGGCTGGGTGCTCACCACCACTTCTGCTCACAGCGCCCGTGACCGGGCGCTCCCTGCCACCTCCACCGCCACCACCACTGCTGCTGCCGCCACTTCCCCTCACAGTGCCCGGGATGACAGTGTGATTTATGTAGTACTAGGAGGCATTTCTGTGTTATAGCTAAAATTGGACCTCCATGTGTCAAAAGCATAAATTCAATTAAATAGAAAAAAACTTTTTTATATCAACACTTCCAACACCAAATGTGTGGATGTTCCATACCCAGCAGTTCTCCAATTTTCACTGAGTGTCCTGACACTTATCTGGAGTAAGTACAAACTCCACAGGGTCAGCCCCATAAGACTGCTCGACCCCCCAACCCCATGCCCACTTTAGTTCTCAGATCCCAGTTGCAAGCCCAAGCCTCCTATACTTCTGAGCAATCAAATATAAATTGGGATTCCTGTCAACCCCCTCATCAGGTTTGATAATTTGCTAGAAGGGCTCATAGAACTTAGGAAACTAATAGTTACTCACTATTACCAATCTATATATATTCTATATATAAAAGGCTACTATGCTACTTGTCTGGTTGGGTAATGACAACACCCGCTTCCTCTCCCTAGCAACAACTAGCCTCCTTGCAGTTTCTTCAGCCCAGGAACATGACTTGCTTTATAGCCAGGTGGGAACATTTTACACTGACCAGGCCATTAGCTTATTATAAAGGACTCAACTTGGGAACAGCCAAAGGAAGAGTGCCTAAGGGCATGGTATATGGGAAGGGAAGTGGAGCTTCCATGCCTCTTCAGGCACATCATCCTCCCAGGTCCTTCATGTGATCACCAACCTGGAAGCTCTCTGAACCCGGTTGTTGGGAGTTTTTATAAAAGCTTTAACTAAGTCTCTAGCCCAGCTCCTCCTCACAGATCAAGGAGTAGGGCTGGAAGTTCCAAACCTCTGATCACATGGTTGCTTGCTCTGGCAATTAGCCTTCATCCTCTGTGTGTGCATTATCATAAACTCCGGTAAGGTTGAAAGGACTTATGAAAAACGGAAGATGCTCCTCTCACCCCAATCACTCAGAAAATTACAAGGGTTTGGGGTATATGTGCCAGGAAGCAGGACAAAAATAAAATATAACTAATCCCACCCTTCCCCACCTCCCATCACTTAGGAATTACAAGGGTTTTAGAAACTCTGTGCCAGGAACCAAGGATGAAGACTGAATAAATGTATATTTCTTGTATCACAGTAGTCTGTGGTTTGCTTGATAAGTCAGTTACTCAGCAGAAGCACTGTTGGCATTTTGGGCATAAGAGTTCTTCATTGGCAAAAGAGAATTTTTGAACTAGGAGTTTGTAGAATTTGTATTCATTCGTTTTCTCCTGTGTGCATTACTTAGAAAGCTTTCTCCTACTGCAGCCTAGAGTTACTGCTGGTGGTGACTTTCCAAAACCTGGGAAAAAAACCACATAAGCATGGAGAGACTGTGCAATCTCCACACAGTGATGGCCCTAGCAGGGAGGTTTTTTCCCCCCTCATTATAACAAAACTAGAGGCTCAGAGCATGAAATTCATGCACAGGGGCAGGGGGGTTCCCCTCAGCCCAGTCTGCACCCTCTCTAATCCAGGAGCCCTTGGGAGTTTCCAACTGCTGGTTTAGGCCTGATCCCTCTCACAATCCGGGATTGCTAGTTCCTTAACTGCTCACCTGCCTGCCTGCCTGATTGTCCCTAACTGCCCCCCCTGCCAGCCTGATCACCCCTAACCACCTCTGCCAGCCTGATCACCCATAACTGCCCGCCTGCCAGTCTGTTGCTCCTAACTGTCCCCACTGCTGGCCTGCTCACCACTAACCACCTCTGCCTGCTAGCCTGATTGCTCCTAACTAGCCCCACGCCAGACTGGTCACCCCTCACTGCCCCCTCTTCTGGCCTAGGCCCCCCCCCAACTGCCCTCCATGCTGGCCTGGTCACCCCTAATTCTCCCCCTCCCCCCGCTGTGGGCCTGGTTGCCCCCAACTGCCCCCCCCTGCTGGCCTGGTTGCCCCATGCAGCCTGCTGTTCAGTCATTTGGTCGTCCCTCACTGCCCCCCTTCCCGCCGACCTGGTCGTCCCACGCAGCCTGCTGTTCATGTCATTGCATGAGGACGTCCAGACCAGTTTGTATATTACCCTTTTATTAGTATAGATGAGGTTGAACGAAACAACATTCAACCAAAAAAGTGAAGTTAAAGAATTCAGGAAAGAATTAGAAATAAAAGAAAAAGTCTTTCAGGTTTGCAGACTAAGTTAAAAAGAGTACTAACATAAACAAATACAATTGATAATACAATATAAAGAAGGTGAAATAAGGAGAAAATGTTAAGAATCAAAAAGAAAGATTATTTTTAAAGGTATCAAGAAAAAAATGGAAAATACAAAAGTTGTAACATGGGTATGGTAGGAATATCCAAAGAAAATAACTGAAGCAATGGAACAAAATTAATTTTAAAAATTCATAATAAAAAATTTAGTCATTATTATTAACTCTTCCATCAGTGCTATTATTCATTTTCTTCTATATGAGTTGAATGGTGGGCCCCCCAAAATATGTTTAAATCTTAACTCCTAGAATGTGACCTTATTCAGAAATCGAATCTTCCCATGAGTAATTGAGTCAGGATCTCAAGGTGAGATCATCCTGGATTATGCTGGGTGGGCCCTAAACCCAATGACAAGTATCCTCCAAGAGATCGAAATGTCCTTTTAAGGGACAGACATACAGGAAAAGGCCTTGTATAAACCTGCAAAAATTGGAGTGATGTAGCTACAAGGAATGCTGGCAGCCTCCGAAGCTGGAAGAGTCAAGAAAGGAATCTTCCCTAGAGCTTTCAGAGCCTGCCCACAGATCTTTGTAGCGGAGCTTGTGGTTCCCAAAATTTGGGGGGAAAAACAAGATGTCCTTCAGTAGATGAGTGGATAAATAAACGGCACATGTAGACAATGGGATATTAAAATCAGCATTAAAAAGAAAATAACTATTAAGCCCAAAAAGGCAAGGAGGAAACTTAAATGCCTATTATTAAGTGAAATAAGCCAATCTGAGAAGGCTATGTACCATATGATTGCAACTGTATGACATCTGGACAAGACAAAACTGGAGACAATAAAAAGCTCAGTGATTGCCAGGATGTGTGGTGGGGGTATAGATGACAGGCCATCAGCCCTCGGACTCTGCTGGATTTACACAGGGCTTCTCAAATCTGATGCTAGAGCTTCAGTAAGTTTTTGAGGAAATATTCTTGTACATGAGGTACACCTTTTTGCTTCAGGAAATTAACTTCTTTATAATGCATAATTACAGTGGTCAATTAGTTTCTAACAAGTCTGGTTTTTGAAAGAAAAAATATATTTACCAGTTTCTTTTAGCAGTGTTGCAATATATAAGGTTTTTTAAAGATATGTAAATGTCTTTGGGGTTTATTTAATAAAATATTTAATTTGCAACATTAACTTTCTCTTTCCGACTCAGGAAGAAGTAGATAAAATAGTAGAGACCACAGAGGCAATGACTGGGAATATCCAGAGCCTAAAGAACAAAATTCAAATCCTGACAAATGAGGTAGAAGAAGAAGAGAAGAAAGTTAAACAGGTAACTGTTTAATAATATATTGCTAGCCTTGGTGTAATTTTTAATGCTTACATTTTACAAGACAAATTTTCTGTGTAATAAGTTCAGAAATATTAGTCTTTTTAAAGAACCTATAGCTTTCTTTTTCTACTCTAGATGTTTCAAATAGATAGCCCTGGGGTACTCTCCCTTCCAGAACTTCCTCAGAAGAGTCTCAAAGCACCCACACTTCAGGTAAGTAATAATTGACTATATTGACTATATCACTGTTATTAATTTGATATTTAAAAGCATTATATATCCTGTTTTCTTTTAAAAAATGGAATTCATGGTATACATATACACACAAATTATTTTTTATTTAACACTATAGTTTGAACATCTTTCTTTGTCAGTCTGTGTAGATGTGTCTTGTCCTTGTAAATCCTATATGAGAGAGGAATATGCTAATTATCCATTACACCATAACATCAGGACCAATCAATAAGAGATGGAGAGCTACTGGAGGGCAGGGCAGCGAGCTACAGCCGATAGTTACCAGCAATGGTGGATGGGTGGCCAGCTGAAGCAAGCAGCAGCAGCAAGCTACTCACGCATATGGATTCATGCTCAGGGCTACTAGTAGCTGTATAATGTTCCATTGTATGGATGTACCATTATATAAGTTGTGAGTTACTAATGGAAATAAGTAAGTTTTATCATTACAGATAATGCTGAGTATATTCTTGTACATATATTTTTATGCATTTGTGTGGTCATATAACTAGCATAGATTTAGGGAAGTAGAAATTCTAACAGTTGCTTTTGCTTATGCTTCTAACAATGACATATAACTCTTCATAAAATAGTATTATGTCTTATTTGTAGTAGGCTATACACTGCTAACTTGTCTTTCTTCAAAGGACCCTAGTAGATATTATAGTGTAAATGTTTATAGTGGTAGAAAGTCTTTATATTTTCTCAAAAAGTATTTTGAAGTTTTCCTATTTATAGTTCATCTAGGTGTAAGGAACAAAATGGGCAGAGGAAAGAACAGACTAATATAGATTTGAGAGGAGAACAGAATGAGTTGATGGTTTTTGAAGTCGAATTATGGGAACATGAGGTTTATTGTACCATTCTCTAAATAACATACATTTTATTTGTTTTCCATAAGATTAAAAAACAATTATATGGGTGAAGGTGGTCAAAAGGTACAAACTTCCAGTTGTAAAATAAATAAGTCAATGAAGATGTAATATACAGTATAGTAATTAGTCAATAATACTGTATTGTATTTTTGAAAGTTGTAAATCTTAAAAGTTCTCATCACACAAAAAAATTGTAACTGTGTGGTGATGGATGTTAATTATTCATTGCACAATATATACAAATATTGAATCATTATGTTATACACCTAAAACTAATATAATATTTTATGTCAATTATATCTCAATAAACACTGTACCCACAGGAAGAAATTTTGGCACAAATTCCAAACCAGAATGCTCTTCTGAAGGACTTCGATGTTCTCCATAATTCGTCTCAGATAAAGAACATGCTAACTTTCATCACAGAAGCCTATAAGAGATTGGATGCCTCTTGAAGAATGTTTTTAGGTTATTCTACATTAATTTATAGTGTTTATTAATTCTAAAACTGTTAACCAGATGATATTTCAGAGGCTAAGGCTTCTTCAGGGTGTGTTGTTTCCTAATGTGAAGCTTACAATGAGCCTCTGCAGATGTACATTAGCATCTAGTGTAGTCCTGAAAACTGGTTTTAGCAATTGCTGCGTACAGGAGCTCACATTTCTGTTCCCATTATTTACCCAACACTAAAATAAAAACAGTCACAGTCTACTGATTTATAGGCTAAATAAAGTTGATTTATTGATCAGTGCAAAGGAAATTTGATACTGTGACTTAATATATGTAACGTGTTTAAAATACCTAGTTCATAAAAACATCTTTGCTGTCATTATTCTTTAGCTTATGAGTTGCATTTTCTGCCTGGTCATCTGAAACTTGAGAAATCTCCAAATGCCTTTACTTTTTTACATAACTCTTTAGACTTTGTGGTATAATTAAGATTTGCCATGTGTCTTTAACTTTGGAGGTAGCATGAACATTTTATTTCTTTGGTTGGTTTAGTGAGTAGATGTTGCATACTTATTTTTCCTTATCAAATCATACTTTCAGTTCATAAAATTATTAAAATGGAACATAAACACATTTACTCCCTTAAAACAAAAACCAAATAAAAATGAATTTTCTAAACCTTTCCTTGTTGTGATTATAATGTGTATATGCATGTCAATAAATGATCAGTAAAACATTAAAAATTATTGTCTGGGTTGCTTTTATCTATAAGTAAAATAACTGAAATTTAATTATTTTTCTGTCTCACCTAGAATACTTTGCCAGTTAATGTAGAAGGTGCCACAGTTCTGTCAATATCCTCCAGGCAGAGGCCACCAGGAACAAGCGCAGTGCCGTGCTCACTGCCATGAGGGCGGCCACACACCACAGGAAACCCTGGCAGCTCAGTAGAAGGGCCAAAAGCAATATCCTTGTAGGAAGCAATGGTCCAAAGGCCATTAATGGATTTTAAAGGGAAAGAGCCTTCAGTAACAGAAACCTGTACTGCAGCATTAAAGTATTTTTGTGTATTTTGGACTATCTAAAAGATTTTACAAAATATTTTAAAAACTTCACTTGGAGACTTATAGCTTCAGGGTTTTAGAGCGACTAATAGAGCCCCAACTCACTCGTTTTCATCATTAATTATGGTGTTTATAATAGCTTTTGGGAAAGGAAGTACATTAAAGGTCTTGTTTCTCACCTGGCTGGTATGGTTCAGTGACTGAGCATCCACCTATGGGACCAGGAGGTCAGTTTCGATTCCCGGTCAGGGCCCATGCCCGGTTGCAGGCTCCATCCCCAGTGTGGGAAGTACAGAAGGCAGCTGATGAATGATTCTCTCTCATTTATGTTTCTATCTCTCTCTGAAATCAATAAAAATGTATTTTTTTAAAGTCTTGTTTCTCTCAAAACATCTGTTTAACAGATTATTGAACATCAACTGGAACTTTTACTGACTGAGTGACAATTCTTTATTCATGAACTGGTCACAATATACTCTCGGAGCTCTGAAAAGTATGTGACCTAATTTTGAGAGATCTACAGTTACGGAGGTATCAGGCAATTTAAAACATACACAACATTTTCTTTAAAGGATGGATGTTAGTGTACTCTTTATGAATAATTTAATTACAAACCCAAATAAAATTCAACTGTAACAATTATTGGTACCAATAATTCAAATCGCTGTAGTTCCTATGTAATTTCCACACCCACTTGTGTTCTCATATGCAGTCCATGCCAACTCTGACACATTCATCTAGCAAGGAGATGGTAAGTGCCAATGCCAGAACTTAAATTCTAAAAATACATATTTTGAAGTGGAGGATATACAGTGTAAAGACACATGATAAAGGTAGCATTTCAAGTAAAATGCAAAAATATATTCAATAAATGGTCTTGAGAAAACCACTAACCACACCAGAGATAGGGGTGGAGAAACAGTGGTTAAAATTCCTACTTTATGCCAAAACTAGAGGCCTGCTGCACAAATTTGTGCATGGGTGTGGTCACCTGGCCAGCGATCCAGGGGGAGGGATAGCAGGAGGTTGGCCAGCCCTAGGAGGTTGGCTGTGGGAGCGCACTGACCTCCAGGGGACAGCTTCTGTGTTGAGTGTCTGCTGCCTGGTGTCACTGCACATCACAGCTACCAGCTGGTTGTCCAGTTATAACTGCTGCTTAAGCTTTTATATATATAGACTAGAGGCCCGGTGCCTGAAAATTCCTGGCCTGCCCCCTCTCACAGTCCAGGAGTCCTGAGGGGATGTCCTCTGCGGAAGGTGACCAGGCTGGTCAGGTAAAGGTGCTGCCCCCAGCACCCCGCTGCTGCTGCCTCTGCCAGCCACTGCAGCTGCTGGCCCTCAGCCCTCACTTCTTGGCACTAGCCCCACCCCCTGCCCACTGGTGGGTGAGGGCCCATCTGGGGCCAGGCCGGCTTAGGGAGGGGCTGTGGGAGGTTGAGGCACAGCATGTTGCACCCCATCCAGCCTCTGTGGAGATGTGGCACCTGGACCCGGTCAGAGCCTCTGCCTCTGTGGCTGCCTCTGCGGAAGGGGCAGCACTGGGACCAGGCCGTGCCGCAGCCTGTCCTGCGCTACCTTTGCTGCAGAGGGTGCGGCACCGCCTTCTCTGTGCCTCTGCAAAAAGGGGCTCGACCAGTGGCACAGGCCTGGCTCGCCCCTCCCGAATAAGTGCCCCTCCCATGCGGGGTGGGACCTGCCCATCTCTCCCATGTAGCAACAGCTCTAGGCCCTCACAACAACTGTAGCTTTGGATGGACATCCAGATAGTCGTCTGGAAGACGTCCACCCTAATTAGCATATGACCCTTTTATTAGTATAGATAGATTCCAAATAAAGTTAAACATAAACTTAAAATGTCAGTAACCAATAGATTAAAGACCAGTAGGAAAGTGGTCAATTCTCAAAGATCCATAAATGGCCAATGTGTATTTGGAAGATGTTCACTTTAATGCAAAATAAAACATTTTCACCTATCAGACTGAAAATGACTAAAAGGGAAAGTGGGTCCCCACTGATGCTGCTGAAGAAAGGAAGGTAAACTGGTGTAATTTGTGTGTGTGACCAGGTTTAGGGGGAGGCAGCTTATATACATATGTTGCAGAACCTTAGGGAACTGCCAGTCATTAAAAATTCTTTATACGAGCCCTTCCATTTCCCCCAAATCTCAGAGGGGCATATATTTCAAAAACAGGTCTTGCTTAAATTTGACCTGCACTGGAACCTAAAATTAAAGGATTTACTTTCTTCTATTTGGTTGGGTTGAATTTCCTGGCATTCTCTATTTACCAAAAATAAACACAGGTGCACCTGTCAAAATTAGTATTTCAATGCAGGTTGGCTTAGTTTCCAAACATAAGACTTCTAAACCCTCTCATGTTTCATTCATTGTCAAGAAATATTCAGCTTTGCGGGAGAGAGAGAAGGAAGAAGGAAATCAAAAGCAGAGAGAAATTCAAATTTCCCATTTGGACTTTACCATGTCGAAAGTGCCTGAGCCCTGTGTGTGTTATTAACTAGCTTTTCTTATTAAAAGTTGCTGCCACTGCAGGTGGTCCTTCACTGCTAAACCACCATAGAAATAGTTTCTCTTTGCTTAGATGTTTGCTCTCATTAAAGTGACCTCTGCTGTTACTGAGGCTATGAAATTGCTGTAGCAGCCACATTTAAGATAGATTATAGTTATTAACACGTTAAGTGCCATGTCAGTCACCGGTGACTGACACTATACTTTCCGTTTGGGCCTCATCAGTCTCCGGCCCGAGCATACCGATGAAAACGGATATCACGGGCTAAACGGAAAGGAAGGCCAAACAGGCGTGGCACTTAATGTGTTAAAATTGGACAAACAGGAAGAAGAAAGAGGGCTGTTCCCCAAACTCATAAACAATTCTAGATGGCTTTTTTAAAATGAAAGTATTCATTTTTTAACTAATAGAAACAAATGTGCATTGGGCAATTTCACCGTTTCATAGCCCCAACGAGGTCTTTAAAATTAGTGGTTTTGATATGAGACAACAGCACCATATGACAATAATAACAGATACAAATGACTGACATTTCCTGATGTGTGCTATGACCAGACATTATTCTAAGCCCATCACATGTGTACATACATTTATGCCAGTGTTTAATCCTAATAACATTATGGGGATTGGACCCCATAACAGTCACCATTATCCCCATCCTGCAGGTGACGAACCTGAGGCATGGGAAACTAAGTGACTGTCATAAGATCCTCAGATAGCAAGTAAAAGAACTAGGAAGCAAAAAAAAAAGGTGCAATTTTGACTTAGAAATTTGCTGATACACTACAAATAGAAGGGGCTATCAAAGTTGATGTGTAAATCCTGTTAAAAACAATGTACAGCCGAGACTAGTTTGGCTCAGTGGATAGAGCGTCGGACTTCGGACTGAAGGGTCCGGGTTCGATTCTGGTCAAGGGCATGAATTTCCTGGCATTCTCTATTTACCAAAAATAAACACAGGTGCACCTGTCAAAATTAGTATTTCAATGCAGGTTGGCTTAGTTTCCAAACATAAGACTTCTAAACCCTCTCATGTTTCATTCATTGTCAAGAAATATTCAGCTTTGCGGGAGAGAGAGAAGGAAGAAGGAAATCAAAAGCAGAGAGAAATTTGTGTAATTTGCAGAACCTTAGGGAACTGCCAGTTCCCTAAGTCTTTAGAAGTCTTATGTTTGGAAACTAAGCCAACCTGCATTGAAATACTAAAATTAAAGGACTTGGATGCATGAATATAAGCCTAACCTTGGCTGTGGGCACTTCCGCTGTAGGGGGCGTGCAAGAGGCAGCTGATTGATGTTTCTCTCTCATCGATGTTTCTGGCTTTCTATCCATCTCCTTTCCTCTCTGTAAAAAATCAATAAAAAATATCTTTTAAAAAAAAAACAATGTACAAGTCCATCTATTTTTCTATGATAACATGTATTATGGAATTGTTCACTTGGTTTATAGAAGAAAATCTCTTTAAATATATCTTGTATTAGTAACCTCCTTTTCCTCCCACTTTTTCCTTGTAAATCCCATAGTTAAACTCTCAGTTTAGTGCAATAGACATATTTCAAATATAATTATCTTCAACCAATGTAGTTTTCCTGGAAAAGTAATATGCTTTGCCTTAGTGGTTACTTTTCCTAATGGCAAAAAGCAACTGTTTTATTTTTATTTTTTTATTTTTTATTTTTGTATCGTCTCACTCCTGTCAGAATGACAAGCATCAACAAATCAACGAATGACAAGTGTTGGGGAGGATGTGGAGAAAAATGAACTCTTTTGCACTGCTGGTGGGAATGCAGACTGGTGCAGCCACTGTGGAGAACAGTATGGAGTTTCCTCAAAAAACTAAAAATGGAACTCCCATTTGACCCAATGAAGCCACTTTAGGAATATATCCCAAGAAACTAGAAGCACGAATCAGAAAGGATTTATGCACCCCTATGTTCATTGCAACACAATTCACCATAGCTAAGATTTGGAAGCAGCCTAAGTGCCCATCAGCAGATGGTTTGATTAAAAAACTGTGGTATATCTACACAACGGAATACTACGCTGCAGTAAAAAAGAGGGAGTTCTTACCATTTGCAACAGCATGGATGGAACTGGAAAGCATTATGCTGAGTGAAATAAGTCAGTCAAAGAAAGACAAATACCACATGATCTCACTCATTTGTGGAATATAATGAACAACATAAACTGATGGACAGGGACAGATCCAGAGGCAGAGAAGCATTGACCAGAATGCTTCGTCCTCTGGGAGAAGGTACGGGAGGGAGGGGGGAAGGAGGAGAGATCAACCAAAGGACTTGGATGCATGAATATAAGCCTAACCAATGGACATGAACACCAGGGAAGTGAAGGCATGAGTGGGGGGAGGGTTGGGAGGGTTAATAGAGGGATAAGGACACATATGTAATACCTTAATCAATAAAAAAATTGTGAAAAAAAAAGCAACTGTTTTAATTAGTTCTGATGTTTTATAGAGAGCAAAGAACTTTGAAAAAAAGAATAGAAGATTCAGTTTTGGATGCACCAGGATGTAGCCTAAATCTGGGAAGACATTTACTGTATATATCTCTCTGAGTTCATAAATAACTTGACCCCTAACTTTAGGGTGTTTCTGGTATTGTACTTTATATATAAAGCAGATTCTGTTCTACCAATAACAGCTTCTGTTCATTTTTAAATCAATTTTCCTCAATTAATATTTATAGAAGACTAGATTTATATAGTATTCTTAGGATGCACACATGTGTGTCACCCTCCAAAACATCTTTTTTTTTAAGTTATCAATAATATCAGGATCATAAACACTTATTTTGACATCCAGTAATTGTCATCGAATACAAGTTTTTCAGTCACTTTCATCCACCAATTACCCAGTCTATTACTTAAAACCAGCATCTTCATTTGAATTTGACTTTATGAGACATACGTGGTAAACATTATCCTCCCAGGTGATCACATTCAAATTGAAGCAGACTCCATATGCCTTGGGGACATGTGTACTGTTTATTATCCAAGACTCAGGGACTGTGTTGTGAGCTGAGATTCCCTGCAAATGCTTCCATGGTGCCTGAGATTGCAGCCATTAGAGGGAAGCAAGTAAACTGTGAATGATTTTTCATTTAAAAGAATAGGATAAAAGAATTAGCATTTTCAAAGACATTCTCAATTTCACAAGCATCTTCTTTAGGCATTTACCCTCTTTCAGCTGGGAATTTCAGAGCAGCAAAATTATTATTTTTTAGAATAGATAAAAAATATATAAGAAGTCAATATCCACATTATTTTATTGTTCCCCACATGCCTATGTCCCATTTCTTTTTCTTTCTTTTTTAATTTTATTTTATTGTTTTAAGTATTACAAATAGTAGTATTATATGTCTCCTTTTCTCCATTGACCTTTTATCCTCTTCCATTAGAACCTGATGGATAGATAGGTTTTGTGTCTAGAAAATGTTCAGATATAAATCAAAATGAGTACTCAGCGACTCTTCCACTGTAAGATTAAATATGATCGAAAGGAAGAGGTGGTGGGAAACACTGGTGCTGCCTTTGTGATAAATCTCACCTGACATCAGAAACTCCTCCCTCTCTACAGGTGTGACATTTCCTTTTCCCTCCCTTCTCTGTGCACAAAGGATTAAGGAATGAGGGTTGGGGAATAAACTCACCATTTGGAGAGAAAGAGCTGCTGCTTGCCCAGTGAAAAACCTGTTACATGCTAGCCGCTCAATAGCAGGTAAGCATTTATTAATGAAAACCCAGGTTTTAATTAAATGCATTAATTAGATTTAAGTTTCAAATCATTAATTTTTAATGCAAGAATAAATTGGGGAAATAGAACAAGGAGAGATAAAATTCAACATTATATAGGAAGAATAGATTTAATTAGATTCGGAGGGAAAGATGTTTTTTGGATGTTTTTAGTTTTTTTACTCTTAAATAAGCACTATGAAATATAGAACTTTTTGCAAACAAATAAGATGGAAATCTTTCTGAACACGTAAGACTGGATTCTTTCTCAACAGGTAAAACAGGAATCTTTGTAAACAGAAAAACCTATCGTCTGAAAAAAACAATGACTATTTGATTACAAATGGTGTGTTACTCCTTAAACACAGGGACCTTCTGTTTTATTTATTTGTAAGAATTAAAAGTCTCCCAGGAGAGTACCGTGCTTTTATTGTCTAGTTAATATGAATAATATACTTTAGGTGCCCCAAAGAAACTTCAGTTTCTAAAAGTTATATAAGTTCTAACGGGTTTGCCTCAGTGGGTGGAGCGTCGGCTTGCAGACTGAAAGGTCCCAGGTTCAATTCTGCTCTAGTGCATGTACCTTGGTTGTAGGCACATCCCTAGTAGGAGTTGTATAGGAGGCAGCTGATCGATATTTCTCTCATCAATGTTTCTAAGTCTCTATCGTTCTCCCTTCCTCTCTATTAAAAAAAAAAGTAAATAAAAACATATTTTAAAAATAAATAAATAAAAGTTATATGAGCATGATAATTTCCTTCACAAAGACTTCACATAATAACTCTGTTGATAAGAGTTTGGCTAAGGGATTTACAAACAGTTTCCTTCCAATTCTGGGACCCATGTTAATTATGGAGACTTTATAATTGGGTGGTGAGGATATTGAGGATATGATACCTAATCTTGTTGTAGCTTTCAGAGTTAATTGTCGTTATGACTTTCAGATATAATTAAATAATGTGTAAAAATATTTTCTGTGCTTATGAGAATTTCTGTATGTTCTTGTGGCCTTCAAAAGCTATCTTTTTAGCCCTGGCCAGTGTTGCTGAGTGGTTGGAGTATCAGCCTATGCACAGAAGTATTTTAGGGTTCAATTCCAAGTCAAGAGCATGTGCCTGGGTTGCAGGTTTGATCCCTGGCCCCTAGTTGGGATGAGTGTGGGAGGCAACTGGTTGCATTCTTTCACACATCAATTTTTATCCCTCTCTCACCCCTCTGCCGCCTTCTACTCTCTCTAAAAATCAATGGGAAAAATATCAAGTGAGGATTAACAAAAAAAAAAAATTATTTTAACTAAAAAACTATCTTTTCATTTAATAAAAAAGTATTCTTATGAAGTTCATTACAGTTTACTGAAAGGATAGTTTCTAATGTTGTTCATTAATTATAGTATCTTCTCTCTGTGAGAACCGCTGGGAGAAATGTCCCTGACTTTAATGTCATTAGTATGTGTCATCCTGAGTCATTTGTTTGTGAGTTGAAATAGCTGCTTAGTCTAGAAAGGTAGAGGTCAAGGAGAGTTTTGAATATTTAAAGCTAGAGATCTGGGCTTCATTTAGAGATAGCACAAATGAAAAGTCAAGCAAATGCTGCAGAGAAGACCAGAAGAATAATTCTATGGGAAACTGAATCATGTAACTACCCATCTTTCTTTCTCTTGGTATTAGCTGCCAGAAAGTTTAGAGTAAAAAAAATGGGCTCTCACCTCCTGCAAGTAGTTAATTCTCATTCTCCACAGTCCTTGTGTTCAGTAACATCAAAGGCAACAATAGTGTCTTGGTGGATTTTGAACCAATGCTCCTAGGGAAAATATAGACAGGGTTAGGTTCCTGCAAACCTCTGGTCCCAAACGTGTACATCAGCAGATCAACTGGCAACCTTGTTTACGTATATTTCTGTTTAAAGCCATGTGAGTAAATAGAGATTGTTGATTCATTATCATTGAACTCACAGCCAGGAGCATTATAACTCATGCCTGAAGGCAGCTTCTCTAATACACGTATTTTCTCCATAAAACACATTATAGCCTTTTTGCACTTTGGAACACTAACCAATACTTCAGCACTAAACTTGGGGTCCATTTTATTTTATGTTTTTAATGTTTAGAAATTGATTTTAGAGAGATAGAGGGAGGGGAAGGATGGGGGGAGGAGGAGAGAGAAATATGGATATGAGAAAGAAACATATATTGGTGGCCTCCCATAAAGCACCGACCAGGGATCAAACCCACAGCCTGGGCATGTGTCCTGACCAGCAGTCGAGACCACAGCCCTTCAGTGCGCGGGCTCCAACCAACTGAGTCACACTGGTCAGGACATAGCGCCAAAAAACAGTGAAATCACCAACAAAAAAGAAAACCTTGGCACTTAATAGACACATAAAAGACTTTTATACAGCATGAGAGCTGGAACAAAAGTCACCTTCTTCAATTTTAGCTGGAAATGTGGGTTATTAGGTGACTCAGATGTTTTACTGCTCTGCACAATTGATTGCAAAAGCACTGTCAGTATTGATTTGGCGGGTACACATACATGAGCAAGCAGGTGAACTTACAAATATGGACTCCACATATAAAAAGGATCAAC
The DNA here is from genome assembly GCA_027563665.1 of Antrozous pallidus. Lineage (NCBI taxonomy): Eukaryota > Metazoa > Chordata > Mammalia > Chiroptera > Vespertilionidae > Antrozous > Antrozous pallidus. The sequence continues at coordinate 17,734,637 of CM050517.1, read as the reverse complement.
TCTACGTGTAGGGCTCCTTCTCCATATGCTTTGCCTGCTGACCTCTTGATTAACTCCATGTTACTTTTTAGAAATATTTTTTAAAATATATTTTTATCTATTTCAGAGAAGAAGGGAGAGGGAGAGATAGAAACATCAATGATCAGAGAGGATCACTGATAGGCTGCTTCCTGCACACCCACACTGGGGTCGAGCCCACAACCCAGGCATGTACCCCTGACTAGAATCAAACCAGGGACTCTACAGTCCACAGGCTGACACTCTATCCACTGAGCCAAACTATCTAGGGCTTGAATATGTTTTTATTGATTTTTAGAGAGAGAGGAAGGGAAAAGGCTACAGAGAAACACTGATGAGAGAAACATCATCAGTTAGCTGCCTCCTGCACCCCCATACTGGGGTCTAACCCTCAACCCGGTCATGTGCCCTGACTGGGAATTGAACCAGTCATCTCTTGGTTCCTGGGTGGATGCTCAAACACTGAGCAACACTGGCTTGGCATTCATGTTACTTTGGTACCTCTATTTTCCCTCATGCCTGAATTTTATTTTATATTTTACCTATGCTTATAAGTGGTTTTAGATCCTTTGGGGAACAAACCAGGCAAATAGTAAGCTTCGGATTCTTCCTCTTTGCATTAGCTACTGTGCTGTATATTAGGATATAAAGAGATCTCTAGACATCATACCTAATAAGAGATATATGATCAACTTCCCTGTAAAATAATATTTCATTTTCTCCCAAAGGCCTCGAATTAAAATAATGTGTTTACTGAAGAAGTTAACGTTTTATTTAGAGGTGACAGAAGGGAGTGAAAATGTGAGCAGATTCAAGGATGAGGAGGTAGTGGCTACACTTCTCCTTTCTTTGTTCAATCTGAACTCTGGAAACTTGATTTTTTTTTCAAAGTTTCTAATGTGGCCCAGACTATTATCTGGTGCTGCCCTGACCCTTAGTTCTCTTCGCATTCCTGCAGAGAATGGAAACACCTCACGTGGCCCCGTCACTGACCTGCAGCTGGCTCAGTCATCACAGACGTGACTCTTAAAAACTCAGATTCACGTGAACAATATGACAGGATTTTGTACAGTGGGTTTAAGTAAATCACAATCGAACACTCAATATCTATGGCCACACAGAGATGTCCCATGGGAAATGTGTTGTGAAGGAATAGTCCACCATAATCCCAGAAGACCCCGGATCCCAAATCTCCTGAGCTTTCTTTGCCTTCCAAGTGGCTGGCTGTGAAGATGAGGTGCAAAAGTTCTGCTACATCTACAATAATAAAAGCATAATATGCTCATTAGACCTGACAGCCAAAAAGCAGGACGACCATCCAGATGACCTTCCGGACAGAGCGGGGCTGCAAGGGCCGAGCCCCCTTTCATGCATCAGGCCTCTAGTTGAATATAAAATATATATAAAAATATACATGTGTTATATCTTTTTAAAAAATATATTTTATTGATTTTTTACAGAGTGGAAGGGAGAGGGATAGAAAGTCAGAAACATCGATGAGAGAGACATCGAGCAGCTGCCTCTTGCACGCCCCCTACTGAGGATGTGCTCGCAGCCACGGTACATGCCCTTGCCGGAATCGAACCCGGGACCCTTCAGTCCACAGTCCAACGCTCTATCCACTGAGCCAAACCGGTCTAGGCTACATGTGTTATATCTTTAATTCCTGACTGGAATGTTGAGGGGAAAGTTTTCTTGGGGCAAAAAAGGAGATCGGAGCTCCCAAATCTAGAAAGTATAATTGCGTCACAATGGGTGAAGCTGTATACATTATTTGTAGGCTTTTCTGGTTGTTATTCTTCCTCAATTTTATCTGACTGAAAGGAACCTTTGCTCACACAGGATTCTTCATCTGCAACCTAGCTGTTCCTCTCCAAATTGTTCCTCAAAAGCACCCAACAGCTAAGCCCCTCAGGTCTTTATTCCACATTGTGAAGAGTCTTACCCTGAGCTTCACATCAGCCATTCAACAACTATTTGGAATGTCCCTTGCTATGTGCTGGGCCCTGTGGTAGGTGAGGGGAGACGGTGCAGCCCAAAGCAGACCTGGTCCCTTCCTCATGTATTTCACAGTCTACTTGAGAAATAGTTCAATCAAAAGAAACACACATACATGCAAATTTACAACTGCTATTGCATCCTGAAGGAGGAGTGCAGAGTACCATGCATGTGTAAATGATGAAGGCTTTACTCAGTGGAGATACATCTTTCCAGAATCAGGTCATTAACACTTTCCATTTCTAGGTGTCCTCTGATTTACCCATCCCAGGGCTTCCCTCTCCGCCTCCTTCCCTCTTCAGGGGGAGCAATGGCATTGAGAATCACAGCCAGGGAAAACAGGCTTCCCAGGATGTTCCCAGGTAGATTCATAATGCTAATAGGCAAAAGTTAAATGTATACCTTCACGTTTCTACCAGGTTGGGAGCTGCTAGAGCTCTGGAGAAGATGCTGGTGCTAAACTGTGCTACCAAATTACTGACACTGGAAAAAGTGCTCAAGAATCACTTTCCTGAATCACTCAAGGTACTGTGCATTCGAGTTTTATTTTATTTGCCTATTGTGCTGAAAATAATGTTCAACTGGTAGCTGTTTCCCAAAGTTTCCAGTGATAAGACTCTGGGGCGCCGAAACCGGTGTTGCTCAGTGGGTAGAGCGTCGGTTTGCGGACTGGAAAGTCCCGGGCTCGATTCTGGTCAAGGGCATGTACCTTGGCTGTGGGTACGTCCCCAGTAAGGGGTGTGCAGGAGGCAGCTGATCGATGTTTCTCTCTCATCAATGTTTCTAACTCTATCCCTCTCCCTTCCTTTCTATAGAAAATCAATAAAATATTAAATAAAATAAAAAAGACTCTGGGGCAACTTGTTAAATACACAGCTCCCGCTCCCCACTTGCTAGAGATTGATTCAATGGATTGTGGGTATAACCCAGATAATTATATTCCTGACAGTCACTTTAGATGACTCCTGGGAAAATTTAGGTCATGCTGGACTAGACTGTTTTTAAGGTCAATTCGAGTTCTAAATGTTTTTAAATGGCAAATGGGTATGGTCTGATTGGCATTGCTGATAAGAATGTGTACCAGGTACACAGTGGAACTGAAGTTTAGGGGTTGTTATAAATTCCTTTCCTGTTTATTTCAAAAGCTTTATTTTTTAAGCATTTTCAGTGGTTTTCTTGGTCATCTAGCCTCTATCTGTTGAAATCTAAAAGCCCCTGAGGGCTTACTGGGAACTCCGAATTACTGTGGATGACGTTAATCAAAGGTCACAATTCAATGTAAGATGAGAAATATTTGAAACACTCAAGGAAAAAATGTAGAATGCCTGAACATTGTCTTTGAGGGTTGAGTTTCTTGAGCCAAGAACCCGACAACAATGGTTTCCAAATGTGTGGCTGCTAATAACCTAGAAGAGATAGAATGAATCAGAGTTTGTGAGAACAGAGACTGAGGATCTATATGTTTAACAAAAAACTCCAATAACCCTTATTTACACTAAAATTGGAACAAAAACGACCTAAAGAAAGTCCTAGTGCCCTCTACTGGGTTGATTAAATCTAGTCATCCTGCCTTATTGATTGTGCTTAAACTGTATGTGGCAGGGAAAATCAGAGAGATAAAGTGGGAGCATGCAGCTGAAAAAGTGCCAAATGGACCTGCTGACTTAAATTTTCCCATTTTGAATGCTGCACTGAGGTGAATAAATGGAATGAGATGATCAGGTACATTTCTTTGACAACGTGTTTGACTAACACTTTTACCAGAGAGACCGGCAAAGGTTTCAGTGACCTTCACAGGGTCATGAAGGATGTTATAATCATCAAGACAAATGATGGGCCCTTGAATTATCCTATCTAATAAAAGAGTAACATGCAAATTGACCGTTCCTCTGCTATGCTACCAGCCAATCAGGAGCAGGGGGTGGGGCCGAGGGGCAGGGCCGAGCGGCACAAGGGCTGGGCTTCGGGGGTGGAGACGAAGCAGCGGCAGTGGTGAGTGCCCAGCCCCTGGGGCTGAGCGTGGAAGTGGTGGTAGCAGCAGGGGCGGCAGGAAGCACCCAGCCCCCTGGAGGCTGAGCACAGAAGTGGCAGGGCGAGGGCGGTGGCAGGGAGCGCCCGGCCCCTAGGCGCTATTAGGGGAAGTGGCGGTGAGGGCCCAGCCCCTGGGGCCGGGTAGTCACAGGCAGCTGGGGCTGAGCTGAGTAGGGAGATGGCTGGGTGCCCAAGGCCGAAAGCCTGGCCAGAGGCTTTAGGCCTTGGGCAGGCTGGGGGTGAGTCATCAGTTGGACATCCCCTAAGGGCTCCCAGTATGTGAGATGGGGCAGGTTGGGTTGAAGGACCACCCACCCCCAGTGCACAAATTTCATGTACCGGGCCCCCAGTAATTAATATATTTGTATAATACTTTAGCACACAGAGAATTTCAATTTTTTTAGCCTTCCAACAACTTCCTAACACTTTTTTTAAATCCACACCAAAGATATGTTACCCTAAGTCCTTTAGAAATTAAAAAAAAAAAAAAGATAACGGAATTTTGTTGTTTACTCTTCTTCCATTGTTTTTTTAAAAAATTTTATCTTACCCTCACCAGTTCGGCTCCATGGATAGAGCGTTGGCCTGCAGACCAAAGGGCCCCAGGTTCGATTCCGGTCAAAGGCATGTACCTTGGTTGCGGGCACATCCCCAGTAGGGAGTGTGCAAGAGGCAGCTGATTGATGTTTCTCTCTCATTGATGTTTCTAGCTCTCTGTCCCTCTCCTTTCCTCTCTGTAAAAAATCAGTAAGATATATTTTAAAATATATATATATAAGATAAAAATTTTATCTTTATTGTTGAAAGTATTACAGGTATCCCCTATTTTCTCCCACTGACCCCCTCCAAACACCCTCAGACCTTCACCAGACTATTGTCTATGTCCATGAGTTGTGCATATATGCTATCTTTTCAAATCCTCACTCAAGGATTTTTCCATTGCTTTTTATTTTATTACTAGAGACCCGGGGATCCCTTGGCCTGGCCTGCAAGATTGGGCTGAAATTGGCTCTCCAACATCCCATGAGGGATCCTGGATTATGAGAGGGCACAGGCCAGGCCAAGGGACCCCACTGGTGCATGAGCAGGGCCAGGAAGGGATGCAGTTGGTTGGCCAGCCAGGGAGGGACTGTGGGAGGACTCCAGGGCGTGTCTCAGTCACAATTGGCCAGACCCCAGCTAACCTCCCGGTCAAAGCATCTGCCCCCTGGTGGTCAGTGCGTGTCATAGTGAGTGGTTGAGTGACCTTAGGATATCATTAGCATACTAGGGGCCCGGTGCATGAAATTTGTACACTGAGGGTGGGTGGTCCCTCAGCCCAACCTGCCCCCTCTCACATACTGGGAGCCCTTAGAGGATGTCCAACTGATGGCTCACCCCCAGCCTGCCCAAGGCCTAAAGCCTGGCCAGAGGCTTTAGGCTTTGGGCACCCAGCCATCTCCCTGCTCAGCTCAGCCCCAGCTGCCTGTGACCACCCAGCCCCAGGGGCTGAGCCCTCACCGCCACTTCCCCTCACAGCACTTGGGGGCCGGGCACTCCCTGCCGCCGCCCCCGCCCTGCTGCTTCCACGCTCAGCCTCCGAGGGCTGGGCGCTCCCTGCTACCACCCCTACCACGCTGCTTCTGTGCTCAGCCTCCAGGGGCCGGGCATTCGCCACTGCTGCCACTTCATCTACACCCCTGGGGCCCAGCCGCTCAGCCCCATCCCTCGGCCCTACCCCCTACTCCTGATTGGCTGGTAGTGTAGCGGGGGTACGGTCAATTTGCATGTTACTCTTTTATTAGATAGGACTGTGCTTTGATTGGTTGAACAGATGACTGGACACTTAACATTTTAGGCTTTTATTACATAGGATTTCAGTTGTCATTGTTGTTAATCCTCACCCTAGGATATTTTCCCATTGACTCTTTGTTTAGAGAGAGTGGAAGGGAGGGAGAGAAAGAGAGAGAGAGAGAAAGCATCAATGTGAGAGAGACACCTCAATTGGTTGCCTCCTACACACACCCAGACCAAGGCTGGGGATCGAACCTGCAACCAGGTATGTACCCTTGACCTGAATGGAACCCTCAATCCTTCAGTGTGGAAGCTAATGCTCTAAACACAGAAAGACCAGCCAGGGCACCCTTCTCCCAGTCTTTGGAATTTATGACTATACACTTTATAATCTGATGTTAGTGTTAAAGTAATTAAACATCTCTCCAAATTTCCATCACAAGCTCTAACTGCTCACTCCTCCAGCATCTTTACTTTCCCCAGCTACTTCCCATTTCTCTCAATACTCACCCTTTGAAGTAACTATTGGAATGGTTGGTTTGCTTTCAATCAATGAGAAATCTTGCAGTTGTTTCCAAATCTTTGGAAGGCAAGCTATGTTGTTTGTTTGTTTGTTTGTTTTTCTTGCAGAATCTGAATATTGCAACAAGTTTTCTTTTTAACCCTTCTAGAAGCCTTCCAAGCATACTTAAGCTCCAGTCTTGAATAAGGGTGGTTGGTTTCCTCTGGGAAACCATTTTGATAAACTTATTACTCTGTAGTATATGTAAGATCAGCAGACCCACATTGAATGGTTAACAGAACAAGTCAGATTAAATGATTAGCAGAAAAAGCCATTACTCTTCCAGTTTACCTTAGTTCTTGTATTTTCACCAAATGTGATCCATGTTACACATTGGTATCAGCCAGACTACACTGGGAAAAATACCTTCCTTGAGAAGATTTGAGTGAAATCCCAGATTGGGTAAACCAAAAGAGAGTTAATTGGAAAATGTTCTAGGTGTTGAGGTAATTTGACCTAAGTGATAAAGGAGGTAAAACATAAGTACTAATGCCCTTATAATTTCAAGTTTTTCACTGAAGTAAAGCATATATTAGAAAGTGCACACAAGAGCTTTGGCCGGTGTTGCTAAGTGGTTAGAGCATTGACCTGCACATCAAAGAACTGTGGGTTTGATTCCTGGTCAAAAACATGTACTGGGTTGCAGGTTTGATCCCCAACCCCAGTCAGGGTGGGTACGGAAGGCAACCAATCTATGTGAGAGACGCTGATGTCTTTCTCTCTCCCTCCCTCCCTTCCTTCCTTCCACTCTCTTGGAGAAAATATCCTCAGGTGAGGATTAAAAAAAAAAAGTGCACATACATACTTACACAGCTCAGTGAATTTTCACAAAGGATTACCTGAATAAGCTCCACTCCAAGAAAGAACATGACTTGAGAGGCTGCCCCTCCCACACCAAGGCTCCTCTCCAATCCTACCTTTCCCTGCTCCCCCAAAGGAACCACTATCATGACTTCTAAAGCCATTATTTAGTTTTGCGTGTTTTTTAATATACATTGGATCACAGAGGAATTACTTTTTTGTATCTAGCTTAAAAAATATATTTTTAGCTGAAACCAGTTTGGCTCAGTGGATAGAGTGTCGGACTGTGGACTGAAGGGTCCCGGGTTTGATTCCGGTCAAGGGCATGTACCTTGGCTGCGGGCACATCCCCAGTAGGGGGCGTGCAAGAGGCAGTTGATCGATGTTTCTCTCTTATCCATGTTTCTGACTTTCTATCCCTCTCCTTTCCGCTCTGTAAAAAATCAATAAAATATATTTAAAATATATATATATTTTTTTAAAAATACTTTTTAAAAAGCATTTGATCAGCTGTGTCAGGTTCCATATATGTAATAATGAATGAGACATAGTTACAATCCTCAGGGAATACTTGCAGAGTCTTGCTCCATCAAATCTGAAATATAGGGTTGTGGTTTTGGCTTATTTGGGGGGGGTGTATTTTACTATCTTTAATTAAAATGTTTAATTGTAACTCAGGGTGGAAGGAGTAGTTGCACTTCACAGGTTATTTTTAGATGGTATAATACACTTCAAAAGCAGGGAGCATCAAAATTACCTGTGGAACTTCCAAAAGATGTATGAACCCCAAAGTCATACAAGAGATTCTGATTCATTCAATAATGTTTATTGCTAACCTATGTACCTAGCACCCACCTAGTAAGCCTATTGATTTAGTACCTCTCCTAGTTGTACTATGAAGCACAAAGTTTAGGAAGAATTTTCTTAGGCTTTCATAGACTTTTTAGCAGTTTTCATGTGCACTGATGAAATATCAAGGGGGAGTTTGTATGTGTGTATGTTGTGTGTATATTTATAATATCCGCTTTGAGGGCCATAATTCTTGGGTAGAACAAGAGGTGAAAGGGGCAATATGCAACTGAAACAGCTGGTGATGCCATTGGCTTGTCTCTCTCGGTTCTCTGGCTCAGGTTTATGGAGCAGTGATGAACATAAATCGTGGGAACCCCTTTCAAAAGGAAGTAGTATTGGACTCATGGCCAGACTTCAAAGCTGTCATCACTCGGCGGCAGAAAGAGGTACAGTGTTGAAAGGCAAAAAAATAAAAATAAGAGTTGGCATCAACTAGACAGAAAAGATTAGGTATAGGGGATATTATAACCATCATAGACAAATACTTTAGCTTACAAAGCTACATATTTCATCCTTGGCTTCTAATTTGACTGTCTTTGTATATTGGACGTGTGGAAAACCTCTAGCCTAAATGCGTTCAATAAATTACATCTTTAGTGTTTCATAACTTCTAGAAGAGGAAAGCATGCATATTTGCACATACCAGTGTTTTTACTGGGTTGATGATTCTGTATGATGATGGGGACTTTGGTCATGAGTGTGAATATGGAAGAACACTGAAAAAGGCAGCGTCTGCCCACATTTGCCTCTGGGACCAAAGAGAGGCTCAAGTCATCAAAGATGTGCTGCCATGACACATTAGGAAAGTTCTGAGAGTTCTATTTAATTCTTATCGATGGGTCCCTTAAGTAACACCCTTTATATTTTTACAAATAAATCACAAATCCCGGAACGATGTGAAATTAATATAAAACCTCCCTAACACTAGAAGAGATAGTCTAGCAAAGGCTCCGAGTGTCTGTGCTTTCCCTCACTGCAGGATATTAGCCACATTCCCACGTAGCCACTGTGTACAGGTGACTGATTTTGCTAATGGAAATAATCAGGACACGCACAGCTGTGGTATCCACGCCATCTAGGATTTCAGTGAGCTAGTCCACAGGTTTCCTTTAACCAGTGGCCGCCAACCTTTCAGACCTCACGGACCACCAGTGGTCCATGGACCACCGGTTGGTGACGGCTGATAGAGGATGCTTATTTACGATGTGCCTTCTGACCCAGACTGAGACAGACAACCTGGACCATTACACCAACGGCTATGCAGTGTTCTACAAGGATGTGAGAGCTTATCGAAAGCTGCTGGAAGAACGTGATGTTATCAACTGGGACCAGATTTTTCACATACAAGGTGAGGTCAAGGGCAAGACACTAGGTCATCATTAAATCCTTTTAGTCACATATACCAGACAGATAGATATGCATATTTCACATATATGTTATATGTATATATACACATATGCACAAACACACGTTTATGCATTTTATATATTTTACAATTCATGTATTACAGTTTTATAAGAACACTTTTACTGGTACTCCTAATGAGGCTTGGCTTTGGGGGTGGGTAGAGGCCATTGAAATGGGGTTGTGTTTAAGTGATATTTTTAATGTTATGTAATAGGGATATCAGTGAGTATCAGCATATTTTTCCTTATTACTCTTAACCCTTTGCTGTTACAACCTTTTAAAATAACTCTAATTTAAATCTAAGCCAACATATAAGCTTTTCTTCTTTCTGAAGCAAATAATTCTAGAAAGGGCTAATCAGCTAATCTGTTTCGTATATCCTGAAATGACTCTATAAGGAAAGAATATATGTGAACTCCCAGGATATAACTGTGTGGCCAACAACGCTACTGGAAGAACGGTAGTCCAAGGTACAAGAAGCAGGTAAAAATTTTCTGATCATTTGGATGGACAGTTTATGCTTCAGTGTATCACTTACTGTTTTCAATTTTTCATAATGTTTGGGATTAAAACAGGCAATGAAGGTACTGTTTGTAACGGTTCCAGTTGAATAAGTTCCTGGATCCTTTGACAATGAAGGCAGGAATTCCCATCCTATCTAATAAAAGAGTAATATGCAAATTGACCATACCCCTGCTACACTCAAAGCCATGCCAACCAGCCACGCCCACTAGCTGATTAGGAGCAAATATGCAAATAAACCCAAACCAAGATGGCTGCTGGCCACAGAGAGCAGGAGGGAGGCTTGGGTTTCCCCAGCAACAGAGGAAGCCAAGCTTTCGGCCTGCCATTGCCAGCTCAGGCCTCCACTCAATGCTACAAAGTTTCAATGATAGAAGATAAATAAAAATGATGGCAGCCACAGAGCTGGAGAGAGCAGGAGGCTTGAGTTGCTCCCGGAGATGGAGGAAGCCAAGCTTTCCACCTGCCCTGGTGCGCCCAGACCTCTGCTCAAGGCTACAAAGTTTCAATTATACAAGATAAATTAATCTCAACAAAAATGGCTGTGGCCACAGAGCGAGCAGGAGGCTTGGTTCTGCTCAAGGCTACAAAATTTCAATTACAGAAGATAAATAAATCCCAGATCCCAGGGCCTCCGCTTGGGTCACCAGGGAGCATGACCAGCCTGCAAACCACCACAGGCCCCTCACCCAGGCCACTCCACACCCCAAGGAGACCCCCACCCTGATCTAGGATACCCTTCAGGGGAAACCAGTCAGCCCCTACATGTGAACCAGGCCTCTATCCTATCTAATAAAAGAGTAATATGTAGATTGACCATCACTCCAACACACAAGATGGCCACCACAAGATGGCCAGCAGGGGAGGGCAGTTGGAAGGGACCAGGCCTGCAGGGGAGGGCATTTGGAGGTGATCAAGCCTGCAGGGGAGGGCAGTTAGGATTGGCTGTTGGCTTCGGTGACAATAGCTAGAATCTGCTTGAAATACTGAAGAGCTTCTAAGAGGCCATCAGTATGTTCCCTATCTTGATCAGAGCACCCAAAACGATGCTGTTTTCATAACACTCCCAAATCCTGCCCAAAGTCTGACTACTGCCGTGTGCGTTTCATTTTCTGCACAACTCCAAAGCCTCTCTATTGACGTATGTGTCCAATCTTTTGCCACAGGGCAGGCTCTCGTCAGCTCTCACGCTGCCTCAGTGCTGGGTATTCAGAGCAGCAACACACAAATATTAAACCAGGGGTAAGCCACTAACATACTCAGAGGAGCCCAACTTCTTGTGTCTGCCATGTGAGGGGCGTGAGGAACAAGTACACAGCCACCCAGACAGGCCAGGCTCTTTGGCTCACTGTTTGCTGCGTGGGCAAGAGAGAGCTTGGCTACATGAGCACTAACTTGAAAGCCTGCCCCCGGGGTAACTGTGGTCCAATGAATGTCCTAACCCTGGCTCATCCAGTTAGCAATTCCTCCCTTCTGTGGAGGTGGGTGGACAAAGGCAGAACAATCCGTGGCAGCTTCTGTCTTCGGTGAGAAAGGAGAGAACCAGTTGTTAAAAGTGGACAGAAGAACATGGTCAACAACACTGTGGAGTGAAAAATCAGCAAAGTCCAGACTACGGAAATGCTACCCAGCAAACAACTGGGTTCTTGAACAAATGAATTGAAATAATTTTTAAAAGAGGAGGTGAGAATTAAAAAGAAAACCTTTAGATCAAAAGATTTACAAGACAAAAAGAAATGGGTAAAATCAAACTATAGTGTTTAAGGATGAATACTTGGATAATAAAGCTATAAGAAAACAGTGATTATTATAAAAATAATAACAGTGGTTATTTTTAGAGGCAAGAAAATGAGTTGTGATTGGGAGAATGGTAAATAGAAGGCAGCTGATGCTTTAGCAGTACATGGTTAAAATATGTAATAATTATTAAACTATGCATTTGTTTTCTGAAGTTTTCTGTAAATGTTATTTTATTTTTTTATTGTTCAGTTTATTAATTACATTATTCCCCCCCCTTTTTTTTCCCCCTATAGTTCCCCACCACCTGGTACCCATCCTACCCTCCACCCTCACCCCCCTCCCGCACTGTCCTCTCCCATAGGTGCATGATTTTTGTCCAGTCTCTTGCTGCACCTCCCACATCCCTTTTATCCCCAAGAATTGTCAGTCCATTCCCTCTCTATGCTCAGGATTCTGTATATTTACCAGTTTATCCTGTTCATCAGATTTTTAATTCACTTGATTTGTAGATTCATTTGTTGATAGATGTGTATTTGTTGTTCATAGTTTTTATTTTTACCTTTTTCTTCTTCCTCTTCTTAAAGAATATGTTTCAGCATTTCATATAATATTGGTTTGGTGGTGATGAACTCCTTTAGCTTTTTCTTATCTGCGAAGCACTTTATCTGACCTTCAATTATGACTGACAGCTTTGCTGGATAGAGTAATCTTGGTTGTAGATTCTTGCTATTTATCACTTTGACTATTTCTTGCCACTCCCGTCTGGCCTGCATCATTTCTGTTGAGAAATCCCCTGACAATCGTATGGGTGCTCCCTTATAGGTAACTGTTTTTCTCTTGCTGCTTTTAATATTCTCTCTTTGTCTTTTGCTCTTGGAATTTTAATTATGATGTGCCTTGGTGTGGTCCTCTTAGGGTTCCTATATATTGGGGTTCGGTGCACTTCTTGGACTCCTAAGTCAATTTCTTTCACCAGGTGTGGGAAGTTTTCAGTCACTATTTCTTCAAGTAGGTTTTCATTACCTTGCTCTCTCTCTTTTTCTGGCACCCCTATAATTCGGATGTTGGTATGCTTGAGGTTGTCCCAGAGGCCCCTTACACTATCTTCAATTTTTTGGATTCTTTTGGTTTCTTGCTTTTCCAGCTGAATGGATTTTCCCTCTTTGTATTTCAAATCTTTTACTTGGTTCTTGCGGTTCTCTAGAGTACTTTTAGGTCTTTGTATAATATTTTTTATTTTAGTCAGTGTATGCTTAATTTCTAGTTGGTCCTTTTTCATATCCTTGAGGGTCTCGTTCATATCCTTGTAGGTCTCATTCATTTCCTTGTAGGTCTTGTTCATTTCCTCATAGGTCTTGTTCATTTTCTTGTAGGTCTCGGACCTTTTCTAGGAACCTCTTGAAAAACCTTATAACCGTGGTTTTGAACAACTCCAGTTTTTTTTTTCCTCCATTTTTTTCACATCTGATTTCTTTCCATGTCTCTGCATGGTGGCTGCTTTCCTGTGTTCGTCGATTAGCTTTTTGTGGTAGATGTCCTCTAAGAGACAGTGGCTCAGCCTCCCTAGTTAACTGAGGTGGATATGGGTTGCACAGTCTTGTTGAAATTAAGCCTAGATTATTGTTAGCACTAGGAGGATTTGACCTCAAGGCCAATTGGCTGTGAGGTTCAGCCGTGCTCAGGTTGGATGGGCGGAGTCTCCAGGCCAAGCAGGTAGCGTCAGCTCCGCCCTATACGGCTCCGGGGACTCGGTGCTGGGTGGCAATGGCTGCCAGCACCTCTGAGAGAGAGCTGCTGCTGAACTCCACCTGCTGCTGGACAGTTCAGCCTCTCCCCAAATGAGTCTGCACACCCAACGCCTCACCCAGGGTCATAAAACAATGCAGTCTGGTGGTTTCCCGAATGAGAGAGTAAGTCACGAGTCCTCTCTCCATGGTCACGCAGCTGTGCTGTTCCCAAGTTCAGGCACACTCTGCACAAGCTTGCAGACCCTTGCAGCGCCCAAGTTTCGGCATGCCTCCCCACTGTCCAGTTTTCACCCCATATGATTGCGGGTTCCCTGGAATTTGCCCGGAGCTGGGGAATCAGTGCAGTGGGACGTCTTTGTCTCCCCTATTTGAGAAAACTGGCTGGGTTTTCAGCCACCTGCCCTATCCACTGGCACGCGCATGGCTCCAAACTTCTCTCCGCTGTCCTCCGCCACTCCTCTGAGTCACAGTGTCCTATCTTCACTTTCATTTGTGGAATTTTCACTCAGCCAGCTTTCTGGTGATTCTGGATGATGTCTGTTCTTTCATTAAGTTGTAGTTTTGAAATTGCTGTGTATGGCAACAAGATAGGTGTTTACCTATGCTGTCATCTTGGTGCCTCTTCTATATGTTATCATTTTAAATGTTGTTAAAATAAGTGTTAATCTGACTTTTAAATTTTTATTTATTAACCAGTTAGCTGCCAAAATATACTGAATTTAAATTTAAAAGGTCCAGCCGAAACCATTTGGCTCAGTGGATAGAGCGTCGGCCTGCGGACTGAAGGGTCCCAGGTTCGATTCCAGTCAAGGGCATGTACCTTGGTTGGGGGCACATCCCCAGTAGGGGGTGTGCAGGAGGCAGCTGATGGATGTTTCTCTCTGATTGATGTTTCTGACTTTCTGTCCCTCTCCCTTCCTCTCTGTACAAAATCAATAAAAGATATATTTAAAAATAAATAGAATTTTTTTAAAAAGGTCTGCCACTTGCATTTACAGATGCTTATGGGGTACAAATGGTTAATGAGAGAGAAAGAAGGAGAGAGAGAGAGAGAGAGAGAGAGAGAGAGAGAGAGAGAGAGAAACATTGATTTGTTGTTCCACTTATTGATGCATTCATTGGTTAATTCTTGTATGTGCCCTGACTGGAGATGAAACCCACAACCTTGGTGGATTGGAGTGATGCTGTAATCAACTGAGCTGCCTGGCCAGGGCTAATACGACTTTTGGAAAGAATTGGTTCAGTCTACCCCAGGAGAAAGAAATTCTGTTTGAACTACCATCCCTACCTTTAGTTAGTTATCCCTATTCTTATTTCCTCCCAGATAGGATTTTGAATTACTTAGATATAATTCAGTGTTACCATAGCATCTATAAAGTTGATAGTATTAACTTGAAGACTTCCTTATCTTTTCTTAGACTTAACTCCCTGAGGAAGGAGCCAAGGCTTAGGTATCAGACTGAGTTCAGTGTGACTTAACAGTCTGTCTTGGTCAAGAGGAGGTGACTTATTGAGAGGAGGACACAAGTCGTTAGAGTGGAAGGGAGCGGGAAAGTCGATGTCCAGAGGACTCCATCCATCAGGACACTGAAGGGAAAGGACAGAGCAGGTGGGGATTTGGAGAAGCAGAGCAAGGCAGGCCTAGTAAGCAAAAGCGAGGCTGCCACACTGTGAGCTCTGTCAGAACCGACCAGCCACTCTTCTGTCTCCCTGGGAAGCAGTGCCCAGGACAAGTACTGATTAAAGAGTTGCAGATCATAGAGTGTAGCTATGGTAAACAGGAGGGACTGGCTGAGGTAAGTTCCAGGTACCTCACCAACACTGGGTTTATACCTGGATATTTCTGCAGCGAGCATGACGCCACGAGGCTGGAAGAGAAAATTCCATGCCAAATGAATCTAAGCTCCTTACACTCTAGCTGCCGTAGCATGTCTCTTCCCTGATCAGTCTGAGAAGTCAGAGAAATCCAAATGCCCACAAGACATTGCAAATGACTAGGGGATGTCTCCGTCAGAAGATTCCATGGACATTTGTGATCACCAGGGACAACGGGATGAAAATTTGAAAACGCCACAGTAAGTTTAAAAATCAGATAGGGAATAGTTATAATGATTCATAAGTAAATACACAGTGGTAAGGATCATCCACAGAGGTATTGAAAAACCTCTGCAGGTTGAAAAACACTGCAACTAATTTCCTCTTTATGGTCTCAGATAAAATGCCCCGATTTTCCCAATGTATTTCCATATACAGGGCTGCAGAATGAGCTGTATGACGTTTCCAAAGCTGTTGCCAACTCCAAGCAGTTGGATGTGAAGCTCACTTCCAGCAAGGCGGTCCGTTTCTCTCTGGTCTCAGCTCCACCAGACACCAGTCTCCTGTATGTAAATCCAGTTTCTGCGTTTGGGATAGGACTTAGTGCTACAGAATTACCACGAGTGGTACCTGGAGTACTTAGTATCCGTAAGGAATATTTAGGTACCTTGAATTGGGGCTACTGAGTCTAAATTTGTGTGTGTGTGTGTGTGTGTGTGTGTGTGTGTGTGTACTCCTTTCCTTTCTGCTGTGCTTGACTGCTCATAATTTCCTACAAAATCAAATCAGTGTCTTTGTCCATAGTAACAAATGAACTCAGGAGTCCTGCATTTTCACTATATACATATAAAAAAATCATTCTTTGCCCCAACATCGGTTCCTAGTTGGTGAAGAAGCGGACTCCGAGGAAGCCTGTGCTCAGCCACGGAAAGGTCAGGTTTCTCCGGGGGTTAAGGGAGCTGGTAACACGGAGTTTCTCGCCTGGGGGAAAAAAGAGGAAAAACCCGCGGCTGTTGGAGCCGGCAAACGTGGAAGAGGGTCATCAGAGCTGGTGACTGGGGTGGGGGGATACATAGAGGGCGACCCATTTGGACCTGAAGGAGAGGGCCAGCCTGGCAGTTTTGGGAGGGAGCAGGCTGCCAAACCCAAGGGGAGAAAGGGTTTCACGCAAACATACGAGCAGGACATGAGTTCGCGCGCCTGCGTTTGTCCTCTCTAAATCCGAATTTCTCAGCACTGAACGAGGAACGGGGGATCCCCTAGTGGGGGATAACCTGGGAGACCACAGGGGCGAGCTGGTTTTCTGACGCTGGGGATCAGAACAGGTCCTCACAATCAGAGAGGCAGCTCTGGGGTAGCCTATTTCCACAAATCAGTAGTAAATACCATAGACATAGCGGGATTTTAGATCAGGCTAGAGAGGACCAATAGACCCGGAGGTCAATAAAAAAAATCATTCTTTGATATCCTCCTTCCGCAAATAACTCTAAATAGCCTCTGTTGTCTGAGCCCAAGATGGTGGTGGTGGTTGTTTTGTTGGCTCAGGGATGAGGGTATATACTGAGCCGCATGGAGCTCTTACAGGCCAGGTACTAGATGTTTTCAAGATTCCCACATGAACCCATTCTACAACCCTACGAAGTAGCACTACTATCATTCCCTTTGAACAAAGTAACACACGGGAGTGAACTGTAGAGCCAGGAAACAAATCCCACAAAGCTGGATCCCAGTCCAACCCTTCCAAACTGTGTTGGTTCGTGTCTGCGTTCTTATTTCCTTCTTGCTTTGGAGTCCCTGTTCTGTCATTTACCAGCTACCTTCCCTGTTGCTTCCTCTTTCTAGTCCTCAATCAAGTTTTTCATAAGCAAATGAAACATGACACTTGAAAAGTACCCAGTTTGGTGAATGTTGGTTTTCTTCACTTGTTTGAAATACGATGAAGGAATTATTGAACAGAACAAGACTAAACCTAAATAAGAATGGATACTTTAAGTTACATAAAGCAACTGGACTTTACTTTTTTAAAAATATATATATACTTTTTAAAACTTGGTTTAAGGGAGGAAGGGAGAGGGAGAGAGATAAAAACAAACATCAATGATGAGAAAGAATCTTCACTCAGCTGCCTCCTGCACACTCCCTACTGGGGGCTGAACTCACAACCCGGGCGACCAGGAATTGACTCGTGACTTCCTGGTTCATAGGTTGATGCTCACACCAGCCAGGCTGGACTTTACTTTTTTCCCCCCCAGTTATGAAGATTTTCAAACACATACAAAAGGTACAGAGAGTAGTATAATAAACCTTCCCATCAATATGTGAGTTGTCTTGTTTCATCCATACCCCTTTCTATTTCCACCCTTGGATTATTCTGAAGGAAATTTTCCAGATATTATCCATTATTCTTAAACATTCTAATATATATCTCCAAAAAAGATATATATGTCTGTTTGGGTTCAGATAACAGAGGCTATTTGGAATTAATTTGGAAAAGGAGGATATCAAGGGAGGATTTTTATATGTATACAGTGAAAAGATAAGGATTCTTAAAAATTTACTAATATCACTTGTGTGACAGGACAGTGGTAGACTAGGAAAACTCAGAGGACTCAAAATATATAGTCATTTATCACAATGAAAGAATACAAATCAAAATCAGCAAAGGAATAAGATGCTTTGGCTAAGTCCAGAGGAAACCAGACACAAGCTTTCCACAGCCCTTTTCTGGTGGAATCACATAAAATGTGTACTTTTCCCCAGCAATGAGTTGTGACAGCATATGATCGGACTTTCAGTAGAGGCACCCTCTGCCTAGAGAACGCCAATTTCCTAGATTCCCAGCAGAACGCAGGTGCTCAGCATAAACCACACTGACTGTGCAAACAGTCAGGCACAGCGAGCCTTGCTTATCAGTTCCGGGAATGGCAGGGCCTCTCCCGAAATTCACACTGCCAGACACCAGCCCAGGGCCAACCTGGCAACCTGGCATTGAAACAGTAATAGCCTCAAGCCTGTCATCTTAACTCTTGCCTGCACAACACCTGACATTTGTTAACAATATTTCCTTTAAGTCAAATAACTAGTTAGTAGTCATATTTCCCAAATTACCATGATGTTTAGCAGTTTGTTTTGAATAAGCATCTGAATAAGGTTCATACATTGCAATTGGTTAACATCTCTCTTAACATATAGGTTCCCCTTTCATTTCATTTTATATTTCTTACATTACTTTTTGTTAAAAACAGACAAACAGCAACAACAACCACAACAACAAAAACAGGCTATTTATCCTTTACTGCCATATCCCTGAGGTGTTATTTAAAATTTTCCTCCATCGCCAATCAGGCCCTTTAAAATCAGTGTTTGACTTAAAGTGCTCCCTTCTGCACGGAAAGTTAGACAATTTGTCTTTTAACAGAGTCATCACCCAAATGTGTGCGCTGTATTTAGGGTACCCTGCCCTTCAGATACAAGGTCAAAGTCTCTAGTATAACCACTGAAGCACTTGGCTAGTCTTAGCAATGTTTTTATTTCAAGTTCACTTTCGAAACTTAAATATAAAAATTCTAGTAAGCCAGTTATTGCTTGTATTTATTTGTCTACCCCTGCTTAGTGGTTAGATAATTGTCCCAGTGCCAGGTGCCACCGGATGCCTGGGATGTGAGCTAACACTGCAGAACTAATGAAAAGAAAGCACAAGCTTGGGCTTTAGAAAGAACATCTTAGCTAGAATGATGTTACCCATCTTCCCGTCTCTCAGCAGTCACTAGGGATGGCCTTACCACATTGGTGACTTCAAGAACGAAAGCAAATCCTGAAACACACCCAGCCCCGTATGCTTTCAACCAAATAAGCCACTATGGCTCTTAGAAATGGCACCAATTCTTGCCAAAACCGGTCTGGCTCATGGATAGAGTGTCGGCCTGGGGACTGAAGGGTTCCAGGTTCGATTCCGGTCAAGGGCATGTACCTTGGCTGCGGGCACATCCCCAGTAGGGGGCGTGCAAGAGGCAGCTGACCGATGTTTCTCTCTCATCAATGTTTCTGACTTTCTATCCCTCTCCCTTCTTCTCTGTAAAAAAATCAATAAAATATAAAATAAAAAAAAAAGAAATGGCACCAATTCTTATCTTTTTTCTTTCCCTTAATGCCATGAGATGTTAGACCTTTTTCCAAACCTTTTGGGGGGAAGGTCTTGAAGAAGTAGAAATTTTTTAATTATTATTGATTTTTAGAAACAGGTAGGGAGAAAGAGAGAAACATCACCGATTGGTTACTCCCCATATACCCTCCTCCTGGGGACTGAACCCACCACCTGGGGATGTGCCACCACGAAGAATTTAAGCCGCCACCTTCTGGGGTACAGGACGATGCTCCAGCCAACTGAGCCAGACCAGCCAGGGCAGAGCTAGCATTTTTGGAGCATCTCCATATGCCTGGAATGTTAAGGTTGTATTTGTTTTCTGGGCATGGGTGCATCAAGATAGAAGTTTTATCCTAAAACATTTTTTAATATACTTTTATTAATTTCAGAGAGGAAGAGAGAGAAACGTCAATAAAGATAGAGAATCATTGATCGGCTGCCTCCTACACACACACCCTGCATTGGGGACCGAGCCCACCACCTGGCATGTGTCCCGATGGGGATCAAACCAGGGCCTCCTGGTTCACAGGTGCTCAGCCACGGAGCCACACCCGCTGGGCTTTTTCATAAACCCAAAGATTCGGGGCCCAGGAATCAGGTCTTTTCAAGGCTTCGGGGGAGGCGTCAATAAAATCAGGACTTAGAAGTCTGAGAGTTGTTCCACTTGCCTTAATCTACACTGAGGACGATAAGAAATGGGCATAAAATTAGAAGGGAAGACATCAATTTGAAATAATGAGTACTTTGTCCTACCAGAAAGGAAATTCTGCAAGATGTTTATACATGGGGGAGAGATGGAATCTAATTCATTGACATTGTCTTTGTATTTGTTAGGCCCTGTCTCTGGGATGGTGACTCCCCTTAACTCAGTCTACAAAGAGGAGGAGTGGTTGGAAGTCACATGACCCTGAGTTGCCATCTCTTCTCCTGTCCTTGTCTTCTAGAAGGAGTTCTCCCCCGAGACTCACCTACCTGAGTGTAGGTGATGCTGATCTGCTCAACCGGACCTGGTCGCGGGGCGGCAACGAGCAGTGTCTCCGGTACATCGCCAAACTCATCTCCTGCTTCCCCAGCGTGTGTGTCCGAGATGAGAAGGGAAGCCCGGTCTCTTGGTCTATCACAGATCAGTTTGCCACCATGTGCCATGGCTACACCCTGCCAGAGCATCGCAGGAAAGGGTACAGCCGGCTGGTGGCCCTCACCCTGGCCAGGAAGCTGCACAGTCGGGGCTTCCCCATGCAGGGCAACGTCCTTGATGACAATGTGGCCTCCATAAGCCTCCTGAAGGCTGTGGAAGCTGAGTTCTTGCCTTGTCGCTTCCACCGGCTCATTCTCACCCCGGCAGCTCTGTCCAGCCAAGTCCCCCTCTAGCCCAGCGAAGAGGCAGGCATCATCTTCCGTCCCCTGAGGATTCACATCCTCCTTTAACAGCCAGTGAAGAGAAAATGAAAACTGGGATCGGGAGAACCCTGGAGAAAACATGCAGGCTCAGCCTGAGAAGCCTTAACTAACCCTGTCTCAGGTTTTTATAATCAATAACCAGAAAATGATAGATAGATAGATGATAGATAGATAGATAGATAGATAGATATATAGATAGATACATAGATAGATAGATAGATAGATAGATAGATAGATAGATAGATAGATAGATCGATCGGACGCTGTGGCTGTAACAAAGGGAATGACCCTCCTGTGGGATCCACCGCAGGAAACAGGTCCTGCAGCCAGCAGTTCTCAGCACAGTAGCAGAAACGACAGCAGGAGGACAATGATTTAACAGGGGAACATGTGGCTACTGCTTTCTACCTGCCTGGGCTTCCGCTCTGAGGTCTCACAACCACACCGGTTCCAAGCTACCTAAAGTAACATTAACCGGGGCCCACACTGCTCTGTCTCTCCAAACGAAGAGAGACAGCGCCTACCACCTCTGACCCCAGTTCTCTGTGGACTGTTCTGTTTTTTCGTCTTTAACTCCTGGCTCTTTGCTTCTGCCTATGACTTTAGCCTAGAGTTCTTCCCGGGGAGTATTTGAAGGCAGTGGCTCTCACATCTAATACACTTCAGAATCACCTGCAGGGCTGGTCACAACACAGCCTCTCCCCACAGGAGTCAGTGGGCCTGAGAATGCATTTCTAACAAATCACCACTGCTTAGTTGCCTTGGATGGGGGAAGGCAGACATAGGCATTTCAATGCCAGAAATACTAGTCAATGATGCAGCATAGGACTGGACCTTACCTATGACCTATTCCAGCCTCCTTATCTACAACTTGTTTTCTCTTAAGAAACTGAGATGCATATATAGATGTGAATGTGCATACACAGATGCACATATAAACATACATATACACACACTCATAAATATATAGGTGTTTTTCTTTCATAGTTTCTGCATATAAACTCAGAATTGTGGTGAGATAATACATTTTAATTCTCTCATTGCATATGAAGAATTTGAGGACTCGGGAAAACAAATGACTTCAAGATTACACAGATAATCAGTGCTGGAGGCCGAGCCAGAATGACATCATTTTGATTTCAATCTATTTTCTTTTCACTCAGTCATGTATCTTTTTTGCAAAGGAAATTTAAATGTTTAAATAATTAAATCAATACACTCATTGGTCTTTTATCCAGTTGTGTGTGTTTTTTTTATTTGGGTTCCAATTGTTTGTATAAATGTATCTTTCGTGGATAGAGGTCAACACCACAGGTGGTAGCCTCGCATTTCCAGTAAAAACAGGCACTGCACAACGGTTACGTTTGTCTAGCCTGGATAACATTCATTTAGCCACGTAGAAAATACTGGTTTCTTATCTCACAGAGGTTCCCAAAATGCCACCTACAAGGATAAGGGGAAAACCCAATGTTAGGTGTTTGTCCTGAGAAAAGTAAACCAACTGGCTGGAGAAGAGCATAATTTGAATGAAAAAATAAGACTCTTGCTTAGGTTGTCCAGAGTTCCTGGTTACCTGGCAATAAATGTCTCCTTGGTTGCTTGGTGTGGGGAGGGAGGGAAGAGCACCAAAGAACAGAGTCCAGAAAGCTCTCGGGACAATGTGGTCTCGCCCCGCCCCAGGATGCTCATTATCTTTAGCATTAATTAAGCCTGGGTGACTCCTACCTGATATGGGAATAATATTATAGCCTTATTTTCTTCCTAATAGTAACATGCCTACCATTTGTTTAACGTTTGACTATGTGCTGACAATTGAGCCACAGAGCAGAGATATATAAGGTAATCCCTGTGAAGGAGATGTTGAATTCTGGCTCAGAAGTAGAATGCTTCACCAAATGTTATGAGGTTTTAAAAGTGGCAAAGTCATGATCAGAACCAGGGCTTGCAGGACTCTGAAGCCTGAGGTCATTATGCTAATTGGCCTCTTAAGCAACTTGGATTCCTTGGGGACAATTATTCCCTTCTCTCATGCCTTTCTGAAAAAATGAACTCCAAATGACACCCATACTTTAACTTTTATCTTCCAGATAACTAATAAAAGAGTAATATGCAAATTACCATATCTCTGCTATACCCACAAGCTACACCCACCAGCCAATCAGGAATGAATATGCAAATAAACCCATCCAAGATGGCTGCCAGCCACAGAGAGCAGGAGGGAGGCTTGGGATTCCCTGGTGATAGAGGAAGCCAAGCTTTCCACCTGCCCTTGCCAGCTCAAGCCTCTGCTTAAGGCTACAAAGTTTCAATTATAGAATCCCAACAGAAATGGCAGCAGCCACAGAGCGAGCAGGCTTGGCTCTGCTCCAGGCTACTAAGTTTCAGCTGTAGAAGATACATAAATCCCTGATACCAGGGCCTCTGCTTGGGTCTAGAGGGGGCGTGGCCAGCCTGAAAACCACCACAGGCCCCTCACCCAGACCACCCCATGCCTCAAGGGAACCCCCACCCTAATCCGGGACATCCTTCAGGGCAAACCAGCTGGCCCCCACCCATGCACTAGGCCTCTATCCTATCTAATAAAAGAGTAATATGTAGATTGACCATCACTCCAACACACAAGACGGCTGCCCCCATGTGGTCAAAGATCCTGCTCCCAGGTGGATACAAGATGGCCACAAGATGGCCAGCAGGGGAAGGCAGTTGGGAGGGACCAGGCCTGCAGGGGAGGAAAGTTGGGGGTGATCGGGCCTGCAGGGAAGGGCAGTTGAGGAGAACCAGGCCTGCAAGGAAAGGCAGTTAGGGATGACCAGGCCTGGAAGGGAGGGCTATTGGGGGGGACCAGGTCTACAGGGAAGGGTATTTGGGAGGGACCAGGCCTGCAAGGAAGGGCAGTTGGGGGTAATCAAGCCTGCAGAGGAGGGCAGTTAGGGGTGACCAGGCCACCAAAGGAGGGAAGTTGGGGGCAAACAGGCTGGCAGGGGGAGCAGTTAGACAACAATCAGGCTGGCAGGGAGTGGTTAGGGGGTGATCAAGCTGTCAGGCAGAAGCAGTTAGGGACAATCAGGGAGGCAGGCAGGCCAGCAGTTGGGAGCCAGAAGTTCTGGATTGTGAGAGGGATGTCCAACTGCCCATTTAGGCCATCAGGATCAGGGGTCCCAGATTGGAGAGGGTGCAGGCTGGGCTGAGAGGCAACCCCCTACATCTCATGCACGAATTTCTCTAGTCCTCTCTAATAAAAGAGAAACATGCAAATTGACCCTACCTTCACTACGCTATCAGCCAATAGGAGCAATATGCAAATTAAACCCAACCAAGATGGTGGGTGGGCCCCTTCCACCCCGAGCTGGCCATGGTGGCACTAGGGGCTGTGATGGCAGCCACAAACCCGGCCCCAAGCTCAGCCATGGCAGCGGTGAGGGCAGCGGGGTCACGATTTTTATATATATGGATGTTTATTCAAATGTGTATAGACTCTTGCTCTTTTTCTACTTTCTGGTTTTTATGAATAAAGTCCCTATGAATATGTATCCTTACTAATAAATGCCTAAGTGGTGGTCATGCTGTGATGCCCTCACACCCTCACAAGATGGCTGCACACACAGCAGGCACATGCAGGTGGCAGGGCTTGGATTGATGCTGTGTGCATAACATGGAGCCTTCCTGGTAGTCCTGCCTCCTCCTGGCTATGTGGAGCTGGGAGGAGGTGGGTTCCCCGGCTCTAAGAGTGGGGCCTGCTTGGGGGTCCCCCAGCTCTACAAGCAAGGCCTGCCTGGGAGTATGGCTCTACATAGTAAGGCCTGCATAGAGGTCCCTCAGCTCCACACGCCTGGTGGGGTCCCTCGGCTCCGCATGGCAAGGCTTGCCTGGGGGTCCTAGGTGTCCTGCTTCCCTGATCCATGTGGCGCAGAGGCAGGATCCTCGGTTCCGGCCTACCTCTTTGGAGAATTCATCAAGGAGTCCCAGAGGGATGGGCAGGGCCTGCCTCTTTGGGGCGATCAATCGCAGGGCTCCTGCACTGTGACAGGGCACAGGCCGGGCTGGGGGACCCATCCCTCGACCAAGTGCACAAAGTTTGTGCACCGGGCCTCTAGTCTATAATAATAGTAAAAGGGAAATATGCTAATTAGACAGGCCAAGTGGAGCCCAGTGCCTGCCAGTGGCTGGAACAAAGCCCAGGTCCCAGGTGCCAGAGGGAAGCTGGTGCTGGCAGCTGAGGGGAGGAAGGTCTACACTTGCATGTATTTCATGCATCGGGCCTCTAGTTAGACATAATTGCCCAAATTTCAATCCTGTTTCTGACCTGTTAAGGACTCTGTGGAGCAATTTCTGAATAAGGAGAAGAGAGAGACTCCGAGTAGTAAGGAGCTAGATCAGCAGACGGTCTGATAAAGTGCTGATGTCAGCAAGTTGTTCAGTATAACGTATAAACTGGTGAAGAGTCTTAAGCAAAGTATCAATCTGTTTGGAAATCAGTTTGGGGAGACTATTGCAATAGCTTGGATTAAGTATAGCTTGGATTTGAACGCTGGCAGCGATGATGATGAGAAGGGAGCCATTTACCAGAGCTGTTTAGGAGGAGAAGCTGTCAGTACATAGCGGCTGCCGGGTATGCTGAGAGAAAAGCATCAGGATGAGACCTGGGTTTCATTGTTGGGAACCCTGTGGCTGGTGATGTCTTCCTCGAGGCAGGAAACACCAGAAGAGTGCCAAGTCTGGGGCAATTAGAGCAGAGGAACTGTTCAGTCTGGGCTTATTGAGTTCTGAAATATACGAATGATGAGATCAAGTTGGATATCTGAGTCTCAGAGAAGTCGTCTGTGCTAAAAATATGCATTCAGGGCCCAGGCACACAGATGGTGACAAAGCCATAATGGCCTTGGGCTGGAGCTCACCGCACACAAGGTTGAGTGACAGGGAGGCTCTGGAATAGGAGAAGGAACAGCGGGGAGATAAGAGGAAGGCCAGGAGATGACTATCACGGACAAGAAAGGAGACAAAATTCAAGACTGGGGGGTGGTCCATCGTGTCATGTTACATGGAGGCCAAGAATACCGGAGGAAATGAAACTCTTCCATTGCCCTATCAAATACCTTAAAGATGTGGACCAAGAAGAAGCCTGGAACAAGGATACGCACTGTATGATTCCATTCGTATAAAGTTCAAAAGCAGGCAAAGCTAATCTCCAGCCGAGAAGTCATGGGTAGGTGCCCTTCGGAAGGACGGCAACTAGAAGGGCGATGAGAAGCGGCTTCTGGTTTCTGGTGACATTCCGATTCTTGATCTAGTGGGTCACCCAGGTGTGTTCAGTCTGTGCAAGCTCACTAAGCTGCAGAATCACTATGCACTTTCAGTATGCTACCCTGCAAAATGTCATATCCATGAACAGAAAACAGGAGTGGGGGAAATTGGATTTTGACCCAATAATTCTACTTCTTAAAGTTTATCCTACTGGTATAAAAACAAGGATGCAAATTGTAAAGACTGAAAATGAACTAAATAGTTTAAGTACAACCATTGGACGAAACTCTACGGGACACTAGAATAAACTATGACTGCTGACGTGGAAAATATGCATGTGATGATGCTAAATGCAAAGCAATTACAGAAAAGTTATGAATCACCTATCTCAAATTCAACTGTGAAGATAAGGAGGGAGTAAGCAGACAGGTAAATAGAAAATTATGCACCATCTATTTAAGATTCAACCTTGAAGGTAAGGAATAAGTAAGCAGAGGTAGGTACTTCTAAAAGCAGTCTAATGGCTTTTCCTGCGAAGACAGGAGTGCTTGGTAAGAGGCAGTATTTCATGGTGTGGTCATGGCTAGATACAATGATGAAAATGAGGGTGGGGAAGGTCGTGTAATGAGAACAGAGCCATGGTTGTTTAATAATTATCCACCTTACTAACTATAGATAAGAAGTTCTTATAGACCCTGGGAAACTGGAGGATGAAACAAGGCTGTAAAAAGGTAAGATGCCTCTCCGGGTCCATTACTCAGAAAAGAAATACATTTGAGAACAGACCAAGGACAGGACATGCTTGGACTTGGTTGCTGAGCCGGTGAGAGGGTTAACTTGAAACGCAGGCAGAGAGGGCAGGGTGCAGAGGCAAACAAAGGCAGGTGGGACACAGGCAGGGGCAGACATGGCAGTCTGAGCCGGCCTAACCACAGGAACCAACCCAGCAGAAATAATAAAATGTTTCTGGACTCAAAGGGGAGGCATGGGAAACCAAGGGAGGGCCTGCAGTAAACAAGGTGTATGAACACATAGAAAAGGAGCAAGTTCAGCATAAGAACAGAGAAAGAACACACTGGTCCACTGCTGGGCAAGAACAATTGAGGGACTCTATCAGGTGACGGCACAGGTAGACATAGCGCAGGCTTGTAGCAAATATATACCCCTGGACCTCAAGGCTTTAATGGACAGCCCATTCTTGGGGTCCTCCCCTTGCAGGCAGTCTGAACCTGCTTGTGATAGATTTCTCACGCTGTGCTTAAACCTTCTGGTTTGCATAGCGCATTCTTTGGCAGCATGAGACACAACCCCAGGAAAACACCTGGCTCACTGTTCCGGTTATCACCTGGACCCTGCCCCCTCCGAGAGCTTTTCTCAGGAACGCTGACCATTCTCAGGTCCCAGGAACAGGCTGTTTGTAACATCATAGAAGATTAGCCACCTTGTTATCAGATTTAGAGCTCCTGAAGGTTGGTCTGCAGACTCTATCCTCCCCTGTCCATGTCAGATTTGTGGATCGCCGCTGCACGTAGCTATCTTCTCCCCCGTGCCAACTGGCAAGGGGGTCAGAGCAGATCTTTGTGGGCAGCCTGCTGCTCTCCCATACTGCCCGCAGTATTGGACTTAACGCTCATCGATGATTCAACCCTGTCTCTTAAACTGGCTCAGGTGCTGACAGGCAGCCCCCCCCCCCCCCCCCCCAGGTTGTTAGCTTGCAAAAGGAGCCGATACAATGAGCATGCTCAGCTTGGGGTGGATGTTGGCCAGGTTCGGTGTCTGTGTATTTGAGCAAGAATGACTATTCACTTTGTCCAAGACCCACTGAGAGGAAACATAGAGAACAATTGAGAATTCAACCTGCTCCCCCTTGGGGAGCCAGATAAAACAGTGTCATTGTGTTTCCAGTATTTGTGCACTGTCTGTAAGAAAATTCCATCTAATGTCACCAGTTTTGATTCTCTTCATTTTGCCTTTTTAATAAAAAAAATTGTTTGGTGGTTTGAATTTTGAGAAAGAAATGAAATCACCATGAATTAAATTTCCTTAAGTTGTCCATGAAAATCCCTAAAATTTTGTATCAACTGTCCCTCACTTCAGGCAACAATAAAACTGAGCGGAAAACAGCAGATGTGTAACTGGATTCCAGGGCAGGAGGAACAGGGAAACTGAGGCAGGAGAGGTAAAACAAGGCCAACAGTGTAGGTACTTTACAGCCAGCTTGTAACTAACAGGCCATTATCTTCCCCAGCCAAGGACAGAGAAGAAATTATTTAAAAACAATAACAACAACAACAACAACAAACCTTAAGGAGAGAATGCAGAGAGGGAGGGGGAAAGGGGAAATGGAAAAGGGGCAGTTTTATTCCCTAAGCAGAGAAGCCAGCAGCCTCAAGTCTTGGCAAGAAAAAGTTGCCAGGTGCCTTCTGTGAATTCTGGGAAGACCACAACACAATTTTTTACAAAGGGACCTTGAGAATGAATCTGTATCAAACAGTCAGCAGAGGAAGTTTAAGGCTTATAGACAAGAGGGTAACGCCTTGGACCCCCACCCAACCTGCTCTTCAGATCAGCCGACAGCCCATCTGTGCTTCCTAAGCCAGATGTGTAGGTTTGCTTGCTTTGCTTTTTCAATAAAGGTGCATGCTTTCATTGCTTTAATCAGTTGGCTTTTCACAATGTAGTCAAGGTCTCTCCTATACATTCATTTATATGAGAAGACAAGGATCGAGGTTGGGGACAGCCCTCTCTACGGACTCAGGGGGCTAGCCTATCTGGTAACGTTTCTCTGGTGTCGGTGAGAGGTGCCTGTAACAGATGGAATAGCAGAGTATTAACTGCAAAGACTACTTCTTCCAGCCTGGGGCGATGCATTACAATTATTTCAAAGAGGATAATGAAAATGATAAAGGGATAGAGTACAGAAGGAGGTGTGCTCTATAACTAGAACGAACAGCCTGGTTCCATTCTCCCAATTTCTAACAGCCCACGTTTCTCAATCTGATAGAACTCTTCACCCCAACTACAAAACCCAACTGCTGCAGCCCTTTGCTTTTTCTAATGTTGATACTTACCGTCCCTGAAGAAGGAGACAGAGGAGGAAGTAGCCCCTCCCAGCCTCTCCTGTTCACCCCTCCTGCCTCAGCAGTGCTGGCGTCACATAAGTTCTCAGCCCTGTTCCAATTCTGTCCACTTGTTGAGGGAACTTGTCTTTTTCTGGGATGAATTTTTTTTCCATTTTCCTTGTGTTTAAAAACGTATGAATACGAACAGCTAACATCCTCATACTGAATTATTTGCAGCTTTCTCTTCGTTGACAGATCTATGTTTCTCCCAGGGAAAATATGCTCTAGGTTTTAAACACTATTGAAAGGCACTGCTTAGACTAAAGACGTCAGACGTTTAGTTAATGCCATGCAGTTATTGCAGTGAACAGCAGAGGGCAGACTTTAGTTCCAGATTCTTTCCCAAAGGGCGGGCCTTGAATTGTTTCTTGTTGTTACATGAGAATTTTTGCTACATTTTGCACTATTTCTTTGCAGCAGGTTCCTGAGCCTACCCAAATTTATTCTAGGGCTTTTGAGGAAAATAAATACATAAAGAGGGCAACACCAATTCTGAAAGAAAAACCAAACCGTGTAAAAGGAGAGGTTGGCCTATCAATAGTAAAACATATTGTAAGGATTACATCATTTAAAGTAGAGCGATGCTGCATGATTACCCAAACAATGAGACAAAAAAGGAAAGGTTCGGAATCACAAGTACTTATGAAAGTTTAAATGAAACCAAAGTGGTATTTCAAATCCCTGGGGTAAAGATGGCGTTTTATTATTATTATTTTTTAATCCTCACTTCAGGAATGAGGATTTTTTTTTCCATTGAATTTTAGAGAGTGGAAGGGAGGAGGGAGAGCAGGGGAGAGAGAGAGAAGCATCCAGATGAGAGAGACACATCAACTGATTGCCTCCCGCTCGAGCCCCAACTGGGGCTGAAGATTGAACCTGCAATGGAGGTACAGCCCCTTGACAGAGAATTGAATTTGAGGCCCTTCAGTCTGAGGGCCAATGCTCTAACCACTGAGCAAAGATGGCATTTCAAATAAATAGCAATGAGACTAGATAACAATTTGAAATAAGAAGTTGGATTCATACATCATACCCTAAACCAGAATAACCTCCAAACTGGTCTAAGATATACATACATACATACATACATACATGCATACATACTTTTCCCATTTGTCTGTCTGTTCATTAGTGGATCTAGGTGAAGGGTACAACAGCTATTTATTATACTCTTCTCTCAACTATTTTTATGTTTGAATAAAAATGAAACTATTGGTAAAGGTTGCACATTTACAGGCTCAAACTGTGTACAAATGACATAGAGCAGGCTTGGAGCAAATACTGATCAGTTTCAATCCCTGATCTGGTCAGAGCCCATGGGGGAGGCAACCAATCAATGTGTCTCTCTCACATCGATGTTTCTTTCTTCTTTCTCTCCCCTTCCCGCAGCCTTTCAAGTCTAAAAAAATAAAATAAAATAAAAAAATCAATGGGGAAAAAATATCCTCCAGTGAGGATTTAAAAAAAATTTTAATGTAAAGTATTTTATTTTAATGTTATTTTATTCTCACTTTTCCTGCAATGAGTTCTGCTTTATCTTTTCATTGGTAACCTCATGATCAATAATTTTTTAAACGGAAAGGGATTAGGATCAATAGTGTCAAAAAAAAAAGAAAGAGATAAAGAGAGGAAGGAAGGAAGGAAGGAAGGAAGGAAGGAAGGAAGGAAGGAAGGAAGGAAGGAAGGAGGGAAGGAAGAAAAAACAAAAGAAAGAAAAGCACCAATACTATAGGTTGTTGGGGTGGAGTTAATATATGTAAAGTCCCAAGAGCAGTACGGGAAGGGAGAGATAGAAACACCAGTGATGACAGAGAATCACTGATCAGCTGCCTCCTGCACACCCCACACTGGGGATCAAGCCCACAACCCAGGCATATGCCCTGACCGGGAATTGAACTGTGACCTCCTGGCCCATAGGTCGACACTCAACCACTGGGCACGCTGGCCGGGGATGACTAATAATTTTTAATAAATATTGAAGTGCTTTATTTTATTCCACTCCAAAAACTTAAACCTAGCTCTGGCCCGGTGGCTCCATTGGTTGGAGTGTTGTCCCATACACCAAAAGGTTTCAGGTTTGATCCCCAGTAGGGGAGAGTATAGGATTTAAGAAAACCAAAATACCATAAACCCAGACAGGAGACAATTTAGATCAGCAACAGATTATGAAACCATGAGAGGCAAAGAATGCAGAACTTGAAACAAAGAGGTCTCAAGAAGGAAAGCAAGAGGAAGCAGAGCCCCCCAAAAAAGAAC
Organism: Antrozous pallidus; assembly: GCA_027563665.1. Classification (NCBI taxonomy): domain Eukaryota; kingdom Metazoa; phylum Chordata; class Mammalia; order Chiroptera; family Vespertilionidae; genus Antrozous; species Antrozous pallidus. The sequence goes on along the minus strand of CM050517.1, from coordinate 17,703,206 downwards.
TAAAAGAAAAATATAGTAAAAATAGAAAACTGATTAATTCAACAATGATGTCTGGCACCCATAAGTATTGGGGAAACAGCAGTGATAGTTACATTGCAGTGCACAAAATTTTAAAAATATCCTCTCCTTTATTTATTCTAAAGGAAATGACATTTATTATGGAGCAAGTACTGCTCTTGGGACTTTACATATATTAACTCCACCCCAACAACCTATAGCATTGGTGCTTTTCTTCCTTCCTTCCTTCCTTCCTTCCTTCCTTCATTCCTTCCTTCCTTCCTTCCTTCCTTCCTTCCTTCCTTCCTTCCTTCCTTCCTTCCTTCCTTCCTCTCTTTCTCTCTTTCTTTTTTTTGACACTATTGATCCCAATCCCTTTCTAGAATGTAGGTCTCCAAAAGGATAAAAGAAGGTGCTATTGAGCGTAATCCCTTAGAATGGTGTTCTTCTCATAATGCCCACCAGGGGGCACTGTTGAACCAAATCCCTCACTAGGGTGCTGTTCTCTGAATGCCCACAGGCGGCACTATTGAGTATAATCCCTTACCAGAATGCTGTTCTCAGAATGTCCATAAGAAGGAAGATTAAATATTGCCACAGAGTAAGTGGATGCTACACAGACAAGTTCCCAGAACCAAACTGGAATTACAACTAAATTACCAAAATATCATCCTGAAGTTAGAACTCAGAAGGCAGACACCACGCTTTTCTGTGCTGAGTCATTCCTTCATTTTGAGGAGACCATCTTTCTCAGGCAGACTTTTGCTATGCAGACAGCTTTTGTCTAAGGGGGAGACAGTTGTCCCATGGTATGGAGTCTCTGAGGCCCATTAAAAGACTGAGAATGACAATTAACCTCCACGCAGCAGCAATTGTCCCACCCTACTGGAACATCTCTCACCACACCTGACGGCTACTTAAGAGTTAATCCAATCAGTCTACACGCAGAGGCTGGTCTCTGGAGGCTTTGGGTGTGTGCCTGATCTCATTAGTCAGAAAGAGTATCTGACACCATCCTACACTGGAGATTGAGAGGCGTATTGAGAGCAGATATTCCTAATACGTAGTCACAAATCCACACAGACAGCCAACATGGGCAAATAGAAACACCTCCTAAATGACAAGAGAATCCTCCAGAAGAAATAGAAATGAAATGGAGATAAGTAATTTACCTGATGTAGAGTTTAGAATAACGATGGTAAAGATGCTCAACAGCATGAAAAAAGATATTGTAACTATGAAAAAGAACAGTCAGAAACATAGGCTGACATAGCACTAATAAAGATCACACGAGAAAGAATACACAGCAGATTAGGAAAAACTGAGGACTGGATCAGTGTGTTAGAAGTCAGGCATTGGTGCCATTCTTAACCTCACTTTTTAGATGAGTCAACTAAGAAAGGAAGTACACTGCCTGAAGCCATGCAGCTAATATATGACGGGGTAGGAAGTAAATCCAGGGAGTTTGGCTCCACCACTAACACTCTTAAATTCTGCACTCTATCACAGAAGTAGGGAAGGAACTGCAAAAAAAAAGGGGGGCGGGGGAGAGGGCTTAAGGAGAAGAAAGTTCAGAAAAACAGTAGAAGAGACACATATTATGGTCAGAGGAAAGGATAGCTATTAGGAGTATTAAACTAAAGAAGGGCTAGATTCCAAACATTTCTTAATGAATTTATAGTATGGAAAATAATAAAATAATGTAAGATTGTCCTTAACATAAAAGTTGAGACAGAGGAGTAAGCTGAGAGAGACAGTGGGGCCAAGTCAATGTATTATACCAGTGGTCGGCAAACTCATTAGTCAGCAGAGCCAAATATCAACAAACAGCACAACGACTGAAATTTCTTTTGAGAGCCACATTTTTTAAACTTAAACTTCTTTTAACGCCACTTCTGCAAAATAGACTCGCCCAGGCCGTGGTCTTTTGTGGAAGAACCACACTCAAGGGGCCAAAGAGCTGCATGTGGCTCGTGAGCCGCAGCTTGCTGACCACTGTATTATGCCATTTTTGGCTAAATCTTGCCCTTGAGGGGTGAATTATGAAATATGTGTAAGAGGAAAAGAGGGATTATTACTAACAGTTTCTTCGAGTTCATAGACATTCCAGATCAACTAGTTTGCAAACTTGCTAAACGAGAGACTCATTCCTTTCCACCCACTCTTTCCTTTGTTGCTATAACATAACACATTATAACCCCCAGCTCCTTGAGAAATGAAGTCTTACTAAGGATTTCCACAGCTGTCATCCCTACCTGATCACATACATGCACATTGATTAATATAATAATGCAATGGAAAGAAGTGCCTTGCCCCTTAAAATTTTTAATTATAACCCAATCAAGACTGGGTATTAAGTTCATGACTTTTATTTTACTACCCAAGTGATTATTTTATTTAACATATTTAATGAATACTAATGCACCCTTGTTGAGTCACAGATAAAATGATCTCTGGGATAACATTACCTGCTGCTGCTGGACTTTTGTTTATGCTGGATGAGTGCAGGGTAAAGAGCGCTGGTTCTCTCTTATCACTAAATGCTGACGCAGTCACTAATGAGGCCATTTCCTGTTTAATAAGCCACTTAGTCCTCATACTCAAGGAGAGGGCCCGGCTTACATCCTGGCTTCTACCAGGAGAGGACGAGGATGGATATACTTTAAAAGTTGGGATAATGCAGGCAACTGACACTGACTTACAATTTTAAAAACTCATTTAAGCAGCGATTACTGAGTGCTCCATGAGCCACCTTTCACAGTTGCCGGGTGGAAAAATAACTTTTTCTCCCACTTTCATAAATTCTTCTGGCCAGAATCATAATCAAATGAACACGAGACAGATGAACAGGAGAAAATCGCCAACTTTATCACATGGGTGCATATGGAGGTAGCATAAGAGTTTGAGCCCCAGGACACGCTGGGCAGCTGAAGTTTATTGGCCTTTCTGGAGTAAGGAGAGCGGGGGAAGGGGTCTGGGAGTTCAAAGGGCAAGTAGGCAATTCACAGGCAGATGAGAAAGAGCAAGCATGTGACAGGCAAATTCTTGCTGGGCTACCAGAAACAATGGGGCACACAGAGGAGTCCAACAGGCTGGCTCTGCCAGATCTCTCTGTGTCTGCCACACAGTTTATATGCTAGGTGAGTGTGCTGGGTGGGTGTGCTGAGTGGGTGTGCTGGGTGGGTGTGCTGGGTGGGTGTGTCAGGGTGAGTGTGCTAGGTGAGTGTGCTGGGTGGGTGTGCTGGGTGGGTGTGCTGAGTGGGTGTGCTGGGTGAGTGTGCTAAGGTGGGTGTGCTAAGGTGGGTGTGCTATGGTGATTGTGCTACGGTGGGTGTGCTAGGTGAGTGTGCAAGAGTGAGTGTGCAAGAGTGAGTGTGCTGGGTGAATGTGCTGGGTGAGTGTGCAAAGGTGGGTGTGCTATGGTGGGTGTGCCAGGGTGAGTGTGTTATGCCCAGATTTCATGATCCCCAAAAACCACCAGGGAGCCCAAATCGGCTGCAATAGCATAGAACCTTTATTCAAACCCGGATTTGGCCCTCAACCTTCATCTGGCACAGCAGCGAGGCGAGAGAGCGAGCCCAGCAAGAACAATAGGTTATAAAGGGCTGGTCATTTGGGTGGTCTCAGGGAAGTGACGTGGGTTACAGAGATAGCCTTATTAGGTCAGGGTTTTTCAGCGGGGGGTCTCACAGCACAAGAATCAGGAAGTGACCAGTACTTAGTTATGCCTTATTTGGACCTAAGCTACGTCCTTGGGCTGTATTGGTCCGCTCAGGCAGTGGCTGGGGGAGTCAGGACATTCCTGGCACCCCAGTGGCCACTCCCAGCAGGGGGAAAGGGGAGATAGGCTGACCAGCCCCTCATGATGGAGGATAGTCCTTTGTCCTTTCAAGTGTGCCAGAGTGAGTGTGCCAAGGTGAGTGTGTTAAGGTGAGTGTGCTAGGTGAGTGTGCTAAGGTGAACAGCGAAGGTAAATAGCTCCCTTCCTTCCAGCAGGTATTCCATGTTCTGAGTCTTTCGTTTCTTAAAAATAACGAGCTTAAATTAATCAACATGTCTAAAGGCATATTTAAAAACACACACACACCATTTCTTTTTTTCTCATGCTTTTGATTTCAGAGAGGAAGGGAGAGGGGGAGAGACAGAAATAGTGATGAGAATCATTTATTTGCTGTCTCCTGCACGCCCCACACTGGGGATGGAGCCCGTAACCTGGGCATGTGCCCCGACCAGGAATCAAACCGTGACCTCCTGGTTCATAGGTCGATGCTCAGCCACTGAGCCACACCGGCCAGGAAAAAGGCATATTTTGCCATGGCAAACTCTGGCCCCCCTCACAGTTAACCGGCAAACAGTATTTTTGTCTTCTAACCCAACATCGTGCAGCTTCCAACCGGAGTACCTACCAAAGCAGCACAGAGAGAATTGCACTCATTCCAGGAAGCTTTTCTTAACTGCTCTAGCTGCCGCCCATTTTCCCCTCCGGGACTGGATTTCTTTAGCTTCTTTTCAGTAATCGTGGTGCCTAGTATATATTGTTCTTAATTTTTCTTCTCCTGGTGTCATCGTCTTAAAGATAATCTTCTTCAGTGGTTCTCCTACTTGGTGGCTGTTAGAAATACCTGGGAAGGTATTCATCAGCTCGCCAGTGCCCCAAACTGCCCCAGGTCAACGGAACCAAATCTCTTAGAGTGGGCCAGATAATATTTTTTTTAAATAGATTTTTAAAGAGGAAGAAAGAGAGAGAGAGAGGTAACCTCCCTTACTTACCATGAGGGAGAATCGAACCCACCACTGTTTGGTGTACTCGACCACCACGCTCCAACCAACTGAGCCGGTGGCCAGGGCCGAGATGACACTGTTTTAAAATACTCTCCAGGTGGTCCCAATGTGTCATCAAGTTTGAAGAGTAACGAGGTAGTTCAGCTCATTCAGACTGGAAAATTAGGCTGTTTCATGTCTCTTCGTTTTGTCTCCCCACTGTGACTTGTAAATTCCTCAAAACAGGAATTCTTGCATTTACTTAGCAAGGATAACTTAGTTGTTTGTGACGGAGGCATATCTAGCAAACAATAAAGAAGCTCCATTATCTAGCGACCCATTAGTCCTTTCAGACAGGGCGGCTTAAAAACAATACACCTGCCTGCGCCTGGTCTGATTTATTTGCTTAAGGGAGGCCTGAGCTTCATGAACAGCCATCTTCGAGAAAACCCTCGTATCTCCCCATAAAAGCGATGTGGGCATGAGTGTGACCTGTCAAAATGTGACAGGCTCATTTATTTCTAAAGATGAAGAACATCATCTGAACAAACTCATTTGCCAACAGACCCAGCAGGAGTAAGGGAGCCACAGGGCCTTTACGGAAAGACTCTTGCCTGAGTTGTGAATTCCGTGGCCAACGGCGCCGACAAGCTCTCACTCTGCCCGTGTGCCAAGGGCCCCCGTAAAAGTCACGGAAGCTTTCAACCCAGACGTAGAAATGTGAACTGTAGCCCATACGCTGAAACACACATTTCCCGACCATTCCATTTGCCACAACTCTTTGCATTTCCCGAGTTTTTAAAAGTGAAACCCTTTGACCGTATTACTTTGATTCATGTACTGATTCAAGAGAGGTACTGATTCATTTCCTAATGCCAGAGCCACCCCGAGCTGCTTGTAGCCAAACCCGTAGAAATCCACTCTGGCAGCAGCTTTCCCCTCCCTTTTCACCGCAGCCTCTCCCTGCCCCAACAATATTCCTATTTCACTTCAGGGCGCGGCACTAGAAACTTTCCAAATTAGCAAATGGCAAACCACGGCAGCCAAAGGCCAGCAGGAACACACCTGCCCTGAAAATCTCATTAGGCCTATTTATTCCGCTTCAGCCGGTTGCTTCAGCAAGTCAGCATGCACCTTTGAGAAATGCTGACACGTGTCTTGAAGTGAAGTTGGGAGGCACAGCTCAGAGGATTCAGACTCAAGTTTGCTGATGCTAAGGAAGCAGGAGCTGGTCTTGATTAGATCTCATCAGGTGGGGGGGGGGGGGGGGGACAATGCCGAGAAAGGGTGGGTGCCTTGGCGATTTTTATCTAGCAAACCAGAGAATTCAAGCAGAAGCAGAAGAGCGGAATCATTGGTAACAGCAGCAGGGCCAATTTATGCTGGATCTTTTCTATGGTTTTGTAGTGGACTTGTCTCTGGTCACAGCGTGTCCTTTACATGGACAATGTTTATATATGTGAGCGTTCATTACGTACATTGGCACCCACCCGGCCTGGCTGCCAGCAGGGCTGCTTTATTTTTACTTTTCCACAAGTTAAAAAAAACTGTTTACTAGGCCAGTTTCCCAAGTCAAGAATTTTAGATCTGACAGGAGAAGAAAGCTATAAAATATCACCATGGCTATAAAATAAAGCCAGAGGCCTGTAAGTGGGGGATAAACTTCTAAAGGCAACGGTACTAGAATAACTGAGAATGAGAGTATTGTAGAACAATTTTAAAATAACACCTGAATCTAGTCTGAATCTAATAGGCAAATGAGAGGGCCAGGTCCCTGGAAGATTGGGCTACCTCCAAATGACAGGCTTCCTTTGACACTTCCAGGGTGCAGCGTCTGCTTGTGACTGTTCAGACCTCAGGGACATACATTATTTTACTACCTGACCGGCCCAAAACTATAATAAGCAATTCAGAGAGCCAATGGGGTCCTTTACAATCTTTCTCAGCCTTTTAGGCACTTTGAGACATGAAAGCACAGCAGACACCCCCCCCCACCCCCACCCCCCCCCACCCTCCCCCGGAGGCCAGCCACCCGTTTCCTCTTAGGCTTTGTCTCACCGAAGCTCAGTTTACAAAGCATTTCCTCTTCATGTTCCATGCATTTACACACAGCTTCTTGATATCTAGAAATTCAGGTGCTGTGTGATGGGTGTCTCTTGTTTCTCAACAATTGGCTTTTCCCTCACTCTCCAGTATTGAAATGCTGAATACTGAAATGCTGGAAGCAATAAATCTTGTGGTTTACATTAGACTTCCCTCAGAATACAGACCTCTTCATTGGAATTTCCCCAATATTCCTGTAAGGAAGGAAAATACAGTGTTCTTATTGCCAATTGAAAACAAACAAACAAAAAAAGGCCTTCAATTTATCTAAGCTGATTTTTGGTGATGTTTCTCATAAAGTTGTCCAGGGACTACTAGGATCAGAATTACTGAGGCTCTTGCTAAAACCCCATATTCTAAGCCCTACCCCAGACTTAAAAGAACAGAATCTGGGAGTAGGTTAGGGCATGAATTTTGTGGATGACAGGAGCCACATGCTAACCTAACAAGTTCAGGGAAGGCCTGTGTGCAGTCTTGCAAACGCAGAGACCTAAAATAACCACAAAATATGGTTTGAAAATTAAATATAACTACAAACAGGTGATAGTGGGTAGTCACGTCCTAGGCCTGTATTTTCCCTGACAAATATCAACTTAGATCTTTACTGAGCCCATTTGCCTTTTTGCCTCTAAGATAACATATCTGTGAGATGTCTGGGAAACTTGTAACTTTCCTTTTTCTGGAGCCCCTGGGGCACAACCAAATGTGGTGGAGGCCAGAACAGATACCACAAATTCCTTCATTATCATGGTAATTGTTCCTGCATTCACCTAAGTATGTGTCCATCATTTTACTTTTTATCCAATCCCAGGTGGGATTGTTTATCCCTCCTCTTTAATCCATCACCAATGAATTTCATGTAACCCTCCTATGTCCCTCCTTTGATTGCAATGTATAAATAGAATTGGAACCCGCCTTTCTCCGGAGCATTATCTCAATTCATTGAGGTTCTGCTTCCCAGCAAATGTCGAGAGGGTGGCTCAAATAAACTCATTAAAATTCTTTACAGGTTTCAATGGTTTTTTTGTTAACAATTTGCAGCTAATGTTCATGTACATCAAAATTCATTTATTATCTCTTATTTCTGGATAGAGAACTCGATTGATGTTACTACATATCAAGAAGAATATTTCAAGAGGACAAGCAATTTGGTTTGTCTCCCCCACCCCCCACATCCCTATCACCTAGAATAGCAGCTGACATTCAGCACACACTCAGTAATTACTGGTCAAGTAAATGAACATGAAGACATAGGCTTAAAATAGGCAGGTAATTTCTGGCTCCATTCTTTATTAGTGCTTGATCTTGGACAAATAACCTCCCTGTCTTTTAAAGTTTTCAAGGAGACTGGAGTAATACTTATGTTATCGATGGAAGTGGGGTTCTTGGAGTACCACTATGATAAGCAGTTGCAGAGAATAAGATATGGTAGAATGCTTTATTTCCATGGAATTACATCCTCTCCACAAAGCTAGAAGCAGATCAGAGTCCAGAGTTCCCTTTCCATGTTGGAGCCCATTAATTTTAATCCATTAGTCCACTGTATGTGGAGCGACATGACCATGGCTAGCTGCAGTCCATTAGTCCATTGTGGGAGGGATCACATAATCATAGCTAGCTGCATTCCATTAGTCCATTGTGGAGGGTCACATGACCATGGCTAGCTGCAGTCCATTAGTCCATTGTGGGGGGATCACATAATCATAGCTAGCTGCATTCCATTAGTCCATTGTGAGGGATCACATGACCATGGCTAGCTGCAGTCCATTAGTCCATTGTGGGGGGATCACATGATCATGGCTAGCTGCATTCCATTAGTCCATTGTGGGGGGGTCACATGACCATGGCTAGCTGCAGTCCATTAGTCCATTGTGTGTGGGACCACATGACCATGGGCCATGTCGGGGAGCACAGGGGAGCCCCAAAAGCCCAAAGTCACAAAAGTCCCCAGAGCAGCAAGAGGAACGAAATGCATGTACTCCTTCATTCAGGGGATTAAAACATCCCAAATTTCCTGCCCTTGCAGTGGCCACGCCCATTCTGGTCAATGAACTTTTTGACAGCAAGCACCTTCCTTATGTTACCCCAATTTTACTGGGCATGCTCTAGTACCCCTTTATTGGACCCCGGGGAGTAGAAAGTTGTAGCTTCCTGGCGAAGCTGCCCAAAAGACAAGCCTATAGTGTCTGGCCTTCCCTTTGCTCCTTTCCTGCTATTAATTACTAATTACAACAGTATCACTCTTTCCTTAGTTTGCTGCAAAGAGTAAGTGAGCTTTAAATATAAAACCCTCAAAAACTTCAGTGAGCTATGATTTACCAGAAACCAGCCCAACGCCAGGCCTCAAATCCGCCAGATCTGGCCCACGTTTTCGCACTCCCGCCACACACTTCTTAATTCTAAGACCTGGCAGACTACTTGGTCCTTCATTTATGGGCGACCATTCCTATCACTGCGGTCATTTTCCTAAAGCAGAGGAAAACTGAGCAGTTTCTAGTAAAACAAGGACCTGCTACTAAGCATGGAAGGGACATCACACACTAGGCTCCCGTTTTCCTGTTGTAGCTTCCCCGTTAACCTCCGGCAAAGATGGGTGCGGCAGCGGGGCTCACAGTAAGTAGATGCCAGGAGCACACGGAGACACCTCTATTTTCAACCTCTGGAGTTAATGGGGGCGGGGGGGGAGTGACAGGGGGATAATAAAAGGGCATGAACACATTTTAAATCCTCAACAAGTTCGTTTAGCGCTGATTCCACTTGGGGAAGCTCGCTGATGAGCACCAGGGAGAAGGTGCGGGCGCGTCCCCCAGACCCGGGCTTCCCACAGGGAGACCAGCGAACAAGGCCCCTTTCCCATAGGCGCCCCCTTTCCCACTCCGACCCTCGGAGGGACAATCTGATCCTTCGGTTCCCCAGGCAGCAGGGAGGGTGGGTTCCGGTGGACAGGAACCCGTTTTCAGAAGAATTCGATGAGATAACTTTTCCAGGGAACTTCCTCGTTCCTGCACCAGGAGGCGCGTCCCGGGAGACACTTCGTTGGGCCACTCGGAGGCGCGCAGAGCGGGGGTGTCGGGCGCCTCGGCTCCGGGGGAGCGCGGAGAGCCGGATGGAGACGCGAGGAAAGAGGGGGCAGAACCGGAGCTCCGACCTCGGGAGGTCAGGCTTCTGGTCTTTAAATGGCTGAACGCCGCGGGGGGGAGCGAGAGGGGAGTGGAGGGAGGGGCGGGTCCTGCCCCAGGTTGGCCGGAGACGGTCACCCCCAGCTCCGCGGGCGGGGGCGGCGTGACCACACCCCGGCGGCCGGTCCCGCGCTTTCGGGGCTCGGACGGCGTTAGCGGCGCCGACCGGGGAAGGAGCCGGCGAATGAATGACCCTCCTGCCAGGATGGGGGCCCCGCGTCTCCGCGGAGCTACGCCCCTCGCGCACGCCCCCCCTCCGCCTGGGGCGAGCCGGGCCCCCCCTGGCCGCGGGCACCCCTGGTCCCGCAGCGGCGGCGGCGGGGGCGAGTGGAAGCGCGGGCGGCGCCCCCGAGGCCCGCGGGGCCGGGGAGGATCTGGACTCCGAGTCCTGGGTCCGAGAGAAAGTGCTCTTCCTTCTTCACCCAGAGCGAGGGCTTCGGCCTGGCGGGGACCCGGCGCGGGAGGACGGGGCGGGCGGAGAGGACCGGGGGTGCCCTGCTCCTCACGTACCCCGGGAAAGGCGGGTTCCGGGGCCCCGCGCGGACGCTCCCCCCGCCGCCCGGCCGCCCAAGCGCGTGCTGGTGCGGGTGGAGGATTACCGGGCGACGCAGGAGGTCCAGCTGACCGAGTGGACCAGGGGCCGCCTGGCCACCCGCACCGAGGAGCGCGCCGTGACCGTGCTCACGTTTCGCACCGACGGCGAAGCGGGTTGTGGGGCGCGGGGACCCCTGGGCGCAGAGAGGGGCGCCCCGAGTCCACGCCGCGGAGAGACGGTCTTTTCTCGGCCACGAGGCCCCGACTCCCCGAGGTGGTAAACCCGGGAGGAGCCGCCGGAGCGACGTGCTGGGCTGGGGGACGAGCGAACACCCCGGAGAACCGAAAACGCTCTTCCCGGAACCCCCACCCGCAACTAGCCAGCCGCGAGGACTCCCCGAGAGGCCGGCCGGCCGCGCCCGACGGCAGCTGCGGCTCCGGACGCGGAGAACTGTGAGCAACGCACTACCTCTTGGTGCCTCCAGTGCTGTGAGGGTCGGGACGGACCCGCGCCGTGCAGAACGAGTGGGCATTTTGAAACCAACAGCACGTGGGACTTTTGAAATAAGAAAATCTGTTGTGCCCATGTTGCAATACCTCTGGCTCATCTGTTTTCTCTAGCCCACTTTCTCTGTAAGACGTCAAAGCGGGACCTTTCAAAAGCTGAAAAAGTAAAACAGAGACGACTCTCTCCTGGTGCGCACTCTTTTCCTCTTTCACCTGTAGTTGTTAGGAAGAAAACAGGGGCTAGGAATGGCGCTCCTCCACGAAATGCCACTTCAAAGAGCTTTGCCCCCAAGTGTCTACTTTAGTCCAGTAAAAATGCTTTTCGTCTGAGAATTTCATTATCTTAATGTCTAAAATACCCAGGTAAATCTTCTGATCTAAAGGTGGAAATGTATAGTTTGCCATAAAATGACTGTATATATGTTCCTTGTCCATGATTATTTTGTTAAGGTTTGTAGTCAGGACCGTGTTAAAAATACTTCTGATGCTATTGAAAACACATTCTTCTATGGAAAGAATTCATTTTTATTTTACTTATTCCTCTTTTTATTGAATTCCATCTTTATTATCCGTTTAGTAGCGCGGCGTGGCTTGGGAATCTGAGCAGCCAGCCATCCGCTCTGGAAATAGACTGCTGACTGGCAGGACTGAAGGGCAAGTATCTGGTTACGGAAAGAATGAACAAGACAAAAGCTTTTGAGGAATAAGCTGTTCACAGTGTCCCCTACCTTACTGGCTCCTCCCTCTCTGCCCCTTTGTTTTCCATTTAGAGCTTGAAATGCCCTCAAATATCCTCTGATCCACGGGTTACCTCCTGACAGACAAGATTGGTAAAGTAAGTCCCTCTTTTATAGATGAGCCAGCCCCGGCCTAGGGGTCATGTGGCTTGTGTAGGTCACACGGCTAGTAAAGCATCTTACCAAATAATACAGATGTCTGTGCCCCAATAAAACTATTTATGAACACAAAAAATTTGAGTTTTATATAATGTCCCAATGTCATGAAATATTCTTATTTCTTTTCATCTATTTAAAAATGTAAAGACATTCTTAGCACACTTGCCATACAAAAAGGTGATGGCCTGATTTGACCTGTGGGCCGTTGTTTGCCAGACCTTTTATGACGGGTCATAAAATTCAAATTATAAAGGGCTTTCTCACTCTTTGATGTGTAGCAGAGTCCCTGGCATGTGGTCAGGATATTCAGGGCAAAATTTCTACTGAAATGGTGAAGCATTTATGGATAAATAGGATGTAAATGTAAACTAGCATGCTCTTTCCTTATATCTAGGTGCTATTTCAATAATTCCAGATAAAACCAACTGCTCTAAGGTAGGCAAGGATAGGGTCATCTCTCGCCTAAAGGCTGGGAATGGCCTTTTAGCAGGTCTTAATTCTAGAGAGTCAAGGTGAACTTGGATTTTCCAACTCACGTTCACGAGAAGTACTATAGTCACCTTGATGTCCCTGAGTCCTACAGAAGAGTTGGCTGAAGAGTCACCACTAACAGTTCTCAGGCCATGAGCCCCTCATTGAGAGAGGGATTCAGGATCTGAGCTCATCTTTATTCAAAAGTGGATAGCAAAGGTAATAAAGATCCCATAGCCCTAACCGGTTTGGCTTAGTGGATAGAGCGTCGGCCTGCATACTGAAGGGCCCCAGGTTTGATTCTGGTCAAGGGCATGTACCTTGGTTACTGGCACATCCCCAGCTGATCAATGTTTCTCTCTCACTGATATTTTTAACTCTCTATCCCTCTGCCTCTCTGTAAAAAATAAAAAAATAAAAGAAAAAAAAAGATCCCATATCTCCTACGGCCACCCCCACCCTCAACAACTCTGCCTGCCTATGAGGTTAAACTCGCCTGACAGATTTCAAACCTGAGCTAGTAAATTTGGTTGTGTGTCATCGTATGCCCCATATGATAGGGCACTGACTAGTCAACAAGAAAAGCCTTTTTCACATTGAACAAAAACAGCCTCATTTGGTTGCCTTCTTTATGGAGTTCTGTGTGCCTCTGTGTTCTTATTTGTTAAATGGGGATAATAGATTCTATTAACCAAATAGGGTTTCTAGCCCCCCCCCCCCCAGGATTAAGTTAAATGAAAAATACTTAGAACAATGCTTGGCATGTAGTGAATGCTCAAAGTTAGCCATTATTATTAGTGTTATTCTTTTTTAAAAGTATGTTCTTATTGATTTTTAGAGATAGAGGAATGGAGAGAGATACAGAGATAGAAACATTGATGAGAGAGGAACATCCTTGATCAGCTGCCTCCTGCAGGCCCTCACTGGGGATCGAGCCTGCAACCCTAGTATGTGTCCTGACCAGAAATCGAATTGGCAACCTCTTGGTTCCTGGGTCCACACCAGCCAGGCTTTTGTGTAATTGTTATTTTAGTTCACTTTCTTCCTAATCAGGTGTCAGTCTTTTGTTTAATAAAATCAGCTGAAGGCACACAGCCCAGGAAAACATACCCAACTCACAATCAGTGGTTTTCACTCACTCTTTTCTCCATTGCTGAAAAAAGACTTATTTCTAGCTTTTTCCAACACCAAGTATCAGTAAATACATTCCTTAAATTCCTTAGAAATGACCTCATCTTTGTGATAAGGATTCACCCTAAGGTTCAGAGACCTACTGTGCACCATACTGTGTCTTTGAAGGGGTTTCACACACTGCTCAGTTTCTGGGGGCTGGTAGGAGCTTTGAATTCTTTGTTTAGGACCGGTCAGGTTCCTTTGTTTTCCCCCTGGGACTCAAAATCTGATGCTCTGTTGTAAGAGAAAAGCAGAATGGGCACAATTAAGTTTCCATTCTACAGTATCTCCTTTCTTTTAAAATGTATTTATTCCAGTCAGCTGAACACCATTTGTTAGGATAAGGGTCTCAAGGTCTGGGCAGTTTTATGAAATGCTGTTCTTGCTAAATGTTCAAATGGAGCACAGTATTTTTTTTTTAAAATATATTTTATTGATTTTTTACAGAGCAGAAGGGAGAGGGATAGAAAGTCAGAAACATCGATGAGAGAGAGACATCGATCAGCCGCCTCCTGCACGCCCCCTACTGGGGATGTGCCCGCAGCCAAGGTACATGCCCTTGCGGGAATCGAACCTGGGACCCCGCAGTCCGCAGTCCGACGCTCTATCCACTGAGCCAAACCGGTCTCGGCTGGAGCACAGTATTTTGTAGAAAGCTGTCAATACGATGAGCTTGACAGGAACCCAACCTGATGTAAGTGCGGCCAGCTGCAAAGAACAAAGCAATGTGTAATTGACCAAACAGTGGCTATAAGCAATGGTTAAGCCTCTCTTTCAGGGAGGTGAGTTTTTTATGTGACTCCCATTTCCTTTACTTGGTACAAGTAAATACAACCACCTAATGACTGAAGGGATTAGCCAAAGAACATACAGTAGGTCCTCGGGTTCCTACAGTGCAACTTAGCGATTTTCACTAAAAGTCGGAACCCACATACATAAGCACCTACGTCACTCACATGGAGCACGTACACAGCAGTATTGAAGTGAAACAGTAAAAAGAATCTAAAAGAAAGATAACAATTCCTGACCTTTACTTGTGGTAAATAAATAGAAACATAGAGCACATATGTACAAACGTCAAAATGACGCAACTTTTTTTTTTTTAATAAATAAATGGGAGATGGAGATGTAACCACAATACAATGTACGTCGAGTCCGACGTAACCACAGAGGACTATCTGTACACATAACCCATAGACACAGACAATAGTGTGGTGATGGCCAGAGGGAAGGGGGTGCAAGGGCTGGGTAGAGGTGGGCAAAGAATGGGGTGGGGAGAAATGGGGACACCTGTCACGGTAACAATAAAAATTAATTTTAAAAAATGTAAACTAATGACAACCATGTCCAATGGAGCACCCCAAATAGTGCACCTCCCTCCAACACTTTCATCCAAATATGTTGAGGTTATTTTTAATTCTTTTTAAGTAAAAATTCTTTTTAAACCACTTACCACCACCCTGTTACATGCCTGCAATGTGCTCACAGATTTCCTTTAGACAGATGTCTCCCTGATGGGAAAAGGAGAAAGTTGAAGTGCTGTTGAATTTGCTTCACAGGTTTTCCTGACCCCAGCAGAACTTTGTTCTGGGAGGAGCCAGTCGGGGCTTGCCATTCACAGAGTCCTGGGAGCGAATCAAGTGAAACGCGGCCATTGTCAGTACTAAGATGTCTGTGTGTGTGTGTGTGTACACACACACACATATACACACAAACTAATGTATGCTGATGCTTCTCAAGATGTAGTCTATGAGCCTGCAGCCTGGACATTCTCAAGAAAGTTTAGAAATGTGGAATGTCAGGCCTCACCCCCAATCTGCCAAATCAGAATAGGCAGCTACAAATCCTTAGGTAATTCACATTAAAGTTTGAGAAGTCACAAATCAATATATAGCAGACTTCACTCTTTTGTAACCTCTAAATGTTAGAGATTAACATTATAGTGTATGTATTTCTGTATCCCACTTTGTCCCTTGTAAAAAGTTTTCATTTTCCCCCCTATATTCATTCCCTCTGGTTAACAATGCTGTGTATACTTTATAGAACTATGAAAACAGAGATTACAAAAAAGTGAAGTCTGGTAGATATTGATTTGTGACTTGGCAAAGAAAGCTCTAAAAAGCCTTGTGATTTTTAAAAAGGCCTTATTAGCCCTGACCGGTTTGGCTCAGTGGATAGAGCGTCGGCCTGCAGACTGAAGAGTCCCAGGTTCGATTCCGGTCAAGGGCATGTACCAGGATTGCAGGGACAGCCCCACTGGGAGGTGTGCAGGAAGCAGCTGATCGATGTTTCTCTCTCATCGGTGTTTCTAACTCTCTATCCCTCTCCCTTTCCTCTCTGTAAAAAAAAAAAATATATATATATATATATATATATATATATATATATATATATTTAAAATTAAGTAAAAAGGCCTTATTATTCTAAATTTTTTCCTAATAAAACATTGATGATGGGAGTTAGAACTACAGCCATGTGGGGCTTAAAGACAGATACATCCATTCTGAGAAATGCATTTTCACACTGTAGGCATTTTCATCTTTGTGTGCACATCATAAAGTACGCTCACAAACCTACATCGTCAGCCTACTCACCCAGGCTCTGTGCTATACCCTATTGCTCCCGGGCCACACACCTGTGCAACGTGTTATGGTACTGAAGATTGTCGGCAGTTGTAACACAAAGCTAGGTATTTGTGTATCAAACAGAACAGATACAGTAAAGATACAGTATAAAATATAAAAGATGGGACACCTGTATAGGGCACTCTCCATGAATGGAGCTTGCTGGACTGGAATTGGCCCTGGGTGAGTCAGAGTGAATGGTGAGTGCAAAAGCCTCGGACAAGACTTCACTATTGTAGCCTCTATCAGTGCTGTACATTCAGGCTACACTACATTTATAAAACAAAACGAGACGAAGTCAAGCACAAGAGAAAATAATGCAATCAAAGAGACATGCTAAACACAAGATGTATGACTAGGCTTTTCATTATAAGTAGAAAGAGTATGCTATAAAATAATGATAAAAAGTATAGTATATAACCATAGCCAGTTTAGCTCAGTGTTTAGAGCGTCGGCCATGGACTAAAGGGTCGAGGGCATGTACCCCGGTTGCAGGTGCAATCCCTGGCCCCTGTTGGGGCAGGTGCATTTGGGAAGCAACCAATCAATGTGTCCCTCTCCCCTCCCCCTCCCCCTCCCACTCTCTAAAAAACAATGGGAAAAATATACCCGGATGAGGATTGCCAAAAAAATTTAAGAAGTATAGTAAACACAAAAATAAGTAACATAGCCCGTATTATCATTATCAAGTATTATGTAGTGGACATAATTGTATGTGCTGTACTTTTGTGCAGTTGGCAGTACAAGAGGTTTGATTGCATGAGCAACATCACAAACCCGTGAGTAATGCTTTGCAGTATGAGTCCAGGATGGTTACCCAGGCACCAGCCGATAGGAGTTTCTCTGCTCCATTATATAACCTCATAGGACCACCAACTTATATGCGGTCCCTCTTGATGGCCTATCTTTATGCGACACATGACTGAATTTCAGAAATGTGCTTCTTTCATTATCTAAGAATGTGAAACAATACACACACACAAAAACACCCCAAGGGAAGGAGGGCAACAAGTCATTAATGAGAGCACAGTTGCCACAGTGCAGCAGGCCAGCCAGGACTTGTCAGCACTTGCAGTAAAATTGCTAGGAGGTGGGGGAAAGGTGGAACCTGAATTTTAATCAACTGATTCAGATAAGAAAACAAAGGCTGTGACTCTGAACATCTGGACATCTTACAGCTCTACGTTCCTCTTCTAGCAAAAGGCTTGGTAGCTTCTTTGGATAAGAAAAGAGAGAGTTCCGTGTATTTTGTGAAGACATAAGGCATTATAACCAGCTCTCAGGCATCAGGCAGACAATAGGTAACAAAACAAGGCTTGGTTACTTCAAAGCAAGACATTAACTTGACATTCTAACTCCGTGTAAAATGGACTTCTGAGAGCTTTTAGGAGACTGCAGCCTCCACCACTAAGGACAAAAATATTCAGAGCCTGATAGAGGAAGGGAGTCGGTCGGCAGCACTTGTGCTTGGCAGGGAGCAAAGGCAGGCAGGGCAGTGGGAAAACTCTAGAGTGACTGAAGTGACCACGTTATCCTCAGCTTGACTTAAAGTTAGACAGGTTTCTTAGTCTGTGGGCTCCTGACCTCCCTTTTTCCTACAGCATTTACTTGAGAAAACTTGCCAGTATAAATTCTGTCTCTGCCCTTTGAGATGTAAATCTTCCAACCTCTTGGAGTGTCTACAACTTAGGAATGTCTTGCTTAAGGTCCTGGGAGCCATCCTTTTGAAGGTAATCAAGAAAGATCATACCCCTACCCCTAACCAGTTTGGCTCAGTGGGCAGAGCATTGGCTTGCAGATTGAAAGGTCCCAAGTTCGATTCCAGTCAAGGGCATGTACCTTGGTTGTAGGCACATCCCCACTAGGGGTTGTGCAGGAGGCAGCTGATAGATGTTTCTTTCTGATTGATGTTTCTATCCCTCTCTCTTCCTCTATGTAAAAAATCAATAAAATATATTTTTAAAAAATAAAGAAAGACCATATCCCCAATCACACAGTCTCTGCAAGAGGGTAGGGGCCAAACCTTCTTAAACATTAGTTAGCAAACAGATGGCTTACTGACCAACCTTCTTTAATGGCTTTCCAGTACTCTTCCATGAGCTCACTCTAGTGCCTCAAAATCCCCCAACTTTTGTTTCAAAGGGGTTGAGTTCCCTCTCTTCCTATTGCATAGTCTTGAATAAAGTCTTCCCTGTTTAATTTTCCTTTGACGATAGTGAAAAAAGGAAGGCTTCGTGTATGCTCTGATAGTATGGGGAGCTGGAGTCGACTATGTAGAAGGGCTTCTTATATGGTTGGTTTGGGGCTTTCTCTGGTGGGTCCTGAGTTGGAAGGGTGCAGTCAAATGGGGAAGCTGGCAATGAAATAGGGAAGCTGGCACTAACCACATCCTAATCTCTCTGGGCTGATTGTAGCAGAGGCTATAGTTTGGCTTCCAGGCTAGTTGCTCCAGAGGTTGTAGGTGAGAGTTCTACAATGTGACAAATAGTATCAATCTTGTAGGGTTTTCCTCTAGGAGTACGTTAAAAATACAATTCATGGCATACCAAAAACATTCAAATTTAGCTATAATTATTGTTGTTCATTTTTCATTCTAATCAGGCTCTAGTCTTTTAATTTTTTAATTTATTGATTGATTTTTTTAGAGAGAGAGGATAGGGGACAGAGAAACATGGATTTGTTGTTCCACCCACGTATGCATTCATTGGTTGATTCCTGTATGCGCCCTGACCAGGGGTCAAACTGCAAACCTGGCTCATCGGGAGGATGCTCCCACTGAGCGACCTGGCCAGGGCCTGGTCTTCTACGTAATAACTAGAGGCCTGGTGCATGAAATTCGTGCACAGGGGAGGGGTGCAGGGGGGTGTCCCTCAGTCTAGCCTGCACCCTCTCCAATCTGGGATCCCTTGAGAGATGTCTGATTGTCCCTAGGATCGGGCCTAAATGGGTAGTCGGACATCCTTCTCACAATCCAGGACTGCTGGCTCCAAACTGCTTGTCTGCCTGCCTCCCTGATTGCCCCTAACCGCGTCTGCCTGCCAGCCTGATCACCCGCTAACCACTACCCTGCCAGCATGATTGATGTCTAACTGCTCCCCTGCCAGCCTGTTTGCCCCTAACTTCCCTCCTCTGCCAGCCTGGTCACCCCTAACTGCCCTCCCCTTCAGGCTTGATTGCCCCCAACGTCCCTCCCTTGCAGGCCTGGTCCCTCCCAACTGCCCTCCCCTGCTGGCCTGATCGCTCACAACTGCCCTCCCTTGCAGGCCTGGAACCTCCCACTGTCCTCCCCTGCTGGCCATTTTGTGGTGGCCATCTTATGTCCACATGGGGGCAGGATCTTTGACCACATGGGGGCAGCCCTCTTGTGTGTTGGAGTGATGGTCAATCTGCGTATTACTCTTTTATTAGATAGGACAATTTTTTTTTAAAAAAAGAGCAGAAGGCATACAACACAAGAAATCTTGTCAAACACAACCCAGGGTTTTTAACTAATTCTTCTTTGTTTCCCCCTCACATATTATATGTGGTATGGACACTGTCCATCTATATACTTAATCATTAATTACAGGACTATCTTAAAAGACAGAATTTGTAACCAGAAGACCCAGTAACAGTATTTTCTTTGGGGGGGAGGGGGGTTATCACATATTCTTCATTTGTTTCTTAGAAATGCCCAGAATACAGCATTGCAAGTAGTTCCTTAAGGCCGGGGCGGGGGGGGGTGGGGGTGGGGGGAGAGACTATTCTTTGGCATAGTTCAGCCCTGACTGGTGGCACCCAAGATGCTATATAATGGATTGATGTCACCTTACTGAGAGGAGAGTAAGATCTGTACAGAGTCCACCTGAGCAAAGGGTCTTCCTTAGTGATCGCTGAGTTTACTGAGCGCATAAACTTCATCTTAAAGCTGGCTTGTGGCACAACCTGCCCCAGCACAAAACCCCAAGTGTCAAAGCTAATTTGTGTGCCCACTGGATCATCGTCAGGCTCATGTCCTACTTCCAAAAAATCTAATGAAGATTTATTTTGAAAGCCCAATAGGTCCATGGGCAAGTGGCAAAATTATATCCGGAATTCAACTTGGCAATCACACAATGGAATGTGAAGGGGAGTCAACAAGAGGTTAATTAAATGGCTACAAGCAGCAGGGAGTGTCCAGCTGAAGTAGGACAGCATCATTTGTAGTGGAAGCAATCACCAAGTTGGGATGGAAAAAACACGTCTACTTTATGCTGCCTGTAATCGCAAAGCTGGCAGAAATGAGTTACCTGTAGATTACTTCTCATTGCCTTCTTTTCTAATCTTTTCATTGTTTTTTTCAGTTCTTTCTTAAAAAAACAAAGTCTTTATTTCTGTTGAGGCTTTCAAAACATTTTTTAAAAAACTTTATTTATTGATTGATTTTAAAGAGAGAGAAACATCAACTTGTTGTATATTTATGCATTCACTGGTTGCTTCCCATATGTGACCTGACCAGGGATCGAACCTGTAACCTTGGTATATCAGGACAATGCTCTAACCAACTGAGCTACACAGCCAGAGCTATTACTGTTAACTCTTTTAATAAATGGACTAATGTTACCAGTCTCTGTGTTGTCTGATGTCCCAGAACATGGGGAAATTTTTAAAATTTTAATATATTTTTTTTAATTAATTTCAGAGAGGAAGGGAGAGGGAAAGGAAGAAACATCAATGATGAGAGAGAATCATTAGCTGCCTCCTGCACGTCCCCTACTGGGGATCGAACCCACAACCCAGGCATGTGCCCTTCACCAGAACCGAACCCAGGATCCTCCAGTCCACAGGCTGACGCTCCATCCACTGAGCCAAACCAGCTAGGGTGGGAAAAACTTTTTAAGGAAAGGACCTTACTGATTGAGAAAAATTTCAAAATCTTAAATGAAATAATGTTGAATGTAATAATTAATACTCAGCAAACATGGTACAACTACCTGATATTAAAAAAAATTTTTTTTAAGTGAATACAGAGCAGCTCATGATTAAAAAAAATTAAATATTACTGGCTTTTGGAAGCAATTTCTCATATCCAGTTACCATGCATTTCCTAGCCTGGTACTCTAAGAGACTAAACAATTTGATAAAATGAATGTCAAAATATGTCCCAGCATAAGGCTAATTATAATTTATTAAATAAAAACCTAGGTTTTACATTTCTCTTTATATTTTTTAAAATAAAATGTTACATTAAAATCCCCAAACCAAACCAATAAACAAAAAACTTCAGCCAATAATCCCTCTTCTTTAACTTATGTATTCATTTTTCTGTGTTTCATCTACTTCTTTATAGAGTCACCCCCCATAGCTCTAAGTATATATTTTATATTTTCACCAAGTATTTTAAGACATTCCATGCTGCTAAAATTTTCATAATTCAGATGACTGGTGTTTATATTCAAATAACCAGTTTTTTGTTTTGTTTGGTTTGGTTAGTTGGTTTGTGGAGAGGGACAAAAGAAATGGGAGGAGTAGAAAGTTTACTTAACACACCAGTAGATTAAGTTTCTAAATAAAAAGCATGGACATTTTCAGTCTCTCAATATACTAGTAAAATTATCTTTATTTACCTGGCAGGGGAGGTACCATGATCACGAAGGTGGTTCCCAGGGCGAGGCTTATCCATTGCACTCCGGATGTGCTGACCTCTGTGATTTCCCCAAATGTGGGAAACTCCACTGCATAATTTGTGGTAGTGGGGGACTGCGTTCGCACTCTCCCCTACAAAAAAAAAAAAAAAAAAAGAGTATTGTAGAAATAGCTTGAGAAATCGGTGAAAACTCTCATAGAGAAGGAATATTTAAGAATGAAAGAAAAATTTAAATTATATTGTATCAAAACAAACTTATTGTGTGCTTTTAATAGTTAAAAAAAACTCTATATTGTGAGTAAATTTTCTGTTTTATTTGAGTATGGTTGTTAAGTAGTATTTAACTTAAATTTATCTAGAGCTTATTTTCCTATGAGATATAAAATGTACTTCTAAGCTATTTAACTTCCTTTTAACCTAAATAAACTAATGCTTCCTTTGTCCAATTATTCTATTACTAGAGGCCTGCCTGGTGCACGAAATTTGTATGAGGGAGGGGGTGGGTGTCCCTCAGCCCAGCCTGCACTCTCTCCAATCAGATCCCTCGGGGGATGTCTGACTGCCTGTTTAGGTTCAATCAATCCCAGTGGGATCGGGCCTAAATGGGCAGTTGGATATCCCTCTCACAATCCAGAACTGCTGCTGCCAACTGCTTACCTGCCTGCCTTCCTGATTGCCCCTTAACCACTCCCCTGCCATCCTGATCGATGCTTAACTGTTCCTCTGCCAGCCTGTTTGACCCTAATTGCCCTCCCCTGCAGGATTGGTCCCCCCTAACTGCTCTCCCATGCAGACCTGCGTCCCCCACAACTGCCCTACCTTTCAGGCCCAGTCACCCCCAACTGCTCTCCTCTGCTGGCCTGGTCACCCCTAACTGCCCTCCCTTGTAGACCTGGTCCCTCCCAAATGCCTTCCCCTGCTGTCCATCTTGTGTCCACATGGGGGCGGCCATCTTGTGTGTTGGAGTGATGGTCAATCTGCATATTATACTTCTGTTAGATAGGATAGAGGCCTGGTTCATGGGTGGGGCCCAGCTGGTTTGCCCTGAAGGGTGTTCTGGATCAGGTTGGGGGTTCCCTTCGGGCGTGCGGTGGCCTGGGCAAGGGCCTGTGGTGATTTGCAGGCTGGCCACCCCCTTTGGCGACCAAAGCAGAGGCCCTGGTATCTGGGATTTATTTATCTTCTACAACTGAAACTTTGTAGCCTGGAGCAGAGCCAAGCCTTCTGCTTGCTTTGTGGTGACAGCCATTTCTGTTGGATTTATTTATCTTCTATCATCGAAACTTTGTAGCCAAGACAGGCCAGGGATGCAGAAGCTTGGCTTCCTCCATCGCCAGGGGTGGCCCTAGCCTCCTGCTCTCTCCAGCTCTGTGGCTGCTACCATCTTCTATAATTGAAACTTTGTAGCTTTGAGTGGAAGCTTGGGCCCACCAGGGTGTGTGGAAAACTTGGCTTCCTCCATCGCCAGGGAAACCCAAGCCTCCCTCCTGCTCTCTGTGGCTGTAGCCATCTTGGTTGGGTTTATTTGCATATCTGCTCCTGATTGGCTGGTGGGTGTGGCTGGTGGGTGTAGTGGAGTGGTGGGTGTGGCTGGTGGGTGTAGTGGAGTGATGGTTAATTTGCATATTACTCTTTTATTTAGATAGGATTCTGAGTTTAATATACATTTCATTTATATCTAAATTAGTATCTACTCCTAGAATATTTATCCTGCTCTCTTTAGCTATACTTACAATAATGTTACATTATTCTAATTAATTGCTTTTTGATCTGATCATTTAGTATCACTCTTATATTTTTATTGCTCTTTTTAAAGACACATTTGGTTTAGAACCATTTGAGACACTTGAAGGTATTGAAAGGTACAGAAATAGATGAAAACATCATAGAAATTTTTCTGATTTTACTTGTATTCATTTAAGTTCAAAAGATTTTTATAAAATGGTG
Organism: Antrozous pallidus; assembly: GCA_027563665.1. Taxonomy (NCBI): domain Eukaryota; kingdom Metazoa; phylum Chordata; class Mammalia; order Chiroptera; family Vespertilionidae; genus Antrozous; species Antrozous pallidus. The sequence goes on along the minus strand of CM050517.1, from coordinate 17,679,409 downwards.
ATAAATTATTAAAGTAATACTTTAAAATAAATCATTTTTATTTTTCAATTAAAGATGACATACATTATTATATTTCTGTCAGGTATATAACTCAATGATTAGACATTACTGAACTTACTAGGTGATCATTCTAATAGATCTAGTACCCATCTGACACCATACATAGTTATTAGAATGCTAGTGGCCTGGTGCCCAAAATGTGTGCACATTGAAAGGGAATTAGGAGAAATATTTTAATATTGCTATTTGCCCTTTCTCTATAATCAAAGTGTCAGATGAAAGAAAATTAGTAAAATATATAGAAAAAATAATATATAAATTTATTAATAAGCAATCACAACATGATATAACAACAAAGACATGATATAAAAACAGCAAAAACATAATATAAAAACATTGATACAAACAATGATTGATAAATTGATTAAACTTATTCTAATATCTCCCTGTATACCACATTAAGAGTGAAAACACTTTCAGAGTACCTGACAAATTTCCCTTGTGATGAAGTATTTACAACTTTAACTTTAATATCACACACTCTTTGAACTCAAGAAAAAGCAACATACAAATGACCATGTGTGAAAATGGGTTCAGGTAGGAATATTCCTACTCTGTATAGAGTTTGTCCTTGTGATTTATCATCACAAATGCTGGTATCATGGGAAACTGTCTTTGAATTAATTTAAATGGGAGGTCAGTGTCTGATCAGGGTCCAGGGTGCAGGGGAATGGGATTCCTGGTTGGCAGGCTGCTGACAGCAAGCCATCCAATGGCTGATTCTATGAGGAATCGGGCTCCCTCTTCCCTCCTGTCAGGGTCCAGTTTGAAGGCCCCCTCCCCCATCACATGAGACCCAGAGTTCTGCTGTGCCCTGGCTGGGGCCCAGAGTTCCCCCCCAATAGCAGTCTGCTGTTCGGGCATCTGTTTGGTCATTTAGGTTGTTGATGGCCCCTGGCTTTTTATATATTAAGACTAGTGGCCCAGTGCACAAATTTGTGCACAGGTGGGATCCAGCAAGCCCACCCTGATTGGGGTAGATTGGGCTGGGCCATCGGGGGGAGTGCCCCAGGCAGTTGGCTGGCAGGCCTTGCCCCCTGGTCTAACTCCCAGTTGAACTCCCTGTCAAACTCATGACTGAGGGGACAATTTGCATATTAGCTTTTTATTATATAGGAGATTATTGGCTATATTCCCTATGCTGTACTTTATACCCCCATGATGATTCTGTAATAACCAATTTGTACTTCTTTATCCCTTCACCTTTTTCACTCATCTTCTCAAACCCCCTCTCATCTGGCAACCATCAAAATGTTCTCTGTATCTATGTGTCTGTGTCTTTTCTGCTTGTTTATTTATTTATTTTTTTAGATTCAGTTGTTGATAATATATATTTATTGCCATTTTATCGTTCATATTTTTTATCCTTTTTTTCCCTACATTTTATATAATACTGTTTTGATGGACTCCTTTAGCTTTTTCTTGAGTGAGCAGCTATTTATCTGTCCTTCGATTCTAAATGGCAGCTTGACTGGGTAGAGTAATCTTGGGTATAGGTCCTGGAATTACCAGATGGGGACCAGTGGGTCTGTTTCAGGCTACAGGATACTGTGTGGATTCTTGACTTCATGTAGAAATATTCCACAATACGAGTATAGGTGATTTTAAGGGTATGCTTATTTAAGCTAGGGACAGCGAAACAAAGGAAGGGCTTAGGATAGAAAAGGCAACAGGAAAGAGCCGAAGTGGGGCTGCTGTTAGCTCACTGGGAAGTCAGGGAAAAAGGGGCTTCGGGACAGGTGTAGAGGGATAGTCCCAGACAAGCCGTTGTTGCCTGCTGCTCTTTGGTTGCAAGTCTTTTCCTTCGAGTTTAGGAAAAAGAAAGTGAGAAGTTCTTGCCTGAGAAAAGGTATGGGTGTGCTCCAGAGAGGGAGGGAGGGGAGAGAGAGAGAGAGAGAGAGAGGGCTCTCACTGATAATCTTTGCCTTGAGGGGTTTAAATTTTCTGCGGGAGAGTCTCAGGGTTGCAGCAGAATATTGATGGGCTTCCCAAATGCATTTTTAGTATGCTGTGTCAAAATGAGTACACAGGTAAGTTTAGAATTATTCTCTGGGCAGTTTCATTGCTTCATTTTTATCCTGGGTATCTGCTTCTCATTGCGTTTTTGTTATTTGTTCCCCTGACTTCATCCATCTTTGGGTTTAGATGGCATTAATTGGGCCTTTGCTCTCTATTTTCCCAGGCCAGGGTGATTTAAGCTATGTTCTCTCTGCTGAGGAAGCAGAGGTATAAACCATTTGCTCTCAAGTGCCCTTGGTTAGGGAAGATAAGGTCTTGAGATATACTAGCTGTAAACTGTTCAAGTTATTTGGCTTTGTTTACTAATCTAGTCTGTTTCTCTATTTAAAATTGCCTAGGAATTTTCCTTGCTTCTTACTATCCCATCTCAGTAGTGCAGTGTTGACAAATGTCTCAAACAAATCTATTAATATATTTGAGCATATTTCATTCCTAGTATAAAAATTTTATTGAACAACTTGCCTTAAATTTTTTTTCAGTGTATGATTCTGTTATCTCCACACCCTGAATTCTGTATCCTATTGACTGTATGGTATGATTAAGGGCTGGAATAGAGGAGAATGAGATCAGCTATTTTAAGCTAGAATGAAGATAATACTGTTAAACAAAGTCTCCAATTACAGTTACGAAGCTTTCTCTAGGGCACTTAGGGCCAGGTTAGCAATGTGACTGAAAACTCTTCCATGAAACAAAGATCTTCAAAGCAACTTAAATGATAGCTCAGAACGCCGAACTTTTAAAACTTTCCAGTTTTATGACAGAAAATACTCTGATACCCACAACACATTACCCTAATTTTAGAGCCTCCAAAATAATAACAGCATTTAAAAACCTACTATGGGCCAATCCCTGAGCTAAGAACTTTACATTCATTGTAACTTAGTCTGCAGAACACCCTGCATAAGGCAGGCACTATCATTTATTCCTTTTAAAGACTAGGAAACAGTTACATAACCCAACCATGAGAAGAGTAAGTTAGTAGAACCCAGATTGAAATCCAGAAAGTATAACTCCAGAAAGGGAGCTCTTAGATAACTTCCTTACAATGAGACAGAGGAGAGAGAGAGAGAGAGAGAGAGAGAGAGAGAGAGAGAGAGAGAGAGAGAGAGAATGTCTTGGTACTTCATTGCTTCTATTGAAATGAAAATATTTGGGGAACATTATAACCCTTATTATAACTATTCTAGTAGATAATTTTCCACTGCAAGTTAAAAATCTGAACATTCTGCTAACTTTCTGTATAACTTTTTAGATATTCTCTTTAATTTCTCCCAATTCTAACCACCTATCTTCCACTCTGGTCTCACCTGCAAACATAGCAAATGTTCACCAGTTTATCAACTCCTGGGTCAGTGATCAGAGTGAGCCTCACAAGCCCATCACAGGGACTGAGGACAGCTCTGGAGCCAAGGGTGTTATGGATGGCGATGGGAAGGAAGATTAGTGTGGGCACTGGTGCAAACGCGCCCACCTGTGCTCTAAACATGGGAGCGCATCACTGTGCGAATTCTACCTCAAATGTAAAATAAATGGCAGCCTGGACATCACAGGCTGCAGGACAACATGAGCTGTGTGACAGAGCCAAAGGCACTGTGTGTTTTCTGAGACAGAGGAAACAGAGGCTCTCAGGCAGGTGTCACTTTAGAAGAGCCCCTCCCCAGGCTTCCTCCTCCCCAGGTTCCCCCACCTGGAAACCCTCACTCAGGCGTTGCCTAGCAACAGCTCTTTGCGATCTAATCCTTAGCTCCGCCCATATAGTGATCCCTGGACAGTTGGCCAGGTTGTCTGATGGCACTGGACGCTTGGGGCAAAGCCACCAGGTCAGTCCTGTGACCCGCAGTGATGGCCAATCCCTGGGGCAAGTGGGAGGCTTCCTTCACAGGCACAGCTCTGACTTCACAGAAGAGGGGCTGATGGAGGATCAGAAAGAGGAAGACACCTGACTCTGAGAGGAAGGAGGTGGGAGCCACTCAGGCAATGTTAAGAGCAGAGAATGAGAGACCTGAAACTGTGGTGACCTAGGACAGAAGCATGAAGCGTCAGAGCTCCAAATGCAGTGGCAAACTGCTCCTTGCTGACGGACTACAACAGAAAGACCTGGAGATCAAACTTCTGAGAGGAGGGCAGACAGAGCTCAGGAATAAGGCGCAGAAGCTGCAGTCAGCCCTCAGCCAGGACATTCTGGAGCTGGGTTCTACCATCACCCCTGCATCACCTTCACTGGTGATGACATCAACCCTCAGGCTACTGCTGCTTACAAAGACTTAGAAATCAAATGTCTGAGAGGAAGACGGTTCTGAAGAATAAGTTGCAGAAGCTGCAGTCAATACGACTTTTTATATTTTAAAAAATGCTTAATGAGAAATGGAGTTAATCTCAGTAAAATTTATCAATATTACATTTTCTCTTCTGTGTCACTACTGGATGCTCTTGTCCTAAGTGTCACAGAACCTTCTTTAAAAGTATCTCCAGCCGAGACCAGTTTGGCTAGGTGGATAGAGCGTTGGACTGAGGACTGAAGGGTCCCAGGTTCGATTCCGGTCAAGGGCATGTACCTTGGCTGCGGGCACATCCCCAGTAGGGGGCGTGCAAGAGGCAGCTGATCGATGTTCTCTCTCATCGATGTTTCTAACTTTCTATCCCTCTCCTTTCTGCTCTGTAAAAAATCAATTTAAAAAAAAAAAAAAGTATCTCCAAATCCAATCCCTCGTGCAGTTTCATTCCTATTCCCCTGAGAGGGGAAAGACAAGGTGGGCCCAAAACAAACAGTTTCTGAAAGAATAACTTGTTTTTGTTTTTGATTAATCCTCACCAAGGATATTTTTCCATTGATTTTTAGAGAGTGGAAGGGCAAGGGGGGAGAGAGAGAGACAAAGAGAGAAAGAACGATGTGGCACATGGATTGGTTGCTTCCTGCATGTACCCCAATCTGGCACTCTCCGACTGATCCAATCTGGCGAGGGCAAGAATAATTTGTTTTTGAAGAATGACACCTAACATCCTGAAAATCTTGATACTCCCCCTTCCATAGTGTTTCTATTCTATGCCTCCTAATAAAAAATGTCAAATAAAAATAATAAATTAAATTAAATGAGTACTGACATATCCAAAAGAGTAAGATGCATTTTATAACAATGTTTTTGTGGGTGCTGTCTAAAACAAGAACAATTTAGGTATTTTTAATTAGTAAATATTTTTTAAAAATCTTTATTGTTCAGTTTATTAATTACATTGTTCCCCTTTTTTCCCCTATAGCTCCCCTCCACCTGATACCCATCCCACCCTCTGCCCTCACCCCCCTCCACTGTCCTCTCCCATAGTTGCATGATTTTTGTCCAGTCTCTTGCTGCACTTCCCACACCCCTTTTCTCCCCAAGAATTGTCAGTCCATTCCCCCTCTATGTCTGTGATTCTGTTACATTCACCAGTTTATCCTGTTCATCAGCTTATTAATTCACTTGATTTTTAGATTCATTTGTTGATAGGTGTGTATTTGTTGTTCATAATTTACAATTTTATCTTTTTCTTCTTCCTCTTCTTAAAGAATATCTTTCAGCATTTCATATAATATTGGTTTGGTGGTGATGAATTCCTTTAGCTTTTTCTTAGCTGCGAAGCACTTTATCTGACCTTCAATTCTGAATGATAGCTTTGCTGGATAGAGTAATCTTGGTTGTAGATTCTTGCTATTCATCACTTTGAATATTTCTTGCCACTTCCGTCTGGCCTGCATCATTTCTATTGAGAAATCCCCTGACAATTGTATAGGTGCTCCCTTATAGGTAACTAACTTTTTCTCTTGCTGATTTTAATATTCTCTCTTTGTCTTTTGCTCTTGGCATTTTAATTATGATGTGCCTTGGTGTGGTCCTCTTAGGGTTCCTATATATTGGGGTTCGGTGCACTTCTTGGACTCCTAAGTCAATTTCTTTCACCAGGTGCGGGAAGTTTTCGGTCACTATTTCTTCAAATAGGTTTTCATTGTCTTGCCTTCTCTCTTTTTCTGGCACCCCTATAATTCGGATGTTGGTATGCTTGAGGTTGTCCCAGAGGCCCCTTACACTATCTTCAATTTTTTGGATTCTTTTGGTTTCTTGCTTTTTCAGCTGAGTGGATTTTCCCTCTTTGTATTTCAAATCTTTAACTTGGTTCTTGGGGTGCTCTACAGTACTTTTAGGTCTTTGTATAATATTTTTTATTTCAGTCGGTGTATGCTTAATTTCTGGTTGGTCCTTTTTCATATCCTTGAGAGTCTCATTCATATTCTTGAGGGTCTTGTTCATTTCCTTGTAGGACTCATTCATTTCCACGTTGGTCTTGTTCATATCCTTGAGGGTCTCCTTCATTTCCTTGTAGGTCTTGCTCATTTCCTTATAGGTCTCGACCTTTTCTAGGAGCCTCTTGAGAAGCCCTATAACCGTGGTTTTGAATTCCATGTCCAGTTGTTTTTTTTCCTCCATTTCTTTCACATCTGATTTCTTTCCATGTCTCTGAATGGTGCTGCTTCCCTAGGTTGGTCAATTAGCTTTATGTGGTAGACGTCCTACAAGGGATAGTGGCTCAGCCTCCCCAGTTACCTGAGGTGGATATGGGTTGCACAGTCTTGCTGAAGTTAAGCTCAGGTTAATCGTTGTTAGCACTTGGAGGAGTTGACCTCCAGGCCAATTGTCTGTGACATTCAGCTGTGCTTGGGTTGGATGGGTGGAATCTCCGGGCCAAGCAGACAGCGTCAGCTCCGTCCTATGCGGCCCCAGGGTCTCTGAGAGAAAGCCACTGCCGAGCTCCACTGGCTGCCAGAGAATTTAGCCTCTCCCCAAATGAGTCTGCTCACCCAATGTCTCACCCAAGGTCGTAAAACAATGCAGTCTGACGGTTTCCCGGATGAAAGAGCAAGTCACAAGTGCTCTCTGCGCAGTCAGGCAGCTGCGCTGTTCCCAAGCTCATGCGCACTCTGCATAAGCTCGCCTTTTCCACAAGCCTGCCGACCCCTGCAGCACCCCTTGCCCTCCCACTGTCCAGTTTTTACCCCGTATGATAGTGGGTTCCCTGGACTTCGCCCAGAGCTGGAGAATCAGTCCAGTGGGATGTCTTTGTCTCCCCTGTTCAAGAAAACTGGCTGGTTTTCAGCTGCCCACCCTATCTGCTGGCGTGCGCAGCTCCTCCAAACCTCTCTCCGTGCGTATCTTCAACGCTGTCCACCACTGCTCCTCTGAGTCACAGTGTCTTATCTTCACTTTTATTTGTGGAATTTTCACTCAGCCAGCTTTCCCATGATTCTGGATGGTGTTTGTTCTTTCGTAAAGTTGTAGTTTTAAAATTGCTCTGTATGGCAGTAAGATAGGTGTTTTACCTATGCCGCCATCTTGGTTCTCCAATCTAATTAGTAAATATTAATTAAGAAATCCAAGAAGTCATCCTATCTAATAAGAGAAAGTATGCAAATTGACCGTGCCTCTGCTATGCCTACCAGTCACGCCCACCAGCCAATCAGGAGCAGATATGCAAATAAACCCAACCAAGATGGCTACAGCCACAGATAGCAGGAGTGAGGCTTGGGTTTCCCCGGCAATGGAGGAAGCCAAGTTTTCTTCCCGCACTTACTGGCGTAGGCCTCCACTCAATGCTACAAGGTTTCAATGATAAAAGATAAATAAATCCCAACAAAAATGACAGCAACCACAGAGCTGGAGAGAGCAGGAGGCTTGAGTTGCACCTGGAGATGGAGGAAGCCAAGCTTTCCACCTGCCCTGGCTTGCCCAGGCCTCTGCTTAAGGCTTCAAAGTTTCAATTATAGAAGATAAATAATTCCCAACAGAAATGGCTGCCACTACAGAGTGAGCAGGAGGCTTGGCTCTGCTCCAGGCTACAAAGTTTCAATTATAGAAGATAAATAAATCCTAGATCCCAGGGCCTCTGCTTGGATCGTCGGAGGGTGTGGCTGGCCTGAAAACCACAACAGGCTCCTTGCCCAGGCCACTCCATGCCTCAAGGGAACCCCCACTCTGATCCAGGTCACCCTTCAGGGCAAACCAGCTGGCCCCCACACATGCACCAGGCCTCTATCCTAATAAAAGTGTAATTTGCAGATTGATCATATTTCCAACACACAAGAGGGCTGCCCCCATGTGGTCAAAGATCGTGCCCCCATGTGGATACAAGATGGCCACTACAAGATGGCCAGCAGGGGAGGGCAGTTGGGCAGGACCAGGCCTGCAAGGGAGGGCAGTTGGGGGCAATCAAATCTGCAGGGAAGGGCAGTTAGGTATGACCAGGCTGGCAGAGGAGGGAAGTTGAGGGCAAACAGGCTGGCAGGAGAGCAGTTAGACATCAATTAGGCTGGCAGAGTAGTGGTTAGGGGGTGATCAGGCTGGCAGGCAGAAGCGGTTAGGGGCAATCAGGGAGGCAGGCAGGTGAGCAGTTTGGAGCCAGCAGTCCTGGATTGTGAGAGGGATGTCTGACTGCCTGTTAGGCCCAATCCTACTGGGATCATGCCTAAACGGGGCAGTAGGACATCCCTCGAAGGGTCCCAGATTGGAGAGGGTGCTGGCTGGGCTGAGGGACACCCCTCCCCCCCCCGTCCCCCATGCACGAATTTCGTACTCCGGGTCTCCAGTATTATATAAGATCCTTATGGCAGTTGGTCCAATTTGTAAGTTTGGATAAAGAAAATAGGAAATAGGAGACTGAAGCAATAAAGAGATAAAGTTTACTATTTTTTAAAGTTGAATGACTCAATCATATCAAAGTTAGGGTGAGTTTTCAAATATGAAAACATAATATTAGCAAGTGTTTTTTTTTAATTTAAAAAGTCAACAGTTCAAGATCTGTTATTTTAAATCATGGATGAAGTAATGTAAGCCTAAATTTGAAACAGTCTATGAAATTTTACATTATAATGGAAAAATATATTTCTAAAGCTTGAACATTAGAGGAGTAAGAAAGTTGTTTCTATATTTGCTCAGTAGCAAAGGTTCTTATTCAGAGGCCTCAATGAGTCTATGAACTGCCCCAGGGAAAACTGTGTGGGTATTTTTTCAGTTCATTTTTCTGGGTAAAAGAAGCACAGCTCACAGCAGATACTCGAAGGGCCTTGTAATCTAAACAATTAAGTTATTGAGTAAATCATCCACAAAAATTCAGGTAATATTTCAGAGAGGGGGTGAGGAATGGGAAAAATTACAGAATATCAGTTCATTAAACTGAGAGTCAGTTGAAGTTTAACAGTAAGAATAACAATGGGCAAGAATAAAAACAGTACTGAATTGAAGTCAGAGGAATGGCTGCCTGAGAGAGCCCCTTGATCTCACTTCTGGAAGTTTCAACAATTTAAAAAGCTACTCAAAAGCAACCCATAAAGGCACCTGAGGGATCAGAGAGATCCACCCATTGAAACATCCACAGGTGGTCACATGGGAACAAATGGGGGAGGCAAGAAGGGAGAAGGGCTGAGAGTGGAGGTGAGATGGGAGAAAAACAGATGATCCAGGGACACACTCCGGTGGCCCAGAGCCCTCGAATAACTCGGCTCAGTCAGGAGAGGGCAGGAATTCGATTGTGGCTGGCGCTTCCTTCAGCAGGGAGGAGCAGAGAGATTTGGTGGGCACTCCTGCAGGAGTAAGCAGCCTGAGCTGCACCTGAGCCCAGAGACTTGGGCAAGGACACAGTGCAGGGGTGCAGCTGTGGTTGTTGGGTAGTGCGCATTCCGGACAGAGGAACAAGGCATAAAGCCCTGCGGGCCTGCAGCCTCCTGAAAGTGCAGCAGATTATCTGCAAACCTGAGAACTAGTACTATACAATCACATTTTCCCCTGAGCAAAGGTGCACTCTGTGACCTGTGCCGGGGTCGGGGCTCAGGGGTACCCCAGGGAGGTCTGAGGTTGCTAATCCTGAAGGGCAAAATGACAAAGAAGCTGGCCAGTTCCTCCAGCCCATCCCATCTCCAGACATCTCTGTTGCACTGATAGCAACATCTGGCTGCAGGGACTCACTGGGATTCCACAGCTAAAAACTTGTTAGTTGGCGCCACCTACTGGAAAATAATAAAAAAAACACCTTTGCATTAATCTGCTAGAGAAGTGCCCAGACAAGGAATTCATCAATCACCAATGATAAACAAGGTAGCCAGGCAGTTCAGAAAGAATATGAATCTCCAGAAAACATGCTTAAGGACATGGAAATATATGTGACAGAATTCAAGATCGCAGTTCTGAAAACATTCAAGATGAGAGAAAATACAGCGACAGGCAGGTTAATGCTTTCAGAAAACAAATTGATGAACAAAATGAGTACTTTACTGAACAGACTGAAACTTTTAAAAGAACCAAACAGAGCCCTGGTTGGTATTTCCTAGTGGTTAGAGCACTGGCCTGTGCACTGAAGGGTTGTGGTTCAATTCCTGGTCAAGGGCATGTACCTGGGTTGCAGGTTAGATCCCCATAGCGAGTGTAGGAAGAAACCAATTGATCTCTCTCACACATCTAGCCCGCCCTCCCTCCCTCCCTCCCTCCCTTCCTCCCTCCCTCCCTCCCTTCCTCCCTCCCTCCCTTCTTCCCTCTCGCCCTCCCTCCCAGTTTCTCTAAAAATCAATGAAAAATATCCTCGGTTAGGATTTTTTTTTAATAAAAGAACTAAACAGAAATTCTGGAGAATAACTCAATATCCAAAGAGGCCTTCTCTAAGGCATATTGCATTAAAATTGTCAAAAATGAATGACAAAGAAAGAAATCTCAAGGTATCCAGGGAAAAGGAGGAAGTGACCAACAAAATAAAGCCATTCAGGTTATCATAGGACTTCTCAGTGGAAATCCTACAAGTCAGAAGAGAGTGGAACCAAATATTCAAATTACTGAAGGAGAGAATTTACCAGCCATGAATAATATATCCAATAAGGTTATATACATACTTACAATAAGTATGTAAGAGAAATAAAGACTTTTTCAGACATACAGAAGCTGGGGGAATTTGTCACCAGAAGACTTCTATTGCAGGAAATACTCAAGGACATTATTCTACCTGAAACAGAGAAAAAAAGTCCTAACACTATGAGTATGGTTGCCATCAGACTTACAGCATAAACAAGGATAATTTCTGACAACAAAAACATAAAATGGGAGGGATAAAAGTCTGAATTTGCAAAGGAGAGTAGAGGCCAGATCATTCAAAATAAAAAGGACTATTGTATATGTGAAACTTTCTTTTTCATAAATCTCATGGTAACCTCCCCCCCCCCCCAAACACACACACAAACAAAACTGAGACACTTGGCATAGAAAAGTGGAAACAGAAGAAAGAAGTACGGAACATCATCAAACAAAAATAGCAGACAAAATACAAAGGAAAAGAACAAACGGAGTCACAAAGCTACCAGAAAACAAAAGATAAAATGACTAGAGGGATCCTCATACATCAATAATTACCCTAAATATAAATGAACTGAATTCACCAATAAAGAGGCACAGCGAAGACTGGATAAAAAACAAAACAAAACACACAACAAAACTCCAAACATATGGCTGCCTTCAGGAGACACATCTAAGCTGCAAAGACAAAGGTAGATTCAAAGTAGAAGGGTGGAAAATGATTCACCAAGCAAATAACATCCACAGAAAAGCAGGTGTACCATACTTATATCTAACAAAATAGCTTGCAAGATAGCAAAATTAATAAGAGACAAAGATGACATTTTATAATGATAAAGGGAGCAATACATCAAGAAGACATAACACTTCTTAAATATGCACCCAATCACGGAGCACCAAAATATGTAAAGCAACTACTAACGGAATTAAAGGGAGAAACAGACCAAAGCACAATCATAGTGGGGGACCTTAACACTCCATTGACAGCTCTTGACAGATCATCCAAACAGAAAACCAACAAATAATGGCCTTCAATGACATACTGGACCAAGTGAACATAATTGACATCTATGGAGCCTTTCATCCCAGAACATCAGATCGTATGCATTCTTCTTCAGTGCACATGGAACACGCCCAAGGATAGGCCACAAGCTAGGTCACAAAACTAGCCTCAACAAATTCAAAAACTTTGAAATTATACCATCAAGCATATTTTCTTTGAAATTAGAAGTCAGCTACAAATAGGAAGTAAACAAATCCACAAATATGTGGCGATATCATTGCAGGCCTATCTCAAGGAACAAGAGAAATCCCAAGTTAACAACATAACATTACATCTTAAAGAACTAGAAAAAAGAACAAAAGCAACCCAAAGTCAGCAGAAGAAAGGAAATAATAAAAACTAGGCCAGAATTAAATGAAATAGAGAACCAAAAGACTATACAAAAAATTAATAAACAAAAATATGGTTCTTTGAAAAGGTTAATGAAATTGACAACCCCCTGGCTAGACTCACAAAGGAAAAAATAAAAGACCCATGTAAACAAAATCGGAAATGAAAGAGAAGTTACTACAGGCATCACAGATATTTAAAGGATCATACTAGGATACTATGAAAGACTATATGTTACCAAATTCAATAATCTAGAAGAAATGGATAAGTTCCTAGAAATATATAATACCCTTCCTCCTAGACTGAATCATGAAGAAATGAAAAATCTAAGTAGACAAATCAGCAATGAGGAAATTGAAACAGCATCAAAAACCTCCCCAAAAATAAAAATCCAGGACCAGTGGGCCTCACCAGTGAATTCTACCAGATGTTCAAAGAAGAGTGGATACCCATCCTTCTCAAACTCTTCTAAAATTTTTCAGAAGAGGAAATACTTTCTAACATTTTATGAGGCCAATATAAATAACCCTGATGCTAAACTGCAAGGATAACACTAGAAAAGAAAGCTACAGACCAGTATCTCTGATGAATACAGATGCAAAAACCCTAAACAATATGTGAGCAATTTGTAAGCAAATTGAATACAACAATACATTTAAAAAATATTTCATCACGATCAAATAGAGTTCATTCCAGGGGCACAAGGATGGTTCAGCATACACAAATCTATCAATGTACACAACACATTAACAAAAGAAAGGATAAAGATCATATGATCTTATCAATAGATGCAGATGCATAAACATCCATCTATGATCAAAACACTCAAGAAAATGGATAAAGAAGAAAATTTCCTCAACAAAATAAAGACCATATATGACAACCCTCCAGCCAATATCATGCTCAATGGTGGAAAACTGAGAGCTTTTCCCCTAAAATCAGGAGCAAGACAAGGATGCCCACTCACAACTCTTATTCACAATAGCTCTGGAGTCCTAGCCAGACCAATCAGCAAGAGAAATAAATACAAACTTGTTATATTCTCACCTTTAGAGGATATCTTTATTGATTTTAGGTGATTTTAGGGAGGGTGGGAGGGAGAGGAGGGAAAAAGGGAGGGAGGGAGGGAGGGAGGGAGGGAGGGACGGGGAGAGAGATATGAGGAAGAAACACCAATCAGTTGGTTTCCTCTGGTATGCAGCATGACCAGGGATCAAATCTTAAAGTTGGGTACATGCCCTGACCTGGAGTTGAACCCGAACCCTTTTGTGCACCAGAAACGCTTCAACCAATCAACCAACCAGGCCAAGGCCCAATAAATTTAATTTCAAAATAAATATAATTTAAAAAATAATATTCATTAAAACACACACACACACAGAGGCATGAAATGGCAGTGGCAGGCCTGGGGGTGACTGCACTGCTCCTCGGAGAGGTGGGGCATGTCTGTTCTCCCTGGTGTTGCCACAGTCCCCAGCTGGGTGTGGGGCAGTAGTTGTGGTTCATTGTGAGACTGGGGTTGAGGCACCTGGGGCTGCTAAAGTGGTCATTTCAGATAGATGACAACGCCCACTTCTGGAAGGGTGCTCACTGCTCTGGAAAGAGCAGGACAGCACCTTGTCCCTGTCACAGTGGCAGCTCAATGGCGAGGAGCTGGGTCAGCTTCGGGTTGTGGCCACCCTGAATGCCCTGTGCTGTGTCCGAATCCGCAGAGCTCTGGGGCCCCTGATGGCCCTGAAGCTGGGGGTAAGTCTCCTCTGGTCCCCACACCCTAGGATGGCAGCCTTCATCAGTGCCTGGAGATGGGGCAGGTGCAGAAGGCCACGGACACCAGGAGCAGAAGTCTTCATTCCTAAATAGTGGATGAATATCACTCCTGTCCTCCTGTCCCTCATGATGGGGAGTGAGAGATCCCGAGGACCAGGGGGGTGGAGGTGGCCTGTGACAGGCTTGGTCAGTCAGTGCTGTCCTCTCTCATCCAGGGGACTCCCTCCTGCTCAGAGCGCTGAGTCCTGGGTCTTCCCAAGAGGGATTTGCTGTAGCCTCAAAGGCTTCCTTTTGCCTACTGGATGGAATCGGAGCTCCTGGGCCCCATGGAACTTCTGTTCTGTCATCCCTACCTCCCACCATCATGACCACTACCAACACACACACGCACACGCACACGCACACGCACACACAGCTCTGCAGTCTAGGAACATGCCAGCTCTCTCCAGCCTCCAGGCCTTTGTTCTGTTCTCACTCTGCCTTCCCAACCAACCTGGCTAGACAGCCCCCTGCCTCCTAGATGATCTAACTCAGTTGTCGGCAAATGGCTCACGAGCCACATGCAGCTCTTTGGCCCCTTGAGTGTGGCTCTTCCACAAAATACCACGGCCTGGGAGAGTCTATTTTGAAGAAGTAGCATTAGAAGAAGTTTAAGTTTTAAAAATGTGGCTCTCAAAAGAAATTTCAACCGTTGTACTGTTGATATTTGGCTCTGTTGACTAACTCATCAGATACATTCCTGTCTCCCTCGTCCTTGTAGTTACAGAGCAGGCCTGGGCTGGCCTGGCCCTGGGCACTGGGCTCCACTCCTCCTTGAATCCTGCCCTGGGGCCCTGCTCTGCCTTGTCTCTTCCCTGTTCAGGATGCCAGGCCCTGCACAGGTTTCTGTGCTGGAGGTTTCAGTGTCATTTCATGTCTTCTAGGCCTCTGCACACAGTATGCTTTAGGCCTAGGTCCGCCTTCCATCATATTGGCTGGTCAACTCTTTGTCCTCAGTTATGGTTCAACCCAACTGTCTCCTGAGAAAGTCTCCTTTGAAGCCTGGGGTGAAACTGAGTACCCCTCCTTCTGCACACATTCCCCTAGCGCTCATGCTGTAATGCTGGAAGCTGAGTCTTCCTCTCTGACGTCATCTTTACCAGGTGGAAATCTGCCCTGCTTGTCCATCTTGCTCCAGCCTAATGTCAAATTGGTTCCCATCCCTTTTCTTTTCCATTGGCCTCCACTGCAGCCTGAATGGATTCTGCCCACCTCTACCCAGAGCTTCCCCTGGCTGACTCATCCTTGTCTTCAAGTGTCTCCTCTACTGTCTCACCTTCCATGACCAACCACCCTGTCTCCAGACCTCCATGGTACATAGTACAGGAGACTGACACCATCCCTTTTATTCCCTTCCCTTCCCCCATCCTCACCCTTTTAGCAACTATCAGCTCATCTACATTAATAAAAGATGCAAATTGACTATACCTTCAAGATATCCACCAGCCAATCAGGAGCATGCAAATTACCCAACAAATATGGCAGGTTAATTTGCATATGCAGACACCGAGTGACTGGGGGCAGGGCAGGAAGCTTGTGTCGTTGCCATGGCAACGGCACAGGCATTCTGCACCACTCCAGCTGCTCTGGGCCTCTGGGCAGTGTGGGAAGGTGGAAAGGCGGCTTTGGCCAGAGTGAAGGCAGTGCCAGCAGCCAGGGGAAGGCAGGCCTGTTCTTGCATGAAACTTTGTGCATCTGGCTTTTTGTCATTTAGAATTGAGTTCAAATGTCACCTCTTCAGAGACACATTCCCTAATTTGGCAGCCATCATTTACCTACCCATAATCATTCTATCTTCTTTGTTGCCAAAAATCTACATTTGATGATTCATGATGATTTTTTTCACCCATTGTGGCCACTTTTCTTTTCTGGTCATCAAATTAGATATAGAAATGTAACCATTTGTGTTCGATGAATTTTAGAGAGAAGTTGGCTGGAGAGGACTGAGCTCATAGGAAAAATTTTTTCCTGATAAAATGAGAGACCAACTCTAGGGAAAAAAAGGTTACCTTGACCCTTTTCTCCTATGTCTTTCTCATTTCTGGCTTTCAAATCTGTAAAAGAATGCAATATCTGCAGCTACATAACCATCTTGCAACCATGAGGCATCAAGCCTGAGGAAAGTGCCAAAACGTTGAGGGTAGGGGAACAAAAGGATGAAAAAGCTTGGTCCTTAATGACACCACTAAATGACTAAGCCCACCTTGGGATCAATAGCTTCGGGGCTTTTAAAATAAAAAATTAATGCTCCTAAGACTTGTGCCACGGTGAGGTCTTCTATTACTTGTGGCCAAAGTAGCTTCATTGATATTTCTAACACCCTGTCAACAGCAGCACCCTAGTCATTCTCCCACTCCACTTACCGTTTACCTATGTAACTGGTCAAAATGATGATGCTTGGAAAGGTCCCCCATGGATTACGGGGGCAGGAATTTAGTCAATTTCATTACTGCTGTACTTCAGGACCTAGATTAATGCCTGACACCTTGAGGGAGCTTAATAAATGTACTGTATAAGGGCTCAGAGGAATGAATACCTCTGGTGACAACTCTGTTTCTTGTCCATCTCACAACAGATTGTGGGCTCCTATAGGACAGATACCCAGACTTCATTATTTTATCTCCCCAAAACATAACAGATTGCTTAGCATACAGTAGGCAAATATTTTATGAATGGATACACATGCTTTCTGAATTCCTTCTTCAATAACCACCTTTCTACTTAAGATACAACTTCTGAGCATCCCATACTGAATACCTTGGCAAAGGAATTCTGAACTATCATTTCATGAGTTAAACTTACAAGAAAATTTTATGATAAGAGTCTTAAGTTGGCAAAAGCTTACAGAGATTGGCATTGTAGACCAAAGGTCTAAATGAAACACTTCCAGTAACACAGAGCTGATCACCTCCGGAGAATGGGCTTACAATGAGGTTAGAAACACACAAAATGTGAGTGGGCTCAGAGAACCAAGATGGCAGCATAGCTAAACACCTCTACTCACCGCCTCCCACAACCACATCAAAATTACAACTAAAAACCAGAACAATTATCATCTAGAACCACCTGACATCTGACTGACTGGAAGTCCTACAACTACAGAAATAAAGAAGAAAGCATAGTCTTCCTGGTAGGAAGGGCAAAGACATGCAACGGGCTGGTCTGACACCCATGTGCGACATTTTTTAATTGGGAGGGATACCGCCAAAGCCCCCTGTAAGAAGCGGGGGTGCCAGCTGCACACCAGCCCCCTCCCCCAGCCCAGGGTTCCAGAGCTGGAAAGGGAAGGCTCTGTAAATGCTGGCTATAACAACCAGCAGAGATTGTGGCTGAGTGACATGTAAACTGCTGGAGTCCCAGGTGTTCTTCTTAAAGGGTCCACATATGAACTTACACAGTTTCACTTCCTGTAAACTCCAGCACCAGGTGGCGGCTTTGGGGAAGTCCAGGGATAGTCAGGCAGGAACTCAGGGGCAGCTTTCTCCCAGACAGGGATCTCACAGGGGTCATTTTTCCTGTGCTGGGACCTCCTCCATCATAGGGCTGACTGGCAGCCACATCTGAGTTTCCATTAGTGTGGCCCACACTGATGGCTCCACCCTGAGGATACTTTCAACAATAAATACTTTTTTAAAAATGTGAGTGGGCTCAAATAGGCCTCTTTGTGATAGGCAGCTATTGTCAAGCTTATCTATTCATCTTGTTTTTGAAACCCGATCCTGAAAGAAATGCCTTTTCCATGACTTCACACAGGCAGCTGAACTTGGCAAAGATACAATTACCATATTCATTGATTATAAGATCTCATCGTTTTATGGACCATTGATTTAAAAAAATGCTGACAAACTCTAAAACAATGGTAGAAAACTATGGAACAGTATTAGAAGGTATTCCAATTTCAGCGTACATCTTAGATTTGACCAATATAAAACACGGACATTTGGGTGTTTTTTTAAATTAATACAGAATTCCAGAACCCTCCATGCAGTTGGGCAATCCTCCTGTGATTCACTGGCAGGCTGGTTTTTCCACGACCCTGGATGACTGAAAGCATTTGATCTCTTCAAAGTGCTGGTAGAACTTCTCCCCGCTCCTCACATTATCAACATCACTTGACATTTTGCAGAGAAAATAGAAACCATCCGATGTAAGCTCTATCCACTCTCATCTTCAGACCCACATGCCTACTTGCATGCATTCCCACCTCTCTGCGTCCCCACCTGTCATCTTAGAGGAATTGTCTTCCTGTCAAAACTCATCCCTTCCCAGGAACTGTCCCCTTCTCCCCACACTTCAAGGACAGCATTCCTTAAGACTCCCTACTCCTGGCTTCATCACTTTCTCCCTTCACAAGGCATCATTCCATTAACATTCAAATAGCTTCCTTCTTCAAACAAAACCCAAACCAAAAAGTATCCCTTAGTTTCTACTCACTCTGCCCCAAATCTTACTCCTTGCTAAGCTTTCCAATTCTAACCACCTATCTTCCAATCTGATGTCATTTGCAAACATAGCAAATGTTTACCAGTTTATCAACTCCTGGGTCAGTGATCAGAGTGAGCCTCACAAGCCCATCACAGGGACTGAGGACAGATCTGGAGCCAAGGGTGTTATGGATGGCGATGGGAAGGAAGATTAGTGTGGGCACTGGTGCAAACGCGCCCACCTGTGCTCTAAACATGGGAGCGCATCACTGTGCGAATTCTACCTCAAATGTAAAATAAATAGCAGCCTGGACATCACAGGCTGCAGGACAACATGAGCTGTGTGACAGAGCCAAAGGCACGGTGTGTTTTCTGAGACAGAGGAAACAGAGGCCCGCAGGCAGGTGTCACTTTAGAAGAGCCCCTCCTCAGGCTTCCTCCTCCCCAGGTTCCCCCCACCTGGAAACCCTCACTCAGGCGTTGCCTAGCAACAGCTCTTTGCGATCTAATCCTTAGCTCCGCCCATATAGTGATCCCTGGACAGTTGGCCAGGTTGTCTGATGGCACTGGACGCTTGGGGCAAAGCCACCAGGTCAGTCCTGTGACCCGCAGTGATGGCCAATCCCTGGGGCAAGTGGGAGGCTTCCTTCACAGGCACAGCTCTGACTTCACAGAAGAGGGGCTGATGGAGGATCAGAAAGAGGAAGACACCTGACTCTGAGAGGAAGGAGGTGGGAGCCACTCAGGCAATGTTAAGAGCAGAGAATGGGAGACCTGAAACTCTGTGGTGACCTAGGACAGAAGCATGAAGCATCAGAGCTCCAAATGCAGCGGCAAACTGCTCCTTGCTGACAGACTACAACAGAAAGACCTGGAGATCAAACTTCTGAGAGGAGGGCAGACAGAGCTCAGGAATAAGGCGCAGAAGCTGCAGTCAGCCCTTAGCCAGGACATTCTGGAGCTGGGTTCTACCATCACCCCTGCATCACCTTCACTGGTGATGACATCAACCCTCAGGCTACTGCTGCTTACAAAGACTTAGAAATCAAATGTCTGAGAGGAAGACGGTTCTGAAGAATAAGTTGCAGAAGCCGCAGTCAGCCAGTCAGTCAGGAAACTCGCGGCGCGGGGGTGCGGGTGGGGTGGCTGGTGGGGGATGGGGGCAAAGTAGCGGGCCAGCTGAGCACGTACTAGATCAGGCACAGCACCGCACCGGAGCGGTCCCGTTCTGTGCTTCCACACCTGCACCTGCGCCCCCCCACCCCGAGTCCCTGCCATCTGCCTGTCACTGGCAGGAGTCAGGCAACGAGTGCTGGAGCAGGCATAGCACCAGGACCCGCAGAGATGTCCCTGACTCCGCCACTTCAACTCGACGCACTCACCTGGCCCAACACTCCCCCCCCCCCCCCCCCGCCCCCGTCCATCCAGCCAGAGCCGCAGTAGGGGCTGGGCAACAGCTGCCTGGCAAGTGCCTGCCTGAGAGCAGTGGCTGGTGGGGTGACAGGTCATGCGCCAGGCGCGCAACAGCGATGGAGCCCCGCGCACAGCGCCAGGATGTGGCACAAAGGCAGGCGGAAGGCAAAGGCGCTCAGGACCACCTTTTGACTATGCTCAGCAGGTGCCAGAGCAGGCACAGCACCGCCGCCCCCCACTCCCATTTCTACCTCAGCTGCCAGCCATTCCAGTTATCTTGACTTTCCCCCCCAAACTGAGCTGAACTGTGTTGCACCAAGGCCTGAGAGCTTTACAGTGGCGTCGTAGTCCTTTTCTGAGGTTCAAATCTCACAATGCATTTCTAGAAAGCCTAGCATATTTTCAACACGAGTCCTTATGTCTTCCGGGCTCTCCGTGCCGTATTTACCAGGATTTCCAGTTGCAAGTTCAGAAATCCATGTTGATAAGCATATTTATGCTTAAAGAACCTAGCAAAGCATGTGTAGCTGGGGCTCAGGAATGATTTGTAATCAGTTTAAAAATCCTTGTGGATTGTTTGCATCTCTGTATGCTTTATTAAGTAGGTTCTTTCAAATCAGCTTTTTTCAGGTAGGCAGAATGTAATTGCAGAGAGCTCCCAGGCTGAGTCTAGGGCTTTATGTTTTAAATCTCAAAGTCTCTTAAGTCAATAACACAATTTGGGCACAGTCCTCTCCCTTCTGCCAATCACAGGGTGGCCAGAAAGGTGGAATCTGTGAGGTGGAAACAGCTCTGTTGTGAATTTAATACAAATGAAAGGGGTATTTCCCCGCAAAGGCAGTACTCGGCCTCCTTTCTCTTAACTGTATCCATCTCTGTAAAATGTGTTTGAGAAGAGTTTGGAGATGTTCCCATTAAAAAAAAAAAAAACTCCATGCCAAGCACTCTATAAGGTATTTTATATAAATCGTTCAAATTCCCCCAATATTCCAGTGACAGAAAATATTACCTCACAGTTCTAGGTGAAAAAACAGACTTACAAATGTTTAGTAAACATCACACAGATCTAGAACTTTTAATGCTTTCATTTTACTATTTATATTTTCTTTTATTTACCAAAGAAATATAAAATAATTTTCACTGTACTCTACACTAAGCATATGCTGAAGTTAATTAAAAAATAACCAAGAGACTACGCGACTGGCAATAGTATTTTTTTATTATTAATTTTTTTAAAGGCGAAGCATGCCTTTTTTTTTTTTTTAACAGCACCTGTAAACAAGTCAGTGAGTTTTGAGTTTCTGAGTTTTTATATATACTTTTTTCCCCACCCTCCACAGAATGTTAGCATACCACACCACCAAACTGCATTACATTACATAATAGTTATGTAGGCAATAGTTACTAAAGGCAAGTTGGGCAAAAACAAGGGTAAAATTTTATGGTTAGAAATATTCATAGCAGCAAGTTCTAAAAGATGATTTTATTAAGTCAAGTCATTGCACTTGGTCATTTTATTGCTATAGCAAAACAAGGCCATGAAGTTTGTGACACTTTTCATTTCTGTTTTCAACTGATTGTCTCATTCTGCTTATACATTTCAAGTTTAAATGCAAACATAAAATGTTTACCAACACCTAGAAAGCACTTGAGTTTGGTTTCAATGATCACAGTAAGAAGCATGTAAAAAAGAATTATCTGTTACTACAGGCCCACTTTCCTTTCTTCTATCTTCAGACTTAGATTTTCTGAACAAGCTTCAGAATTAAATTCTGTAAAGGAGCTTTGTGGTCATAAATGCGTGCACACACATACTACTACTAATATTGAAGCACAATTAGGAAATTAGTAATATTGTGTGTTTCAAAGAACAGCAACCTGAACGATATATTCAAATAACTTGGCAATGACAGATTCTGTGCTACTCACCTGTCTGTCATTTATGCTCTCAGAGCAAATAATAATGATTTACCTCCAAGTAAAGGCTGTTATTATTACACACCATCTTATGTTATAAACTTTATAAATAGGGATTAACAAAATTCCCATATCAAGGACAAATACTGGTAAATTACTAGATTTAAATAACCAGTTTTCCCTTTGAGTATGAGTCTGTTTGGTTTTCTCTACTTTTTGGTCAAAGGTAGAAAAATAGCACTTTTATTATTTTTCTATTCTGATTGAGGAAGTTTATAAGCAAACACTTGAAATGTGTTTCTGGACTCATGACCATCTTGCCTTTATGTGCTAGTGAGAAAATGACCAACAGAAACTTTAAGAATCGCCTGACGTCTGCTGGAAACTTCCCCACCCCATTATTAGGGGGAAGAGGGGTCACTCACAGATTTTTTTTCAGACAGAAAGCTGAGGATTTCCAGGGCACACTGTTTATATTTCTACTTGAGGTCTTTCATTAAAAGAAAATAAGGTGTAACTTATTTAACAAGAAGAAGTCATTCATTTGACAAGTCATTTAAAAACTTTAGGAGTAAACATACTTGTTCAGAAATGAACCTCATCGGAAAAGCCCAAGGACTTTAAAGATTTAAAACATACACATTCCACACCATCAGGTTTGCTCCCAACACTCATGTAAGGTGTGGATCTAATATGAAGTAATTATGAACTGGAATTTCTATTTTCAGCTTTAGTTATTTTATTTGAAATGTGACAAAATTAATACAAGATTTCAGAATTATAAGGTCAAAACTTTAAAGAAAAAATATTGGTTTGGTGCTTTAAAATAACAAAAAGAAATCATGATAGAGGGTACTCAAAATCTAAGTCATTTGCAATTAAAACATCTTAAAATCTAAATTATTTTGCAAATGAAGAATGTCAAATTTCTACTTTTATTATAAAAATG
The DNA here is from genome assembly GCA_027563665.1 of Antrozous pallidus. NCBI lineage: Eukaryota > Metazoa > Chordata > Mammalia > Chiroptera > Vespertilionidae > Antrozous > Antrozous pallidus. The sequence continues at coordinate 17,656,570 of CM050517.1, read as the reverse complement.
GACATTTTCAGACTACACATATAACACTTTAAAATATCCAACTGTTCATAAATGACGCTGAAGGAACTGCTAATTCATCCATTTTGTGAAAATGTATTTTCAATATGGCCAACTATATTTGGTTTTAAATAAGCTACAATTTAATGATATATTAACTTCTCTTTATGAAGTTGCTTCCTAAATCATAGTCCAAAATATTTCCATCACTTAATTTAGTCTATTAGGTCAATTACATATTGCAAAATCTAGCATTTACATGATAACTTGTCAAAGTATGAAACCTCACACTGAACTTCTGAAAGTTTTGAATTTTGTTTACAATTATTAACAATCAGAGGAAGGAGCAATAAAGGATTAAATAACAAGATTATGAAATGGGTAACAAAGAAGCCTGTAAAATAAGCAGAAAAGCATGGCAATAAGGCTGGTGTTTGCATATCATGTATGTGCTGTAGTTTCTAGGCACAACATGTTAAGGGTTAAATTGACATTTTTAGCGCTTTACACCCAATGAATTTAAAATATAGCTCATATTTTTCCAAATATATTTAACAATCCAATATATCTTAACTAAATTCCTTTTATAAATCCTATAGTGCAAGCAATATGAAATATTCTAAAAGCAGAAATTATTTCGATTAATTCATTAGATATTACTATATGCATGGGTGAGTAATCTGGATACAGCTAGAAAACTATTACATCACCCAAAATATAAACAGTACTGCAAACAAATAGGTACAACAATGTCATCCTGGGTAAAAAGCAAAAAGTGAAAGAAAAAAATACATATTTTAATATATATATATATATACACACACACACAAAGTACATATCCCCTAAAGTATAACGTAGTGACTATAAAGCTAATTTGTCCCTCTCAAATAGTATATTTTACAGATTATTTGTAAAGATATCACCATATTTATAGTATAGCTCTCTTTAAAAATAATACGTTTCAATAAAAAAAACTATTGTGAATTTTCCTTTTTATACAGATTCAGTAGTATTTTCAAGCAAACTAAAAAAGAAGTTTGCAATCCCAGCACGTAAGAAGTAAGGCCTCTTTTCCCCCTTATATTGGCAAAACAAAATATATAAAAAAATTCACCCCCTCCTACTTTTCCATAGGTATTATCACAACATCAGCATTTGTTATTTTTAAGTAACCAGTCAATTGAAGTTCATAGTGTTGCCTCTGAGTCCCCATTTCATTATAAATACTGGGTCTGTGCCTCTTCAAGAAGACAGGACAGCTTTTTTCAGCTTCTCTATTTCTACCTAAAATACAAAACATAAATTGAGCAGCAGAGACAATATCATCACCCTAGTCAAGTTTTTTTATTTTATCGTAGGTCATTAAGATCTGGTCATATTTTCAAGTCTAGAGATGCTGATTTCCAATTTCCAAAGGTGTTTACAAAGTTCAACAGAAGAAAAAGTCACCATCCAAGTTCCTAATGCAGGCAATAACAACACAAAGGCAACTACAGTTGTTTCAGCCAGAAAAAGGTTAAGCCATTTGAGCATTTAGAAGAACTGTTAAGAAAATCAGCCCCACAAAGAACAAGGATCTTTGAAACCAAATTAAGAATTTATACACAGGTCTTTAACTAAACAAAAGGGACATTACAGAACAGCAAAAATAAATAAATAAATAAATAAAAATATATCACCAGTTTAGTTCTCTTTTTCATGTACAACCAATGTGATGCTGGTAAATCACTTAACCTCACTTGGTCTCAATTTCTGTATCTGCAAATAACATCTTCTAGATTGTTATCTTTAAACTCCCAGAAATGCATTTAAGATTCAATGTATTGGAAATATTTTGACCTGTAGGCAGACTTTATCCTTCCATTAACAGAAGTTCACAATTCAGAAACTTTGAAAACTTCATTAAATTATCACAATAACTACAGTTATGTAATTTTGATATATTACAACTAAGTTGAAGCTCGAAGAGATTAAATACCATGCCAATGGTTCAGTGCTAGTGACAGAGAACTTGTATTGATAAAGTCCAAAGCCCTAAAGCACCATTTTTATATTCTCTTTACATTGATATACTGATCATCTTTGACCTGTCGTGGCATGTGGAAATATATGGGCCTTACCATCTTCTGATAGCATCATCCCTCTACCCAAAAGGCCATATGTGCTATGACTAACCTCTGACAAAGAGTTTATTATTACACAACTAGAGGCCCAGTCAGTGCACAAACTCGTACACCAGTGGTGTCCCTTGGCCTGGCCTGTGGGATCAGGCTAAAACCAGTATCCCCCGAGGGGATATCTCCAATATCCCCTGAGGGGTCCCGGATTGCGAGAGTGCTCCAGGGAATGTCTGGCCCATCTTGTTCAGTCCCACTCAGCCAGACCCCAGCAGAACGTCTGGCCCCTTGTGGTCAGTGCACATCATAGGGACTGGTTGACCCACTGACTGTCTGCCCCCTGGCTGTCAGTGCACATTATAGTGAGAGGTTGAGTGACCTTAGCATATCATTAGCATATTACATTTTGATTGGTTGGATGGCCAATCGGACAACCAGACACTTAGCATATTACGATGAGCATTTTTTGGTCAGAAAAAATTGTAATTCAATATCTCCAAGGGATTCTAACCATTTTAGAATGGTTTGTTGCCCAGCCGATGTGGCTCAGTAGTTGAGCATCAGGAGGTCACAGTTTGATTCCCGGTCAGGGCGCATGCCTGGGCTGTGAGCTCGATCCAGTGGGATGGGCAGGAGGCAGTCGATTAATGATTCTCTCTCATCATTGATGTTTCTATCTTTCTCCCTCTCCCTTCCTCTCTTAAGTCAATAAAAATATGTTTAAAAGAAGAAAAAGAATGGTTTGTTAATTCCAGGATCTTTCTTGATATTGTTAGTCTACTAATATGATTATTAAACATTTTAGCAGCATTGAATTGGGACAATTCTTACTCTTCAGACTGGATGAAGACAAAATTGCTCAATGGTCTGCCTAATGTGCTATTATTGTCTCTAGTCCAAAGAAACATTAACCAACCATACCAATTTTAATAGGAGAGGATACATAGAAATAGGAAAAAAAAAACTGCATAAGTTTAGATATTAGGCAAATACTTAAATTGCTGTAGTTTCTCTCATCTAGTTCTTTTATGTTCATTATTCATATATAGTGCTACATAATGCTAACTAACTTCATTTTAGCTCAAAATACTACTTTTAATAATTGGGGAAATAAAATTTCTCCTTTAAACAGATGATTCTAAAATCAAATGCCTAAAGAAGAGTGCTTTTACAAATACAAGTCAAAACTTTCCCCATTAGGGAAAAAAACAAATAGTACAAGTTACTGAGGGGCTAATAGTGATTTGGCTAAAAATATTGAGTCAAAGAACTTTCTTAAAAAAACAAACAGTTCAGTTCCTGGCCGGGTAGCTCAGTTGGTTAGAGCGTCGCTCCAATATACCAAGGTTGCAGGTTTGATTTCCGGTCAGGGCACATACAAGAAACAACTAATAAATAAATAAGTGAACAAGTCAACATTTCTCTCTCTCTCAAATCAATTTAAAAAAAAACAACCAACAGTTCATTTGATTTCTGTAATTTTTTTGACAAATCATATATTGAGACTCGACACTGTATTAGTTCCTCTTACCTATCATCTTATTTTCATATATGAATATAAGTGTGTATGTATAAAATGTAACGAATAAAAATCAAGAAAAACATTAAAAAATTTCTCAATTTCTACATGTTACACCTGTGAATTTAAGACCTTTTAGCATATATCCTCTAACATTTATCAATTTGACAAAAGTTGCCTAGCTATCTAATATGTACATAGCACTGTGCTAGAAGCTATGGACAAAGGTCAAACAGACTGTCTCCAATAGTCTTATAGCTAAAAGGTAGGCAAAAAGAAGTACATAATGCAACAATGACAAGATAAATAACTGTAAGGGACTATGGAGGATCAACAAGTGAGGAAAGGGAGATAAACTAGGATCAGGTCATAAAAGACATATGCCGAGGTGAGAAGGTTAAACTTTATTCAGCAATTAAGAGAAAGTTCTGAAAAGTACTGAGTAAGAAAATTTGAGATAAGAATGAGAAAAACTTCACCAAGCCAAACAGAAGATAAAGAGCCTGAGAAATAGTGGGAATAAGGAGATGAAGGTTAGGATGTGAAGGTGATAGGCCTGAATGGAATAGAATCAGAAGAGAACAGAAGTACCATGTCCAAATGCCTAGAAGGGCAAAACCATCGGCAGAAACAAAGAATCACAAGAATAGGAAAGAAAGATGATAAATTTCATAAGGGACATGCTAAGTCTACTTTCAAGTGGAACATCCAGGAAAACTAATAGCTAGAAACACAAAATAGAAGATGGGACAAGGATTAGATTTAAGATGGCAATGCACTAGAGCTAATTATGATATTCACGGGCTCAGAGAAGCAGGAGGGAATGCACAGAAAGGAGGATCAAGGACAGTACTGAGGGAGCACCTCACTTCGCCAAAAGAAAGGAAGAGATAGAAAAGTTAAAGATAAAAATGCAGCATCATAGAAACCAAGCAAATCCTTGAAAGAGTGGCAATGTAAAAATGGAAATGCCACAGAAACTGCAGACACTTTGTAGTTGCCATTAGTAACCCAAAATGCCAGAGGTGACTTCAATGCCAGGACTGAATTAAAGGTGAAGAATTAGAGACTGCTAATGCATGCTTTCTTCAATAAATGAATCCCAAATGAAAAAACTACAGTAGATCCAGAGGGTACCTGGACATGAAAGGGGGCTTTTCTTTGTTTTACTTAGACTAAGAAAAAAAAAAAAGTGTTTTCATGGAAGAAGAGCCAATAAAGGGGATATCTATATATATAAAAACCTAATATGCTAAGTTTCCGACCATTCATTCGACTAGTCGCTATGACACACACTGACCACCAGAGGGCAGATGCTCCGACCAGTAGGTTAGCTTGCTGTGGGGGTCCAGCTGATTGGGATTGGGCAAGACAGGCTGAACACATCCTGGAGCCCTCCCATGGTCCCTCCCTGGCCCCAATTGTCTAGTGTAATATAAGAGTAAGAACAGTTTTGATAATTGACTAAATACCTTTACATATAACACCTCAACAACCAAAACCAAATAAGGCTAAGTGACTTCCTCAAGTTCAAACTGTGTAACTTAATCCCTATGAGCAAAGGTTCTGAAGTCTGGCTGCTTTTGTTAAAAATTTCAGCTTCACTGGTGACTTAATCATTCTAATCCCATTTTTTCATCCTTAAAATGAGAACAAAAATTCTACAAGTTGTTATGTAAGCATTAAGCCTGACTGACCCATGGTTTAGAACTGGAAGTCATTAGTAGAAGTCAAAAGAGAAGCTCAAGTTTTTAATGGCAAGTCCATGTCCTCTCCATGTCTCAGTGCTAACAGAAGAAATGGGTAAGTGTAATGAGGCAAGGGAAAAGTTGGGGAAAGTACAGAGAATGGAATGAGCCTCTGAAAAAAGGCAGGACACACTTTCTCTGACATACGCAGAAAAAAAAAGACGAAGGAAGGCCAAAGTCAGAGGATGGGGAAAAAGTTAAGGAAGACAAAGAAAACAAGTGAAATTGTCAGTCATCAGCACAGTGAAGACGATGACATTACAGTTGTAAACTCAGTCAGCAAATCAATAGCCATCTCCAGCTTTGCCTCCAGCAAAAGTTGAAAAAAAAAGAGAGCTTAGCTCCAGTAAGAAGCAATGTTGAGTGCAAAAGATCTAGAAGTAGACACTCTTAAGAGGCAAGAACCATGCTTTACCCATTTGCCTCATGCACCTCCAATGAGAGGTAGTGAACAAACAGCATGTGCTCAAACACACAGTGGAATGTGAATGGGAGTCAACAAGAGGTTAATTAAATGGCTACAAGCAGCAGGGAGTGTCCAGCTGAAATAGGATAGCATCACTGTAGTGGAATTAATCACTAAGTTGGGATGGATAGAAACATGTCTACTTTGTCCTCCCTGCAATCTCAAGACTGAGAGAAATGAGTTACCTCTAGATTACTTCTCATTGCCTTCTCTTCTTCCAAATCTTTTCGTAGTTTTTCCAGTTCTTTCCTAAAAACAAAGTCATTATTACTGTTGAGGCTTTCAATTAAAATATACATTTGACTGTTACCACTGTCTGTGTTGCCTGACATCCCAAAACATAAAGAAACTTTTTAAAGGAAAGAGCCATGTTAATTGAGAAAAATTTCAAAATCTCTACGTGGAATAGTTCAGTATAAGAGGTAATACTCAACAAAACAATGGCACAAGTATCTGAGAATAAAAAAAAAATTTAAGTGAATACACAACAGCTCATGACAAAATAAATAATATCTGGTTTTTAGAAGCCATTTCCCACATTCAGTTAACATGCATTTCCCACACCTAAACAACTTGGTAAAACAAATGTCAAAATATGCCCCAGTATAAGGCAAACTGTAGTTTATTAAATATGATAAACATTTCTCTTCTCTATTTTTTAAACTAAACGTTACATTAAAATCCCAAAACCAAATATACAAAATAACTTCAGCCAACAATCCCTCTTCTTTAACTCATGTGTTCATTTTGCTATGTTCTATTTACCTCTTTATAGTCATTCTTCCTTCAATACATCTCAGTATATATTGCATATGTCTTTTTCACAAAGTATTTTACACATTTCTATGTTGCTAAAATTTTCATATTTATGATGACTGCTGTTCAGTATTCAAATATTCAGGTTTTTTATTTGGCTATAATTAGTTTTGGGGGAACAAAGGAAATGGGAGGAATAGGAACTTTATTTTACATCATGAACACATCAATAGATCAAATTTCTAAACTAAAAAGTGTGGACATTATCAGCCTCTTGATATACTAGAAAAATTATCTTCAGGAGTATTATAGAAATAGCTTGAGAAAACTGAAAATTTTCATGAAGAATATATGAGAAAAAAAAGTTTTAAATTATATAATATCAAAACTAATTTCTTCTGTGGTTTCAATGATTATTAAGCTATATTGTGATTAAATTTTCTACTAATTTTAAAAATATTTAACTCATATTTATCTAGAGTTAAGTTTGATATGTGATATAAAATGTACTTCTAAGTTATTTAACTTCCTATATTGGTAGTTTTCATTAAATAAAATAATGCTTCTTGATTATAAATAAGCTTTTTACAAAGCACTGTTTTCTCTTTACAAGAATAAGATCAAACTACACATCTTGTCCTGTAACTTTTTTTACTGAAAAAATAAACTACTGATGTATTCCTCCATCACTCTGCATGGCAATCTTCTTTAGTTTTTAATGACTTGTTCTATGCATTTGAGGTTTTAATACTGAATGCATAAAGTCTATTTATGTTTTCATAAACAATAAAGATATAATTAACAAAGCAAAAAGCTAAAAACTCCAAGTCAGCTTAGGAAATAAAATATATAATACCAGTACCTCTGATATCCAAAAGTCATGCCCCGCTCCTCAATCCCATTTCTCCCTTCCCCTTTATAGGATGAGTTTTATAGTATTTACTAGAGGCCCAGTGCACGAAATTCATGCACGGGGTGGAGGGCAGTAGGATTGGGCCTAAATGGGCAGTTAGACATCCCTCTCACAATCCAGGACTGCTTGCTCTCAACCGCACATCTGCCTGCCTGATTGCCCCTAACTGCTTCTGACTGTCAGCCTAATCACCCCCTAAGCACTCCCCTGCCAGCCTGATCGATGCCTAACTGCTCCCCTGCCAGCCTGGTTTCCCCCAACTGCCCTCCCCTGCAGGCCTGGTCACCACTAACTGCCCTCCCCTGCCAGCTTGGTTGACACCAAATGCCTTCCTCTGCCAGGCTGGTCACTCCCAACTGCCCCCCCCCCTTGCAGGCCTGGTTCCCCCCAACTGTCTCTCCCCCTCCCCCTTGCAGGCCTGATCGCCAACAACTGCCCTCTCCTGCTGACCATCTTGTGGTGGCCATCTTGTGTCCTCATGGAGGCAGTCATCTTGTTGTTGGAGTGACAGTCAATTTGCATATTAGGCTTTTATTATATAAGAAGATTGTTCTTTTTCTTCTTTCTAATTGTGTTACGCACACAAATGTATCATGAAACAATATACTGTTTGCTGTTGTATGTTTTTCAACTTTATGTAAATAAAATAATACTGTATATATGTCTCTTAATTTACTTTTCCTACTCCAACATTTCTTAGATTAATTCATGTTGACACATGTAGTCATAATTCATTTATTTTTATCACTGTATACTGTACAGTATTTCTCTGTATCAATATACATTCATATATGGGAGATTCTCCCCCCCCCCCTCTCCCTCTCTCCTGTTATGCTCTTCTTCAGTTTAAATCACTGCCATTCATTTCATTTTTCTAGAGGAAGTAAAGACTTCTAAAATACATCATGTTTAAAAATAAATATACATCATACATATTTTATTCATTTTATAGCTAATTTAAGAGCACCTAGAGGAAGTTTGTATATGTAATTATTAACTCATTAAGCACACCTGGTATCAAAAATGTAAAATGTTAAAATCAACAAATCAGGAGGGTTCTTGGGTATACAGGTGGTACCCAGTAAATATTTCCTAGATGAAATAACTTACAGTTAATAATGTGCATATTACAGAATCTGTGAAAAAACTGAACTCAGAAGAGATAAACTAAAGGATTCAAGAAAGAACCATCATATATCAAATTACAAATACTCTCCCTATATGATTATATATGTATAAAATATTATTTTAGTCACTCAAGACAAATTTTTATTGGTATCCAAGAGATGTTTACAAAATGCTCTGTAAATTACAAATACATCCTGTTATTCATCCTATTATTGTTTTAATTAAAGAACCCAATGCTAACTGAGTACTGGGGGAGAACTGGTACATTCAAGCTCAGAGATAACATGGTATCTGATGGGGACTTTTACACCAGATTCCAGATTCCAGGAAATATTTGTAGAGACTATAGGAGACAGTGAAAAAGGAAAAGAGCACCTGACCTTTTATGCTCACTTCAGTTAGATAGCTGATCTTTGATCTAACTACTGGGCTTTTGCAGAAAATGTTCTTAACTTTTACTGAAGGTATGTGTCATTATACCACTATCAAAAACTTTCAGTGGTAACAGATGGGTCTTAAGAGACCACCTATCCCAACTCATCCTATCTAATAAAAGAGTAATTGACCATATGCAAATTGACCATACCTTTGCTACACCACTAGCCACGCCCACCAGCCAAACAGGGGCGGGGGTGGGGCTGAGGTGGCCTGGGCTGCGGGAGGTGGGGCCAAGGCAGCTGGGGCCATTGCGGAGTGGGGTCAAGGCAGCCAGCATATGTTGCCCAGGGCAAAGGCCCGGGGCGGGGCGGGGGGGCTTACAGGGTTTTGGCTGGGACGGAGCCAGCCATCAGCCCCATTTCAGGGTGAATGCTAGGTGCCCAAGGCCTAAAGCCTCTGGCCGGGTGAGTGGTTAGTAGGACATCCCCTGAGGGCTCCCAGTATGTGTGAGGGGGCAGGTTGGGCTGAGGGATCACCCACCCTCAGTGCATGAATTTCATGCACTGGCCTCCCAGTTTGTTTTATAAACTTGCAGCTTGACTCTAGCAGAAACAGCAAAGTCCTCTGAGAAATAAACATACAAAAAGATATACCCAGATCCAACAATATGGTTTTCCTAATTTTTTTAAGTTTAATTAATTCCTGAGTTTGGCCAGTAAATTTTTAGCTTTAAATGATAGGTATGTCTATACCTTTCCTATAATTGGGCTACTTGGACGAGCTTTCTAATTCAAGTGTTTTGCCAAGAGTAGATAAGCACTATTAATGGAAATTTCTTTGAAAACATACTTGATACCAGTAACTTGGAATACTACATCTGTACTTCATCTGATTTGAAAGAATTCTTTACACAAGTGTCAAGTAGTATTCAAGGACGCAAACAAGAGCTTCTTACCCGTGCTCCTTTTTCAGTGCTTCCACAATGCACAGCAGCTCAATCATCTCAGCTTTAATTTCATCCAGGGAATTTTTTTTCCCGTCGTCTGCTTCTAATTTAGCTTTGATTTCTAATGGAGTTAAAAAACTAGCCGCATTTGGTTTTGAAGGACTTGAAGGTGTTGAAAGGTACAAAGATGGCTGAAAATACAATAGAAATTATTGTGATTTTATTTGTACTCATATTTAATATTATACTTAAGTCCAAAAGGTTTTTTATCGCAAGGAGATGAATAAAGCAATACGGCAAAATAAATAATAAATTTGGAATACTAAAAGCAGTCTGGTGTTCACAACTGGAAAACACTACACTAAAAAATGAACTTATAAATCACTAAGGTATTTTGTTTTCTTAAAAAGAAAATACATCAGATTTACATTGTGAATAGTTTGCCTAGTGGAAAATCTAGAAGCAAGAATATACAGTTCCTCCCTTATCTGCAGTTTCCCTTTATGCACTTTCAGTTACCTGCAGTCAACCTCGGTCTGAAAACATTTCTTTTCCATCTTAAAATATTAAATAAAGAATTCCAGAGATAACAATTCCTGTTTTAAATTGCAGGCCATTCTGAGTAGCGTGATTAAATCTCGAGTTGTCTTGTTCTGTCCTGCCCAGAATGTGAATCATCTGTTTGTCCTAGTGTCCAAGTGGCATATAGAATACTTGACTGTTAGTCACTTAGTAGCCATCTTGGTTATCAGATGAACTTGTCCTGGTAACTGATATGCTAAAGAGAAGCCGTTGATGCTTCCCCAAAGGAAAAAGGTATGTATGCATGTACATACTAAAAATAAAATTATATATATATTGGGGGGGTCTGGAAACAGAATCGCTACAGATAATGGGAGAATACTATGTCACCATGACAATATCGTTTTGATCCTCCATATTAAAGTTATTATTTAGAATATGCAAAGAGCTTCGTTTACAAGTAATTATGAAGTACATATAGAGGCATTAAAATGAATACATGTTCTGACAACCTTTTTTACTATTTCACTAAAATAACAGCAAATAACATTTCAATGGACTGCTAACAGCTCTGAAAATCTAATTATGTTTATCTGATAAATTGGAATAGCAGCCAAATGCCCTGGAATGAATGTAAGGAAGAAAATGACCTTCTTAAATATAGTGGTAATACTCCTTTAAATAAAAACTAGAGGCCACGTGCATGAAAATTCATGCACTGGAGGGGAGTCCCTCAGCCTGGTCTGCCCCCTTCTCACAGTCTGGGAGCCCTCAGGGGTGGGAAGCGAGCCAGTGATCAGGGGAAGGCGATGCCCCATCACACCTCTGCTACTGCCACGGCCAGCAGTGCAAACCGTGGCCAGTCCTGGTTACCTGAGCCTCGGGCAACCTGGGGCGGCTGGGCTGCTGCCATCTGAGGCTTGCCTGCACCTTGGGCCAGTGCTGGGCGGCTGGAGGGCTGAGCACCGCCAGCTTTGAAGGAGTGAAAGTCAATTAGCATATTCTCTCCTTATTGCATGTAGGCACTGCTGTTTTTTGAGGGGGGGCAATCAATTAGCATATTCCCTCCTCATTGGCTGTGGGCACTGTCATCTTTGTTTTATTTATTTTTATAAATATATTTTTATTGATTTTTTACAGAGAGGAAGGGAGAAGGATAGAGTTAGAAATATCAATGAAAGAGAGACATCAATTAGCTGCCTCCTGCACACTCCCCACTAGGGATGTGCCCACAACCATGGTACATGCCCTTGATCAGAATTGAACCTGGGACCCTTCAGTCTACAGGTTGATGCTCCATCCACTGAGCCAAACCCATCAGGGCAGCACCACCATCTTTGAGGGCAGGGCAGTCAATTAGCATATTCCCTTATTGGTTGTGAGTGCCGCCATCTTTGTGATGTTATGAGGGTCCGTTAGCATAGTCCCTGATTATTAGATAGGATGGCAAGAGTTTAGAAAAAGGTCTTACCATCATAAAATAAATGGGAGAAACCATATATTCTACCACTTATATAGTACATAAATCTTAGACCACAATGACAGTATATAAATCTTGGACCACACCTCACCTTTGGAGAGTTGCAAGAATCCTTTTTAAATTCAGATGGCTTTATGTTGGCACTATCTTCTTCTTTGGGTGACTTCAAGATTTTTTCTGGGCTTTGAGTTGGCTAAATGATTTTTTTTTTTTAATCAAGAAACAGAAAACACCAAAGCAGGAAAAGTTAGTGCTTGATAATAAAATAAATAACTTTTATCTCTGTTTTAGCACCTAATGTCCCACTATTACTAACGGGATGTTACATAATTTCAAGCTGAATAAGACCATTGCATAGCTTGAGGGAAAAACAGGTTTTCTCTCAGCGATGAAAATTTTCTCTAGTTAAAGGTATGTGCTTAAAAACTAATGTATTAGCACTATAGTATTACTTGTATCCCAGTTAACGTATAAAAAGCATAAAAGGAAGTTCTACATGTATATAATAGTATTAGTACTACATACATCACTTCCTATTTCAAGAAGAAAAGATGTTTTCCATCTTTCCTAAAATGTATATGTACCATTCAACTCTAATTATTGTTGTTGGTCAGGCAGATTATACAATATACCGTGTCCTTTTGAGTGCTCTGTGGTTATGGTCTCAGGACACTCTAGTTCTGATTCTGGAACCTTCCATTCCCAGCTCTTTAAATGAGCAGGACAAATTCCCCCATATCTCCTTAAATACAACCATGTACCACTTGAGTGAACAGCTATCTTCCTGTTTTTTAAACTTCAGTAAAGCTATAGAGCCTCCCTCAATTTTATCTTCAGAAGGACTCTAGAGCTGCTAAATTCCTCGTTTTACAATAATAAGTGTAACTCACAGAATGCCCGCCATTGAAGCGGCCAGGCAACCTTCTTCCAGGCATCTTCGGTCTGTTTGCAGTGAGATGTAGTAAGTTTTCTGAGGAAGCTATATCATCAAAATTCACAATATCTGGAGAATAAAATTCAATGTATATATTAAGAGATAATTGTGCATTTTGAAAGTTAAAAAATATTTCTAGATTAGCAAACTTTAAATTAAAAGGACTCACAAGTTGACCTGTGCTTTTCATATGCATTTAGAAAACAACACCCACCCTTAGAAAACAAACATCCTCTTCACCTGATACATTTTATAGCATAAGACTTCAGTAACAATATAAAGTTCATGCTTTTAATAGACTTAGACCAGAGCAAAAAGTTCTTGAAATATATAAATCTGTACTTGTCACATGCTGTTGTTATATTAAAAAAAAATCTATCATCTTAAATTCTTCCTTATAAAAAATAATTTATTTCAACTCATAAAAACAAAAACTTTTTTAAACTTCAGGTAGTATCTTGATATTCAAATTTTAAGGACTCAACTATATCTGGGACTCACACTGCTGCTTTCCAGTTGCTTTTTCCAATGTAAAGTGAAAGCACATTTTAATGCGTTTGATATATGTATGTATGTGCACAGTATACTATAGCTGGGATGCACTTCTGCTGAAACATCACCATGTTTAGAAGTTACAAGGTAGTAAACTAAATCGAAGGCAGATGGGAGATCAAGGAAAAATTCTACATAGATCATCCACTTGTTTCCCCACCATCAAAGGCTGGCTGACCTTCGATTCAATAACAGGTGTGAAGATAAATCTAGTAATTCGTATCTCTGAAACAATAGTGTATAATGCCTTTTTCTACATGATCCAGAAAACCTTCCCAAAGGAGTTGGTCTTTAATTTTGAAGCAAGGTATCTATAAGTATACAAAAATCTTAAGGGTAATTCCAGACATTTCCACTGTCAATATTATCTTCCGTAAGCCCAAATTATAAACTAGGGATAGTAACCACAGTCAACATTTTTGAAATGGCAGATTTCTTTGGCCTAGTCTTCCAGATATAGAATCATTCTTCATCTTATCGTTACCTGAATATTTATACATTTTCTGTCAAACATTTAGATGCCTCACCTTAGTTATACTATTTTATAAAAGAATCTAAAGATTCTAATCATTATTGCCCTCAGCTATTCACCAATTTTCATATTCAAAGTAATTCATTTAGATTTTTTTTAAAGGGATGAAGAAAAAAAGGATAAGGCAGGGGAAGTTAGGTATCACTCTTTGGCAATATGCAATTTATGACACCTTTAAATGTCTGTTGACCACTTAATTCCTTTCCACCTTCACATTCTGGGATTATATTCTGGATTCTATTTTACATCTAGTCACTAGGTTAATTCATCACAACAGGTAATCTAATGTGCTTGATATAGTTACTGTTTAGAGTAAAGTAATTGTCTGTAAGTAATTATAAAACAAATCATAATAAACACAGTGGATTTAATGTAAAAGTTATTATACAGTATGTGTGTGCGTGTGTCACTTTATCTGCAAATGTCACCAACAAAGTAAATCAGTATTTTTTTAAATGTTAAAAATATACTGTAGTTTAAAGGATGAAAAAATATTTTTCACACTGTTAATTGATAACCTAAAAAAACACCAAAACCTTAAAAAGTACAATCCAATCATTTTGGTCCCTGGAGATTATTTTCAAATGCATATTGAAGCAACTTGCAGAAAGAAAAGGAAATAAACAGAAAACCATAGAAAGGGATGAAGATAAATGAAACTGAAAGGGTAAATAAAAGGTAAATTATACATCATGCTCATGTAAAAAAGGGCCTTTTAGGTGTCCAATTTTGGGCTACACCACCAAGATAAATGATTTTACTATTATAAATCTCAGGTACTCCACTGAAGCCATTCATTAGGTTAGTAAAATGAAATAGTGCACATCTTGGACTCATGATATATTAAACACTTTTCAATTTCCCTGAGCAATAACAATAGATTTAGACTGTCCACGTGGCATAAAAGGCATGACAACCACTACTAACTCTTGCAATCATATTGTCACTCTGCCAGCCATTTAAAATTCTAAATACTGCCTAAGAAGACATGGAGTTTTTAAAAATCACAATGAAATATCAAGTTGGGGGAGAAAGTAAACTGATTTTTATTGTTTTCAAGTAAACAAAAACTTTTATCAAAAAATATTTTAAACTGACCAGCAAAATTTTTCCAACATGAATTTTATTTTATTTTAAAATGGAAAACCAAAGGGTTAGAATAGACAGACAAACATGTACACTTTTAGTAAAGTTACAAAAAAAAAGATCAATGTGCAC
The DNA here is from genome assembly GCA_027563665.1 of Antrozous pallidus. Classification (NCBI taxonomy): domain Eukaryota; kingdom Metazoa; phylum Chordata; class Mammalia; order Chiroptera; family Vespertilionidae; genus Antrozous; species Antrozous pallidus. Next base: position 17,641,364 of record CM050517.1, on the reverse strand, counting down.
CACCTAGTTATACTGAATATAATATTTTGATTTCTTTTATAAATTGTTATCTTACCAAAATGGAGAAAGGTAGAATAATTTTCTGACACGTAAGAAGGGAAACATGGCAAACAGGCTAGGAAACAAAATCTGGAAAGAAAAGTCAAGGATAGAAATGTCTAGAAAAAAGACTAAACCAAAAAAATTATTTTACAAAGCAGGAAAAAGGAACAGTTGTAGAACGAATAGAATCAAGTTCAATATTTAGCATATATCTATTACAAATAATCTAAACTTACATAAGATATGTCCTGAATTTTAGATTTTTTTTCTTTTGTTTTTCAAAGGGAAAATTATGATGGGTATAAATTTCAATATGTATTTTTTTAAAAGCATTTTTTTTATTACTCAATACCAAGGAAGTTTCTAAAAGGATGTTTTAATGCTAAAATTAGTGGTCAGAGTAATAAAATCAATGTATTAACAACTTATTAATATAGCTGTTACTAAAAATTACCTTTTAGTCAAGTTTTAGTCTTCAGCATATAGTAAATATGAGAAAATTTTTGTTCTATGATCTAATAAAAACTGTATTATTCTTTTAAAATATTTCAATATAAAATGCAACTTAGTATAACAGTTGAAATCTCATATATATGTGATCTATATAAATGAAAATTCAATATCTTATACTCTCT